>CM063261.1:12267751-13467751 GCA_032158295.1 Pycnopodia helianthoides
AAATAAATGCCCAAATGACAACTTTGAATCTGATAAATATCTTCCAATTGAGTTGTGTATCAAAGTCTACCCTTAAAAAAAAAACACCAACAAAAAACAACCACAACAACAAAACAGTTTATAAGTTTTGATTCTTGTGTATTCATGTCTTTATTCATTTTGAATCTGGTCTTGTGAACAAAATTCTGGTCTAGTACAAATTCCAAGCTACAAGCCCTGTGGCCCCCCCTCCGCACCTCCCCGAATTCGAGCCCTGCACCAATGGTGTCACTGTCATTATCATCATCTTACCCATGGCTTGGTATCCTGTCTTGATTCTTTCGAGTACTCCATCCTCCGATAAGCCTTTCTCCGGTAACGTCTTCATGTACGTCTCTCCGGGTTGCATCTTATTCAGGCTGTGCATAACAGCGTAAGAGGATTTGTCAATTTCCTTCTGGATCTAAAAAATCAAATGACGGGATATTTGCCGTTAGTTTAATCTCACAGTTACAGCATCAGGGTTCTGCCGAGGATTTCTTTAGTGGTGGAAAAATGTTTCCCTGGAAACCATTGCGAGATGGATCAGTTACACGGTAGATCATATAAATAGACTCAAATCAAAGAAGTACTCAAAATTAATGGCTTCAGATACCATTTTTACTGGTAAATACCCAATTTTTACATTTAGTTGAAAACCTTTTAAAGGAAATTGCAAGTGTCATTTAACAATTTTTAAAATGTGTGGTGGTCGGAAACAGAAAAAATTCTGCCAGTGGTGGTTGGGGAATCCTGAGTGCAGGCGAGTTTTCCGGCACCAACCACTGTGGGCAGAACACTGCAGCATGACATGAGTTCTCCCCAGGGTTCGTCAATACTGAGGGGCATTCTGGACCCAAGTGTTTGGAAGTTTGGCCAAAGCACGCCGAGTTGATGAAACGAGGTCCTCTACGTGTTTTGACTTGGTGTTTATCTTTGGTTTTAAAAGCCCTACTGTGCAATATGTGGCTTTTTTAATTGTGTTGTGTCTTGATGATTTTTGTGAATTTGATCTCAAGTCCCCTCCCCCCCAAGAAAAATATATATATACAAATAAAAATTTAGTACATTTTTTTGTTTGTTCGCGGTTTTTGTTTTGTTTTGTTTGTATCGGCCTTTCCTTGCACATATCGGCACACAATTTGCGCGTTACGGCGCGACACACTAGCTTGTGCATGGGAGAACCCTGCATGAGCGATTGATGGAGGGGGTGGCTCAAAACAGACTAGTAATTTAGCATTTGGCTGGTAACCCAACAACTGACCAAGTCCGGCAGTCTAGGGTTTTCCTGAACGCATATTTTGAAGATTTATTGAAGGTATACACTTAAGATTTTCAATTCAAACCATAGCAAATATTTTTTAGAAAGAAAGAAATATTATTGGTCTTGTAAAAACAAAATTTTTGGTCCAGTGAGGTCTTAAGCTAAAGGAAAGGTGGTCAATTTTTTGTCCCCCCAAATTCAATCCCTTGGTTTGTCAATTCACGACATCATTAATGATAAACCTACCATGGATCTGATGAAAGGAAGGCTGCGAAAACACTTGAAGAAAGAAGTCTTTATTCTCTCTGGTATTGCTGGGAGAAATAAATAAATAAATAAAAATACACAATTTACAGAATGCATTAAGAGAGAATTGGTGAATGGATGTCATGAAATCAAAATGCAGACTTTATGAGTTAATAATGTTCTGGAACAAATCAACAAAATTTAAGAAAAACAAAAATTACATTTACAATTTGTTAAAATGGTGGATTTTGTAGACATGAGGAAGTAGTGATAACAAAAACAAAGGTACTCCATCCTGATTTGAAAAAAAAAAAACATTTTCAATCTTCAAAACTGCTCCTTACGAATTTTAATGTTGACAGGCAGTGTTTAAAGTTGAACACAAAGACTGATTACAGTATAGGACTGAAGAGAAACAAGGTAAAATTTTTGAGAAAAAATAAATCAAATTAAATCAACTTACTTAGAAGAGGATGCCTTAGCCAATTGTAGATCCAAGCTATGATAATCGTAATTCCCACACTGATTGAAATCAGTTGCCATGGCTCCCACTCTGAGCAGAGTTCATTGACCTTCAAACGAGTGTCTTCAAGATGGAGTTTGGCAATTTCCTGATGATAACATATAAAGGTGAAAATAAAATAAATTTCCACTAAGACATCAGTTTTAATGTTTGATTCTGATTCTGAAAAGTGTTAGCGTTAATAATGGAGCAAGAGCATTCATTATGCAAAATCTCATTCACACTGGCACTTGACACAGTCACTAATATTATTTGGCAGGAAATGTGAAACTTTAAAAAAAAAACCTGGAAGGCCTAAAAGGCAAACCATGGGCAAACCTAGCCCATAAATATGGGGCCAATCTACTTCAAAGGATACGAAGTGGATTGGCCCTTCTTTTGGCATGTCAGGTTGGCGTAGTGTATGGTATCTTGCCTTGCCTTCCACCTCTGGGGACCCCAGTTCAAATCACACCGGGGCACTACGTGGATTGGGTTTTTCAGTCAGTTCAGTCCCTGCCTGATTATTGCGTGGTGGGTTTTCCCTGGACAATTTCTCTGGGGTTTTCCCCCACACCTTACAAAAAAAGGGAAACTTCCTTCATTGTCTTCCTCCACAGGGTTCTTGGCTATAGTATTTTAAGTGATAAAGTTCGCTTTCTGAGAGTCCTTGGCTTCACAATCAGAAAAAAATTAAATGAAAAATGAAATGTTTGGGGCAAAGGCAAAGAGGCAAACCATGAAAATGAAGATTTGTCACCCCAGTTATTTTGGTCTACTTCTATAATAACACATTTCAATCGACATAACTAGACACATGAAATTATTATTATTTGTATTACACATTACAAAGGTCACATTTTACACAGACTACTCTGTCATGTCTACTGTACTCACCGTGTATTTCCAAATCGCCTCCTCAATGTCTGCTGATGTAACGCCATCCATTTTCACCGGCGATCAACGAAAA
Source organism: Pycnopodia helianthoides (assembly GCA_032158295.1). Taxonomy (NCBI): domain Eukaryota; kingdom Metazoa; phylum Echinodermata; class Asteroidea; order Forcipulatida; family Asteriidae; genus Pycnopodia; species Pycnopodia helianthoides. The sequence continues at coordinate 12,270,752 of CM063261.1, forward strand.
AAATTTCCCCCGGTTTGTGTTACTGTTACACTAAGTTTGTAGTCAAATAAACAGTAGATTTTCCCCCTGTAAGTTGATTGTGGAACAGAACAGAAATCACACAGACAACAGATGTGTTACATCATTTCGACTCGTGACCACCAGGGGAACAGAGAAGTGTTTCCTAATCGACACTGCCGGTCAACGAACAATACCAAAATTGACAAATCAACATGCGATGACTGATGTGTCCTTTCTTCAGGTTTAATTACCCAATGTATGTGACCTCTATCCGCGAACTTTATACGGGAAGAGGTTAATAAACTTTGTACAGGCAGCAATTTTTTTTCCGTACCACACTAGAGCCAATGCATACACGCATAAGGTATGGGCGCTTTCCCGGATCCCTTCATTGTTGACCCCCTGTCTCAAATGTGGTACGAAAGAAAAAAAATGCGTACAGGCAAAGCGCCCGCGCTCACCTTTGTCGTAGTCATACACAACACGTAGAAATAAGCCTGGGTACTAGAAGTTATTGGGTAACCTATGGCATTCGAAGTGAAAAGAGGGCGCTGTTTATACTTTACCCCTGATCTACAGTATAACGTAGATCAAAAATGTACTTTACTGACGAATTCGAATAAATAAAAAATATAAATCTTGACACAACAAAATATAGGGAAAATAAATAGACAACGTTTTGAATACAGTATTTCCTTAGATTAAAACATTCATTTATATACATATAAATATGCAGTATGATTACTATATAATATTGTGCACATTATATTTTTGAGTAACTTTCAATGTCATCAGTAGGCCTAACCCTACCCATCCCCAAAAATGGGATAAACCAAAGATTATAGCGCCCCTAACAGTGACCCCTGTGATGTTAATGATGTCAAAATAAACAAGTTTTGAACTTTTATAGCAGGGGGTGGGGGTGAAATCATGGGGCAAACATTTGATTTTTGAAGAAAAAATGGGAGAAAAAACAACAACATTGCACTCTTATTAAGTGCAAATTGGTGAAATTACCATTAATTTGTGGCAATTGAATTTTTTGTTTAACCCTAATGATAATAAATTATGTAGCTCTTACCATGGAGGTAGAGTTTGCTCTTACCAACACCTCGCTCATTTTCAACAATTATTTTTCTTCTTTCACCATGATGATACTGTCAAAAACTAATGCCTTAGCAACTAATCAGTATATGTACGAGCATTTGACGCCAGGTAACAGCCGCCAAACTATTGTGTTTCTTTTTAACCTTATGAAAAAATTAAATAGACTCAATGAAATTTAACGGTAGCCTAGTCGTTATAGAAACATTACAGAATTGGTTGTTGCTAACAAAACGGCCATCTGGGTCACGAGAAAATAGTGAAAAACCGATTACACATTTGCATGAAATCATATAGATTCAACAAATGAATAAAACGCTCACTGAGCGATAAACTCCAACCGGAAAATTAGTTTATTCATTTCTCATCAAATATGGCATTTCAGACAGAAATATTTCAAGGGATGTTTTCTACTATCATCATCATTTGACCGTGTAAGTTTTATGTAAATCTGTGATCAAAAAGTATATTTTACAAGTTGTTTTCTTACCAATTCTGTAATGTTCCTTTTAAGAGAAATCTTTACAGAAATACTAATATAAAAGCTCACTAATTACAGTACTGTACCAATTCCACAAAGAAATATTATTGGATTACTATAGACCATGTTACATTTGTTTACAGAGTGGTGACCACGTACATTATAATGCTATTCCTGACGGGCAAGATGCTACACAGGCTCAATGGGAAAATGTATATTTTGTGTTATAATTTTCACATAAATTCAAGACTTACAAAAGCAACAGCTGTACAGCTTTTGAGATGTCCCCCCTTTCTTCATATCAAAAGTTGAGGAAAATCAGACAGTGCGATCTCCATAAAACGTAAGATTTGTTGTATTCTTCCATTGAGCTGTGTACAAATGTGCCCGCCGGAAGTCCAGGCGTGTCAAACCTGCTTGAAGAAAAGAAAATGATTAGAATAATAATATAAAATCTTGACAGAAATAACGCCTGTAAGATCGCACAATAAAACTAAACTATTAATTTGTTAATATTATCAAGACAAAGAGTTCACGATATTGATGATAATGACGCCAAAGATCGTGGTTGTTGTAATACGTCAAAGAATGGTTAGTTACGCCTGACATCTGATTAAGTGCGACTTTCCCCCATTTCTCTGCAATAGTGACGGTTGGTCGTTTACTGCACGTAACTTATTTACAGCCAAGCAGCTCAAAACGCAGCGCGATGGCATTCAACCACTCGACGGGCACGATGCGAATCTTGACCGCCAAGACGGGCTTGAAGAAGCGCCTCTCCACGATGCTGTTTTTGTGGGTGTTGCCATTGAATATCTAGAAGGGGGTAAATAGCATATTGTTAATTGCGTAAAGAAGGGGTTTTTATCATCTGAAAAAAAGATGTAAAATCAAAGGAGGTTATATCAGCATACCTGAGTATGACCAAGTTGGTCTGTCACGTCAACAAGACAAGCCGGTGAGGGCGGTTCGAACTGCACTTTGTACTTTGTCACCCATTGCGTGGAGCCACCATAACGCCCTTGTGTGAGTACCCCAGTGACGTAGGTCGCGTTGCCAAAATCCACCTGTATCCACTGGTTGGTATCCGCTACAATAGACCGCCATGCTCCTATGGTTTTACTATTAGGCGGTATCTTGTTGAGACGGCCACCAGCCGGTGTTGACATTCGGTATCCGTTATGGTTACTTGATGCGGAGAGGCTCTCATCGGGGATCGAACCATCTTCAAGACCGAGTTTCTCTGAGTCGCGAAGAGAAAGATACACGATTTCTTGAACACATAATGCCTACATAATACTTTTACATCAGTTTATAAAAGCTCAAACCGAGTTAAAACGAAAATCAGATAATAATTTTTATTACTCACCGAAACCCCAACAGACCTTCACATGAGCGCATTTTCCATCACAGGAAACATAATCATTCTGTATAGAGCAAGGTAGGAAAAGAAAAATTCTTGGTGTAGGCCTATAATTCATTGTTTGTTTAAAGTAATAACTACTTTGTTTCGTTCTTACAAAGGAAAATGCATTGAGTCATGAAATAAATATACAAAACACGAGTAATAAAATGTGTAAAATACACATGAAAGAATTTTAAAAGTACCTGACAAGTCATTGATTTCGCAGTTGCGTCGTAATACGAAAAGTACAGCATTCCTTGAAAGTTGTCACAGAAGTGCTCAGCACTGACGTTGTTCATCTGACAGACTTGATTGATGTGATCGTGGTTGAAAGAGAAACATCCATGATGGCTGAGACACCGAACTGAACATCTGACGGCAGAGATGCCCGAGATATTCATGAAGGACTGGCCTAGTAGGGCGTGGTGCTCTATCGGCTGGTACCAGACCCCTCCGTAAAGACCACTAACACTGTAAGATGCTGAAACCTAAAGAAACATCTCAAGCAAGAGGAAACTCAAACTGCTCAAGACGTCCATTTTCGCAACCTGGCTTGAAATGGTGAATTGCTGAAAAAAAGCAGAAACAACAGCTACTGCCACTCATTGATCTCCTGGAAAATTGTTGTTTTCATTAGACCGCAAAGTAATGTGTTGCCATGGTAACGAAAACCAATGTTTATTCTGGTCAATGTTCGTCACAAAAAATCAATAACATGCTTTGTTGAAAAAAAAGGTTACCCAACCTTTTTCAATTTGGATGTCGTGGTATTTGCATCTATGTATAAACTAGTCTCTTGCTGAAAAGAACGCATGGCTGTTCCAATTTCTACTTTTTAGATAAGAAATCATACTTCATCATTCGTCTGTGAACTTTGTATTACAATAATTTAAAATAAACACAAAAACTAGAAAAACTTGACTACCAAAATGAACCTTTAAAGGAACATTACAGAATTGTTTTTTTGCTAACAAAACAGTTGCTGGCAGTGTTACAAGCACTTTATGTAATCCACCATATACATAAACTGATAAACCTGTAGAAGTTTGAGATCGATCGGCCATCTGGGTCACGAGAAAATAGTGAAAAACCGATTACACATTTGCATGAAATCATATAGATTCAACAAATGAATAAAACGCTCACTGAGCGATAAACTCCAATCGGAAAATTAGTTTATTAATTTCTCATCAAATATGGCATTTCAGACAGAAATATTTCAAGGGATGTTTTCTACTATCATCATCATTAGACCGTGTAAGTTTGATGTAAATCTGTGATAAGTTTTTTTCTTACCAATTCTGTAATGTTCCTTTAAGAGAAATGCAAACGAAAACCACAGTTTGACCAGAAGTGCCCCCCCCCCCCCTTTGTGCCATCCTAAAATGTTACTCTTTCAGCACTGGAGTTTGGTGGTTCGGTAATGAGTGTTATCTCAACGGACAATCCGACCATAAGATGCCATCAGCTAAACCATGGAGAAATAAATATCTCATTTTCTTCTTCCATGGTTAGCTATACGATCTATAACCAAAACACACTACATGTATTAGCCTTGATATCAAGGCTGTGTAGACAAGTACTCTAGCTAAAACCATAGAGCAAGATAATAAAACCTCAGCCGCCCGAATGCCATACAACCCCAGTCCCCCGGCTGTGGTTATGCACATTTTTAGCTTTATAGTAAGCAAACACAGCCTTGCAATCAAGGCTATACATGTATAAGCAATTGGCTCGATCTTTGTGAACAACGACGATCACCGAGTCACGGAGACCAGTATTGAAATGAGCAGCGCCCCCTGCTGGCCAAGCTCAAGTGAACGAGTCACTCTTGATTGAACCGTGGAGGAAGAACCGTGGTTTGTTCATTTTAGTCAATTAGAACAATAAATCAAGGGTCGAAATACACTTTGCTCATATTTCCCGAAGACAGTAAAATAAGAAGGTATATTACACTTCAACAATCCGTCAATGTTGGCAAGAGGATACTTTCAAAGCAACGTTTTACATTTGTGAGTACACATTATAATGCAAACAATTAAGGCCAAATAAAAAAAAATACCAGTTGATCGTCCCCTCCCTCATCCTTTTTTGAGGCCGCATCCTTTTTATTATTATTATTTTTTATTTTACTTTTTTCAAAAAAAAAAGACACATTTGCTGTGTATTTTTTATTAAACTTTCAATCTTTTAGAACTTGTAACTACAGAAAGTAAGTGGTGACGTTAAACTGAAGAATTGGTGGCCAGTTTGAATTAAAATGCTTGACGGCCACCTTCGAAAGAAATAAAAAAAATAAAAAATAAAAAGGCCCTCATCCTCCTCTTCTTGAAAAAAAAACCTGGACGATCAACTGGTATTCTTTTTTACTTGGCCTAACACTAAACTAGTACTAAAAGTAGAAGGATGACCAAAGGTCTCGACAATTTCTACCTCCATGACAATTCAAAGTACACGTATACTTTCTCATCGCGTCAAAATAAAAGATCGACTTACGACAAGTCTAAACTGAGAGTTTCCTAGTTTTTTGGCCTTGCTTTTTTTTCCACAGCTGTCAGTACTAATCTAACGTCAGCGTGTACATAACCAGCAAGCAGCCGGATAGATAACCTACGTAAGCAAGTTGCTTCCCACAACCACACATCCACCACTGGCCCAGCTAGCAACATACCTAGTACTCTGTCATGTTATCAAATTGCCATTCAGTTCGAAGACTTGGTGAGGGGTAGTTGTGCTGGCATGCAGCAGGCGGCGCGTCTGAATAGTGAGAGGCTCTCTACCGAACGAACCCTGCAGTCTTCGGCTACTCTGTGTTCCCCCCAAAACCCTGTCACCCACACTCCATTTACCGAGCTCTTCTGCCAAGCTCCTACGAACGGGTAATTTATAATAGCCCATCGGATACTTTCAAGTTCGCGGCCAGCTTCTAACAACATTCAGTCCCTTCGTTCAAAAACAACTTGGAAAGACTTTTCAACTCTTGACATCCAGGACCGGACTGTACCGTACCATCGTATTCTGAATCGGATTACAACTTTTTGTCTTGTTCCTGCTCTCTCTGTGTGATAACTTTTAATATTTCACTGTTGGTGGATTGATGTTTAGAGGAAGAGTGACATTCGTCACCAAGGAAGGTGTTAATCTGCAGCTTAAACCTCAACAGAGACCCTGACTTTCGCAGACAATAGAGTTGCTGATGACGCCACGCGCTAAATTCACCACACCTACAAGCACACTCTCCTACACGGAAGACTAAAGGTTCTGTATACAACATTTCAGGTCCCTGGAGCTTCTCTTTGCGTTAAATACTCAACACGTAAGCTTAATTCCAGTCAAGTGGTTACACTTCTAGCTCTGCCTTGTGTGCTTCATAGTGTACCATGCCACAAGCGCTCTGTGCGTGCTAGATGGTACGATACAATCATACAGGAACTACGCTATACTCGCCACAGCCTTGCACGGCAAGTTCACCGACAGACCATCAACGCGTGTGACACCGCGCTTATGTTTTGAGTACGGAGGCCAACAACAAGTCAGCTGGTCTGATAAGCAGGTAACAAGATAAACACCTTGCAGTGCGAGTGCGTCGTAAAACTCCAACACATCTAGCACGGGGCAATTTCTTCCTCGGAGGATCCCCACCACCACGGCAGGTCAGCGAACAACAACAAATTACGGGTTCAGGTAGGGGTCCAAGTCATCATAACCACCCTGCACGGTCAACTCCATCGTAGACTTCAAAGATCTTTCTTGGAAAGAGTGACGTGTGCGCTCCTTATCACAAACCAAGATGATAAAACAACACATCGTAAGCCAGTCTCTTTACCGGACGTTCTTCTGTGCCCTTCTTGGCCTGTGCTTGCTCCATGTTCAGTGGAGTGATGCTCACGAGACTGGAGCAGATGATGATGAGGTAAAGTTAACTCGGCATCACCACCCCAAGGTAGAAGGAACAGCAGATGGGAAGGACGATGGGAAGGAATTCTACTGGGAGTCCAGTTTTAAAGGGGAGGATTTTGCGGATCCTTGCAAAGCGGGTGAGAAGAACAGCTTGTTTTCATGTTTTGTTTGTTTACGTCACTCGCCAATACCAAATGTTTGAACCAGCTTGTTTCCCAATCACGGTAAAGGGCTGGAACTTTTGGTGCTTGGGAAATAAGTCTGGCCCAATTTTGATTGAATAAATGGGGAACGTGTGGAGGGTCGGTAGCTTATTGATATTCCACATCAATGGGAACAACCACTTTTCTACAAATTAAAGGAACATTACAGAATTGTTTTTTTGCTAACAAAACAGTTGCTGGCAGTGTAAGCTCTTTATGTAATCCACCATATACATAAACTGACAAAACTGTAGAAGTTTGAGATCGATCGGCCATCTGGGTCATGAGAAAATAGTGAAAAACCGATTACACACTTTGCATGAAATCATATAGATTCAACAAATGAATAAAACGCTCACTATGAGCGATAAACTCCAATCGGAAAATTAGTTTATTCATTTCTCATCAAATATGGCATTTCAGACAGAAATATTTCAAGGGATGTTTTCTACTATCATCATCATTAGACCGTGTAAGTTTGATGTAAATCTGTGATCAAAAAGTATATTTGACAAGTTTTTTTCTTACCAATTCTGTAATGTTCCTTTAAGGAAATTTTGCTTTCACTGCATGCTCTCAGTGAGTGCTCTGTGTTCACTAAAGATTGTAGCTTAGTTATGGAAATGAAATGATCTTAGTCCGCACTTATTAATACACAATTGCCAACAAACAACCGTTGGCTTATCCTTTCTTGATTAGATTCAAACAAGGGAAATTACGTTACAACCAGAATGGTGAACGGATTCGGTAGGGGAGGAGAGGGGGCGGTGTCAATGTGTCTTGGACAATTATGAAATAGCCAAAAGGTTTTCGCATTATCGTGTATAATGTGTCATCTAGGAAATGTTGTATTTTGCCTTCGCATAAATGAAATCGGTCAAGTGTACACGTTAGTTAGGATATTGAACACCCACGTGGTGGGTGTGTTCGGTGCACGTTTAAAAAAATCATATTCATGCACGATTATGGTTTTGGTTTGTTCAAAAAACAGACCTGCAGCCTCTGTTTAAAGGAACATTAGAGAATTGGTTTTTGCTACCAAACAGTTGCTGGCAGTTGTAAGCACTTTTATGTAATCCACCATATACCTAAACTGACAAACTTGTAGAAGTTTGAGGTCGATCGGCCATCTGGGTCACGAGAAAAATAGTGAAAAACCGATTACACATTTGCATGAAATCGTATAGATTCAACAAATGAATAAAAACGCTCACTGAGCGATAAACTCCAATCGGAAAATTAGTTTATTCTTTTCTCATCAATATGGCATTTCAGACACAAATATTTCAAGGGATGTTTTCTACTAAGTACTATCATCATCATTAGACCGTGTAAGTTTGATGTAAATCTGTGATCAAAAGTATATTATACAAGTTTTTTTCTTACCAATTCTGTAATGTTCCTTTTACATAACATTATACTTTAAAATATCTCAAGGTCACACCATGGTCACTTCCGGAGAAAGTGGAAAAAAGAGAGAGAAAAAATAATTGAAATGTGTGCATTTCCAACTTTCTATCCTTTCTTGGTGTAAAACTTTTCACCTTTCAGGCCAAATAAAAAAAACATGTTTAGCGTCCCCACCCGCTTCTTTTTTTTTTAGAGGCCGCCTCCTTTTCTTTTTAAGGATCAGTTTTTAACTATCTCTAACGAAAACAATTTAACAATTAAGATCGTATATAAGATGGTGACTTTAGCCGGAAAAAAACTCAGAAAAAAAGCTGGCAACCATCTTGAAAAATAGCCCGGACGGTTGTCTTAAAAAACGTGTCTGGTTTTCCCTTTTCCCTTTTTCAAAAAGGCAGGACGCTAAACATTTTTTAAAAATTTTATATTGCCTAACAATTTGGCGCTATAGCAAATACACGTTAGTATGGATATAAGAGGTGAGGTAAGAGCTTTACGAAATAGAGATAAAACATAACAGATTCCCCAATGACAGGAGGAAGATTGTTTCAAAATCATTGGTCCAGCTGAATTGAGTGCTTTTTGACCAGAACTTTGTTTGCACGGGGAACATTCAAGTGAGTGATGTCAAGTGTGGACCGAAGAAAACGTGGAGTGTAATATGACAGTAAATTGGAAAGATATCCAGGGGTAGTTGTGTTTAGGCATTTCTATACACAAAACAGCAAGTTTTGAAATGAATCCATTCTCTAAATAATCACAATGGGACTTTTTTTTTTAAAGATTCGATACCTCCTGTCCAAAGCTCGGGGTTCCCCGGTTTTAATCGCGTAAATCTCGAACAGGTAAACGGGACCCTTTGTTTGCAGAGCTGCACAATGAAAGATAATTCCATATCGCACCTGCCTAATTTATGATATCAGTAAATAATTGTTGTGAATGTGAATAGCTGTCACGCCGGAGTGTGGTGGTATATCGAGTCAGATTGTAAAATATACACACTGAGTGTTAATTTACACCCTGACGGGTGTCGTGAACGACCGTCGAAGCACCGTCCCCGGTGTCAGTCACACCGTACCACGATCAGGTTGGGAATTCTCCACGTTGATAATGTTTGACCATGTTGAACTTTGACTGTTGGCTGTCCTAATTGGCTGTACCTATATACATTATTTGTTTGTTGCTGTCGAGGACGTCTTTCAAAGTACCGGCGGCTGGCGAGAACCTTTCGCCTACTTTGTTAAAAATGCTCCAGTTTGCACTAACCCTCACAAAAAAAGTGTCAACATAATGCAATACTTTTCATTTTGTTTGGAGAAACATTTGTCATGCTATTAGATTAATTGAAAAGTTGTTCGTCTCATTTAGTGAATCCATGTCGAACTGTCACAAAAAGGATGCTCAGTCCATGCGGAAAGGCCAGCCTTTTTATCATAACATTTGCTTAAAAATAAAGGAATTATTATGATTGGTAGTGATGACAAAATAGTCGCAGACAGTGTCCATGTTTTGTGTGATCAACCGTATACACGAAATAACAAACCTGCCACAATTTGGGCTATATCCGTTGTGTGAGTCGGGAGAAAATAGTGAAGAACCATGCACAATTTTCAGAATGTAAACACACTGTCCTTATTTTGGCCGTAACAACCGAAATCAGCTGTTGCGTTTTTTAAAGGATTTCAGATGCAGTTTTCTCGAATCAGAGGGAAAAACAATGGTTCTAGCATGAACTTCATAATCAGTAAGCTTTAAACAATGATGTTTTTTCTATCTTTACCAATCCCGTACAATACCTTTCAATAATGTTATCTGCTTAGCTAAAAAAAGAGCCAAACAAACAAACGAACAAAAACCAAAAAACAGGGAACCAGTCAAAGCTGATGTACATTTTACAAGGCTGGTAAAACGTTTTAAGTTTTTGTTTTGCTAAGCAACATTGTGTTGAGCAAATTTATCTGTAGAGAAACTAGACAATGTCTTCAGCCTTCGCCTTTTTTTCTCTTTGAAAGAAAGGACTAGGTATAGTCTACCCTGACAATAAGTTGGTCAACAACTAAAGAAGTTCGTGTCCCTGCAGCAAAATAAAAAAGTTGCTGTAAAACAATTTTTCGTCTACAGCAAACAAACAACAAAACGTTTGTTTGAGTGATTTGAGCACGGGGTGGTGGTGGTGGTGTGGTGTGTGTGTGTGTGCTTGAGGGCTTGACATCAAGGTCAATGGGAATTCTGTCAAACATTTCCGGTAGGTAACGGGCCTTCGGTGACCTCATACGCCGTGATGCCGTGACTTTTGACGGCATCGCCTCATCAGTCAGCCGAGTATATAGTCCAGGGCCGTGGAGAAAACAAAAATCAAGACCGCCAGTAAAATTTACTGGTATAGAATACATTTTTGCTTATGTCAACAGTGTTTTCTTCCTTCACAGACATTGACACATGATGAACAAACCCCTAAAAATCTGCAAGAAATCTTAGTGCCTGTAAACTTGAAGTAGCACAAGCATAGCGTCCCTATATCATTTTGTTTTGTTTCCCGTATTCACATAACATCAGCGTTGCTATATACGTCGAAAAGAGATAAGACATTTTGTATTCCTTTTCTATTTTATGATCACATTTAGAACTTTTCCCATAATTCCCTGAGTGGAAAGTTGTTAGGAAATTCACCTGAACCCAAGAACGAGTCAAGGACAAAACACACATACCCACCATTCATGGTGTAAATGGTTAGCAGCGGCCATCTTTGTCGTATACCCTGTCTCTATTGGACATCATGTTGATGGTCTGAACATAAAAGGACCGGGTTGTCTTTCTCCTGCATTGTGTTCCAATTATCACAAGATGGCTGCAGTGCGTTTTCTCCCCAAAAACAATCGCTATGTCTGTTACAATTTTAGGCCAACGGATCTATGAGAATCATGGTGATTCTTTGACTCTGATTTTTTGTTATTTTAAATTTCAGCCGTTTTAATTTAGAGACGCTTTCAAAAATGTTTTCCGCATATACAAGAGTCAATTCTATGAAAAGTCAAAGATCATACATTTCAATGTTTTCTAACCATTGACAGCTGTCAAATAGTGCATGCGGTCATTAAAAAAAAACTTAAAACAATTAATCAACTGCAATTAACAACTGTAGTATCTAATTAAGAATTACGTAACCACATTAGTGACTTCAAACGCGGCGGTCGCAGCATTTTAATTTCCAAGGCGAAAGCTTGTAAGTTGTTGTTAACTAGCCACTATCCGTCCGTTAGTTTAATTAACAATGTTCACCAGCTGCAGACGTCGACCAGACGTTAATTGACTTCCATGCGACTGGTGCTAAATGCCCACAGCGTATATAGGGCCCACTTTTTGCCCAATGTAGTAAATTAGTAAACAGTAATTGGTAAGATGGCGGAAGATAACGTGGAGACAGATTAAGACATGATTGAATTCACTTGAAGAAAGCAGCGTGTCATTGGGAATGCTTTGGAGACATCTTCATGCAGCGGGTAGCCTCAAATTGCAAGGAATTGGTTTCCCCCTTGTTGACGTCATATCAATTATAGCGAGTCTGAGCTTGTACACCCTGGGAATGTACCCTGACGTTCTTAATGCTGTATATTGCAATCCAACATCAATGGGCCAGACTACCCACTGCAGTCTACCTTTTGACCGTGTCGCATTTTTTTGTATGGCCATAAAACAAAATGGCCGCCCGAGTCACTTCACAAGTTATTTTCCAGAAGAACCCTGTCTGCTGCTGCACTGTAAGTTGAATTTGTTTACTGGAATGTTTGAACTTGATAATGATATGAACATCGCTCTATTTTTAGTTTTTAAACCTACACGACCTCGTCTGGATTCGGAAAAGGAAAAGGTTCCGACCTTCAAATCTATAAATTTATTAGTGTCTCTACATGAGGTTAAATTCCTGACATTGGTTTCCACTGATGAACGTTTTCAATCAAACCCAAAACCAAGCATGAAGTCGATGTCAATGATATGACCACTCACATACCATAAAACACGAACAAAATGTCCTGGTTTCAGGAGTTTTCCTGACCCACATCCCCAGAAAGTTGATGCTTCCTGCAGGCCTCTATTAAAAAAAAGGACACCACGATTTATTTTCTCGTGCAGTGTGATTTGCGAAGATTTTCCTGATTCAGCATTTTTCACCGAACTCCCTGCATCTTCAGATTCTCTTGAAAGAGACAAAACTTGCCATCACAGAGATGAAAAGACTTGGCCCTTGTCATGACCAGATCTTCAGATATCTATGTGTAATGATAAACAGAGAGTCTGTTTATAAACCTCAAAAAATGCAACATTCTGTACATTCTGGGAGCTTCATTTCCACACCAAAAGAACTTGTTGTTTTCAAATTTTCACGATTTACTCATTTTCAGATAATCTCATCCCTGATTGCGGGGTGAGATTTATGTGAAAATTGTACGAACAACTTGCAAAGTTGTTTCATTTTAGTCAGGGTTTCACAAACCCAAACGGTCATCCACAAGAGAACAATGTTCAAGTGTTTTGTCAACTGAGTGTGTACAACGTCAACTATGTTTTGAAAACTGTTTGTTCGTTTGTTTGGATGGTTGGACACACAATCCAACTTGTTTGTTTAAATTGTCTGTTCTTACCTTACGGCCAACCAAAAACAATAACACGTCAACTGATTCATTTGATGATGCTTCCATGCATATCACATTATTTTGAAAAAGGAGATCATCAATTTTAAAGAATGTGTAAACATTTTGTTGTACCATGAAGTTTATACTTTTCAATTAAAGTGGTTGTACCGTGGGTTCTTTATGTCGCCCAAGGTTTTCCTGAGCTGTTTCGTGGGTACGGTATCCACATCTTGATGGTGGTACCGTTGCACCGGGCCAGACAGCTCGGGCAAGTTCGCCAGTCGCTGGGTCGATAAAAGCCCTCATCACCGTTTAACCCCAGAAAGCACAACATTTACGGAACTAAGTTCACATCGGATCGATGAAAGGGTCAAGGGTCAGTCGCTATAAGCCATAAATCTCGTGGGTTCAAGACGTCCAGGTTGTTAGCTGCGGTCACAACTGCAACTGGGACGGCTCACAGTCTAGTCTCGTTGTTTCGTGGCAATGAAATTTCCCGATGAGTAGACAGAAACTTTCAGCTCTTTGTCTTCGACTATAATATGAGAACCGTTAAAAATGAAAAAAAAAAAAAATTAAATCCAAGTTGGTTTTTATTTGGACAGTCGTAACTGTCGGTTCAAAACAAAATCTTTCCCACCTTGAGGTGATTAATTTTATGTCCATCATTATAATTAATAATGGTAATAATAATTATAAAGAACATTTATTTGTAGTGCTGGCCATGTCTGTCAGAAATGCACTCCTGGCCCTTAGAAAAAGAACTCTGCTTATGAAGGTCCTTAAAGCCAAGACTGAACAAGTTAATTTTCAAGTTACTTTTGAAGCTGATGAAACTCAATTGATTTTTGCTGAGCTGTGCCTTTCTTTGTTTTACAGACGGTTACCTTGGAGATATTGCACTCACAGAAGATGACTACCTTCGGGAAGTCAGTTTGTACAAACAAAAAAGGCAAGAATTTCACGAGGAAAGAGGGGAGCGAAAGAAGAATGGAAAATCATCGGACAAACAATTGGCAAGAGATGAGAAGATTCAAGCGCGGGAAAGACGGAAGCAGGCCAAGTTGGAGAAGAAGGCGCTGAAAGAAGAGAAGAGGAAAGCGCGTAATCATCCAAATCTGCAAACTATTGAGATAATTGAAGGTAAGCAAAAATACAAAACAAACAAGCAAAGATGCACCTATATACCAGTGCCCAATTTCATTGAGCTGCTTAAGCAGAAATATTGCTTAACAATTTTCTGCTTAGCAGAAAGCAGCAGAATACCAGTCACAAATTGTACATGTGACACGGTAGTTTGCCTGGTAACCTTATTCCGGTAAGCATAATTTTGTTGTGCTTAGCATTTTCATTTGCTTAAGCAGCACAAAAAGTTGCTAAGCACAACAATAACGTGCTTACCAGAATAAGGTTACCAGCCAAAATAACTGTTAACATGTACCATCTATGACTGGTGTCCTCCCCTTTTTTTGCTTAGCAGGCAGTTTTTAAGCAATATTTTTGCTGAAAGCAGCTCTATGGAATTGGACACAGTTCCAAATTTGTGGAGCTGTCGGCTTAGCAATACCGCTTGAAGAATGAATCCTCACTTGACAGTACCAACACATCAGTGTGGCCGGGCACCAGTGAAAAACTTGCCTAGTTTAAGGTATTTTAGTCCGTACGATATTTGCGAGCATAGGCCGACTCAATGATGGTGAATTAATTAGGTTGCTTTGTCAAAATGATAGACAACTTGTTCTTTAAACCACCCAAACAAGATTACTGTCGATCCCAAAAGCAAATCTCAAAAACAAGTTTATTGGGGAAATTCTTTGAAGTGATTTGGGATGAAATTCTCCGGGCAACTTGGCTGTTTTTTCCCCTTCGCTCTGTCCACTGAGGTTCATGAAGTATTCCACGTGGATGTAGTTTGTGCCTCGGGTTACATCCAGGTTTCTTATCTCCTCCCAAGAAAAGGATATTACCAATTGACAAGGTAAAAACAACAACAAAGAGGAAACACATGCAATCCTGGGCTTCGCCAAATAATTCTCGTCTAGCTCCGTGACTCAGTGCTGCGATGAGATGACGGGACGCCTAGACGGGACCCCGAGTGAAGACGATAGCCTGCCCAATATGGGGGCAGAGGGTCCCCCCCAATGTTCCCATACTATAACACACTATTTTCCTCTTGTATATAGAACCCCCCCTAAATCCTCAAAAGAATTTCTGAGATTCCAAGCACACAATGAAGACACAATAGGGGGGGGGGGTACCCTCTGCCCCATATCGAGCACCAATTGTGACGATATAGTGCTTACACATCCCCGGTTTTGAAAAGAGCAAATTTATAACAAATCCTATAGTTTTGTCAATAAACACACGAGGACCGTCCTTTGAAAAATAGAAAAAAGTTTATGGCCTGACGTTTCGACCCCAGCAGAGTCTTTCTCGAAGGCGAAAACACAACACAACACACATAAGGCCAAGTAAAAAAGAATACCAGTTGATCGTCCAGGTTTTTTCAAAAAGAAGAGGATGAGGGCCTTTTTATTTATTTATTTTTTTCTTTCGAAGGTGGCCGCCAAGCATTTTAATTCAAACTGGCCACCAATTTTTCAGTTTAACGTCACCACTTACTTTCTGTAGTTACAAGTTCTAAAAGAATGGTAAGTTTAATGAAACATACACAGAAAATGTGTCTTTTTGAGAAAAAAAAAGTAAAATAAAAAATAATAATAAAAAGGATGCGGCCTCAAAAAAGGATAAGGGAGGGGACGATCAACTGGTATTTTTTTTATCTGGCCTAAACAGGTGCAGGCTGTAGGGTCGAAACGCCAGGCCATTAAAACAGAATTTGCATTTTGCAACACAGGTCCTTCTGGTTGGTAAGCAATTTGCAACCGCTTATTCTATTTCCTCTTCGAAAATTTCAACAGGTACGATGCAAATTATCAGCCGATCTGCTGATTTCCTCTCTTTTCTAAATGTTTTTCTCCAACGTTCCCTCCTTTTAAATATTGTGTGGCAAACGGTGTTTGGCCCTTAACCCTTTTCAATGAAATCGTATAATAAGAAATCGTCTGAATGTGGACATGCTTCTGAGAGGGAGAAAACTGGCTCCAAACCAGTTCTTATTTCTATTTTAACGTCAAGGGGATTTGGATGAGCCTTAACTTAAGATGTTTATCTTCAAAAACGTCTTGGCAACATCAGATTAAAGGTACTATACAGGATTGGTGGAGCTGACACAATAGTCGCAGACAGTGTTCATGTTTTGTGTGACTTCATGAAATAACAAACCTGTGAAATTTGGGCTTAATCCGCTGTGTGAGTCAGGAGAACATAGTGAAAAGCCATGCACAATCATGTAAACATATTGTCCTTTATTTTGGTTGTAACAGCCCAAATCAGCTGTTGCCCTTTTTTTAGGTTTTCAGATACAGTTTTCTCGAAGATGACTTCATTTCAGAAGGGAAATATTTCACAGGAAAAAAAAATGGTTATAGGATGAACTTCATAATCAGTAGGCTCTCAGACTAAAACTGAACAAGGATATTTTTTGTATCCTTACCAATCCTGTATAATACCTTTAAAGTCAAGAGGATTGGAATGAGTTAACTTCTCCCCCCAAACTTAAGATGTATCATCTTTTAATGTCTCGGCACATCCAATTAACCTTAGAGGTTAGATTAAGACGTTTTAAAGAGCCTTCCTCCTCAACCCAGTAGCTCTTTATTCCCAGGACAGGAAACAAGGCCCCCAACGTCATCAATAAATAAACCCTCCCTTGACCTTGTTAGTAAGACCATGGTAAGACGGATCTGGAAGTAGTCGTACTTTCCCCCACGAAATTATGAGCCCATAATTACTTAAGAGAGGGGACAAAAAGCCTGATGTGACTTCAAAGGAAATTTCTCATTAGACTTTTTTCCCTTTTTTTCCCTTGGTGGCCTTGAACGTGGCATTTAGCTTGTAATTGGAAATCGGGTGTGCTTCGTGCCAGGGATGCAATGCACTCTGTCGAAAAAGAAGAAGAAAATGTTCTGTGTGATCGCGTCATCTTAAAAAGATGCAAGTGCAATCAGTGAAAATGAGAAACAAATAAAGGTATAAGACTGGCATTATACATAAATTTGTAGTATCTTAGAAAGCCATTACTAAGACAATGTCTATTTTTGTTTCGCGCCTTTTGCTCAAAATATACACGTGCACAGACTAACGGCGTGTCGAAATTGCAATTAAATTATTTTTTATGCAAGTTGATCAACTGCACTTAAAGGCAACTTATTTATAAATGTAGATATATATATACAATTAAACTAACCTGTGAAAATTTCATTTTAAAAGATGGTAGCGTTTTTGAGATATCGCCTAAAATCTAGAGCGGTTATGTCCACGCAGGAAGAGTAGTCCGTTATTGGAAGACACAATCTGAGAAACGTTTCATGCAGAAACGTTTCTCTGATTGAATTGTTTAAAAGCCCTTTCTCTAAAACCACATTTTGTTAGAAGAGGATACTAGTCTAAGACAAGTACCATACGTATATTCTGTCTTTAAACACTGTGCCCCCTGTGGTGAGACAATCTTAGTAAGCGCCCAAAATAAAAACACCTTATAGCCATCTAACTTATGTCATATGGCTGGTACTTCTCGTTGGTTTGTATTCCTTCCTCCATGGTTTAACTTCGATGACCAATTGAGCCCAAATTACCAAAGGTTTGTTGTTCTGTGCAAATGTTGGGATACACCAAGTGAGGATACTGGTCTTAGACAACTACCATGAGTATATTCTGTCCTTTAAACACCGTGGTGAGCCCATATTATAGTAAGCACAACAAAACCACCTTAGCCATGTGACTTGTGTCATAATATGGCTGGTACTTCTCGTTGGTTTAGCATGTCCTTGCTCTATGCTCCTAAATAAGCTATGCTCTAAGCTTACAACTGCTTACTCGGTCGCTTTTTCTACGAAATAGAAACCAGGTGACACCATTCAAGCCTCCATTAAAGTTACAGCGGGTGGTGGAAAATAAAAATGTATAGGGAAAGAATTTCCACGTGTTGTTGGCCAACATTCCGTCGTGTGGGTGTCCCTCCCCCTGGGCTTGGGTGGTTCACATATCAAAATACGGCTGATTGACATAAGTTAACTTTCAAAAACCCTTTCGTAATGAGATAATCAGTCTATAGCTTTATACGCAGCAGGCATGTAACTTTCTGAGCCAGTCAGCTGATCACCACCAATCTTGTTTTTTTTTATGGGATTGCCATAAAACGCTAAAAGAAAGGATGAAACAAAAATGTGCTTTCTGCAGTTTTCTTGTTTTGTTTCTCTTCAATGTATTATTACAGACTTGCTTGTCGTCGTATGAGGGAAGATTCTTTTTGTTTTATAATTCAAAATCAAATCAAACAAATAACACCATAAGATCCACTTTAAGATTTGTATAATGTACAATCATCTTTTTGTTTTAAATTCATTTAAAGACAACGTTTACCATTGGTCTTTTTAAACAGTTCGATTGTTTTAATCCTACTTATACTGTAGTTACAATAAAAGAAGTTTTCTGTGAAAACTTCATTTCAAAAGTTGGTAGCGTTTTTGAGATATCGCCGAAAATGTGGAGCGGTTATGTCCACGCAGGAAGAATAATCCGTAATTGGAATACACAATCTGAGAAATGTTTCATGCATGAAACATTTCTCAGATTAATTTTTTATTTGAGGGATCCCTTTCTGTATATCCACATCTCTTAGAAGATAAAAAAAAACTACACTTTAACAACAGCTGCACTGCTGCAGTGCTTCTTACCAAGTCAGTTTTTATGGTTATCAATTTTTGTAGTAATTACCAAAGGTATACCCTGCCCTTGAATGCTATTTTGCATCACTTGAAAATATCATTTCAATTCATTTTATTACATAGCTGCAGCAGAGTTGTACACCGTTCACTGATTTGTGTACAGTATAAAGTTTAGAAGACGGGTTCATTTCGAAGTTTTACAAAGCAAGGTGTAAACTACACACCACATGTACATAGAAAAGTCAAACTAATGTAAACTGTATGTGTTATGTCAATTCACACTGTGCGTATTTATTTTCTAGCTGACGCACCAACATTTCTTTACCTTTGTTCCGTACCAATATCATTTTTTCGTTTCACTCTCTCTTTTCCCCCACGTTGTGTTTCAACCGCATGTTCAGCTTTTTACCCCTGTCAGCCATGTCAGTCAGTTTAGATCGTTAGGGTCTCTAGTATTTTGTTGATAGTCGAAAGATCAATTTGCATTTTTGGTATCACAGCCGATTGTTACATTACATGTGACCAGTGACTGGTATTTTTTTTAGCTGGTAGAAGGCACAGGGTACCAGGGAACCCGAGGGTATTCCGTCACACAGAAGGAGGCTTTTTCGTGTGGCTATGGGGCACCAATTGGGTCAAACATTAGTCCTTCAATTTGTAATGGAAACTTGAATACTTCGGTGAATGTTTTGCCCGTAGCTAAATCTGGTTTTCATGTCGAGTGTGTTTAATGTGTGGTATCGGTTGAACATAGCAATGTGCACATTTCAGGCAAAATAGCTGAAAGAAACTTGTTAGTTTGTGTGATATATGTTCATACAGTAACATTAGGTGATATGAATAAATGGTCTATGTTCAAGGCGTCACAAATGATATTTTCACATCATTGTGCACACAATCCTTTATAGAGCAGGGCCCAATTTCATGGCTCTGCTTACCGTAAGCAAAGAATCGGCGCTTGCGGAAGCAGGGAATTCCGCGCTTACGTCAAGCGTTTTTCACGGGTTAGCGGGGAATTTCGGGTTGTGCGCGTGCGTACTCCACGTTACTACGCATTCTACGCTTACACAGCTAGCGCAGAAATTCGGCGCTTGAACAGTAAGCGGAGAATGGTCACCGCAAGCGCAGAATTCGGCGGTAAGCAGAGCCATGAAATTGGGCCCTGATCGGCTGCTATAGGATGCTGCCTTCAAATGTATTATACAGGATTGGTGGAGCTGACAAAATAGTCGCAGACAGTGTTCATGTTTTGTGTGATCAACTATATGAATGAAATAACAAAGCTGTGAAAGTTTGGGCTGAATCCGTTGTGTGAGTCAGGAGAAAATAGAGAAAAAAACATGCACAATTTACAGCATGTAAACACTTTGTCCTAAAACTTTTGGTTGTAACAACCGAAATCAGCTGTTGCGTTATATTAGGTTTTTGAGATGCAGTTCTTGAATCATGTTTTCATTTCAGGGGGAGTATTTCACCGAGAAAATTGTTCAAGTATGAACTTCATAATCAGTAAGCTTTCCAGACTCTAAAATTATACAGTGATGTTTTTTGTGTATCCTTACCAACCCTCTATGATACCTTTAAGCTTTTCACCTCAGAGTTCAAAGGTTAGAACTGATCCATTATTGTCAAGGCGGACCCTTTTTCCTGTCGTATTACTTCTAATTTACTACGAATGTATAAAAAGCAAAGAGGATGTGATCGAATGGAGTTACAGGTGTCTTTGTGTAGCCAGCCTGATGGGTCGGGATTGAGTCTGTCATATTTGATCAAACACACCCCTAAAATGATGGACTATTCCCCGTTGAAGCTTGACACCTGTCGGCCATTTATCGTAAACGACCGCATGTTCGAAATTGCTGATGAGCTAGCAACGCACGTAACAATTCGGCTGTTCCTCTTTTCCAAGTTGAAATTTATTGAATGCTATTTGGACTCGTGAAAGCATAATCTATCATAAATTAGGCTGTAATTCAAAACATTAATTGGAATTAAGTGAGTCATCGCTGGATGGTCTGCAGACAATTGGGTCTGCCCTGGATTTACTCTCCTTCAGCAAAAGAAAGGTTTATCCTTCGGAAGATTTAGTACAACTACAAGAGTTCTTGAAAAGTAATTCTACGAGGTATGTTTGTAATTTCCAAGCAAACAACATTGATAGACTCTATGAAATGTTCGGCCAACAGGTGCAGAAACAGCTGGTGTCATTGTCTAAACAAGTAATCAAACAAAGTAATAGCATACACAAAACATAGTAAACAATAATACAAAAAATACACAAACTATAGCTAAACTTTTTTGTCCTCGATCGTCAGACAATAAAGCGTCTACATTTCCCCCGTCCACAAATCTAGTAGTAAAGTAAATGAACCACAAGGAAAACTGACTGGGTAAATTTTAAATGGTTTGGGGTTGAACAAAGAAAAATCTAGTAGTAGTTACACAATTGTGGCGGGGGTGGGGGGGGGGTAGTCTGGCCTCTCTTTGTAAAGGTGATTATCTTTATTCATTGCAATTATTGTCCACGAGGAACACGACCAACAGCAGTGGGATGACAGTTGTATTTTTACTTCGAGCGTCCCTTATATGCTTTTTATAGTTACACCATGGCTGGAACATGCTTTTTATCTAACGATGGAACGAAAGCGAGAGAGAGAGAGAGAGAGAAAAGAAGGACCTCTTCCTTTTGTGAACATCAAAATAACCTGACATTTATTTGAAATACTCTGTAATGAAGTCTCGTGTCACTGTATGGAAGTCTCGCCATGAAGTCTCGTGGCAATGCTGTATAAATGCACAATCAAGACACTCACTGTAATCCAATTCAACTTGGCTGTATATGCCGTTGTCGCAGTTGCACTTGCACTTTTACTAACCGAGGTCTGACCTCATGTTTATCAATGACTTCAGGCTGGGATCTAGGTTATGTAGTTACCCCCATCGGGAGTACACACATACCTCCCTAAGACGCCACTACCGTGGCAACTCCAACGTCTTGAGGATGAGGAGGTCCAAGTTTTACATTATTGTGGACGTGTGGTTTTATTTTTTTTATTTTCTGGGAGTGTTTGACACTGACGTGTAACCTAGAAGTTTAATTTCAAGCCATTCATTATGCCGGTGTGGAATTTTAATCGTTGACTCAGACGTGTAAATGAGATTTCTTGGAACGGTGTGACGAGTTTACTTTTGTATGTAATGGGGGACAACTTTGTTTTGTTTTTCATCAGTTGAGATAATGAACGAAGTCTTCATACTTCACATTCCATTCTTTACATGGGTTTACTGGTTCATGTTTGGGAGACGTAAACAAATCAGCAATGAAGAACAAAGAAGTCGAAAAGTTGAGCTGAGCGACTTGAAAGATTGGAATGGAGACTTGTTAACCAGAATGGGTTCAAATTCAAGATGGTGAACTGCCGATCTTGCTCTAGATCAAGCAAAATTCATTAGCAAACAAGAATGTTTGTCAGTCAATCAAGATGAACAGTCCACTGCCGTTTCGAATTGTCAATGATGTTATAGGGTCTTTATGTATAATTTTGGGTTGAACAAAGAAAAGTTGACTAGAGCGGGACTTGAACCTGCAACCTCCGGATTAACGTGGCGGCTCTCTACCAACTGAGCTATCTAGCCTTAAAGTTGCCTGTGTTCCTATTTTGTCAATACCTTTGTTCGGGGGTGCCAGTCAGAAGCCATTCAACCTGTAACTGCCGTATAGCCAGGGATCACACCCAAGTTTACGGTACAACCTGGGAAGCGGCAGCAGAAGGATCACCTTAATAAGGGGATGCGACTCTTTATTTCAAATATCAGTACCAAGTCAGTTCATCTTGTTGTTTACCACTTGTCTTTGTTTGTAGTTAAATTCCTTAAAAGTGACACCTCCACCAGTTCTCGGTAAGGTGTGTTTTGGGGGTTCGTCTTTCACGTTTACTAGAAGATATTTCTGCGATTATGTTAGAAGCCCCTCAAGTTGTAACGCACTTTTGCCAAGAAGTATGCGCTTGATAAGCAAACACACACACAAGAAGACTTGCTTGTTTACAGTGCTTGTAAATGCTTCAAGAGTACATGCATTACTTGGCCATGTGTACATAGGTAAACAGCCGTGATGTCAATCACAAGTCATCGGGCACTGTGTCCGTGGCCAGCCTGTGTAAACCGGCATTTTTCACGCCTCGTCAATTCCTATTCGACGAAGGTTGACTTTATAAACCGGCGTGACAGGTGTTTAGTGCAGAGTTAATTGGCATGAATATACGTTTGATTATTACGGGGGAACATGCCTTCTTTCTTTACAATCTTCAATTACCCCCCGTGGTCCCTTTGATTGCAAGGATTTTTCCTTTCTAAACAGCAGAGATAAATGGTGCGTGAGTTAAAGGTGGTAGCTGTATAGGAAGCTTGTGCATTGATGAGAAGGGTAGGACAACCTTACTGTACGTCGCAGGCATTTTCTCAAATGAGAGGTTTTGTAATTTATAGTTTTTTTAAAGACCAGCTGAATTCCAGGAACTTCAAGAAGATGTAGTGATGTTTTTATTGGACAGTTAACCCTAAAGTGTATGTGTAGCTATTAGGAAAGTTGTTGACTGGTTTCCATGGCTGGTCGTTACCTGCCCAACCTTTTAATGAAGATATAAGATCTGTCAACGATCCCTGATTCTGCAGAAAGTTCTCTGAAAAAAATCTCAATCTTTTCGTGTTCTGGTGAACAAATGTGAAAGTCTCCCTGAATATGGAAACTTTTCCCTGTGATGTTGAATGTGGTTGGTTCTAAGTGTGTGCCCCCCTTAATTTTTTTGGTTCTTACAACCAAAGTTTTAGGACAAAGTGTTTACATGCTGAAAATGTTGGCAGCTCTGATGTAGATCTTTCTGTCAATCGTGTCTTGAAATGTATTCCGTGTCTTCGATAATGATTAACATCATTTATCGATTGATATAACATTACATTATTTTCAAAGTATAATTTACTTCTTGTTTCAGAAAATTGCTCAATAAAGTAATTGCTTTGCAAAACATATCATTGTGGGACCAGTCACAAGCAATGCAGATATCACATTTGTATTTTGGTTTCAGGGTACTTAAGCTATGCTTTTGATAAGCTAGTTTTGTGTTTTGATTATTTTTCTTCCTCTTCTTCGTACCGATATTGTATCAGTGAATTTAATTGGATCTTATGGACTAAACTAGACCAGCAGGTACAAAGAACAGTATGTTTACAAGTAAATTTGTGTACAATTCGTTTGCAAAACCCCGCCATAACCAAAAACTAGAGGTGTTTTTATTTAGTTTTATTTAGTTTAACACTACGTCCTTATAGCTAGTGGCAAAGTAACATATCTCTCTATGGTAACACCAGAGAGACACCTGCAGCACCTGACGGCTTCAAGATGTAAAACCTGTCATCAAGTAATAAACTTGTTGTCAGAACAAACAGTTCACCTCTCAACAGGTGATGTAAACAATCTAAACTTAACACCTGGGGTAATTACAATCTCCTCCAATCTCTTTCATTGAACCCTAGACTTGCGCTAGTCCTCGGTGCGCTGGTTTACTCCGTGTGTAGAACGTGACAGGACGAGTGGCCAAGACCAACCACAACCACAACTGGGGCAATTTAAGGAAATAATATTATAATATCTAGTTTAAATGATGGTTTTGCCACATGTGGTGGTATAATCATGTAAGCTACGTGCCACATCGTGACCCTTATATGAGGCAAAACACGCTTACATGAAAGCGTACACAAGTGACATTTAATTATGTGAGTCTTTCTAAAGATGGCCGGGAGCGAAAGCGAAGCATGCCAGCTTCGTCTTGTTCACTGTGTGCAACAGTTACAATGAATACTGGTTCGCATCAGACACAAAAAGTGGACTGACTATTTGCACTTTCAGCCTCGTTTTGGAAGAAAATGAAGAAATCAAGATTTAAGAAAAAGGGAAATTGTAACGCATTACAATGGGGGTGGGTTCACAATTAAGCAGTTGGTACAGCATTAGTAACTAATATTACTTCAATTAAGCTGATCGAAATTATGTTGGGACTACCTCCTTCGTGTTCGCGTTGGACACACAAGCCAGAGAAACACTTCCTTAATGTTAAGGAACATCCATTGTTGTCTTATTTTTCCATCTGGGAGATTGAGTCCGCATTACATTGTGCTTCCTTTTTTTTTACATTAGCCTAAGGGGTTCAAACCGCACAACCTGGTTGACTCCTGTACGCCTAAACAATAATTCAAATTCCCCATGTTTTTTTCGATGTGGGCGGTCTAATCTACACGCAACTTTTTTTGAAAACTAATTTTCCATCTGTGATTTCAAACAAGAGTCACATTTTCTTCCTCATAATTTCCAATCCGATGAAATGTCCAACAGAATCAGCTGCCATCTCGCTGAAAGACAATCGCTGCTTTAGTACAAAATGTTCAGCTTAATTCAAACCTGGGGACGCTGCTTGTTGTAAGAAGTGTATAGAAGAGGGTGTGTACAGCTTCCGAGCAAGCCGTCACTTGCAGGGGTCAACGAACCGACTCACGTGACCGTCTTTGGAACGTTGTATGATTTGGGGGTCATGACCTTTGTAATGACGTCTGTGAGGGGGCATCGATCGGGATACACGTTGTAATTTTCTCGTGAAAGCTCCCAGATTTCCCTAGATGATCAAAACAGTCCATAATAATGCCTCGACGGTCTTACAATTTCTACAATTTTCTCGCGAAGTCTTGGTGTGTTTCAGAGGGTGGGTGTTGAATAGCAAAGTCTACAGGAAAACGTCAAAGCTAAAATCTTGATTTATAAAAATATTTCACAGTTTAAATTTAAAAGCCAGCCAATTATCCTGTGCTTGTATCTGTCTTTCAATAGCTACATTAGTTTGATAAGCACTAGTTTTGAGAGTGCACTCAGAGTGCCTCATTCTTTTAACGAAAGTTTTTTTTCCAACCTCTTGTAGTTGAACCATAAATCAGCCCCTTTCCTCTACCCCCTTTTGTCTCCGTCTTCGTTGTCCACCTGCTGCTTTTTTTCTGCGTGCTTTCTGCCTCTCAAATCTTTTCAATTCTTACCTGCTTCTTTTACACCATTTTACCTCATTCATGTGTATTGTGTTGTCTTCTAGCCTTCGAGAAAGACTCTGCTATAGTCGAAACGTCAGGCCATTAACTGTGGCGTGCCCCTTGTCAAAGGTCAACCCTATCCCCTTGCAATGTCACTGAAGTTTTTTTTTAGTATAACTTTGTTTCATTGATTTATTGTACTTATTTCAAAGTGTATTTAATTGAGATACAAAGAGCACTAAAAAACACATACTTTTTTGTGCAAAAGTTTGTTAGAATATTAAAATTTATAAATCACACATCTGTACTATTTGGAAAGGTATGGCCGCGTAATCCTATATGCCTGTAAACCACACCTAATTATTTCAGATTTTATGAACAAGTCTAAAACCCAGGTGACATTGATTTAAGCAGGTGCGTCTCCCAGAAAGACTGTGATTATCCTTCCCCCCAATAAATCACAATGTTAGAGTCAATATTGTGTACACACCTGGTGAAAATTATCGCCAGATTACGGCAATTCCAACCATAAATCTCAGACAATAATGTAAATTGTTATTGGACGACGGCCCAACCTCAGAAACCCAATTCACTGCGTTTATGACCTTCCCAACACCTCGTAATACTTGGGCTTAAAAAAAAAAATAAGAATAGGTTAAAAGCGAAAACAAAACTGGGTTAAGTAAATCAAGAAGACAACTTTAACTCTTTTTCCTCTAAAACATCGCTGTTTAACTTCAACATTAACAAAAACCGGTCCAAAGAAATCAACAAGAAAGGTCGCATCCTTCTTTAGACGAACCCAATAAATAACCTATTGCCTTCTTTGTTTTAGATGTATTATACAGGATTGGTAGAGCTGACAAAATGGTTGCAGACAGTGTTCATGTTTTGTGCGATCAACCATATAGGCCTACATGAAATAAACAAACCCGTTAACATTTGGGCTTAATCCGTTGTGCGAGTCGGGAGAAAATAGTGAAAAACCATGCACAATTTTTAGCAAACACATTGTCCTAAATTTTAGTTGTAACAACCGCAATCAGCTGTTGCGTTTTTGTTTAACGATTTTCAGATACAGTTTTCTCGAATATAACTTCATGTCAGAAGGAAATATTTCACACACACAAAATTGTTCTAGTACTATGAACTTCATAATCAGTAAGCTTTCAGACTAAAATTAAACAATAATGGTTGTTATCTTCACTAATCATGTATAATACCTTTAAAGAAACATACATATCTCTTTTTGCAAGAAGTTGTACTAGAGTCTACAAATTACACAAAGAAAACAAACCTGAAGTTATTGGGAGTGCCTTGACAGGTGTGTTGGAAAACCAAATGGATTAGGGGTTATCTTAAGGCCAAATTTCCTGTACATCTGCATCAAGTAGTCGAACATCCTCCGTATATGGGTGGGTGGGTAATTCACCGATGATGATATCGTTTAATTCTTAGTGACAGCTCTCCGAACGCGGTCGTGAGGTCACCGGAAATAGTCCCAGCATGCACCTCGCCTTGTCGTTGTGGCACTCGGGGCTCGACCTGTTTTTTAGTGCAGTCGAAGAGTGTCCTAATTATAGCTCTGCCCAGGCTACCTCCATCCATGGTCCAGCCACTCAACAAGATGTTTAAAATTGTGCAGAAGCATTTCTCCTTCAAAAGGAATGCATTGCAGTGTCCACTGCACCGACCGAGTCAATTTCATTGAAAAACTCCATAACTGAAGTCCTATATCCCCATTTGGGGGTTATCGACCCAACACGTGTGTCCTAATTTTTATGAGAACAGAGAGTATATTGGTAAAAATAGATAGTTCAATATCATTTTGAAGCAGAACTTTATGTATTTACATCTCGAATCTGAACCACGGTGGGGGGGGGGGAATGTTTTTGAAAATGGCATGTCAGCTTGCATCCATTGAAATCGATAAACACAAATATTTGGTCAAAAGAGGACTGAACACTGGACCTGAAGGTACTTTGGTTTTTAAAACAAGCTTCCTTTAAGGTGACCTGTGCCCCCCTTTTCCACCCACTGCAAGAAAAATCATTACGCACATCCCATTATTGTTTGCATATCACTCGATTGCTTGAGTATCGTCATCTATTAAATACATTTTTTTGTGGATACAGAATGTAGAATTTGAAGGATAAAGTACGAGAAGTGTTACGAACTTTGCTGGCTGGCGCCAGTTCATCCCTGTTTTTGGATCCAAAAGTACCCTTTCATAACGAGGTTATAAAAGTTTTGGAGACGGATGATTTTGTTAAAAAAAAAGTTTAAAATGTAACGAACGAGGCGGTGTCATTGACAGCGCTCTGTGGGTGGTCTGATGATAGCTACGATATAAATCACGCATGGAACTTCGAAAGAGAACGTGCTTGGGTCGATCATGGGGGTGGACATGATTTTTATACAAGAACATTGACTTTTACATCTACTTATAAGACTTTGATGGATGACTGCTTCAAGAGCAAAAATAAGAAACGTGTACAGATTTTTTGAACATCTTTTTAAGGATGTACGGTGATTCCTTTATTTACTATAAAACTGGCAAACTCCTAAAAAATATAGTCTTGTATTTTGCATCATCGTGTTCTCATTTTGTGTGTGTGTTTTCAGAAGACGAAGAAGCTGAGAATGAAACAGAGGAAGCCATGACAACGCATCATAGATCAGCCAGAGCTGTAACTTCAAGACCAGAGAGGAAGTGGCCTTATGGAGTCATACCTTACATCATTGATGGAAACTTTACAGGTGACAATAACAAATTAAAAACAATTATTTGGAAGAGATAGACTTTTAAGCAAAAGTAACAAAACGAGTTCATCAAACCGACTGACAAAATGTCAAGGTGATAAAAATGTATGTTATTCGATTGAACTCAAAACTTGAATGGTATAAAGTAACTTTATACAAGTGAGAATAACAAATTACTCCAACATTTGAAACGACAGAAACTGAACAAGTGACAAAATAGTTTTCTCAATTGCACAGTTGTTTTGTCTACAGACGGCAACACTTTTCCCCAGTGATTTTTTCCAGATTAGGGGGCAATTATGGTCGACAGCGAAGTTCAAGCCACGTATTTGTCATGTCGGAGTTACTTGGAATTTTGAGGGGTGTCTACGGACCAGGGTCCAATTTCATAGAGCTGCTTAATCACAAGAAGTAGCTAAGCACAACAACATTATGCTTACCAGATTAAGGTTACCAGCCAAACTATACCATGTCACAAGTGCAATTTGTGACTGGTATCCTGCTCTTTTCTGCTTAGTAGAAAATTAACAAGCAATATTTTCTGCTTAAGCAGCTCTATGAAATTGAGCCTTGTCTTGCAGACTCATTATATAAGAGAAGCAGGAAAGTCTGAAGAAGAGGACTAAGTGGGCAAGTCGGAAATGAGGAGGGCTGTTTCTTAAAGGAGGTTTTTGAGAAAAGTCGGTTTGGGAGTTTCGAGCCACTCTTTAACTTTATTTATTGTTGCCCACGGTAAAGCTGATTTACAAATTATGTTTTAAACCAATTAAAACATGGGTTTATGGGAAAGAGAAAAAAAAGAAAATCAAAATGTTTTAAGTTGAGTTAAAATGAGTTTGCCTTTTATTTGACATGTTTTTTATT
Organism: Pycnopodia helianthoides; assembly: GCA_032158295.1. Classification (NCBI taxonomy): domain Eukaryota; kingdom Metazoa; phylum Echinodermata; class Asteroidea; order Forcipulatida; family Asteriidae; genus Pycnopodia; species Pycnopodia helianthoides. The sequence continues at coordinate 12,300,367 of CM063261.1, forward strand.
TAGGTTCTCAGCGTGCAATGTTTAAACAAGCCATGAGACACTGGGAGAACTACACCTGTATAACATTCGTTGAGAGAGACCCACAGCAGCACAGGAACTACATCGTGTTTACCTACAGGTCCTGCGGGTAAGTGTACACACCCTCTCTGGCAAACCTTGGGACAGTCTTAGGGGAAAGAGAAGAGCCACAGTCATCCTCTTCTCCTCAGGGGCTGATGGGTGGGTCATTGTACTCTGTCCAAGACAGAAGAGGAAAGGGCAAGACAGAGGAGGACAAGGAAGGAAGAAAGGGGAGGGGGCATATTAATTCATTCGATCATCCCAAGACCGTCGTGCTGGTCGTTGGGGGTGCCTTGATGGATGCATGCGTCTGCTCGCAGGTCATCCTTTCGTCGAGGGTGATGATGGGTGGTCACTTTCCTCTGTCCAAGACGGAGGAGGACAAGGGAGGAAGAAGGGGCATAGTAATTCATTCATACATCCGGTGCATAGATGTTGATTTGCTGCCTGACAAAGTCATTTTGTCTTGTGCTCTGTGTTTGAGATGCGCAGGATCTTTCTGTAAGCACTTTATTCTCGAAAGCCTGAACTCAACAAGAGGCATAACCGTATACATGTACTGGACTACTTTAAATAACGAAAACGTCTTTTTGTATCTAAGAATGGTAAACTTGAAGTTGTAGATGGGTTACACCATGATAACATAGAAGTTCTGTGAGCCCTCTTTTATAAGAGTAGAACGGTCGGTTTGGCGTAGTGGTATCTTTCCTCGCCTTCTACCTCTGGGGACCCCGGTTTGAATCCCGCCGGGGGCACTACGTGGATTGGGTTTTCAGTCCCTCTCTGATTGCGTGGGTTTTTCCCTGGAATAATTCTCTGAGGTTTTCCTCCCACATCTATATAACTGAAACTTCCTTGTCTTCTCTCCATGGGGTTCTTGGCTAATGGCTACTTCTAGTGATTAAGTTCACTGCTCTGAGAGTCCTTGGCTCCGCAACCAAGAATATTACTAAAATGCACTGAAAATGAAAGATTAAAAGGGAACTACGGGCAAACCGAAGTAACAGCTGTTTTTTTTTTAGATGTTAAACCATACAGTGGGACTCGTTTAGCTGTTCAACACAGTGGGACCCAACCTCGTCCCCATGGTTTACTTTATTTCCAACCATGTTTACACTAGTAAACCCTGGGAGGGAAACTCCTTACTTGGACCCCGATTGGAGAAAACACAGCCGGCCGGCAACCAATGTACAAACAGGCTATTAAATCTGGTACCGGACCACGAGACCATGACGAAGATGTGAATTTCGAAATGCAGCCAGACCATTCTAATTTGCATACGTATCCAAAAATGTTGGATATGCAAATGATCCGATACCAGGATGTGAGAGAGCGGTCAACCTCGTACTGCTCGACACACCCTGGGGACGAGGTTGAGTGGGACCCCGTTCGGCTGCAACCCCTTGGGGGTAAGGAAGGGGGTGGGTAACCCATCTCATGATTGAGAGGATCTGCGCCTTGCTCAGCAGAACATCTGTTCCCATCTTATATAGCTCTTTTTATAGACTCTGCCTGTGGCAACCCCCCCCTCCTACTTGTTCCTCTCTTTCTGTCTTGCGCTGACCTATATCTCCTCCCCATCAAGGGAAGTTAAGATTGTCTCATTGTTTCGAGGCCCGTACTGACCTCAAATCACTAATGAATGAGGGAAGTCGTCAAGTATGATGAGCCGTCATCAATTAGAAGTTATGAGTGTTGACACCCTGCCTGGTTCACTCCAATGACATCTGCAAGATGATAGTCGCTGTTGGGACCCACGGACAGCTGCCAAACGGCTCAGTGTCACTCATAAAGTACCCATAATTACAATGGGGAGTCCTCTTTCACCCGGATTGTTAAAAAGAGGTTCCTGATAACTCACAAAAATGTACGTAGCTTTTAAACTGAACTGGCACTTTATGAGATAGCTAATACTGACCTCGCTCGTTAAATCTTTAAGTTTAAGAGAAGAAATGTTAATGAAGGTCCCCCTTCACTCCGGATCTCCGAGGCAGGAAGCAATTTCTGGTCGTGACACTTGAGATTGATTAGGCTGGAAATGCGTCTTACGTGGACGGTCTATCAATCCATCAGTCAATCAATAAATCAAACACAAAAGTCAGTCAATCAATCAATCAATCGGTCCTTGAATCAATTAGTAAATGAATGATTGAATCAATCGATCAAGGAAACAATCAATCAATCAATGAAACAACCAATGAAACAATCAATCATCTTTTATTTTAATTATCGCCTCACTGTGACAGCTACAGCATCCCCTAGAGTATGAGATTGTACTCACTTCTATATTACGTTTCCACGCGTGCAGTTTGTGTAGTACACTAGTTTAGTGTTCACGATATCTTCTGATGTTGTGAAAGTGAACTTTGAACCTTGACATGTTACACATTGAAGACTTTGTCGTCATTGAAATCTTCCAACACAACCTTGTTTCAAACCATCGAGGTGTGACCCTTTCTCTGCGATGTTCCTAACATTCATCACACCAAGAACTAGCCATGTTCGGTCAGGATACCAGACTTCACTCCCCAAACCAACTTCTCGCGCCTTAACCTCAGAGTTAACTTTATGACTTAAAGCTTTTTCGTATTTTGGTACTGACCATACCTTGTCGAAAAATGGGTTGCAGGCAATAGTAGATTCCTTACATGCAGCGTGTTAAGTGTGAGATGAGTTTTGGCCAGTTTTACGATCTCACACTATGCTCACACACACTCCGGTATTTGGCATCGATATGTGGCATGGTGTACCCCCCTCTTATTGTGTCTTCAGTGTGTTCTGGGTATCTCAGGAATTCCTTAGAGGATTTTAGGGGAGGAGTGTGTTAAAATATGGGAACAGTCGGGGAGGGGGGGCACCATATGCCACATATCGGGCAGCGAACACTCCGGCCATGCAATACTTTGCACGACATTATCATTTCATTTTATTTATTAATTCTGGTTGTGAAGCCAAGGACTCTCAGAAAGCGAACTTAATCACTATACTAGCCAAGAACCCCGTGGAGAGAAGACAATGAAGGAAGTTTCAGTTTTAGGTGTGGGAGGAAAACCCCAGAGAAATATTCCAGGGAAAACCCACGCAATGAGGCAGGGACTGAAAAACCCAATCCACGTAGTGCCCCGGTGTCTGAATTGAACCGGGTCCCCAGAGGTGGAAAGCAAGGCAACCACAACGCCAACCTGAATACCCGACAATATAGTTTCGAAGATACCAATATTAGTGCTGGAATCTTCTTATTTGTTCTTGTCATTCAACATTCTTAAAACTTATCAACGTTTCCTTTTTCTCCTCGTCTCAAGATGCTGCTCCTTCGTCGGAATGAGAGCCGAAGGAGCACAGGCCATCTCGATAGGCAAGAACTGTGACAAGTTTGGTGTGGTCGTCCACGAGCTGGGCCATGTTGTTGGCTTTTGGCACGAGCACACACGACCTGACCGGGACTCACATGTCACCATCGTCAAGGAAAATATTCTCCCAGGTATAAATCCATCTTCTTCTTTTATTTTAAATTTTAAAAGTAATGAACCACAAGGGAAACTGACTGGGTAAATTTCAAATGGTTTGGGGGTTGGACAAAGAAAAATTGACTAGAGCGGGATTAGAACCAACGACCTCCGGATTAACGTGCCGGTGCACTACCAACTGAGCTATCTAGCCCTATGTTGGCGGTCTCCTTATTTTGTCAAAATCCTTGTTCGGGGGTGCCAGTCAGAAAGCCATGCAACCGTTATTTGCCGTGTAGCCAGGGATCACACCCAAGTTTACGATACAACCTGGGAAGCAGCAGCCACGGGATCACCTTGAGGGGATGCGACTTTTTTAATTTTAAATGTCAAGTAATGAACCACAAGGGAAACTGACTGGGTAAATTTCAAATGGTTTGGGGTTGAACAAAGAAATGTAAATTTAAACAGGATTGGTTGAATTGACAGAATAGTCGCAGACAGTGTTCATGTTTTGTGTGATCAACCATAATACATGAAATAACAAACCTGTGAAAATTTGGGCTTCAATCCGTTGTGTGAGTCGGGAGAAAATGTGGAAAACCACACGCACAACTTTCAGCATGTAAACAGTCAACACATTGTCCTTAATTTTGGTCGAAACAACCGAAATCAGACGTTTCATTATGTAAAGTTTCCAGGGGTCGATTTCACAAAACTCTTCCTAACTTAGGACTAGTCCTAGGCAATGCTAAGAGATAGGACTAGTCCTAAGTTAGGACCAGTACTTAGGACTAGTCCTATCTCTTAGCATTGCCTAGGACTAGTCCAAAGTTAGGAAGTGTGAAATCGACCCCAGATACAGTTTTCTCGAATATGACTTCATTTCAGAGTAAAAATATTTTACACACACGAAATGGTTCTAGTATGAACTTCATAATAAGTAAGCTCTCATAATACAATTCAACGATGATGATTTTTAATCCTTACTAATCCTGTGTAATACCTTTAAGATGTTGCATGTCTTTTTAAACCCTCGCTCATACATACACGCAGCAAAGAAAGAGCGAGAGTATCTTTAATTTTTTATTTCATGGTGCCTTAAAGCAAGGAGCTTGGTCTTGTATTCGCTAGATTGTGGTGACGTGCACCTATGACATCACACTATTTGAATATGCAAATTTACAGATTACGGCATTTACGGCAACATTGCTAAACAAGTCTCAGAAAACCAAAAAGTATGACAGTAAATAGTTTCAACATCAAAATAACGACGAAAACAAAATCCGACAATGAAATACAAAAAAGAGGAACGCAGCGACCCTTTAAGGCTGAGCCGGTGAGCCCTCGCCTCAAAATAATTTTTCTTACAAGGTATCGTTCCAAACATTCCTCAATTATATCGAGAAATGACAAAACAAGCGATTCTTGGATACATGAGAATCTTTCAGGCCCAGACACGTACTTACGTTCGTGCCATTAGCATAGTTGCCTGTGTACCTTACGACCTTCATGTATGAACCATTAGTGGGTCAACTGAGTGTGTGATACGGTGGCGAGGTCTTGGGGAAACGTATACCAGGTGGAAGCAGCCTGCTGAGGGTATGGAGTGCCTGAGTGGAGCCTTGCTCTATGAGTAAAAGAGATGAGATGCTAAGGGTAGTGAGTGCTTGAGTAGAGCCTTGCTCTATGAGTAAAAGAGATGAGATGCTAAGTAGTGAGTGCATGAGTGGATCCTTGCTCTTTGAGTAAAAGAGATGAGATGCTAAGGGTAGTGAGTGCTTGAGTAGAGCCTTGCTCTATGAGTAAAAGAGATGAGATGCTAAGTAGTGAGTGCTTGAGTAGAGCCTTGCTCTATGAGTAAAAGAGATGAGATGCTAAGGGTAGTGAGTGCTTGAGTAGAGCCTTGCTCTATGAGTAAAGAGATGAGATGCTAAGGGTAGTGAGTGCTTGAGCAGAGCCTTGCTCTATGAGTAAAAGAGATGAGATGCTAAGGGTAGTGAGTGCTTGAGTAGAACCTTGCTCTAGGAGTAAAGAGATGAGATGCTAAGGGTAGTGAGTGCCTGAGTGGAGCCTTGCTCTATGAGTAAAGAGATGAGATGCTAAGTAGTGAGTGCCTGAGTGGAGCCTTGCTCTATGAGTAAAGAGATGAGATGCTAAGTAGTGAGTGCCTGAGTGGAGCCTTGCTCTATGAGTAAAGAGATGAGATGCTAAGGTTAGGAGTGCCTGAGTGGAGCCTTGCTCTATGAGTAAAGAGATGAGATGCCTAAAGAATCTTACTTACGATGAAGAACTCAGAAGAAGGTGGTTTTTAGTAGAAGGGGGCGGGCGTCGAAGGGAGGAAAATCGAAACATCGGTTATGACTTTCATGACTGAAATGTTTGGGAGTTTATTTTTCTTTCTCCTTCAGTGGTCAATTTGATGAAACCGTTAGTCAATTTTTAACCCAATGTTGGGTTGTTGTTGTTTGGGTTTTGTTTTGGCATTGAACTTTGTAAAAAAAATATAAACATGACACTCAAAATTATCAGGGGGCCCACTCTTTCCTTCCTGGCATGCTTCCCTCATCTGAGTCACGCTTAATAGCCTCCACCCCCACATCTGAGATGAAGATTAAGGATGAAGAGATTGGGGGGGGGGTACCATACATCTAGGGGGTTCTTTAGGTATGAGATCAAAATTGATGGAGAGTTTGCCTCACGTGAGGAGGGAAGGGTGTGGGGGGGGGGTCACTGCAAACGGGAGGAACCAAGACGAATTGGTGAGGTGTGTGGGATGAGGGGAAGTGGGTATGGGTGGCGGGCGAGTGGGGGTGAAGCAAGGGACAGGGAGGGGGTAGTTTTACCTTGAAAAGATGGTCGATTAGAAGTAAAAGGAAAACTGAAAGAGACATCCTTTTTTTAAGGAATTTCATTTGTGACTGCTTCTGACTGTTACCCCGAACAAAGATATTGACGAAATAGGGGGACCGCCAACATCAGGGCCAGATAGCTCAGTTGGTAGAGGTCGCAGTTAATCCGGAAGTGGCAGGTTCAAGTCCCCGCCCTAGTCAAGTTTCCTTTGTTCACTCCAAAAAATTATGTAGAAATCTATTTCTGCTACACCCTGCAACAGAAACAATTTTATCCCCCACACTGGTTTCCTCTCTAAACAACCTCGAGGCATGGCATGTGTACGAAGAAACCACCGTGCCACCACTCCACAGCGAGCCCCGTCTTGTAACAGAAACGATCCGCTCGCCACCTCTTGACTCCTGACGTCTCGATCCATAAATGGCTCCACTAATAGCTGTAATCAATCCTACCCCACTCGGGACGTCCAGAGCGACCCAACCCGCATTCTCGGGACGTTGTGAACGTCACTCAAAAGCCTTCAACGTGACAATCGGACAATTGTGTTAAAAAGAACCATTGAGCGTGATCGCAGATGTGTATCGCAGGATGATATTTTGTGTGAAACATTCGGAACAGCCAACTATTTGAACCCCCCTCAAAACTAATCAACGTTGTTCTGAAAACCTTCTTGTCAAATAATGAGACCAACAGTGAACTTTTGTAACGACTTTGAATAAGGGCCATAAACTTTATACAACAAATGTTAAACATGAACGTAAACATCTCTTGGCGCACCTTTTTCTCAGAACATTTTCAAAGTTCAACACGATCCATCAATTTCAACGACAGTCGCATGTTTTTTTTTCCAAACCCCGTTTTACACACAACTGCCTCTCGTTAAAGTGCGTGGATATAATGGTGACATTTTTGTTGCCGTATGATTTTGCAGCACATAACTTTATTTTATAGGAAGGAACTATAAATAAATAGTAAACTTGCGGGTACAACCATGTGTAAATCTCTTTTGTGAGAGTGGTGGCTCTGAAAAGTTTCGAACAGTATACTCTGCTCGTCTTCAGTATACATGGTTGTACCCGCAAGTTTACTAATTATTTATAGTTCCTTCTTATTTTTCCACACCATGCAAAGCTTCAAACAGTATTAACTTTATTTTGTTGTAATCAGTCAACAAGAAAAACATATTTGTTTCCCCAAACTCAAAAAATGTCCTACTTTCGCACCTGTTGGGGGGAAATACCATACTTTATGATGCCCTCCGATATGGCAGTTATGTGTTTTGTGGCAAAAACATGTATGCTGTATCAATCACAACACTATCGCCAGAGGCGTTTTTATGTCGGGAAAGAATGCGATTTCTCGCGGGATTTATGTGATGTAGAATTCGTAAGTTGTGGACAAATTATGCAACCTTGAGGTGACAACGTGCGAAATGATTTATCCCTGTAGGTGATGGGGTTTAGCTCAAGGCTCGAAGTCTGTCCTCTTGCTGTCAGGGGTGCACTAATAATTGTGTTTGTGGTTCGCCCAAAAAATGTGTATAAATACTCAAAGAATTAGGGTTTCAGAAAGTACAGATCGACTCTGGGGGTCGTTCAGAAAAAGAAGAAAAAATGTTTCGAAATTTTGATTTTTTTTCTCCAAATTTGTGGGTCCGTAGGTCATACGATGTTTTGTTTAATGAACTTAAAAATTTAAACAATAGAAGAAAAACAAATTTTTTAAGGGAAAGAACTACCAAGTCTCTCCCAGATCATCTGTCGTGTATGTTGTCTGCACTTTCCATTGTTATTGGGCAACCTTGTTTCGATAGCCGACCTCCGTGCCTGATGGGCAGAAATTTCCTCAGCTCCAAAGTTGCTTGTTGGAAGCCAGGAGAAGGTATTGAAAACAACAAACTGGGAGAATATTGATCTAAAATATCGGCTTCATTTGAGGCATTACTTTGTTCTTCAGTTTATAATATTGCATAGTCTGTCAATAATTGTTAAACATCGACATTTGTGATGGGTGGGTTGGTCAGAACAAGTTCGAAAACGATCAAATTTCTTAGAGGAACATTACAGAATTGGTTTTTGCTAACAAAACAGTTGCTGGCAGTGTAAGCACTTGATGTAATCCACCATATACATAAACTGACAAACATGTAGAAGTTTGAGATTGATCGGCCATCTGGGTCACGAGAAAATAGTGGAAAAACCGATTACACATTTGCATGAAATCATATAGATTCAACAAATGAATAAAACGCTCACTGAGCGATAAACTCCAATCGGAAAATTAGTTTATTCATTTCTCATCAATCATGGCATTTCAAACAGAAATATTTCAAGGGATGTTTTCTACTATCATCTCATTAGACCGTGTAAGTTTTATGTAAATCTGTGATCAAAAAGTATATTTTACAAGTTTTTTTCTTACCAATTCTGTAATGTTCCTTTAATACGGATCTACCTGCAACTTCCCTCAATAAAGCCAGGTCAGGATTAAGGATCGAGGTCTTCCATTTTTTTTTTCCTTTCTCGGAATATCCTTCAGCAATGATCGATTAAGATCTACCTGTCACGAAGAGGAAATTGAAGACTTGAATCTTTCCGTGGAGATTGATGTTGTTTGTGAACCGTGGAGTTTGTCTTTGAAAGAAGCCAGACAAGTAACTAAGACACAATTCGGTTACATGTTTGTACCGATATACTTGAAAGTTTCTGAAAAGGTGAATGGAGAATCGATCAGGAGTTTGTAGATTTCATTTTTCGATGTTAAAATGAGATTTGACGGCTTTTGTTAAAGAAGTCAGACTGTAGTGTTGTTAAGAAGTGGAATGTCGGACACTGTTTCTGTTATAGTAGTTTGGTGGCCTCTGAAAAAAAAAAAAAAATTATGACATAACAGTAAAGTGTCTTTATAATACTATAGCCTAACAGGCGTAGCAATAATATTTATTGGGGCAAAACAGTTAACAATTACATGGTACAAACATTAAAAATGATATTAAACATCAAAGTTAAACAACAGCAGGAGACAGAGCATAACAGTTAAATATTTAACTGTCGCCAAAAGGCGTATGTCTCTCAAATCACAGAAAAAGGGAGGAAAAATGATTTGAAAATCTAACAAAAACACTAGTGGTCTTTATCAAGAGCTTAGTTCAAGATTTTTGCAGGATTAGGGTGTACATTTTTGAGGATCGCGTGAGTATCTGCTGGTCAGATTAAATATTCAACAATTAAGTCAGATTATAGCGACCTGTCACATCACTCAAATTGTCCGTGTTGTTTTCAATGTGCGCGTCGTGTGGACAACCCAATGACGAGCTATACAAGTACTGAAAACAAGTTGAATACAATACAAACTGCTACCAATATCTAAAGGAGCCCACAGGAAAGTTGAAGAAGAAGAAGAAGAAGAAGAAGAAGTGCGTGGACTAAATCCCGGTATAGAATGCATCCCTGCCAAGAGATTGTTTTTATTTTGAAGTCGGGCGTGAGAGCTTACGGGGATCTAGGAGTAAACATGTCAACAGCTCCGGGGAGGGAATGTGACCCTGTCGCGGCGATTGTTTTTTATTTAGAAGTCAGGTGGAAAGATGATGAGGACGGCATATAGGGGACAACAATGTTGGCCTGTCAGGTTTGAGATTGTCGGGTTTCTCCATAATAATGGCATTTAAAGTCGATTCAAAAACCCAACAATGGTCTGTACAAAGTTTGACACATGTCAATTATAACGTCAGCTCAGAAAGTGAATTCCTCATTTGTATTTAGATATACAGAAGTATAAATTTTATGTATTATTACTTGATTTAAAACTTTGATTCTCATTTTTCTTCCCCCGTTTTACCACCCATTGTGACGTCAGAACAGGTATACAACTTCAACAAGCTTCTGTCCATTTATGTACAACACCTCATTGTTCTCCCCAATTAATCCCCTTGTGACGTCAGAACAGGTATACAACTTCAACAAGCTTCTGCCATTTATGTACATCATCCTCATTGCTGTACCAACAACCTCAATTCTGTCATATCTCAACCCTATTTTCCCCTTTATTGTGACGTCAGGACAGGAATACAACTTCAACAAGCTTCTACCGGAGGAGGTGGACTCCTTGGACCAGCCCTACGACTTCGCCAGCATCATGCACTACGCGAGAAACACCTTTTCTCGCGGGATTTGGTTAGACACTGTGATACCGAGGCGAGACTCTGAGTCGGTGGCGATGCAGGAGATTGAGATCGGACAACGGAAACGACTAAGTCCAGGGGACATCAAGCAGGCCAATTTACTCTACAAGTGCCAAAGTAGGAATCATTCCCAATTGATGTTAATCTTTAAAATAATCATCTTAAGATTGAAACAATTTGGAGTGCCTTTACTTCCTTACAAAGTCTGGTGAACGTGTTTCCCTTGTCTCAAGAAACTGAAGAAAGAAATTTTAATTTGAAGAGCAAAAAGTTTGAGATGGTTATGGATTTGGTTACCGTCTCCGATGTTTACATTAATCACAGAATGTTTTTACCTTGTCCCAATTTCATAGAGCTGCTTTAAGCACAAAAAAAGTAGCTAAGCACTTCAAAATTATGCTCACTAGAATAAGGTTACCAACCAAAGTTGCATGTCACATGCACAATTTGTGACTGGTATCGTGTTTTAAGCACTGTTTTCTGCTTAAGCGGCTCTATGAAAATGGGCCCATGGTCTTAAGTTTCTGTTTAGCATTTAAATGTTTACCTGAAACTGCACATGATTCTAGTTTCTTGAGAGGGTGGAATGGGGACAAGAATGTTGGTTCTTTTCTCGGGACAGGTCCTCAAGACAAACCATATAAGAATCTTCAAGATTCGGCAAGGTCATTTTCAAAAGTGGAAATTCAGAAATTCCAGCGGCCCACAGTCGAAAGCAACATTCTTGAAGGGTGTCACATGCTGGTATTTAGGTCAGGAAAGTGGGTTATAAAAATCACTCGAAATAATGTCACGAGTACCTCTTCAGAAGACGAATCTATACCGAGAGAAAATAACCCATCAAGTTGAGTGAAAGATTGGCAGTATCGTTCACGATACACAGGTATAGGTTCTTGGTGGTGGTGTCACAAAGTGGAACAAGCTCATCAGCTGATCGGAAAAATGTGTCACACAGAACTTGAGTACTTTAGCCGCGGATGCATCACTGTAATTCTTTGTAAAAAGCTCTTGTGATGATTTTGAAAATGACGTTGCCATCGGCAAAACGTGAGTTCATACATCGCAGATTAAAACCTAAAATAAAATCAGGTATTCTTTAAATAGTCATAAGTAGTAAACGAAATCGTGAAACAAAACAATAACTCCATGAAAAGTGGGTTTGGAACTAGTTCGTGACCATTCACTGTTATCCATACTTTCTTTACAACAACTTTTTTTTATGTTGGTCTTTTCCTCCAGCCTGCGGCCGCACTCTCCAGGAAACAACAGGAAATTTCACTTCTCCTTCGTGGCCGGATCCCTACAATAACCGCGACTCCTGCGTCTGGAGAATCTCAGTGACTCCGGGGGAGACTATCGTCCTGACCTTTGATGACTTCGAGCTCGTTGGAAGCGATGATTGTTGGTACCACCACGTAGAAGTGCGGGACGGCCACTGGCGGTTTTCACCTGTTTTAGGTTATTATCAATTACGATTACTACTATTATATATTTCTGGTAATGAAACAAAGGATGCCTCATAAGTGAATTTAATCACTGTAGCTCGCAAGCTTGAGGAAACCTGTCTACAACCTGCTTGCTATGTGAACCAGAAACACCGATGTTAACCCCTACTCTTCCGCGATAAGCGTTCTGGGTTCTTTTACGTGTACTACCAATCCTAGTACACGGGACCTACGGCTTAATGTTCATTCCGAAGGACAAAACAAAAAGCATCTTGCTCAGGGACACAACTGCCACAACTGGGACTCGAACTTCCCACACTCTGCTCATAACAAAAACTAGGGCTTGAGTCTGGTGCTCTTAACCGCTCGGCCACGACATGCCAGGTTTTCATACCGGTCAAATCCCACAGACCTGCTTAATATTACAAGTACTTTTAAAAGTTCCAAGAACTACTGCAAATTGGCCTTAGGAAAAAATGGTTCTCTAACCCCCTATGACGCAAGGATCACGCTAACTTGGTAGAAAAGGTCATTTTCACGTTCACCTTATAAAGTCCAAACTGTAAGAACAAAATAATTTGGACGTCATGTTTACACGGCAGCATGTTGGCTCAGTTGCAACACTGTTCAATTCTACGATGCGACACCCTTTAAATTCTGCTCTTTTTTGCTATCACAAGATGATGACGTTTTGTGTTTACGCAGTTCTTTATTTTGTACCGTTTTTGCAGGAAGATTCTGCGGGAGTTCCGTCCCAAACACCATCGTATCAACGGACAGCCGGCTCTGGATCGAGCTGAAGAGTTCACCCACAGGCAACGCCGTGAGCAGGGGCTTCTCAGCCCATTACGAAGGTAAGGGAGAACACCGATCACCTCCACGGAGAAGGAAAGATTGTCAAGATTGTCACTCCTTCACTTTCAAAAGACGTTCTTCGTTTGGGAAGAAATGTTTCAAGTTAAGGAGGAGTTTAAGAATGATTCTTAATGTAGTTGTGACTGACTTTTGTTTTGTTTTCTCAGCCATTTGTGGAGGGAACATCTCCAAGGAAACGGGCATGCTGCAGAGTCCAAACTACCCGGATGACTACCGACCGGATAAATCGTGTGTGTGGTTACTGACCATGCCGGATGGATTCCAAGTTGGACTCAACTTCCAATCGTTTGAGGTGAGGTACCAGACGGTGACGTGTGATGCTCATCTTTCTAAAAAAGATCTCAGTGGGCGTGGCGTAGACGGGTCATTTCAGTGGGGGGGGGGGGGGAAATGACTCTACTTTCTTGAGATGTAAAAGATTCCTGCCTGAAGTTGGAAAGCTCGTTGATATAATCTGTCTCGATACAGACGATTTGTAATAATAATACAGCATTTGTAGGGCGCACTTTATCTGTTAAACATTCAAGATGGTTGCCAGCTTTTTTTCCGGGTGTGTTTTTTCGGTGTGCTAAAGTCTAAAAGTACGATCTTATTTATTAAGAGATGGTTTAAATTTTACCTTTAAAATAAAAAAAAGAGGTGGCCTCTAAAATGGAAGCGGGCGAGGACGCTAAACATGTTTTTTTTTTTTTATTATTCATTTATTTGGCCTTACAGGTGGAGAGACATGACAACTGCATCTATGACTACGTGGAGGTGCGAGATGGTCATGAGGACGAATCCCCACTGATCGGGAAATACTGCGGCTATATATTACCAGAGGACATCAAATCGACGAGTAACAAACTCAGGGTCAAGTTTGTCTCTGACGGGACCGTCAATAAAGGAGGTTTCTCGGCGGCATTCTTTAAAGGTAAAGGTCACCCACCGAGAAGAATTGGTTTACCGTCCTGCGGACATGATGCGGGGCGCATAAGGCGCAGTCCCCTAAAATTACCCCCCAAAAATCAAACGCCAACAGATAAGGCGCATCGGTAGATAAGGCGCAGGGATGTTTTTGTGCTGTTAAAAGTCAGATAAGACGCGTCTTTATCGGCAGGAAATTACGGTAGTTTGGCATTGTATTATTATGCATTTCTGGTAATGAAACCAAGGATGCCTCGTGAGTGATCTTAATCACTGTAGCTTGTAAACCTGAGGAAACCTTTTAACAAGGGTGCTTGCTATGTGAACCAGAAACACCGGGGTTAGCCTCTACTCTTCCACGATAAGTGTTCTGGGTTCTTTTACTTGTACTACCGATCCTAGTACACAACTAAATGTCCCATCTGAAGGACATAGCAATTATAGTAAAGTACCGATCTTGCTCAAAGACAAAAGTGCCACGACCAGGACTCGAACCCACACTCTGCTGATCAGAAACAACAGAGCTTGAGTCCGGTGCTCTTAACCGCTCGGCTACGACACGCCATTGTGATGCAATTTGGAAATGATCATTTCGTTTTGATGCAATTTGGAAAGGTACCCTATTTAGAACAAGTACTAAATACTCACTTTTATTATAACATAACAAGGGCTCAGACTACTTTGCTCTAGTAGTAGCCTCGACTATGGGTAACATCGAGTTGAATTCAAGATAAACAAAACGGCTGCAATGGACAGGTTGGGTAGTTGAAGTTCTGTTAATATTCAAATGATTTAAAAATATTATTTGTTTTGCTTTATGCAGAGGATGACGAGTGCTCGAGTGAAAGCTCAGGAGGTTGTGAGCAGATCTGTGTCAATACCATCGGCAGTTATCACTGTGAATGCGAGCCAGGATTTGAACTCAAGTCAGATGGAGTATCCTGTGAAGGTAAGATTGTGGCTTGTTGGTGGACGAGTGGCCTGGGCCCAATTTCATATAGCTGCTAAGCACAAAAATTTGCTTAGCATGAAATTTCTTCCTTGATAAAAACAGGGTTACCAATATGTGTTGCATATTGCTTGTTACTGGTATTCAGCTGTTGTTTGCTTATCCTGAAAATCATGTGGAAATTTGGTTGGTAATCCTGTTTTTATCAATGAAGAAATTTCATGCTAAGCAGATTGTTGTGCTTAGTAGCTCTATGAAATTGGGCCCTGTTGGCTGGCCGGGCTTTGTGTGCGGACTGGTCGGTTCGTTGGCTTGCTGGCCACCTGTCGTCTCTGGTTAGCTTGGACTGTGATTGGTGATCTGGAACTATGGTAGATCGCCTATTATGCATGGCTTTGGTACTTGTAAAGATGACCGTCTTCCATTTAGTTTGCAGTTTATGACTGGATGGTCGATTTCACTGGCGACTGGGTGCCAAAATGGCTGGTTGGCTGACATTATCTTTCCGGTTGGGAGGCGTAGAGGGCTGGCAAACCTAGCAGACCAATAAATTATTTGCTGACCGGCTGTTGTCCATTGCATTCATGTCTGACGTCAGATAAAAAGGTTGGCTGGTTCACTGGCTGTTAAGGTTGCCTGGTAATACTGTCTGATGGCTAGACAGGAGGTCCGAAAGACTCGTTAGTTAGCCAGCAAGCTAGCCAATAATTTAGCCAGCCAATGCTATCATCATTTCGACCTCGGGTCGACCATCATCATCTGTGAGTGAGACAGTTGGTGGTGTAATTTCCTGGCATCAAGTTTTTCAGACGTTTCAGTCGTTCATGAGAGTTTTTTTTTTTTAACTCAGAGATGCTCTGTATATATTCAAGTTAGGTTTTTGTTATGCCGTGTTTCCAGTATATGTTTTGGATCACAGAGAATGAATTTGCTGTATATATGTAGCTGCTTCGTCTTGATGGAAGCGGTAGGTGGCCTGCTGCTCGTAGTCTGCTGCTCTCTAACTTTTGTGGCAATACTTTTAGCTATGATAAATAATTGACCGAACCTTGGTCACCCTCTTTCTCGTAGTTGCTTGTGGAGGTTTCTTGACGAGTCTTCAAGGAAACATAACAAGTCCTTCGTACCCAGACCTCTATCCTCGAGATAAGAACTGCGTCTGGCATCTTGTGGCTCCGTCATTGTACCGCATCTCGCTGCAGTTCCTTAACTTCGAGCTGGAAGGCAACGACGTGAGTACTAGCTTAAAGTTTTCGCTCAAATTATTGATTTGATTTCTTGTTTTATTCCAAAAGGAACATACCCCATTTCCCTGGGAAAGGGTTACAATAACATTTAAAGTATACAAATTGCAGTTTACATCATGACGGAGGAGTTAGCGAAAGCATCAATGTTAAACTAATTATTTGGGAACATTGATTTCCTTTAACTTAGCAGACATACAAATATAGATTATTAAATTATTAAACAATTCTGGTTGTGAAGCCAAGGATTCTCAGAAAAAACATTCTTAATCACTACTAGCCAAGAACCCCATAGAGGAAACACAAGGAAGGAATGTTCAGTTTGGGATGTGGGAGGAAAACCCCTGATAATTATTTCCAGGGAAAACCCACGCAATTGGGTAGAAGCTGAAAACCCAATCCACATAGTGCCCCGGTGGGAATCGAACCGGGGTCCTATAGAGGTGGAAGGCGAGGAAAGAAACCACTTCGCCTACCCGAACACCAGTTCACGATGTTTCTGTGTGGCTTCTTGAATCATTCTGTTTTAAATTTTACACCAAAAACTTTAAAGGTTACCTTTTGCCCTCAGAATTCAATCCTCAAGTTAAAGGTGAAATTGCTCCATCAACGTCCCCTCCATTTCAAAAAGAGAAACAAACAGTCAAGTAAAGTAAATCAATATATTAGTAATAATAAACAACTATAATAATGTGAACACACAAAACCGTGGGTAAACATTGTTTGACTGATATTTATATGTCCTTTAATTGTATGTAATTTTCAATTTAGCTTTTGGCTGAACTTTTCATTTTGGACAAAAAACTTCTCACTACAAAGTATGAACATTCCGTTTAAACTTTGGCTAAAGAAGTGACTTTTTCGAACTATTTGTTCTCTTTTTGGTGTGAAAGGTGTGTAAATATGACTATGTTGAGGTCCGGAGTGGACTGACGGAGGTCGGTGATCTTCACGGCAAGTTTTGCGGGGACGAGCTTCCCGAGACGATCACATCTCGTTATAATAACATGAGAATTGAGTTTAAATCCGACAGCACGGTCGCCAGACCAGGATTCTTCGCCATGTTCTTTGCAGGTTGGTTTGGAATTTAACAACTCTCTCATACCAGTCTCGAGTTCCTAAAATTCTCAAAAAATATATAACGAAAGAAGCAGTCAAGCTAAATTTCTTTATTCTCGTGTTTCTACCTCGTATTTTGATAAAGCTATACCAAATGCTTTGAAAGTAATTTGCAGAAGACGTACTTCGTTTTTTGAAATACTTTTTGCCATCGTTTTGAAATTATCAGGCCTGGATTTACACAGGGGCCACAAGAGGCCTCTGTTGCCCTTGGCCTTGGTGCCACTTCAAAACGTTTCCCATAGACTTAAAGATTTTCCAATGGAAGTGCCCTTTGCAAAATGAGAATGGCCTTGCCTCTCCAAGATGAAATTCCAGGCCTGAACTCTAATTGTTTGAGAAGTACTACTTGCATGAAGCTCATATTATCTTTGTTGTCTTCTTTCACCAGACTGGCATTTTTTAAATTAATATTTCCGATATTCTTGAGCCACAGGTTGTTTTGAATTTAAAAAAAATCCAACATGAAAAGAATAATAACGGGCTGGAAGTTTTGAACTGCTTTATTCTGTTTCGATTGGATGCACAGATATCGACGAATGTGAGAAGAACAACGGCGAATGCCAGCACGTGTGCGCAAACACACTGGGTAGCTACACATGTACTTGCCGAAATGGATTTACACTCCACGATAACGGCCATGACTGCAAGGAATGTAAGTTATCTCCAAGAACTTTCTCCCATAGCACACTGTCTTAAAGATGCTAAGCTGAGAATGTTGAAAACATGTTACTATAAAGCAACTTACCAGCGAGGTAAAGCCACAACAGGTGAATGTTATTGCGATTTAGCTGGTATTCTGATTCTGCTGAGCATGATTTGTCTGTGCGTAGCAAGTTTGAGCGCTTACTAGTTTTGGAGGGGAACCTGACTGACTTATTCAGATCGAAAAGATTGCCTGCCACTAGACCCCTTGCATAATTATGATGTCACACTCTCAAGGAGGCAGCTCATTGGACGACAGCTGATCTTGGTTTGTAAAAACGTGTGCGTGACTTCAGCGTGCACAGAGCGTTGTGCGTTATGCAGGGGTCAATGCAGGAGGTATTTATGGTTTAAGAGGAAGAACATTTTCTTTCCAGAGATACCCTCTTGGTTTTGCGAAAGTAACAACAGATTAGCCAGATATCAAAATATTAAATTGACTTGAGAGCCCAAAAGAAATATGGATTTGCAGTTAGCAGATGCAGTGGGGTTACTTTCGAAACCAAATCATTAGGCATGAAGATAGAGCGATGCAGCCCTCGTGGTCATGTTTTAGGTGTTTTTGTATAGATTTTTTGTATAGATTTTTGTGTGTAGAATTTGTCTTCTCTATTTTTCAAAAAAACGCATTGTATTGTCGATTAATTTGTAGCTGGATGTCGACATGATATACGAGCGAGTCACGGAGAGCTCACCAGCCCTAACTACCCTGACAACTACCCGAAACGTAAAGAGTGCACTTGGCATATCTTTGCCACACCTGGTCATAAAGTGGAATTGGTAAGTGTCGAACGGCCACGACAAAAAATTAAAAGTTTAAGCATTTCAATACGATGCTTCTTAAAATCAAAATAGATATTTTATGTTGTGCAAGACACCAAAATTAAACTTACAGTGGGTCATAACAGTCAACTAAGTTCGGCTAGACCATTGTGTTTCTAAATAATATAATTTTTTAGTATTATCATACATTTCTGGTCATCAAAACGTGGGCGCCTCTTTAGTAAACTTAGTCACTGTAGCTCGCAAGCCCGATAAAACCTGTACACAAGGGTGCCTGCTATGTGAACCAGAAACACCAGGGTTAACCCTTACTATTCCATGGTAAGCGTTCTGGGTTCTTTTACGTGCACTACCGATCCTAGTACATGAGACCTGCGGCTTAATGAACCATCCTAAGGACAAAGCAATTATAGTAAAGTATCTTGATCAAAGACACAAGTGCCAGGCACAATCGGGACTCAAACCCACACTCTGCTGATCAGAAACACCAGAGCATAGGAGTCTGGTGCTCTCTTTAGAAGCGAAACAAGGCACACGTGGCCTTAGCACAACTGTCAACGATTTGTTTTGATCCCTTATTTGTCACAACTTTTGGAAAAAACAGATTTTTAATGATTTCGATCTGGAGCAACATCAAGAGTGCGCTTATGACCACGTGATCATCTACGATGGCGACTCGTCGGACGGACACAACTGGGTCGGTACTGCGGCACGGGTAACCCGGATCCTGTCCTAGCCAGCGCCAATCAGATGTACATCAGGTTCGTGTCCGATGCGTCTGTTTCAAGAAGAGGATTCCTCGCTGATCATTCAACAAGTAAGTATTGTCTTGATGTGAGAAGACTGACTCAGAAAGAGTCAAGTATTATCCTAGAAAGAGCCAAGAACTATCCTTTAAAGAGTTGAGTACTATCCAAGAAGGTGTCTAGTACTATCCAAGAAAGTGTCTAGTACACTATCACAGAAAGAGCCAAGTACTATCCTAGAAAGAGCCAAGTACTATCCTAGAAAGAGCCAAGTACTATCCTAGAAAGAGCCAAGTACTATCCTAGAAAAGAGCACAAGTACTATCCTAGAAAGAGCCAAGTATATCTATCCTAGAAAGAGCCAAGTACTATCCTAGAAAGAGCCAAGTACTATCCTAGAAAGAGTCGAGTACTATCCTAGAAAGAGCCAAGTACTATCCTAGACAGAGTCGAGTACTATCCAATAAAGAGTCAAGTACTATCACAGAAAGAGCCAGTACTATCCTAGAAAGGGTAAATGTACTATCCCTGAAAGAGTCGAGTTTAATCCCAGAAAGAGTCAAGCGCTAACCCAGAAACGGGTCAAGTTCAACCTTTGAACGATAAAGTACTACCCCACAAAGGATCAAGTACTAACCCCCAAATAGTCCAACACTAACCCATAATTGTTCAAGTGCTAACAAACAAAAGCACAACCCAGAGAGATTTCTATCCTGACCTTAAAAACATGGAGGTCTTGACACCAGAAACCCAAAGAGCTTAAGGTCCTGATCTTAAAATTCCAGGTGTTAACCCAGAAAAGTGTTTCAATTTTTGTTCTTTCCATTTTTTTTCCCTGTAGTTTGGGTGGTGTTCTTCAAGCCGACTTTCCCGCGCAAAAGCTTTACTCACATGCCGACTACGGGGACACCAACTACGGCAGCCAGGTTCGTAGAGACAATCCCAATCAGAGAATTCAGTTATGTAAAAAAAAAAAAATTAATTCACAAATGGCAAAGTTGAAATGTCAATTTCTCCCGGTGTTTTTTTTTTTGTAGGAAGATTGTGAATGGACTTTACTAGCTCCAGACGGTTACTCAGTGAGGTTGATGTTTAGATCGTTCGACATCGAACACGAAACAGAATGTGATTACGACTCGCTGGAAGTCTTGGACGGAGATTCGTTCGATTCTGAACGAAGAGGGCGCTACTGTGGACATAAAGTAAGTTCTCACTTTTGTGATTAAACCCTAATTTGACTATGAGTGATGTTACGTTTAGTAGGGACTCAGGTACGTACGAAGTTCCCTCAACTATGAACGTATAAATAGCATAGTAAACTTGCCGGTACAACCATGTATGCAATCTCTTTTGGGAGGAGTGTTGGTACTGAGAAGAACTGTTGCGGTCTCGACGTTTCGTATAGTATACTCTGCTCGTCTTCAGGAGAATGCTGTTGGTGATAGTTGCTATTTCAAGTGACCCGTGGTGCTATTATGTAGGATTTGAAACTTGGCATGGTGGAGATACAATCTTGGTTTGTGTAACAGCATGTACATCAAATTTCTCCATCATAGTGTGGTGCTTCTGAAAGTATCCTTTCATGCAGAGTCGCTCTATTCTGAACTCACATTTATCTCAGGCGAGGATATACTAAATTCTTGGAAGTCACAGTCATTTTATCTCAAGGCGAGGGAATTAATGCAATTCCTTTAAAACTAAATTCTTGGAAGTCACAGTCACTTTTAATAAAGACAAGGGAATTTATGATTCCTTTAGAACTCAATTATTGAAAGTCACCGTCATTTTGTCTCAGGGCAAGGGAATTTTACAAGTACAGGAAGCACCTAGCATCCAATTTAACCGAGTGCAGTTGAATTCACAAGACAAATCAAAGTTTACAACACATGGGCCTAGTCAAGACTCCATCTTTACTTCAAGAAACTTTCCCTTTTCTCTCCTACAGATTCCAGACGATATTATCTCTCACGGTGACTCCCTTAAACTCATCTTCAAGTCGGACGACACAATCAGTAAAAAGGGTTTCTATGCCGAATACCAGATCAGCTAAAGACGAAAAGCAACCCACAGCCCGGAGGACGAGACTACCACTACATCGGTTGTTTGAACTATTATGAGAACGGTACCTGGACATCAAACACGAGGGACCAAGACAAGGGGTTTAGACAGAAACCTCAACATGTGGTTTTAGGAAACAAGGCAGACCGAAGGTAGTGAGTCAGTGTACCAGACATGCCCTACTCAGGCATTTTAAAGAATATTACCCAATCATTTTCGGAAACGACAGCAGAATAACACACCATAACACCCGGCCTCAATTTTATTTAGAAGTATGCTAAGCAGAAAAGCTTAGCAAAGGTTATATTTAAAACAAACAAACAAGCAAGCCCAGTTGGAAGCTTTTGCCATTTGTTTGCGTGTTATTTGTGACGGCCTGGCAAAACTTTCTAGGCTTAGCAAATTTTGTTGGCAGCAATATGGACCTAGGACCAACTCTGACGATGAAAAATTGCTTAGTTTAACTAAAAATTACTTAGCAAGTTTTCTAATGCTTCACAAGTCGAGCACTTCGGTTGGATTTATTGATCTTGTGAAGACCAACCATAAAAAAACAACCTTTTTTCCATATTGGAAAATGAATGGACCTGTTTGGCGTAATATTTTAAGCATATCTTAGATAATCTATTTATGATGTCTTAACATATTAATCAATACATTGTGTAGATAACATGGTTTAATGGAAACTTTTATGTGGGGTGACATTGGGGATAATTCTGACGAATAACAAAGACCGAAATAGAAATAATAATACCAAGTTCGGGTATTTTAGTGTAATTCACGAACCACAATGACATTTGTACGATAGTATTGTTTGTGTGAGTATTTAGAAAAGAAGAAAACAAATTAACAACAATTTCTCATAAAAAACAGTGTGATTTTTATTTCTTAATTAATGTGTTTTTCTTTGTGTAAAGGGAAGGTACAATTTTTATCTATTTCCAATTTTTGTTACCGATCACGAACTTAAATCAATTTACTGACCGGCAATGATTTTAAATAAAATGTCATGGGAAACGGTACGAAAAATTACGAATACATTTTCGTTGACGAGTTTTCCACAAAACTCTGTGGCTAATTCCTCACTGGCTGGACACGACCGTAACCTTCTTATGATGAAATCATTTACAGAATAAAAGAATGCTTCGTAAAAGAATACAGGGTTGAACTTTTCAAAAAAAAGAAAGAAGTTTCTCTAATTTCCCCCACAGATCACTTGCTTTCTGCTTGTTTTGTGAGAGAAATATTAATATAAACAGTATTGTGACGAAGTATACGAAATATTTAACCAATTTGTAATACATGCAATGATCATCGTTGTTTATCTAACTTGCTAACAAACAAATATTTATCATTCTTTCATCAGATTTTAAAACAAAAAGAAACTGTGCTAACTCTTGTTAATGATAACTTGTATATTTTATCAGTTTTTATCTATGTGTACATTGTCACGCTGTACCATTTATATTAAGAACAGTTATGAAATTATTTGATTTAAAATTGTGATTTTTATATTTTAGTGGGATAGGTAAGACAATCAACTGGGATTGCTGGAATTGGGCAAAATACCATCTATGCAAAGATCGCTAGAATATACTGTTTAGACTCTTGTCATTTTGTATTAGCTGTTTAAGTTACAGATTTTGATTTTTTTTATGGTGAGAGTTTAGTTTAATAGCTCTAGTTTTTAGACTTTAAAGGAACGATGGAAGTTTAGTTGCCCCAAGCTCGAACACCTTGCATCATCCATCTTCCACTTCGTAGGCAATTTCGGGCATTATTTCATGTCGTAGATCGCAAATTTTCCCGCTAAAACTGTTCAAAAAAACTAACCGATAATAAGACCTTGATTAATTAATTTCTTGACATTTTGGTTATATTAAATGTTTTATTGTGACAGATTCTGCCTAAATCAGTATTTCCTAACGTTTGAATTTCCGTCGATTTTGTAAGTTTTTTTTTGATTTAAAGTAGAGGTGAACCAAGTTTGGTTCCTATCTGTACATAACATCGTATTTTTCATTGTTGTTTTAACATTGTACATGTATAACCATATTAACATACAGATTATATCACACAGAAACCAAGTTATTATTTCAACCTTGTTTTATTCAACCATCAAGTACAATACAAAATGTGTGCCTCAGAAACACGGTGTAGCTTAAAGGCCTGTACACTATTGGTAAGATCGAAAAACACAGTGTTCACAGATTCACACATAACTTACACGATTTAAAGTAAGTAATGGTAGAAAGGGTTCCTTAAAGTATTTCTGCCTAAAATGCTATCGTTTCTGAGAAACGAGTAAAGCAATAGTAATTATCGTGCGCGATAATTTGAAGAAAAAAAACAGAAAACACATAAGATCTCTTTTCACTATTTTCTCGTGACCTCGATGACCAATTGAGCTCAAACTTTCACAGGTTTGTTTGTTCATGCATATGTTTAATCACACAACATGTGGACACTG
The DNA here is from genome assembly GCA_032158295.1 of Pycnopodia helianthoides. Taxonomy (NCBI): domain Eukaryota; kingdom Metazoa; phylum Echinodermata; class Asteroidea; order Forcipulatida; family Asteriidae; genus Pycnopodia; species Pycnopodia helianthoides. The sequence goes on from CM063261.1 coordinate 12,324,210, forward strand.
ATTTTGAGCTGTTACCAAAAGTGTACAATACCTTTAACGTCAAGGCAGGTTTTCCAGCCATGCAGGAATACCTTTTAAAAAAACGTCTAAAAACAATTCCCCTATTACCAACATAAATTTTTTCCCCAAATGTTTGCAGAAGAGTGAACTCAGAGTTGAGGATCTAGCAAAACAAAAACGAAAGTTTCAACTCTTTAAATGCATCAAACTTATATAAGCCGACCGATTCAGTGAAACAAACAAAAAAGGATTTCAAAAACGTGAATTTTTACTAGTCTCTCTCTCTCTCTCTTGAATATTATTTCATTTTGTAAATAAAGTTTAGAGAAAGTTTGAAGTCGGTGGTTCTCAAATCAGATTCGTAATCGGTGGTGAAATTGAGAGGGGGTGAAATGAGTGTTTCACTGCAACAAGTGTGGTTTATATAGTTAACATAACAACGATCTTCAAGCTTTGCAAGAAATCTTAAAATTTTGTGAATCCTTCTTGTGAATTCAATTATTTTATGGAAATCTTCTTTCCTTACATAGGCATTGAATAATCATGAAAACTAAAAATTTTAAATGTTGTATTTTCCTTCTTTAAATTACTGCTGACTTAATTATGTTTTCTTGGACCATGAAAGTTAATAATGATTGTCAAATAAATGCAATTAAATTTTAGAGCAGTTTTACTGCAAAAAAAGTCAACCATGCCTGGTAAGATTCGTATCAATAAGAGTCTTCTTTAGGTACTTGTGCCATAATCAGTAGTGACTAGTCAAGGTACCAGTCTATTTGATCAGAGGTGTGGTCGGGCGGCTATGGCTTTGGCTCTCGAGGCAATGGCTGGAAGGTGCACTGTGACCTAGCCATAGCCGCAGCGAAAGCCATTGCTTCGATGCACGGATTGGTGAGGCTCTTTTTGCCTGCCTGGCTTTATTCGTAACGTCGGCCTTTTTTAATCGTGTGGACAGGGTTGAAAACGAAACGCCCTCTTGAGAATGTTTGTTTCAAAAATGGCGGGAACTCTTACACATCCTCCAGCCGAATTGTTGTGCAATAAAACTGTGACCTGGACACATCAAGTAGCATGAGGGCGGCCTTCTCAAAGCCACATGCGATCAACCTGTTGACCAGGGCACCTGCTGTGTTGAACACGTCCCTGTCTCTGCACAGCCTCAAGGCCCTCGCCATCTGATCGCAAGGATCTCTCTGTTGCCTTTTGATTAACTCCACGGTGCGTTTGTCCAAACCTTGGGTGATGTTAGATGGAATATTCTGGACGACAGAGGGCCACTCGTGGGCTCGGCTCACGTGAATCCAACTCGTGACGTATTTGAGGCAGAAGTCACACATTGCATCTGGAAATAAAACGAAATCAGTTTGTTACAACTGCCTGTTACGTCTCTGAATAGTCAGCAGTAAATTAGCAGTCATACAACAGCCGTATAAGTACAATAAACTACAATAAACCCACCTTTAGAAATATTCACGGAACCCATCTTGTCCACATCCTTCCCGAGCGCGCCCAATCCGGAGGATTCCAGAGCCTTCATCAGCTCCGTGTGTGACGCATATTTACCACGTGTCTCCTTCCATCGGACGAGTAGTCTGTAGCCCAATTCGGCTACAAAGTCGCCACTATATTGTATCATCAACGGTGTGGTATCAACACGGAGTTTGTCGGCCAACGGCTGCATCATGTCGTTTTCAATGTGCTTTGCCGCGAAATGGAAACCTTTGAGGGAACAATAGAGAAACTTAGTTAAGAGTTAGAAGTCAATCGACTTAATAGTGAATAAATAAATCGATCAACCGTTCTTTACCTCCCAATCGTTAGCTCTTTAAAACCAAACAAACAGTGGCCCAATTTTGCAAATCAATCAGCCAATTCACATCTAACCAACCAATAAACAAGTCCAACCAACTGACTGACCGACCGAACACCCAACCGACCCTTCAACTGACCAACCGACCGACCACCCAGCCAACCATTCGACCGACTGACCGACCAAACAACCTATCAACTGACCGACCAACCGACCGACTGACCCACCGACCGACCACCCAACAAACCCATCAACCATCCATTCCACCGACCGACTGACTGACCAACCAACCTTTTAACTGATTGACCGACTGACCAACCTACCTACTGAACCACCGACTGACCACCCAACGAACCATTCCACCGACCAACCTATCAAAATAATGACCAACCTTTTGACCAACCGACCGACTGACCGACCGACCTAGAGACCGACCGACCTACCTATCAACTGACTGAACGACCGACTACCTCACCAACCAACCCACTAACAAACCAACCAATCAATCAATCAATCAATCAATACTCATTATTATCAATCTTACGTTTATCTTTGACCAACTCCTCGTCCAGTAGGTCAGCGTTCAGACGGAGTCCCACCGAGTCCATGTTATCCATCAGCTCGTCAAACCTCGCCCCAGTACCTTCGCCATCGCTGTCCCGCCACAGAACCAGGGCGTTCAACATGAACATTTTCTTGTTAAAGTCTTGCCCGTGCTCCTTGGTGATTCCGTCTATTTGCTCTTCGGACAGTCCGAGTGTGCGCACCAGTCGGTAGATCGTTTCTCGACTGGCGTCTTTTGTGATGATGCGAAGAAGAACGACTGAATAAAAGATAGTTCAAAAATAAATGAATACATATTGCCAATTTTGTATGCATACTTTTGTGTGTTTTTCTCAAAATGTATATTCTTCTGATTTCAAATTTCAACATTTATACAAGTAATCAATATATGCAAATTATCTTACCGTCACGTGCGTCCACCGAACTAATGGTCGTGCACCTTTCTGCGGCCAATTCCATTCCGCACTTGCGCATTGCTCGCAACATCTTGGAGTGGGACGCCCTCTTCCGGATCGTCTCGAACGAGTCCTCTCGCCATCTGTACAAAATCTGGAATTTATGATCGTTCAATTCGTCTACGTAGTTTTGGCGGGATTCTTCCAGGTCGACCTTGATGACGTCAGCGAGGGGTTGAAGGTCACCAGGGAGGCCCTTGCCGACTGATTTTAACCCTTGAATTGGAGCATAAAGAACAAAGTGTTAACCAACAGTTCATCCATTTAAACAACTTTTAATTAATATACAAGTTAACGTTTGTCTGCAAAATCTATAATGAAGTTATTGAAAGACTGACCTGTGTCTGACTGTTTGCTATAAAAGTTTAATTGCAACAGCACAAGTTACGATGAATAAACATGAGGTGAATACTTACGCTCATTGGTCAACAAGTTCCTATTCAGATTATTAGCGGCTGACGTCATCTTGACGGCCTTGAAGGCGTCGATGAGCTTCGTAAACGTAGCCTCCTCTCCTTGCGTTAGCATCCACTTTTCCAGGACGGCGTACCGCTGCTCGTCAAAGTCACGATGATGTGGGAGGAGACTGAGGTTGAGGATCTCGACCTCTGAGAGTCCGAACAGATGCATGGCGAGGGGGACGACGAAGTTCTTGGGGATGTCTTTGGAAATAGTACGAAGGACCACGTCTGAAGAGTTTTTTTGGAAAAAGTTGAAACAGATTTAGTTTTAAAAGGTGCTAATTTGCATCGGGGATATTAATAATAATATTTGTTCTTTTGCCTTTACACAGATATTGTGTTGAATGAGACAGTATTATACAGTGATTAGGATACACACCGGTGTAAGGGCAAAAACCAAACAATTGAGATTGTTATAACATAATTAAGTGCACTTATAACTTTCAATTAAAACAGAAAGCGAATGTTTGGAGTAGAAGCCTACCTTTAATGACTTCTTCATCTGTAAAACTGTCTTGGATCTCAGGAGGGGCGGGGTCCTCCCTTTCCTGCAAGGAAAGAAACGATTGATGGGATCATCTTAAGATGCTTATTGAAATTATTATGATATAATAAACGAATAAAAAAGCAACTAATAACTCAATCAATATTAAAGCACAACAGTATAATAAAAGTAAACCCAAACCTTTACTCGTTGTCTGTACACGACTGCCCAGGGCTAGAAATAACTGTACATCAACCAAATCATGCGTACAAGATAGACATTGTGGGTGATTTTTAGGTAGGAACTGTATTTGTGGGGTGTTTTGACATTGTGGGGTTAATCCAACAATGTTTTTAACAGGAAAGATTAAAGAAAAGGGACAATAGAAAGCCCACAATGTCGCTCTACTAAAACATTAACAACGGACTGACAAACATCTATTTTTTCTACTGGCTGTGAGAATGATTTTTATATCAATAAACCATTTCAAATCAAAAATCAAATCAAGCAAACAGACACTCACCTTTGGTATGACCAATTTTGACGACGACACCACATTACCCAGAATGCTCTCCAGGTTGTTCAGCGTGAACTGCCTTCCGCTCCCCTTGTTGACCGTCCCGGCGTGCACCGTGAGTCGGTGCAGGAGAACCTTCCCGGCGTACTCGGGCTGGAAACGCCCCCTGTACACGCCCTCAACGAAGAAATCTCTCCTGTTGGCCCGGTTGCGAATCCACCTGAGCTGGAGGCGGTCCTTTCGGTAGCTCTTATCGCCGAATGTGTTGACTTCTAAATCGCCGACGAGACGAATGTAAAACGTCTGGCAAGAAATTTGAGAAAGTAACTCTTTATAAGGGCATAATGCTTAGCAAAATGTTTGCTAATTAGATAAAGGATCATCCACAAACAGTTGTATTATTACATGTATTTGTTTTTAAATGAGATTTCGCCTTACTCATAAGGCCGAACGGCCACTTCAAGGTGGGGCCTACTTAACTGATTTGGGCTGCGACCCAAACAACTGTCACCGGGGGACATTGCCACCTACTCCTGGGGCTGAAACAGGGTTATCCCCTTCACAGGTGGATGCAGAATGACTTATACCTTCTAGGAGCCTGGCCCAACTTTAATGACATTTTTGCTGGTAATCTTTTCTGGTATGCAGCTTTATTTTGTGCTAGGCTATCTCCAAAAGATTTAATCAAGTTTATTAAGTACACCAATTTGTTTACACATGTATTGACTTACTTCACCCGTCATTGCTTTGAACGGCTCAGTTCGGGCTGACTCGCATAATTTATACCTGGACAAAAAAAATTAACAAAGATGACATCAGTTATTGAATCAGATCATAAACGATGCGGACCTTTGCCACAAGAGCTGCATTTTACATAGTTGTTGTTTGATTATTTTCTATTTACTGACCCACTTTCCGTCATGTACGCTTTCAAATCATCAACTCCCTCCTGCTTGACGAGATGGGCTACTATCTCAGTCGGATCCTCTTGCCGCTGATGGACAACGAAGAACACTTGGTCCCCCTTAGGTTGAGGCATGGTGACGCCAGGATACTAGACTAGAATAACAAATAAAAACCTGTTAATTTCATTGAAAAAACCCACACACACACTCAAATTAATAAACTAAAAACCTACTATTTTACAGAGTACGGGACTTAAGTGAGGTCAGATTGTTAATTTAAGACAAAACTAATGTTGGGCACAGAAAACAGTCGTATTGTCCGTTTTTTCTCCAACGCTATTTCTTTCTTTCGCCAATCTGACAGAGACGTTTCGTTTTGCTGTGTCAAGTTCAGATTTTTGACATTTATTTCTCGCCAGACGTATTATTTGAAGCACTCTGATTTGAATTGAGTTTAATGTTTGTCTCTTCTTCAGATAATCGTATTTATTTCTTCTAAATCATCACATAATTCGACCGAACGAAACCACGAAACTTCTCGTGGCGTCTGTTGCTAGGGCGTTGCCAAGGAGGGTTTTTACTCGTATTGCAAAACATTACCAAGTACTGTCATGTTTTAACTCAACAGTTGAAAAATACAAACTAGAACAAGGAACAAATATTCACCGTTAAATGTTCTAAAAGTAACATCAGTTAGTCAAATCAAAGGCAAGTTTGAATGATGGAATGTTCGAAAGTTTACATAGTGCAGGTTGCAGAAAATTGGCGTGTGCTAGGCCTCTATGCGTCGTGTTAACGTAAGTCAGACCACCAAGTTCCTTCACCCACAGTTCATAAGACTACTAAACTCCTTGTTACCGTACAACATAAACAAGCTCTCTTACCCACCGTCTCAAGAAGCTGAATTGATGGACTCCACGTGTGTATATCCACTTCAAGACAGATCAGCAAATCTTCAAGATGTGTCTCTGTTTTTTTTTAATGAGGAGTTTCGGTGTCTCCACGGTACCCCCTTCTCTGTACCCTGTGACCTCGGGGGTCATGTTTACTTATTCATCCATACTCAAAGCATTCACGATGGGGCAACAACACAATGAGACATCACAATGGACGATATGTAAAGACGTCTTATTGAAGCGCGACTCAACAGATTACGGAGGCTTTGTACTCCTTTACATCTCCAAGTCAATTCAAGTAGACTTTACCATGTCGGTTGATCTTTCTACAAGAACATGTGATAGCAGACAATACTATAATATAGCGGTCTTTAAAACCCACACCTTCACAAAACTCCAAAGTACTTCCACGTTAAAAAAAAAAAGAATTAAAGTGTTTAGGCAGCGCGTTAAATGTTTATTTATTTATTTATTTTTATTTGTCTTAAAAAAAAATTATATGCTAATTTCGAAAAAAACATTCATCGTCGTACAAAACTACTATCGTTGACCGATGCTTAAAATCGAAAGTGATCACAGCGCCCTCTTTGACGCAAAACATTGCGTACCTTGGCCTGATTCGTCTTTCGTATCAGTCTTCCTCGAGGATGATACCCGACGAAAATTCGTTGATGTTTGTTTTTTGTTTGTTTGGGTTTTTTTTAAAGTTTTTTTTAACCATTAGCTCATTGCCATCGTTACCGCTAACCTACCTGGAAAATCCCAAATTGTGAGAGGTGACGATGAAATCTTCCCTTTCTGGATTAAACATAGACTGGTAGTAGTAGTAAACCCAAACACCAGCAACTTCCAACCAAAACAGAAAAGAACAACAGACAAATACACGGGAAGGGGTTGTGTGTGTCTTGTTTTAATTTGAGCAATACGCAGTATTAGTGTAATTAGGGAACTGCCGGGGAATAAAGCACCGGTATGTTTAGGAAGTCCAACTCGTGTTTTCGTTTCGCACTGTCAAGGAAATTCAAGGTTTTCGCGGTCGTTTGCGATGGAAATGCAGCCCATTACATTTACATGCATTCGAATTTCCACTCTTCAGTTGAAACTGTCATTCAATTATCCATTCAGCCATGCAAATTTATAGTCAGCCTGAAGCCATCTTGGTTGTTTTCGTCCATTAAAGACACTGGACACCTTTGGTAATGGTCAAAGACCAGTCCTCCCACTTGGTGTATCTCAACATATGCACAAAAAACAAACCTGTGAAAATTTGAACTCAATTGGTCGTCGAAGTTGCGAGATAATAATGGAAGAAAAAACACCCTTGTCACACGAAGTTGTGTGCTTTCAGATGCTTGATTTCGAGACCTCACGCGTGAGGTCTCAAAATCAATTCAAATATTTTACTGAGAAATTACTTCTTTCTCAAAAACTACGTTACTTCAGAGGGAGCCGTTTCTCACAATGTTTTATACTATCAACAGCTCTCCATTGCTCGTTGCCAAGTAACTTTTTATGCTAACAATTATTTTGAGTAATTACCAATAGTGTCCAGTGCCTTTAACTAATTAAAAATGAAATAATAGAATTAAAAAAGCTTACAATGTTGTTGATGTTTTCATTGAGTGAGAACCAAAGGCCACGCGGACAAATTTTTGTGGCCAAAGAGAACGGCTTGGGCTGACGTTTCGACCACAGCAGACTCTTTCTAAAGACTCTGCTGGGGTCGAAACGTCAGTCCACTGACTATTTGTTTGCATTTATACATAATTGGTTGGTAAGCGGTTTGCAACAGCTAATTCTGTTTTCGAGTCGTATATTGTGCTATTTTTTCGGGCAACTTTAAAAGTACGAGCACATGACAATAACAGGCTTAACGAAAAGTAGCATCGGTAAAATGAAATAGCAAGAGAGTCCGATGGATTGCCAAAAAAAAACAGTTCCTGTGGGTGAGACTTTCTCTTCACATTGCCTTCAGAGTAAATACACAAATATAGACACGGTTAACTCTGCAAATGAAAACGGAAAATACCTGTATTGTATCCTCAGTAGTTTATTACTTTCTGTATTTTGTTTTTACAGTAACAGTGAAAAACTTCGTCATTCTTTATAGATAACGTTGAGTAAAAGTACGCCCACGTGGCAATAACAGGCTTAATGAAAAGTAAACATCGGCAAAGGGGACTCAAGCAAGAGAGTCCGATGGATTGCCAAAAAAAAAAAAAAAGTTTCTGTGGATGAGGCTTTCTCTTCACATTGCCCTCACAGTAAATACACAGACACGGTTAACTCAACTCTGCAAATAAAAATGAAAATATACCTGTAGTGTCTCCTTAATAGTTTCGTTTGATTGCTTTCTGTATTTTTGTTTAAAGTACCAGGTCTAAGATTCACCAGCAACATGCTCCTTGTTCCCCGGTCTCGTTTAGCCAGCTACGGGGACAGGGGTTTTTCCAGCACAGCACCCAGGCTCTGGAATTCACTCCCTGAAAACCTCAGGGAAATACACAACATCTCACTCTTTCAGCAGCTACTGAAGACACACCTGTTCACACTTGCTTTTCCTACCACTTGAGAATTCCCTCCTTTCCATCTTGACCGGCGCCTTCGAATGGTTTTATATCAGATTCAGTGCGCCTTTACAAATGCTGTGTAATTATTATTATTATTAAAGTGTCAGTGAAAAACCTTAGTTATCCTTTATAAATAATATTGAATAAAGTTACGTCCATGCACATGACAATAATATAGACACGGTTAACTCAACTCTGCAAATAAAAACGGAAATATTCCTGTAATTTATCCTCAATAGTTTCGTGTCCATTACTTTCTGTATTTTCGAACAGTGTCAGTGAAAAACTTCGTCATCCTTTATAAATAATGTTGAGTCAAGTTGTTATAAATATATCACCCAGTGATGCACATCACTCATGTGATGTTACTATTACTGCAGCAAAATGATCTATACGTTTACAAGCAAACGGAAGAGGAAAGTGTCACATGGTGGGAAAAAAACACCCAACCGATCGCATCGATTTTTCCCCTTGGGAAACTAAAATAATGTTAAGTCATGAGAAACTGATATCAAGAAGGAAATGATTGACAACTTGTTGTCCTTGCTTCTTCCTTTTTCCACAGATATCGCCATTTTTAGACGGTCTCAGTCACTGTTTGATTACCTTTCTCCCTCTTCCCACCATTGTTTGTGTGTGTGTTTCTAACATCTTGTAAAACCAGCCCCTTCCCTCTACCCCCTGCTCTTTGTCTCCTTCTTGGTTGTTCACCCCTTGCTTTTTCTGTGTGCTTTCTGCCTCTTTCTCGTTTCATTTCTTTCCACTAGACAGCTTCTGTTACACCAGTATACCTGTTTAAGTGTGTTGTCTTGTCATTTAGCCTTCGAGATAGACTCTGTGCTAGGGTTAAAACGTCAGGCCATTAACTATTTTTTGTAATAAAAAAAAAAGTCATCCGAACACACTGACTTTCCCGTTCTGGAAACTGAAATTATGTTGACAGTCACAAGACATTGATATCCAGAACTCTAGTTTTCCCCCATCAGCTGCCAGCAAAATAATGCAAAGTGAAACACGGGTCACTGCAACATCACAACCACTTCCCAAAACGGCCAAACCAAACATACAATACTTGGAAAGAATTAATCCACAGGCAAACCCGATGGCTTCAAGATGGGGTTGCCATCCGGAAAACTCATCTAAAACTGCCAGAATCCGTTTCAGGTTGTTAATGATTATTTCATAAAAAAAACACTCGCCCGGATTGGTTTAAAGGAACATTACAGAATTGGTTTCTGCCAACAAAACAGTTGCTGGCAGTGTAAGCACTTCATGTAATCCACCATATACATAAACTGACAAACCTGTAGAAGTTTGAAATCGATCGGCCATCGGGGTCATCAGAAAATAGTGAAAAACCGATTTGCACATTTGCATGAAATCATATAGATTCAACAAAATGAATAAAACGCTCACTGAGCGATAAACTCCAATCGGAAAATTAGTTTATTCATTTCTCATCAAATATGGCATTTCAGACAGAAATATTTCAAGGGATGTTTTCTACTATCATCATCATTTTTCTTACCAATTCTGTAATGTTTCTTTAAACTAGACTAGATATTATTTCCAGGTGTTTTATATCGGCTTGTTTGAAGGTGTGTATGTTCCAATCATGTTCCCCGTCGTAAACAGGACGTGACTAGGAATATTCCTGGAACCTCAGATTTCTGTTTTGCTCTACCTGGTACCCAGCGAACGGTGCCCACTGCGTCCCCAGTCCCTCACACCACACATCACAGCGGGGAAAATTAGATAACAAAAAACAGTCAATTTTTTAAGGGTCATACAATAAGTATTTTTGAATACATTAATGGCAGCTATGGTTCACGGTTAATATAATAATAATAATAACTATTTACACATAAAGTTATTTCAGTTCAAAAGCTTTAACAATTTTACAAAATAATATAAGGCTCGGAGGCATTAGTGCTGATAAATATGCAGAGATATGTTTATGTACAATTTATTTTTATTTTTTATATACAATACTATTAAATAAGAGTGAGGTAGCACATGACGTCATATGCGTCATGACCCGGAGTTGTTTCCAAAAAAAACAGCTGCCCATCTCAGAGTGAAAACGGTCACCAGCGATACAGCTGGTGTCCGTTGACCAGTACATGCAGTAACCATCATACACAAAATTATCATACAGATAATGAAGTCCAGTCTTGTCTGAAGTTGTTTTGTTGGCCTCGGCCTTGTTGTTATGCAGCCATAGCCGAAGCCAATACTAATGGCTTAAACTATTAGTTGACCTCTGAACTCAATGACGTGGAACCCTTCGCGTTCGACACTTCCTAAGGTCGATCTGTTTCTGAATCCACTTGCGGTACCGCTCCACCTTGGTGTAGACACCGGGCGCCGCATCGGTCGGCGATGGGTTGCAGAAGATGTTCCATCCCACGAGGTCACACCCACCAGCTTCCACCTGCCGTCGTCCTGCTGGCAGACCAACGGCCCGCCGCTGTCGCCCTTGCAGGTATCCGAGCGCCAGTCACCCTCCATGTAACCCGCGCAGATCATGCGCTTCGAGATGAAACTACGGCCGTAGGCATTCTGGCAATCCTCGTGGCTGAGAAGAGGAAGCATGGCTTGGTTTAGGGTGCTGGGACGAAGACCGGACTCGTAGCTCGAAAAATCTGAAGTGGAGTGGAAGTTACAACTAGAATTAGGACAGACCTTAAAAACTTAAATAATCTCAATAAGTAAATTTGTAATCCCACGGCACCTTTAAAAACACAGTGTCACTGAAAAGTTTTGATGGAAGTTAAAACTGAAATTAGGACAGACCTAAAACTTAAAAAATCTCCCAAAAGCAATTTGAAACCCAACTCCAGAATCTGGAAGAGCATTTTACAAGGTCGCTCAACAGCATGTTACCAAGAAAGAATTTACCCAGTCAGTTTCCCTTGTGGTTCATTTACTTGGCAAGAAAGAACTTAATACACTCTCTGTTTTACTTTAGGGATTGATTCTGACCCCGTCCCTGTGTGTTGAAAGAGAAAAAACCCCAACAAACAGAAAATCCAAACAGAGAAAGTAAACGAGGAAATGCAAAGAGCAAACTGTCTAATGGGCTGGCGAAATAAAGTAAACGGTTTCACAAGTCCATCGATTTCTTGAGAACAAATAACAAAAGTTGACTTACTTGTGTAGCCCCATCCCGTGACGTAACATCTGTTCCCCGCTTTGAACTCGTTCTTCTCCGCCATGCACGCCGGCATCACGAAGTCGTTGAGGAGGACGTCGTGACCGGGTGACGTCTTGAGTTTGATGACAGCGATGTCGTTGACGTAGGGCACGCCCTTGACGTATCGCCGGTGGACGTGAATGCAGTCGATCAGGAATTCCTGCTCGGTTCCTTCGTGGCGTGATCGATCGTGCTCGCCGAGAAGAATGACAACGTTGTCCTCGTTGCGTCTGTGAGGGAGTTCAAACAGTTTTTGAATGATGTTCAAGATGTTGTTGAGGATGATGCGGAGGAGGAGGAAGATGATGATGATGATGATGAAGAAGGGGTTTGTTTGGATGGAGATGATGGTTCTTAAGATCGGTAATAAATGATTTAGGATTGTGGAATAAGAGGACGGTGAAGGGGATTGAAGATGAGTGTATGCTCTGGATGAGGTAAGAGGGTGGATGTTGAAGAAGATGATGATGATGATGATGAAGAAGGGGTTTGTTTGGATGGAGATGATGGTTCTTAAGATCGGTAATAAATGATTTAGGATTGTGGAATAAGAGGACGGTGAAGAGGATTGAAGATGAGTGTATGCTCTGGATGAGGTAAGAGGGTGGATGTTGAAGAAGATGATGATAATGGATGAAGGGGTTTATTTGGGTGGAGATGATGGTTTTTAAGATCGGTAACATGATTTAGGATTGTGGAATACGAGGATGTTAAGCATGATGACGGTGAAGGGGTTGAAGATGAGTTTGTGCTCTTGATGAAGTTAGAGGGTGGATTTTGAAGATGCTGAAGATGTTGACGAATGTGAGGATGGGGGATGATGATAAAACAATGCAAACAATGATCAAACTCACCTCTCGTTGTCAAAGCAGTGTGCTGCGGTAACAATATGCTCTCGGCCGATCAAAGTTCCCCCGCAAAATGGCTCTCTTGACGTCACATTAAGTAAGGCAACTTGCCACGGCCACCTCTCCACAGCCTCAATTCCAGCCACGACTTTGGCAAACCTTGCTCTGAGCATGCCTTGAGGGGGAGGGCTGTAAGGTTTCACGCCGCATCGCTCTGCTCCAACTGTGGTTAAAAAAAACACACAGAATGTGTTAATTTGTACGTGAGGACATCAAACTACATGAGTCGTTGAACCTTTGGTTTCAACTCGATGTCATGTTGTGTTTTTGCCGTAGGCCAACAATAGTGACGCAGCCAAAGGTCGTTGAAATGAGCGGCAGTGGCTACGGTTGTGGCTACGGTTGTGGCTACATATGAGGCTTCTCAACAGCAGGTAACTGCGATCAATTCGGTGCTCCAGTATTAGCTAAAGACGCTGTTTCGAACTTGGCACTGTTTAATACGAAGCCGCATCGACAGGCTGGCCCCTTTCATGTGGACAACAATTAAGCATAGATAGCACAGGAGTATACGGAAACGCGACACCACAGCGTAATGATAATATGCCTGTGATTAATTTGTTAATGCACGCATTCCTGCAATCAGAATCTTTGTTTGTACGTTCAATTAACAAGAACAAGTCAAACATACGGAGTCCCATAAGTGCCATACCAATCATCCAGATAATGAGATCATTTATCTCACTCGTTCACCTTATTTATTTGTCAAAGTCGACTTACCGTGATCTTGAGTCGACTTTAAAGGAACGTTACAGAAGTGGTAAGTAAAATGTTCTTTAAGATCACTGATTTACATAAAACTTAAACAGTCTAATGATGATGATAGTAGAAAACATCCCTAGAAATATTTGTCTGAAATGCTATATTTGATGAGAAATAAATCAAACTAATTTCCGATTGGAGTTTATCGCTCATGAGCGTTTTATTCATGCATTGTAAAACACATGCAAATTTGTCATCGGTTTTGCACTATTTTCTCGTGACCCAGATGGCCGATCGATCTCAAACTTCTACAGGTTTGTCAGTTTATGTATATGGTGGATTATATAAAGTGCTTACACTGCCAGCAACTGTTTTGTTATCAAAAACCAATTCTGTAATGTTCCTTTAATAACAGTAATTTTTAGTCGAATAGGCGAGATTAATATTATCTCACCATCTAAGGATGAGTGGTTTTATGGCACTCTGGGGACTCCGTACAAACAGTTTATTGTTCTTCTACCTGGGGCGTGTCGTGGCCGAGCGGATAAGAGCACCGGATTCAAGCTCTGATGTTTCTGTTCAGCAGAGTGTGGGTTCGAGTCCCAGTCGTGACACTTGTGTCCTCAAGCAAGACACTTAACCATTATTGCTTCGTCCTTCGGATGGGACGTAAAGCCGTTGGTCCCGTGTGTTGTGTAATGCACGTAAAAGAACCCAGTGCACTTATCGAAAAGAGAAGGGGTTCGCCCCGGTGTTCCTGGTTTGATTGGCAGCATATTGCGCCACAGCACCTTGTAAACCATTACATTGTGGTATGTAAAGGAACAGGTCTCAAACTTCAAAAAGTAGCTCCACATATATACCTTGCAGGAAAATACTGACTGTTGAAGCGCCTTGAGCGTCACTGAGTGACGGATATGAGCGCTATATAAGAAGCCACTATTATTATTATATTATTATTACCTGATGTTTTTAGGCCTCTCAGAGCGTCTTCCTCGTCAGTGATGACGTCAAACGTTGCATCCATCCTTCCAGGAATCTTCTTTTCTTTAAGTGTCTTCATTTATGAGATGAGAGAAAGAGAAAAAAACCGCATCTTGTTATCGTCAGAAATTTGCAAACATTTAACCGCAGGGTGTTTAAGTTTAAACAACACAGGGGATATCGACGGGGGTGGGCGAAAATGATCCAATAAACCAAATGTTACATTTTGTTTCTTAGTCAAAGACGAAAACTTCCCCGAAACTAAATATTGCTTTGTTTGTCAATTTCGTACTTTGAACCCCTTTCGACATTCCAGGCTTGATTTTGCCACCTGGCAACCGAACACAAATAAATAAATACAGGCTATCATAAATATTTTTTAGGCCACTGTCATTTAAATCTCTACCATTTTTTCCTTTGCATGAAACCAAGGTCAGCGAATCTCTACCACGAAGATAATGAAGGTAGTCAAATATTTTTGTTGGGGGTGACATAAACAGTTTGTAAAGCATGGATGTAGGCCTATGCCCCCAAACCCCACCAGAAGTACAAAAGACAAAGAGGTCATCGTTGGACTTTTCTGTTGTGCAGAAATAGTGTGGGTTGACTGAGATAAGCTAAAAACAAACACCGTACCAAAAATATAATCACCACAACTATGTAAAACACATTCTCTCCTTAGCCAGCACAGAACTTTACGACAAAGACTTTGGACAGACCTTCAAAAGATGAACCCATAACGTTATAATAAATGGACATTTTATGCTTCGATCTCGGCGACTGTTCCCTGCTGAACGCAAACACAATACCGATTTACTTCCCAAGGCAGAGTATATTTTTTGTAATTGTCAAAGACTAGTATCCTCACTTGGTGTATCCCAACATGTGCATAAATAAACAAACCTGTGGAAGTTTGGCCTCAATTGGTCATCGAAGTTGCAAGAAAATAATGAAAGAAAAACACCCCTGTTGCATAGAACTGTGTGCTTTCAAATGCGTGAAAAAGGCTTAATGTCTGAACCCTTTCATTCTCAGATTCAAATACTTCTTCAAAATTACCTCTTTCTCAAAAACTACATTACTTCAGAAGGAATATTTTCTCGAATGTTTTATACTATCACTCTCTCAAGTGCTCCTTACCAAGTAAGTTTTTATAGTATTGTATTTCATGAGTATTTACCAAAAGTATCCACTGCCTGTAAACAAACAGCGAACCAGACTATTATCCACAGCCTCGTTTCAGTTACATGTGTTTGAATGCAAGAAATACAAGACGGGTACCGAGTTAGCCTACTGCTACAGATATCCTACTCATTAATTTCTATCAAATTAATCTATCTGTAAAAGCAAATACTAGACCCATGCGAGGCCGAAGAACAAAGACATTTTCCCTTACCTCTTGTGATTGTTGTTTGGCACTGATCTCAGCTTGAAGCCAGTAAGATTTCTTGATTTTAACCGCTCGTCCGTTCGCCCCTACGATGCAGCACCCCATGACCGCAATCAAGACGAAGGGCACGGCGGTTGCTGTACACGGTGCGAACATGGTGGACTTCCTCACCGCTCCAAACATCATCTCCCCCCGGCCTCGTGGCTGGAAAGACGCTCGATCCGTCACAAGAGTCCACCGCTCAACAATGTCACTGACTTCCCTAAATCCGTGGGTTTATCCTTATCAATATAAGCCCCAAAATTGGCTGCTAACTCCACACCAGTCTGACTAATCACTGACACGACGTTGTGACACCGACCTGCTTTATAAAGTCTCCCCGTCCATTCATCGCTATGCTAATGACGTGATTATGATAATAATAAAAAACACTCTTAAACAATAATAGTCATTGTTTACGGTAGTACCTTGCGATGATGATGAGGTAACTGTACCCGATCGACTACTGCCACAGCATACGACACGAATGGCAGTGAGATGTGGGCACTCACGCGCTGAACCTATCCGTGCGGTTTTTACAATGCGTTTTTATACTTTGGCCAGCAGACGCAAAAATGCAGTCAATGGATTAATGGGTCATCGACCAATAAATATTCACATAACTATGGATAAGATCTTACACACAACTCGGTTCAATCCAAGCTTTTTTTTTTTTAGTCCCCCCACCAGCAGGCCATTATATCACGATTGGCGAATGAGAGCGCTTAAGTGGGTTGCTTTTTTTTTGTCAATGAGCTACCTTGAGCCCATACAGAAGTCATTGAGACTGTGATATATAAAATGTGACGAGCGGGGATATGCACTTTAAAAAAAAACTCATGGTCAAACGACTCTCTGATTATCAGCGCCTAAACAAAACATCGTTTTGTCAAATGCCTTGAGGTAGGGGTGTTTAGTATGAGCAAAGATTAGGCGTCATTATTGTAAATACCTTGCTAGGAACGACCGCATGCCGTGCTCAAAATAAGCTTCTAATTTCCGTTGACACTAATCTGGTACCAGATATTTAAACGGAAAATTTTGAGTAAAAATTCGTGCTTCAGATTGACAAGTTATGAAAAAGTTACACATTTTTTAATGAAAGTCAAGCTTGGCTTGTTTTATGTTAATAATGCGTGTGACGTATCTTTCCGTGTTCTACGTCAGTATGAATTATTCATGAGTTGATGCTTCTTCAAATTTCACTTTCGATGGTCCGTTTTACTCGGATATAATTATTATTATTTTTTTTAGAAAACATTTATTTGACTAATTCCACGTTTATCATGACGTATTTATTAGACAAGCTTAGCAAAATCACCCATTTTCAAGTTTTTCTATAAAAGCTGTACAAGGAAACATTGAGTTATTATTTTATGCAGATTTTACAAATACAACAAACCGTTATTTTGAAATTTTGTTTTATTTTCGGCTAAAGAGTTATGTCACCCTGATATGTTTCTGTTTTGTTTTGGACGCGGGGGAGGGAGGACTGTAGTTTCATTTCTGATGAATCGAAAAGAACACTTCCACAAAAGTTTAGCCTATTCTTTTTCTATTTATAAATCCATCGGGTGATCATAATCAATAATTAAAGGTTACTTTCGATATTGGTGTATAGTCTGTTTTGATTTTGCCTAAGCATGCCGGTTGTAAAAAAAAAAAAAACTTGTTTACAAAACTCTAAAATGTCATAACAAATCAAATAACAAATCAAATAATATGGAGCACAAAATACAGGAGTATACTTAGTTTGTCTTGGAGATACATTCCATTCATTCTGTCCTCAGGTATTTTACCTTAACCAAACAAAAATACTGTTGTACTTTCAATTCAACTATAGGCACGCGACGCAATCGTAAAAAGAAGTAAATTCCACCGTCTGCAAACATTGTATAGGTTCGCCAAAAGTTCACAACGTCAACAAACACCGAAAACAACAACAGCAACGAGCACTGGGGACAATTACAACAAATCCGAATCACAGACGCTCTGGCTCGGCCAGAAGACCCCCTTTGCCCTACGACTCACAATGCAAAGTAACCAAGTGGAGTTTTATTGATTTTTGATACCAAACATCTTGTATTTATGAACAATTGTATTCCCTGTTTTGCCTTTTTTGATAATAGGTTAAAGGTCGAAGAGACTGAAAAATTAAATACAACACGAAGCTCACTGCTTTGCACGCGACCCGTAATGGATTTTTTGTGAAGAAAAGAGTCGCAGTGTCATTCAAAATGAAGTGTGTGTTTTTTTGGGGGTGGAAGCATATACGGTGAAATCGAAAATATTGACAGCGAGTTCCATACGTGAATTGAGTTTAATTCCGTTGCTTCAGATAGAAGGCATATATTATTATTGGGTCAATAAAATCAGTCAGACCTTTACCGTACTGCCACCAACTATAGGTCATGTTCCCTGTGTCAAATAACAGTCATGAAATATCCATCGAAACAAAAAAAATGGGACCCGTCTATTTTGTTTCTTCCAGCCTCGATTTGGTTACAATGATTTGGATAGGAGAAAAATCAAGATGGCTGCGCCATGATATAGGTCTGTACCAACGTGTGCCTGCAGGTGTCGATGGCCAGCACCAAGTCATGACAAGCTATCACAAAAGTAAAATATATTTGTTCCAATCCACTAGCTTTCAAGTAAAGAATTCCGGTTTTTTGTTGTGTGTGGATTTTTCAAGTTATGAAAAAATTATGGATCAAAGCACATTGTTGAAACAGAAAAATTACCAATTGAAACTGAAAGTTTTGTTGGGTGGTTCAACAATGAAAACATTTACGAGAAGGAGAAATTCTCGGCGTGGGCGGGGGTCAGTTTTGCAACTTTGCATCAACTGACCTCTCTGGGATGCTGCTCACTGAAACGAGGTCTTAACCGATGATAAATGTACCTTTTGAGGAAAAAAAGGGTCAAGTCCTTCCTCTTGGCAACTACTGACGTCACTTTTCCAGAATCTCACTTCCACATCAAAAGACTTATTTAAAGGAACATTACAGATTTGGTAAAAAAAACTTCTAAAATATACTTTTTGATCACAGATTTACATAAAACTTACACGGTCTAATGATGATGATAGTAGAAAACATCCCTTGAAATATTTCTGTCTGAAATGCCATATTTGATGAGAAATGAATAAACTAATTTTCCAATTGGAGTTTATCGCTCAGTGAGCGTTTTTATTCATTTGTTGAATCTATATGATTTCATGCAAATGTGTAATCGTAACCCAGATGGCTGATCGATCTCAAACTTCTACAGGTTTGTCAGTTTATGTATATGGTGGATTACATAAAGTGCTTACACTGCCAGCAACCGTTTTGTTAGCAAAAACCAATTCTGTAATGTTCCTTTAAAGCTCTTGAGGCAATTACTACCCGTCATTTTTTCCTAATGTCTTTGTGATCGGAAGACGGTGGATCAGGAAGGCATAAACTCGAATTATCGTGGCTGTATTCTAAAAGAAACCTTGTAGAACCTAATAAAATTGTGTCCATCGGGAGAAATTGATTATTGATCAATGAAGACACCTGTCAAACCAAGGTGTGATTTTCCATTCCGTTGAGACTGCTATACATAAACGAACATTGGAGCTTAAACCCCCGGCTATAGAGAGCCAATACCCAGCACGTGCTTTCTTGGTCTTCCAAGAAAAGCTCACCACCTTAATACGCGAAGGTGTATCTAAATTTGGTAAAGGAATTTAACAAATCAGAATGTTTAACAATCATGAGAGAGTGTGTAATCAAAAGATCAAACAAACTTTTTTTGGGGGGGGGGGGTTCGTGGAATTGTTCCAGTTTTTTTTATATAAAGTTGGCAGACACGGTCCTTGACGGGTTTAGTCTCACACCAGCATTTACTCAACTCACTTCGGCATGAAATGTCGATATGTAGGCAGTCTGAATCAACAATGGTCCCCAGTTTGTGGGTTTTTTCGCCAGCCATTCTTTACATTGTATAATGATTGACAAAGGCTCTATTTGGGCTTCAACCGTGGGAAAAAATACCGACAATCTTGAGGGTTTTCAAACGAGCACAGTGTAGTTTTTGTTGTGCTTTTTTTTTTTTTTTCAATTATTAAAAGCAGGTTTAATTACGGTCGTAGCGATCGAGCTAATCTCCCATTATCGCGGTGTTATGATTGCTAAATTCTATCAGCTTGTACATTGCGGTGTACAACTACACAATGGATGTACACAATGCCATTGTTGGGCGACTTTTTGGGGGGAAGAAAGTTGCGATATTTGACGCCCATTGTTTCGCGTATCTTGTCAATGCACACAGCATGGACTCTTGTATATCTGGAGGTGATGTTAGACTCGTTGACAAGTCGCTTAATGATTGTAGTGGTAATAGCTAGCTAGCTCTCTCGCAACTATACTCTCGCGAGACTCTACTGCTCCGCGCGAGACTGTATGCTTCACGCGAGACTATACTGCTCTCGTGACCACGGCCACCCCCCCCCCCTATGGGGCATGCAATGTCGCGAGAGCAGCAGAATCGCGTGAGAAGCATGCACCTCGACAAACATTCAACTCGACTTGTCCACAAGTCTAAGGTGATGTAAGCTTTACAATGAGTTTGTGTCAATCAAACAGTCACTTCGCCGTCAGCTGCCAAAGTATCACCATATGAAGGTGGCGTGGCAATCAGTAGAATACATTGACACCATGGCGTATAAAAGCGATATTTGTTTACAAGTTTCACCTGTTTACATATTTCGAAGTTGTTCAACCGTCTCGCCGTCAATCATCGATCAAGCGAATCTCTCTGGGTTCCGGAGCAAACAAAACAAAACTCCTCTCATTATTATAGCATTGGCTCAGCGCGAGAACTAAAGCACTTCCTTCCTTTTTGTGTCACACTCTCTGAATCCATAAATGTTCGGATTACTGTGCTTTTCGGTTACAATGCAGCATTTTAAAAACCACACTATTTGGTTCATGACATTGACAAGTTTTAGTACTAGGCTAACTCCCAGTGTACTAACACGAAGCTTGCTTACTAAACGAAATAACAAAGACCGAGAAAGGACTCTGCTATAGGGTCGAAAGGTCAGGCCACTAACTATTTTTCCCATACCGTAGGTCATTTTGATTGGTAAAGCAGTTGGTAACAGCTATTTCCTTTTCTCGAAAACACAAACAAATAAACAAACACATCACCAAACAAAGCACACACAGTTTCCAATCCCCCCAAAGTAACAAATGAAACTTACGAATCGTGCATAACAACGTAAGGAGATATTTGCAGCGCAGTATATAATAAGGATTTATATAACAAAGTGTCCTCTGTCGTGGCCGGTCTGCGTCACCCTAAAGATGACAATAGCCGAGTTTGTTTAAACGATGAGAACAAGACAAAGAATCGACATCCTTTGTAGATGACGAAGGTGAAAGGAATAGGGCGTGGAGTGTCTTGAAAAGAAACGAAAGAAGAACCTATTTTTGAAAAAATAACAGCTACACGGAAAGGGCTGGGGAAACAAAAAAATAATGATGTGACTTCAACATTTGTATTAAACGGGAAAGTTTGTGTGAATGTTTTCCTTTGTTAGAACTGGTTCAAACTAGTTCAGAATTTGGCGGCATAACTTCTCTTAACGAAAGCAACTTTTTTTCAAAGTTTTTCGGGGATTCACAAGAATAGTAAAGGTAGTGCCAAGGAGCTAATTACAAGTATTGATTTTGTACAAATGCTGAAAGTCTGCTGTAATAAAGCAGCTGACTAGTTAAATCAAACAAAATTCTTCAATTCTAAATTGTTGCAAACCTTATTTATGGCCTATTTTTTTTTAGTAAAAACACGCAATAGAAAAATCACATGGTGTGCATGCAATGGAAAGGACGAGGCTGGCGGCAATGGAATATTTTTCGGACTTTTAAGGTCTTGGGCTAAAGGTATTATACAGGGTTGGTAATTATAAAAATAAAAAAAACATCACTTAATTTTAGTCTGAAAGCCTGATTTTATGAAGTTCATACAACCATTTTTCCCCTGTGAAATATGTCCCACTGAAATGAAGTCATTTTTAAGAAAACTGCATCTGAAAACATAAAAACACGCAGCAGCTACGGGTTGTTACAACCTAAAAGGACAATGTGTTTTACATGCTGAAACTTGGGGTGCCTTTTTCACAATTTTCTCCTAAATCACACCATGGATTAAGCCAACATTTTCACAGGTTTGTTATTTCATGTATAGATGGTTGATCACACAAAACATGAACACTGTCTGCGACTGCGACTGTCAGCTCATACCAATCCTGTGTAATGCCTTTAAAATGACACGAGTGCGGCGTGACTGTACAATTAATTTTCACTTAAATTTCCGATCTAGATGACACAAGAGAGCGCGGTCGTTGGCACACATAAAAAGAAGAGACGGTGAGAAAGCAAAACGAATTACCCATCAACAGAAGCGGTTTGTCATTTAAAGGAACATTACAGAATTGGTTTTTGCTAACAAAACAGTTGCTGGCAGTGTAAGCACTTTATGTAATCCACCATATACACAAACTGACAAACCTGTAGAAGTTTGAGATCGATCGGCCATCAGGGTCACGAGAAAATAGTGAAAAACCGATTACACATTTGCATGAAATCATATAGATTCAACAAATGAATAAAACGCTCACTGAGCGATAAACTCCAATCGGAAAATTAGTTTATTCATTTCTCATCAAATATGGCATTTCAGACAGAAATATTTCAACGGATGTTTTCTACTATCATCATCATTAGACAGTGTAAGTTTTATGTAAATCTGTGATAAAAAAGTACATTTTACAAGTTTTTTTTCGTACCAATTCTGTAATGTTCCTTTAACATATATTTTCTGGGATGGTTCCCGATGGAGGCATTTCACCAGATGGTACCGGCGCTCCAGTTCAGGAACTACCGTGCCCTATTATGATTCAATTTTTATATCGACCTCGAAAAAAGTTTGTCTGATGACGTTTTTTATCGACACCAACAATCCAATCCTACGTGTCTGTCTGCTATACGCGTCTCTGTCAACAAGTGGACTTGGTGGGTTGGGGCCGGGGCCGGGCACCAGATCAGTTTCGATTCAGATTTAGTTAAAAATAATACTTTAAAAATAATAATATTAAATGTTTTCCTCTTCCATCTTTTAACCACATGTTGGCAGCAGCTTTAAGCAAATTGTCCTGGTCCCCCCTATTCCCATCCCCTCCCTCCATTGTCGGTTTGACCTTTGACCTAAGTCTTTTGGGGGGTAATCTATCACTTAAACGAAGACAGCAGTGTTGCACAGTTTGACCGAACAGTTTTTATCCATGATGGGTACAGAAGGACTAAGATGAAGTTTAGGGATTAAGAATTAAGATTCCGGCCAGAGAAGCCCTCCAGTGTTTGAGGTTGACAAGAAGGAGGTTGCCGTCTATTGTCTGGGGTTTGACAATAGGGAGAAAACTTTGATGACCACGAGGCCCTCTTTGGGTGTTGAGTTTTATTTTTTAGTTATTTTTTAACTAAGGCTAAAAGCAACTCTTGGTAAGGGGGCTACAAGAAGAAAACATTTAAAGATGAAAATAACTCAGGGGAGCTGAAGGTGGGAGTTGATAATCATCTTAAAAACAGTCTATAGATTGTAGGATGGAGGGAAACATGCACCAGGCAAGGGGTTCCAAAGAGATGCACCACGTGGAATAAAGCTGTTGGAATGGCTCTTTGCTCTGCATCTCCGTCAAAGCAAGAGTGTATGGGTGAGAACAAGCAGAGAGTCTGGTTTCACGCTCAAACACCCTGACAAGATCGGAACCAGGTGGGACACACTGGTGACACATTCACCATGAAAATATCGGTAGGAAAGACAAGAGGCTGGCTCAGACCCACCGGTGGGAAAGAGGTTGTAACGTTGATCCCAACCCTTCACCAACACGATTATAACAATACGCTTCCTGCACTCAATCTAATAAAGATAAATCGGGTAGACCAGAGATTATCTGCCACACTTGACAATGAAAATATAGACTGGTTAGGACTCGTCTGGTGGTATCGAGCACTACTAATTAATGATCTCAAAGTTGCTCAATTTCAAAAAGTTGAATAAAACAGATACATATTTTTAATTTTGCACCTGGGGACTCGAGGAAGTACTGAGTATACAGTGCTTTACACACACCGGTAAAAGGGCAAAACCAACTAAATATATTAAAAAAAAACAGATACAGTTATGTCGGATCTTAAAAAAAGGATAGGAGTAAAAGACATCCGATGAAGGAACGTTCCTTGATGACGAGTAATTTCCAAGAAAACTTGGACAGGGAAATATTGTTCGTTTGAAATTAATTTATCTTGTCCTCAAAGAGGAGAAGAATGGGGTTGTTGTTGAAATGCACTTTTTTTCTTCCAGGATTCTCTTTGACGTCACACATCCGGGAATATTGCAATGATGGTCAAGTGAGTTCCCAGAGTCTGCTGGGTATAATATCCGCAGAGAGTGGGCTCAACCAAAACAAGAAACCCAAAACAAACCGAAATCTCATCAAAACAGCCACCTGCAAAAAGTGCAACATTTTTGTTTTGACAGTAGAGTTTGATGATGCTCCACGTTGTGCTGAAGTGACTAAGAGATGTGGTCTTTTTTTTTTTTTGACGCCGGAAAAGTTTTAAAACCAATTAACTTCTACAAGTTATAATGGGAAATGAATATGAACTTCAGAAAAAATTGTTAGCCACGGACAAAAAGTGTTTGCAGTATTGCGCGTGTACAACGTGCATTTTATACACTGTAATGTCCAGTTCCTAATAAGCCTATACCAGAAACCGGACGTGTAACGACGACACGCTAAACGCCCCCCCCCCCCAAAAAAAAGGAAGAAGATAAAATTGCAGAAGTCGACACCTGTTCATCTTTTTAAAGCATATTTTGCTAGATACCTATTTATGTCATATTTGAATGTATATGAAACTTTGAGTTCATTTTGTTGGTATGTGGATTGGGCAGTGCATCCGTGTATAAGATGCCATTATCATGGTGTTAGGGTTTGAATGGTGAGCTTAACAGTTAAACTTGATGGCATTCTGGTATTTTGTGGGGGCGATTTCACTTTGGAATGTAAATTTAAATCCCGAAGGCTTCCTTGGAAACGTATGCCTGGATTCTGTTTACACGAAAAGATGGCAAAAATGCCCCCATCCCAAGTATTTGGGTGTGTCTCGTCACATATTTGGTACCAAGACCCTTCTCCTTGACACCTGTCGAAAACAAATTAAATTAACCGTGAATTTTCGGTGAAAATTGCGCCCACTTTGGTCTCACAAATTCCCCTCATCTGACGTAAAACCAAATGAAAAATACACAAATGAAAATAAATATTGAAATACATATAGCGGTTCGTCACTTTGGAACACCTGCTGCTTGATGTGCTCGTTTCCATTCAGGATTTTGCCGTGCCGTAAATACCAAATCATTAGCTCGCGTGTTGACCCACGACCTTTTCACCTTTGAACTCTGATCATTGGAAACAGCCCAGCCACAAGAGGATACAATTTCGTAAATTATTTTGTGGCTTTTTCTTGATAATTTCTCAGGTTATTGACCCCTAAAAGTCAGTGGCAGTTTGCCGGGGGAGGAATAAACGAAGCACAAGTTAGAGATTCACGCTTGAAATGTGATTTCTGAAAGAAAAAAAAACTGAAATTAATGTATCTTTTTTTAAAGCAAGCTGCTAGAGCCCACCTCGTCGATTGTCTAGGGACGCATATTGGGGGGGGGGGGGGTGTCTGTATTGGCATACTGGCGTTTTCATGCCGCAGTTGGTACGGTTGCATTCGATGTTATAGAGACCTCAGATCAGAAGCTTGTACGTTCACGTGCTGACCAGGGCTGAAACAGCAGGGAAGCGGAGGGTGAGGGGGCGGGGGTGTGGAGGGAGTTGCACCCCCATTTACCTTCCCCGTCTGTATAAGAAACTCAAGCACGTATCGACTATCATCCCTTCATCAGATTCATTATAAGGTTTGGAAGAAGGATGTTGAGGTTGGACCATTCAGAGAGAGCTACCCATAATTTATACCCCTCATTGCATTATGACGTCACATTCTCGAACAGCGCCCTCACTGAGGCAAAATGAGGCAGATCATTGGACGACAGCTGCTGCTGGTGCGTACTCGGCAAAATGATAAGAAAGCAACTTGCAACCAGTTTAACAAAGAAATGGAAAACGTACCTTCAAACAAGCAAGTTAATTGTACAGAGTTAATTATTTAGACTCTGTGGTAGAGTATTTTGAAGGATTTTAAGTGTTAACCAAATACGTCATGCCATTTCACTTACTGAATTAAAAATATCCGCGCGCTTAAAACTCAACTTACTTTACTTATGCTATTTAATTTCACTCCCATTCCTGTTGTATTGTTCATTGTTGTGTTATTAATCTTCTGTAAAGCGTTGTGATACATTTTTTTGCGTATAAGAACGCCATAATAAGTGCTTGGGTTGTTATATACTATTATTTTAAACACTATGACTCGAAACTGCCCTGATTCTCTGCTAATATCCCCCGTTTGCAAACCAAATCAGCGTTCGGGCGTCACGTAGACAATATTAAATGATAATTCCTTCAATAAACATTTCTAGAGGGCTGGCCTAATTGGGCAATAGCTTCTAGAATTGTTAGTGAGTTCGTTCCGGGAAATAATAATAGTCACCAATA
Organism: Pycnopodia helianthoides; assembly: GCA_032158295.1. Lineage (NCBI taxonomy): Eukaryota > Metazoa > Echinodermata > Asteroidea > Forcipulatida > Asteriidae > Pycnopodia > Pycnopodia helianthoides. The sequence continues at coordinate 12,350,790 of CM063261.1, forward strand.
AGTTTAGTTTGAATTGCGAACACAAATTGTTCCCAGGTTCTCCATCCTGCCCAAGTCCAACGACCCATGCTGTCATACCGTTGGTCTACGTGAGAACGAACAGCGAACCAACCGAAAGTTGTCCGGGGAAAAAAAACTTGCAAAAATTCCCCCTTCATTTCCCAAACCTGAATATTATGCAATTTTCACTTCGATGATGGCATTGGTAATTATTTAATTTGTTTTTACCGCAACGTGGAGCGTCGTGGGAAACTTTGTGAGTATAAGATTGGAATGTTAGGTGCCGTTAATAACACGTCCTTATTTCGGCATAGATGAAGCAGTCATTATTTGGGCTAAACAAACAGGAAGACAATCAAAAATATTGAGGATCACAATGACGATGTGAAAAAAATGTTAGGGTATAAAATAACCACAACTATCATTCAAAACAATTGTCATAATATAGGAGAGGCGCCAGGCGTACGGAAGGATGCCACGCCCCATAAAAAAATAACCAACTATATGTGGTTATTAACTAATTCATTTTTTTTTTAAGTTTACAAATCGCGGCATCAGCCAAATTGTAAGTAAATTTACCTTAAAAGTATAACAAATTGTAGAAATCACAACGGAAAAACAGCAAAGAGTTTCAAACAAGAAGATGCACAGCCAGAAGTGCTAAAAATTGCACAAGGAAGTCAGTTTCAGTGATCTTTTACAGTTATGCAAGGTACTGCACACACACACAAAATATTAAGAATGAAAAGAAAATGAAACAGATTAAAAACAGAAGCAAAAATCAACTATTGTTAAAGCTACGAACATGGGTAGGCCTAACAAACCGTTTTTCATTCTAGTCAGTGAAACTCAGGGATTTTGATGTTCCGCCTAAAGAGTTTATGAGTTTTTGGGGTGCAGGCAAGTATCGTTGAAATTGAGTTGTTTTTTATTAAGAGTCATTTCCATGAAGGAATTACAGAGTGACTGGCGAAGATCTTCTAATGATTGGAGCGAGCATTGTCTCTTGGTTTTTTTCTTCTTCAGATATAATAACCAATATCATAGCGCAAAAATGGTTACACCAAATGGCTAGAATTAGGCCTTCAATCCAAGCAATTTCTGAGGGGGCACATCACCCCTCAGGCTCCTGTACTTTTTCTGTCATATTCGCCCCCAAAACAATTATTATTCGCCCCCGAAAACAATTCCTTGTTATGTCTGTAAGTTGTGTATGACGTTCCACAAACTATTCGAAGAACACGTTTTTTTGAAGACGTTGTTAATCGTTGGCCGAAACGAAATTCTACATTTGACGTTGCAGTTCACAGTCTTCTCAGTTGCCAAAGGCGTAGTTCCATGTTCCTTAAGCTCCGCATATTTCAAATTTTTTTAACAAAAAATGCCCATTCCACAGACTCTTCATTTCACTTTAAAAGGAAGAATGTGGACACAATAATCCGGGCAATTAGTGCTTACGATACTTTGGGGGCTACGTTCGTAAAAATAAAAGTATGAAGTCATACTTATACCAGGTTCTTAAATCATCACTTAAGAACATTCCCCCGCTGATCTGATTTAAAAGTTAAACCTTAAAGCAGGATTTCCTTTCCCAGTTTATCCGGCACGAAAAACCCTCTTCCATTAGGCGAGCAACACCGCAGATGCCCGTTCCACCAATCCTAGAGGTTTCTTAACAGGTGTTAAGCATCACCGGAAACAGTCGTAGGCCAATATTGCATATCATCATATTTGGAATCATAACTGAAACGGAGTTGGTGATCTCTTGGGCCGTGTGTACTCAACGCGCGGGGTTCACCTGCCTATGCCTATTTATAGAATGACATAATCATATCGCTTGCACGGCCCGCAATGGTGATCCAAATAATATCAAACGGACGATGTAATTGGCGCCAAAAATGTGTGACCGGACGCTCCAGTTTTTGCAATGGTATAAATACAACCGGGAAGCGGCAGGATGGGCCATTGAATCGTTTGAACCAGAAGCAAGCACAAGTCTCAAGTTCCACTACGTGGAGGAAGGAAAAAAAGTAAACTTGCACGCGAAGTTTAGAGTCAACAACGTACCGTATATACTAAAGCCACTTATCGAGATTAGGCGAACGTTAATCCCGCGAGAGTTATTTTATTTTAAGGATGAAAATGAACACCGCAATTACAAACTTTCGCATAACATGCCTTCTCCTGCTTGGCATGTGCAGCTGTGGCTTAGAGGGAAAAGCAATTGACGTCATTCACATGGTAGATGAAACTACGGACACAACTACCTCAGTTTTGGACCAGGTAAGATTTCCTTCTGGTGTTTTCTTGTTGTCCCAGAGGCTGTATGCGAGCACGCCACCAGGGGCCTTATATTGGACCCCACCGCTTGTTATAACTGTGGTGCCTTGTTTAGGAATAGCGGCCATTTTTGTATATCCATAAATCTACCTCTCTTTCAACGACAACGAGAAACAACATACAACATCATCATCATCATCATCTGGTTGATTTAACTCAAAATCAATTCATGATTTCTGTGGGCTTTTCTTCACTTTTGTTGACTTCTCTACTAATTTCAACTTGCAGAAGCTGAAGGCTTATAAGGTCATAGAAGGACTTGATCTATGTCCAATGTACAGCTCATCTTTCTCGATAACTTTCCCCGCGAAAACTTCAAAATTATACAATCATCTTAAGGTGCACAAATCTTTTTTAACAAGTTAGATAAAGAGTTTGTTAAATATGGTATAGTATAGTCGTATCAATCAAGTGTGTCTCGATTATTGTTTGCAAAAAGTAGTGTATGGCCTGACGTTTCGACCCTATAGCAGAGTCTTTCTCAGCTTGTAGCCTTCTGGAACGACTCTGCTAAGGTCGAAACGTCAGGCCATTAACTACTTTTTGCAAACAATAAACGAGTCTCACTTGATTGGTACGACAGCACCATATTTAATAAACTCTTTATCTAATTTGTTTAAAAAAAAATGTTTACACCTTTAGGTCCTTTTGGTCGGTAAAGCAGTTTGCAACAGCCAATTCTATTTTCTCTTGATTATGTGTTGACAGAATGAAGGTGTTGAACAACCGGGTGTCTTGGGTCAGGATAATGAGGTCGACTACATTGTGACGCTGCTAGCAGGTCTAAAACAACCGAGTAAGTACCCCGATCTTCTCTATATCCTGACGGCCATGAAATAGAGATGGACGCGGTGAAATCCGATAGATTAAAGGCAGTGGATACTTTGGGTTATCTACTCAAGAAATGCATTGCAATAAAAAACTTACTTGGTATCAAGGAGCACCTGAGAGTTGCTGATAGTATAACACATTGTAAGAAACGAATCCCTCTGAAGTAAGGTAGTTTTCGAGAAAGAGGTATTAAACTTGTCAATAAAATACTTGAATCTGCGAAAGGCTTCAGGCATGAAGCCTTTCTCACGCATCTGAAAGCACACAATAATTCTATGCAACAAGGATGTTTTTCTGTCATCGTGCAACTTCGATTACCAATTGAGCCAAAGTTTCCACCTGTTTGTTATTTGTACACTATGTTGGGATACACCAAGTGAGGAAGCTGGTCTTTGACAATTACCAAAAGTCGACCCTGCCTTTAAACAACACAAGGTGATGGTAGCACTATAATTAGTCATCTTTATAATCCGCACACTGAGCTTTAGCAGCAGCTCATTACATCTCGTGGAGTCATTGTTTTTTATGATAGCACACGACGCTTTGTAATTAGCAAAATATTGTTGAATGACCGACGTTTCGACCTTACTCTCTAAATGTAAAAGAGTGAAAAACACCACTCTTTACATTTCGAGTTGTCCCTTAAACGGCTCTTTCAAAAGAGTGGTGGTTATTTCACTCTTTGAGAGGGGTTTCACTTCAGGACAGAGTGAAAAAATCACTCAAAAAGATGCAAATCTCATTCTAAAAAGAGTGGAAGACCACTCGAAAAAGAGTTGTCCCTCATTTCAAAGAGTGCTTTTTCACTCGCATTTACAGAGTATGACTTCGAGGAAAACTCTACCAAGGTCGAAACGTCAGGCTGTTATTACTATTTGTTGCTCTTATTATACCAAGGTCCTTTTTGTTGGTAAGCAGTTGAAACAGCTAATTATATTTCGTTTTAAAATTGTAATTAGACTTCAAGTGCTACCGCCACCTTTTTTATTATTGTTTTACCGTAAAAACCTTCTCTCGCGACATGATTGAACTTCCTCCCACGCTCTGCCCTACTTGTATGTCAGATGTTGGTGGAATCAATCCATAAATTAAAGGATTACTTGGGCTGTAATAACCTTACTGAAAAGATTTAATAACTGTTATCCCCATGGTATATATAGAGAAAACTGGTTACTCATATTACGAAAATGTCTGAAAATGTAACGTGAGTAACCAATTGTGTGTGTCTTGTATATCATACATGACACATTTTTCTGGATGTCATTTTTGGTGCTTAAGTATGTCTAGGTCTACGCTATCTACCATGGGGATAACAGTTATTAAACCTTTTCAGTAAGGTTATTACAGCCGAATGAATCTCAAAAGTACATCAAAAACATAACCTGAGTAACAATGGAATTGCCCGTGTAATATCTAAACTATCTGAAAAATACTTGTATTAAAACCGTTTTCTAAAGTTTAAAATTGCTGGAGGAATAGTTATGGAATTTTTGGTACAGACAACTGAATGATGTTAGTGTTATTAGTCATCAACACTTTGTAACATTTCGGGGTGTTGGATGTTTAAAAAAAAAAAACGACCATGTGGAATTTAAATGCACTCTTGGCAACCAGAACCGGAATACCTACCTGTCGGCAACTTCAAAAGAAACGGGCAATAAGTCAGCATCAAAGAGTTCCCCGGCAACGGGGTAACGGAGCGTGTGCGACGGGTGTACCTCAATGGGGGTGACGCGACGGCCTTCACGGGGGTGATTTCCGTGTTGACCGACGCAATCACCGCACCGAACGTTACGAGTTGAGCGACAATTGCGACATTCCAATTCGCACATCAGAGAGTGGGGTTAAGTAATTGCAGTTTTGAGATAAATTGGAACGAGGTGAGAAAAAGGGGAAGTTACGGGAATATATAAATGGCAGGTGTGGATTGTAAAAAAGTTGTTAATGTTCTGAAATTCCGGCTGACGTGTTATACCTTCCCTTGCTCTATTGGTTAATACAGTGCAATAAACTTCATGTCAGTAACTGACAAAGCACACGTAGTTACCAACCACGCGCATTCACTGTGTCGAACCAGAAAGTTCTTTCCTCATTTCTACGAAATGATTAATGGTTTAACAAAAATCCAAAAACAGGAATTCCAACAAATCAGGTTTTTGTTTATGAAATATTGACACTGAAATATTGGTTGTAGACCCTAATTATGACCTTCGTGTACGTCAGAAGGTCAAGGTAGTCTTTCTGTCCAAAAGAAGAGAAGAAGAAAAAAGTCCGGCCGCTTTTCGTGATTTACACGAGTCCCTACACAAAGACAATGGTGGGATTTTTTCTTCTTCGGTGTCACCGGGTGAGAGCGCTGCCTCAGGCGGGGCAGACGGGGTGAAGAGTCGGCTAGAAGTCACGGTCGGTGAAGGCCTAAAAATTCAATGAAAATCACACGTAACAAGTTAAAGGGTGGTGTCGTCTTACAAACACGTAGGAACACCGACCCTCTTGCACCCTGACGGCGTCTTAGAAGAAAAGTGGTCACGGATCTAGGAATGATTCCTTGTTCCTTCGAACTGACAGAGTATTGAACCCAGTTCTAACTTAAGTTAAATGACATAATTGGTGTAGAGCTTACAATGAGTCGCGGACAGTGCTTATGTTTTGTGTGATCAACCATGTATACATGAAATAACAAACCTGTGACAATTTGGGCTTAATTTGTTGTGTGAGTCAGGAGAATAGTGAAAAACCATGCACAATTTTCTCGAATATGACTTCATTTCAGAGGGAAAAACTTCACAGGAAAAATGGTTCTTGTATGATTTTCATCATCAGTAAGCATTCAGACTAAAAATAAACAATAATGATGTTTTTTATCCTTACCAATCCTGTATACCTTTATAGACAATTGATCACACACAAGCTTTAAAAAGAAGAAGACACGTTTCTAACATAGATTGACTTAAAGAACTGCTCCAAAAATTAGCTAAGCACCAAAGTGTCCCTAGTGTGATTGGTCATTCCTGCTTAGCAGGAACTTGAGATGTAATTTTTCTTTCTGCTTAAGCAACTCTGGGAAAATTTTGGCCTTTGTGAATGCATGGTTTAAACACAGTTGCCTAATGCCAATTATTTATTAATTGAAAAGAAAGTATTGTTGGAATTACCCCCCAAAAATGAGCAGTCTAAAGATAATAATTATGCCTTCTCGTTGCATCATGATAGAAGAATGTCACACCTATAAAAGATATCATTACGAAAACGACTGGAATGGAAACTAGCTGTTTGATGAACCAGGTGAAGGGATTGGGTATGAGAATGGGAATTTCTTTTTACAAACAACAGCATCAAAGGTGTGGAATGTTGTTAAAAAATTTCCCCACAAGGTGTTTAATTGTGGGAACGAAGTTGTGACGTGACGAAATATACTTATTTTAAGCAGATATGGCTCGCTCGTATGGAAATTCATTTCCTTCTTCTCCCCTGATAAGATTTGTTTTCTTTCAATTTTGATCTGCCTTTGTTCCGAGTGGGCCTCAATTCCTATATTGAGTGTTGTAATAACGCGATTGCAAAACACCAATGCAGTACAAAGTTCAGAGGCCTGTCGCGTTTTAGCAGTGTCAAAATGTAATCAGGCGATTTGTACCCAAAACGAAAAATTGCATTTCCTCTCTTTTTTTGTTTATACACAGCCCTTTAATGGTCACTCGTGTTCTCCTCCCATAGCTTGCCACAAGGAAGTAAAGTGCAGGAACTTTGTCGTTCCACAATGACGTATCCTCCCTCAAGAGTTTAAACAAACAAGCGCCGTAAACTTACAACTTTGAATCGGTTTGCATGCAGCAAAAGGGTACTTTTTGGGCAGTCATGTTTGATGTTGATCTTAACGGTTGAGTGAACTTGAAACGGTGACATTGGCGGCACATTGATTCCAGTTCATTCCAACTTGAAATGATGTGTACTATTCGTCGATCAAATGCAAGTTGACATAAGAATTCAATCACCATATACATTATATAGAAAAACACCTCAATGTACAGTGGGAATAGGAGTACAGAGGAAAACAAAATGGCGCCGACCAGAGTGACCTTGGCTACGGCTACGGCTGTTAGCTGTAGCGGCAATGTTGAAGAATATGACTGTCCATCGATATAGCCGTAGCCACTGTCGAAGCCATGAATTCGGACACAGCCGTAGTCCCTTTTCGAACCCATGGCTTGGGCTTGGGCAGGCTCCGTCGTTTTTTTAGAAAACATGCGCTTTCCTTCACGAGGCAATTCAAACGGGCGGACGGAGCCCAAGCCCAAACCGTTGTTTCGAAAACGGCCATAACGTCTAAAAGAGAAAATAGAAATGTAGTCTGATCCCGTTTGGTTGATCGAGAATCCGTCTCCAGTATTGCTATTGCATTCAAGACAAATGACAACTATATAGTATAAACACAACTTAAAAAGGCAGGTGTACCCCCAAATTAATAGTTAAGTTCTCGAGCAGTGCGCAGTTTATAAAACGCTTCGCTTGACATGGTCACAGCTTGACACAATCTTAATATAAATTCATGTATTCCACCTCATTGCGCTATTTCGAAATCAACATTGACTACAACTGACTACAAAGAGAAACTTTATCACTTCAATTGTAAATCTCACCGCATGATTTACCTTGCCAACTAATCATACTTCCGCAATCAGACCGCAAAACTAAAACCAAACACGGGGCTTTATGGGAAGGCATAACCATCAGGACTTGAGTATGATTTGCATTGTTGTTATCTCCAGTCGAAGACAGATAGGAAATGCTACCTGAGACCAGCCATCCGTTAGTCAAACCGTATTGATAACACATCTTGCATAACCAGTTCTAGTGCACTACATGCACATCATCTATAGATTCTGTCGTACGTTTTATATAAAATACAGCAATCTTGGACAAGGTTAACTTCAGAAAAGCTGACGGGCGATACGAAGAAACACAATCATATGTAGACAAAGTTAGATAAAATCACAAAAGTGTATAGAGCGTCATTAAAACATAAAGATGTAAAATGATGGTTTTAATTTATTTGATGATCAGATTACACTCTCTAATATCCAGTGAAGTGGCCTGGAGCAGGTGGGGGTGAATTTGTAATAGAGACCATCATCAACAAGAGATTTTGTAATCGTATAATTATAAGGATCATCTGCGTTCTCATCCCAAACTTGAGGGCGCGATTCAAACAAGAGAGACAGCATTCAGCAAAGTTGATTGAAGACGACATGAGCATTCAGTTTCACCCCAAAATAAACCACTAAGTATAATGTTTATAATAATTAACATTGGATTTTTTATTTATTTTTGTCTTCCCCAGGTGCGTTAACACAATGCGGTGTGAAACCCAAGGACCCGTCCACAGCTGCCTCGGTCAAACGAAATCACGTCCGTGTAGTTGCTGGAACGCAGGCCTCCGGAAGATGGCCGTGGCAAGTGGCCTTCTTGAATAAGACGACCAAGGAGCCGTTCTGTGGTGGGACCCTGATAGGGACTGAACACGTGGTCTCAGCTGCTCATTGCTTCGACAAGAGGTAAAGAAGATGACCTTGTCGCTTTTCTCCTTTCATCATCAATCCTCAAAAGCGCATCTTCCTGATATTTTGAAGACGCTCTTCACAACCCTCATTCTTAAGGCACACCTCACACCCTTAAGTCACACCCTTGCATATCCTCAACGATCTTGGTTCTGTAAAACCACCTCGTTCTCTACGTTCTGCACTTCCATCGTTGCACTCATCCTGTTTATCTTCACGCCTTCATCCACAACCCCTCATTCTTCTTAAGGCTCACCCTTCCACACCCTTTAGACACACCCTTCCCCTTGCATATCCTCAACGATCTTGGTTCTGCAAAACCATCTCAATAGGTTTTTCACTTCCAGCGTTCTCCTCAACCTGTTCATCTTCACGCCTTCCTCCACAACCCCTCATTCTTCTTAAGGCTCACCCTTCCACACCCTTAAGGCAAACCGCTACATCTCCTTATACAACCCTCCTACGATCTTGGTTCTGCAAAACCATCTCATTATCTACGTTCTGCACTTCCATCGTTGTCCTCATCTTGTTCATCTTCACGCCTTTCTCCTGATTGTGGCTAGCCAAGCCACCTGTTGATGACGGTCTTCAACAAGCGAAGCAATCCATTACGTGGATTCTCTCCCCTATTTATCCGACACCTGTCTCATTCCTTCCTGCCCAACACTTTCTTACAGTCGTACAATTTATTTTTGTCCACCTCAGGGACCTGAATGGCGTCGAGATCGTCCTCGGTGAGCATGACCGATCGACGGTAGATGGTTACGAACAGAGGTTTCCCGTCGAATGCGTACACGTCCACGGCGGTACGTCAAGGGCGTGCCCTACGTCAACGACATCGCTGTCATCAAACTCAAGACGTCACCCGGTAACGACGTCGTCCTCAGTGACTTCGTGATGCCGGCGTGCATGCCGGAGAAGAACGAGTTCAAAGCAGGAGACGAGTGTTACGTCACAGGATGGGGATACACAAGTAAGTATTAAAAACAACACTTCCAAAATTGGGAAAACATTTTTATTCCATAAAATATTGTCTTGAGGAAAACGCCTGATAAGGTTTTGAAAGTTTAGTCACTCTTATCGTTTAGACTTCAGTGAACTTTATAGGTTGGGTAAATCAAGAAAACATTGCGTGGTGAAAACCTAGAGTCGGCAACGCACATGCAGCTATTGAGGGGTGGGGCCAAGATGTTCTGGCGGGAAAACGAGACCATAAGAAGTCCATTTATTTTCAATTCACAATGGCCGCGTGCCGAATAGGCGGCTACAGCTGCGGCTACGGCTAGATGGCCGCATCATCGTACGTTGAAGTACAGTACGCAATCTCTTTAGCAACAGTCTTGGTCGTAGCCGTAGCCGCTAATTCGGATACGGCAACTACGAGGATAAACGAAGATCCGTTCTTAGCAACATTGCGATACTTCTTTGTGGTAGAATGGCTTCAAATTGCCAATAAGTTCTTGTTTACACATACACCACCATATCCTCCTACCAGCAACCAAGTCCCAGATCAGACCAAGACATCGTCTTTCTTCTGTCATCCAAGACATTCATCTGTTATCCTCTCCCTCGTTCCTTTTCCTCCCTCAGATTTCTTCGACCTCCTCGCTCGCAAGAGACCCCAGAAGCTCAACGAGGCCAGGCTCCCGATCCTCAGCAACTACGACTGTCAGCAAGCCTACGGCAGTTACATCTCCAAGAAGATGGTCTGCGCGGGGTATCTGGAAGGGGCACAGCGGGCAGACACGTGTAAAGGGGACAGCGGTGGGCCGTTGATTTGCCAGAGGGATGGAAAGTGGAAGCTCTTTGGGGTGACGTCGTGGGGGGATAACACCTTCTGTAACCCGTCCCCAACTGACTCGGTTCCTGGTGTTTACACAAGGGTCGACAGATACCGCAGCTGGATCCAGAGTAGAATCGAAATGACCACCTGTGGCTCACCCAAAAGATGAGCAATTCCAGCACTATATTTATCAAAAACCTTCCACTGAAATTAATATCCATTTCACAACAGGAATTATTTCCTTTTTGAATCTAGAATTGTATTTGTTATCACAAAGTCAGACTTATCAATAGTGTGTTTTAATTTATTTGTTAAGTATTTGTTTAACTTATTAAACATCAATTTGATATAAATTATTTATTTATTTATGTATTCAAGATGATAGATAACTATTGAGGTTATTATTTATTGATAGAAAAACTCATGTCGAGTTATATGTTTTTACTAAAGGGTTGTTTTAGTATTTATAAGTTTAAATTGTGCAATGTATTGTGACATATTGAGGTTATTTTAAAGGCACTGGCCACTATTGGTAATTACTCAAAATAATTGTTAGCATAAAAACTTACTTGGTAACGAGCAATGGAGAGCTGTTGATAGTATAAAACATTGTGAGAAACGGCTCCCTCTGAAGCAAGGTAGTTTTTGAGAAAGAAGTAATTTCTCAGTAAAATATTTGAATTGATTTTGAGACCTCACGCGTGAGGTCTCGAAATCGAAATCAAGCATCTGAAAGCACACAACTTCGTGTGACAACATGGACAAGGGTGTTTTTTCTTCCATTATTATCTCGCAACTTCGACGACCAATGGAGTTCAAATTTTCACAGGTTTGTTATTTTGTGCATATGTTGAGATACACAATGTGAGAAGACTGGTCTTTGACAATTACCAAAGGTGTCCAGTGTCTTTAAACAACGGCAACTGATAACAATTATTATAACGTGTAGGAATTGAACAGAAACGAAACGATCAGAAGCGAATAATGTTTCCGTAGTACTTTCCGTAGTAAGTGATCCGGAGATAATTTGCTGCAGATTGATGCACATATATTCCCGCAATTTTGTATTATCTGACGATGTCGACACCATGCAAGTAAGTTGTCGACACGCCGTACTTCGGGTTGTCGACATCTATAGGGTGTCGACACCCTGCAAGTAAGTGGTCTACACCCGAGAATATTACCTCGGAATGTCGACATCTACATAGGATGTCAACTTCCCGGAGATTATTCATCTCGGGATGAAAACATCCTGAAAATGTCAAGAACCCAATATAAAACTATTTTGGAAGACAACATCCTATAACTTTCAGGATGTCGTCATCTGGAAGACGGCATTCTACTTTCGAGATGTCGTTGACCCGAGATAAAATTATCTTAGGATGTCGTCATCCTACGTTTAATGACGTCATCATCCAGCAGTAAATTATCTCAGGATCTAAACAAAATGGATGGCAGTTTCAGAGCTCTGTTACCATTGCACTTCTCGGCTGACTAATATTTAAGTATCAAAATAGATTTTCAACAGAAGAAAAGTGTGCAGTTTAGAAATTCATTCCTAATCATGAAGAAAGATAATTTTAAAAACCAACTGACGACGAATATGCAGCTTTCGCTGGATCGAAGACTTGCATATTTTTGTTCAACGGTTTACCATTAATTTATTTTTGTCTCATTGTGACATCGTTGTATTTTTCATGAATTTGAATAAAATTATTGGAGAAACGCTGAAAAAAAATGTCTTACCGCAAACTGTTCCTTTAATTCCATAAGTGTTGATATAAACAACCATCACTCACTCTAGCATGGTTTTGTCATTTTGATTGTGTGGATTTTTATTAGTGCTTACTTTATATGACCCGGGGCTTTTTCCCCCCAAACCTCGGCTGAGGCTTCGTCTTCGTCTCCGGCCTTCGTTTGATGTTGGAAACACAGTACAAACTGTACACTACTCCCAACAATTAACGAGTCCAGGCCAGAGCCGGAGACCAGACCGAGGTTTGGGGAAAAGGGCCTGGCTGGGGGAACCATTTCAACCTTGTATGATTTTAAAAGAAACTGTAATACAGTAGTCCAGGTCGATTTCCTACCTCCCGCCCAGGTAGTAGTTTATAGGCAGGACAGTTCTTTTCAGAACTGAGAAGTCTCCCGAATTCCGAAAATCTACTCCGCGGTAGTAGAATAAATAGCAAGACAAGTTCTCTAAAGAACAAAATCCACACAGCAAAGTGGATATTTATACACATGGTGTTACCGCAAACCGAATGTATATATTGATACCTCACCATGCAATGCCTCAAAACCCATAACTGTTACCATGGAGGTTGGTAGTACCATCCCCTCCAGAACGATCAACTTGAAAGGGCTACGGGGAAAGGTGAGCAACGTGCTGGATTAAGGACCGCGTCGCATGAGGCTGTCTTTACACGCAACCATTCCCGTGCAACCTCCAAGAAGCAACAAGCATTGACACATTCCATGTTCATAAAAATGTTCCCTGTGACAGTGAGAAACCGTTCTGAAAAACCCTAATTGCGGAACCGAGGTGTTCATGTTGAATGACGGTATACATGTAGTTGGTTACCTTCGAGTTGCCTATACAAAGATTGCCACATGCCAGATTATAACCAAACACTGAGACATATGAAGCACAACCATGAATACACAACCATGCACGTTCTATGTAGTGTGGGTAGCTGTAGGGGGTAGCTGTAGGGGTAGCTGTAGGGGTAGCTGTAGGGGTAGCTGTAGGGGGTAGCTGTAGGGGTAGGGGTAGGTGTGGGTAGGGGTAGGTGTGGGTAGGGGTAGGTGTAGGGAAGGAGTAGGTGTGGGTAGGGGTAGGTGTGGGTAGGGGTAGGTGTGGGTAGGGGTAGGTGTAGGGAAGGAGTAGGTGTGGGTAGGGGTAGGTGTGGGTAGGGGTAGGTGTGGGTAGGGGTAGGTGTGGGTAGGGGTAGGTGTGGGTAGGGGTAGGTGTGGGTAGGGGTAGGTGTGGGTAGGGTAGGTGTAGGGTGGTGTGGGTAGGGGTAGGTGTGGGTAGGGGTAGGTGTAGGGTAGGTGTAGGGGTAGGTGTGGGTAGGGGTAGGTGTGGGTAGGGTAGGTGTGGGTAGGGGTAGCTGTAGGGGGTAGGGGTAGGTGTGGGTAGGGGTAGGTGTGGGTAGGGGTAGGTGTGGGTAGGGTAGGTGTGGGGTAGGTGGGTAGGGTAGGGGTAGACATGCTACGAAGGCCCTAAGACGTACACTCAGACGACATGCCATTTTTCGGCACTTGGCATTTAAAGGAACATTACAGAATTGGTAAGAAAAACTTGTAAAGTATACTTTTTGATCACAGATTTACATAAAACTTACACGGTCTAATGATGATGATAGTAGAAATCATCCCTTGAAATATTTCTGTCTGAAATGCCATATTTGATAAAAAATGAATACACTAATTTTCCGATTGGAGTTTATCGCTCAGTGAGCGTTTTATTCATTTGTTGAATCTATATGATTTCATGCAAAATGTGTAATCGGTTTTTCACTATTTTCTCGTGACCCAGATGGCCGATCGATCTCAAACTTCTACAGGTTTGTCAGTTTATGTATATGGTGGATTACATAAAGTGCTTACACTGCCAGCAACTATTTTGTTAGCAAAAACCAATTCTGTAATGTTCCTTTAAACATTGTGGCTCCTGAAGTTATCTTACAGTTTCAAGCAAACTGACTGGATTAAAAACATATACATGTATATGAAATTATAATAAGTGTTCGTTTCTTTGAAAAGGAGGAGGGGGGGGGGAGGTCTTACTTTGTTGACTGCTGAACACCTGACCTGGAGCATCAACCGTGTTCTTATATACAGTCCATCGTGACGGTGAAAACTTGGTGAGAGGCCGATACCTTGGACTGGTCAGGGACTCTCCAATAAGTCTCCATGGAAACACAAACAGCTTGACTTCATTTTCCATAGATGCTTACACTCGCAGAGTTGCTTAGCAGATGAGATTTTATGAGATATCGCCTAACTCACAAGGCCGAACGGCCACTCAAGGTGAGGGCTACACTTAACTGATTTGGGCTGTTGACCCAAATCAACTGACACCAGAGGCACGGTGCCACCTACTCCTGGGGCTGAAACAGGATTACCCCCTTCACAGTCCGTAAGGATGTAGGCATGGGTATCATCCACTGGGAGCCTGGCTGGTAGAGCAGAATGCAATACCTTCCCAACTTTTTACGAAGCAATTATGGTTAAGTGCCTTGCTCAAGGGCACAAGTGTCATGACCGGGATTCGAACCCACACTGTGCTGCTGACAACACCATAGCTTGGGTCCGGTGAACTGGACCACTCGGCCACGACAAGCCACAGATCTGCAGTTATATTGACAGTTATTGCCACTCTCATTTAGAAAAAATCAGCACTGCCCTTCTGAACCGTACAAATTAAGTGCATCGCAATGTTTATAATAGTTTCAACGAGTAATGAAGTAGACGAGATTAGAAATGCATCCTTTGTTAGCAGATTGAACATAATTGCTTCAGCATGTTTTGCGGGTTACCAGCGGTGGGATTCGTCCGAGATATTACACAAGTTTTAAACGGCAACCTGCTTCTGACACCGTGCTTAGCATCGTCCATCGCTCACACACGCAGACGGACTACAAACACTATAAATACATTCAGCCCTGAGCCAGGGCGAGCGACAGCAGCGTAAACTATCACACGGCAGTTTATCATACATTTGGTTTCGCACATCATTTCTCGTTTCAAATATAAACATTTGTGGTTGATATCACACAAAGCTACCTAGGGGCAAAAGGGCAAATCCTCGTTATACTCGTCGGATTTATGGAGCTAAGACGACGGGCTCCGTACAGTGCGGGCATCACCGGAACTAGTATTAAACAGCCGGGTTCGTTTCATTGAACCACGGGAACAAAAGCCGCCGGAAACAACCCACAATGCCCCGGTGAAATGACATGCATAATGGCGATTTGTCTGCAACAATAATTGTGTTTGTCCCGAGCAAACCGTAGATGAAATAATCCGAGCAATTTGAAACGGCGCGCATTCCTAACCGACTATAATACATGCGCGAGCTGATATGACATCACGGAGCATTATTGGTGGGGAACTGACTAGATTGAGGCCGGAGTCATTAACGTCTCATTCAGTGACGTTTCCAAATCAAGGACAACTTTTTGAATAAAAGACGCCGTCAACCATAAACAGAACAACACTTTGTCCCCGCCGGCTTTATAAAAGGGACAAGTTCTTCCTGTTTGGAGTTAGTCAGCGCTGAAACACTGGGATATAATTACTACTTTTTTTTTATTTTAACGAGAGGCCAAAATGCTGGGAAAACGCCGCGGGATATCTATGCTGCTCTTATGGTGTGTTGTTGCTGGTGTTTGCTTGCTTCCATCCTCAAATGCTGCATCAACTAAACGCAGAAAATCCAGCCGTAAAAGAAAGGTAAGAGTGTATTTTTTTAAACACATTTTTCGCTCTTCCACGCCAGAGAGATTTGTCAAGGGGCGTTTACTTCCTGGTGAATATTATGTTTAAACTGGATCATATTTTTTTAAATGGCAAATATTTGTACAACGAAAAAATACACAGCCGACAACAAAAGAACACTGTACCGTGGATGTTTGATTTGTATAATCAGGATGTCGGACACACCACTTAAAATCATATTAGCGATTAGTTAACTTTAGACCCCCTAACATGGATGTCTACGGTCACGGGAAGAAAACAAAAGGTGAATATAACAACCAAATTGAGGAAGATAAAATGTGGTTAAGTAACAACAAATACAGCCGGTTTTAAAACCACAAATGGTGCATGAAAAAAAAAGTCAGCAGGGGAACGAACTTTCTCACCAGAGACACAGGCAACTTAAACTTGGCTTCGACGGACCTCAATTTACATATTTTGGTTTCTGTTTTTAGATGGGACCGTCTTCACAGTCCGACGACATCATTCCTTCAGGAGATCTTGCAGTAGCGTCCTTGGGGCGGCATGAAGGGCAGACTCTGCCTCCTCAAGATGCATACGAAGATATGGTGGATCGTCTTCTCTTAAAGAGACTACCAGTCGGTAAGGTGGTTCACTAAAACTAACATCAATAAAGGTGGTTCACTATAAACTAACGTCAATAAATACCGTCAGTGACGCGAATTGACACTAGTTATTTTGTACTCCCAAAATAATGATAACCATTAATTAGTATCAAACGAAACGAATTGTGTAACCAGAAACTCTGATAAGCACCGACTTATGTGGATGTACTAAGAAGGGACACTGGGTTTGTGACAGCAGAGGAAATATCTAACAACTCTGACATCTTTGACCGAGGACACCACTCGAAGTAGAAGAAGTTGTGGTCAGGAACATTGTAAACAGCTTCCAACTAAGAAAAACAGGAACAACTACTAAAAGAAGACGTCTTGATTTTCTCTCATTCAAATCAATGTGACCAAACCGAGGGTGGAAGGAAAAATAGGTTGGTTTCTCTCTGTACGATGAATATCAGCATCCATTAATGTTATTGCCAACAGGGAACATGACCAAGATGGCAACAGCATGATAAGGTCTAGAGGATAGTATGAAGCGTTTAGTTTGAAATGGAAGGTATACGATTGGCAATCACTCTAAAAATTCATGGCAATAAAAACTTACTTGGCTAGAAGTAAAGCAGCTTTCGATAGTATCAGGCATTTTGAGAAATATTTCAATTCAAAATACTGTGGATACGGAAACAGATGTCAGTTTTTATCCTCTACAGTTTGAATATGATTGTCGATTGTGTATTCCTATTGAAGATTATTATTCATGCGTTAACATATTCGCTGCGGATTTTGGCAATATTTTAAAAACGCGACCACCTTTTGAAATTATGAAATTTTCACAGGTTAGTTGTGTTGTATATATCTACATTTATATATGATTCAAACAATCAAACGGTCAGGTATACTTTGCCTTTATGTAAACAATATACTTGCTAGTATTTTAAAGTGAATGCATTCATTTTACAAAATGATGTTGATTATTTTTGACCTAAGACCTACTTTTCATTATTTCAAACAATATTTTATCGAATCACTGGAAATACAGTTGGTTTATTAACCCTGCACCATTCCATTCGATTAAATGTGAACCAAAGTGAGGTTGGAAGGTAGAACCTGCAGCAAGGGCAAATTAGTCTGTTCCCTTGTTTTGGTGTACTGAGAATCTGTATCCCCTATTGCTATATCGAACACAAGAAACATGACAGCGATTGCGGAAGCACTATTGCACAGACCAGCTTCCCGCCATCGATTTCCACAAAAGACGAGATTTCAAAGCCTCATTGTACTTCTTCACAAGGAAGGGAGGTGGGAAAAAAAGCAATATCTTTCAACCAACGACCACGGTTTCGTGAAGTTTGTTTGCATTTCACTCGGGGCAGAAAATGGGTCACGAAAAATCATCAGCCAGCTCACGTGCTTCGTAGAAACTGGTGGGCCGTCACACACGGTGAACAATAACTGTGAAATTATGCGAGAGATTTTTTTAGACATAAATCATTTGCTAATCTTGAGGGCAAACACAACCGCATAATGGCGAAACACCCCGGGTTCTTGTTGTGGGTAGGATGGTAGAGACTTTTATGAATTCATATAAAAGAAGCAGTTAAACTTGACCTGGTTTTTGGAGGAGGATTAATTTATGACTTTCCTTTGTATTAGATGTATTATGATTCAACACAAACGAGCAGCAGTAAAATGAACAATAAAATATATATATAAAAAAAAAGAATAAAATAAACACGAAATAAAAATGTCGGGGAAAGTATCTCGGCATACACTTTTAGCCCGCTTGGTTACGGAAACATTTTTACCACATGTACTGGTTTGATGAGTACTCTCTTTGAATGAAGATAAGGTACGGTTTGAATGTTTGGTGCGCTTACCTCCTTTGACTAATGATGAAAAAAACAGTGGTGCTGTATGCAAACTACTCACAATTGATTTTAAGTCAATGAAAGGTATGACATTTTTAAAGTTAATGTAAGGTATGACATTTTTAAAGTCAATGTAAGGTATGACATTTTTAAAGTCAATGTAAGGTATGACATTTTTAAAGTCAATGTAAGGTATGGCATTGTTTAAGTCAATGCAAGGTATGGTAGTGGTAATATGAGTAACATAACTGCGGTTAGTGCTATACTGTCTTTGAATCAAGATAATGTACAGAGTGCTTAATGCCATACAAACCACTGCTTCATCTTTTTGAACCAGAATACATAAACTGACTAAATATAAAAACCTTCACCTGCATCGTTTTGCTTTCTCTCCAAACGGGAAAGGGTATAACATGTATGTTCCTAAATTCAACCCTTGCTCTATAATTCAACCGTCCCCTCGTCACTTTTTTGCCAAACAAAAAATGCCAATATTTAGACAACAAATGACCCTTTATACGCAATGTGGCCACCGCCAGTTTGACAAAAAATAACATTCATTTGTTTGACTGTTTTCCTAAAGTCTGCATAAACACCCAAATAAGAGCTTAACTGTGAGCCATTTCTCCTCACACCGATTGAACCCCCTCCGAACTTATGAAAATATTCTGATAACCTTCGGTTTATAGTCTCAAAGTTTTACGAGATTTTCCACGCTACATTTGTCACGAATTGAACATCATGTTTGACAAGGACAATACTGCCTCAATCCGAACACTGCCGTGTCCTGTTGTTGGTTCCACCTCCTGTCCCCTTGGGTGGAGATTGACCCTCTAGAGGGGTCACATATAGCCCCCCTTTTGGACAAAAAAACACGGAGACGATGACAAAACCAATTAATTATTGTTGCCAGTACATGACAGGTGGGTTGGAAAGGGGACTTACAATTAGAGGTTGTAGCGACAGGTAATTGGTGGCTGGTGAATTCTTGGAATTAAAATGGCAATTTCCGACGCCAGGGTTTATCATCAACCCAACCTCGGTCTAAGCTTGGAAAATTAAAACAAGTTCAATCGAGGAAAAAACACTATTTGTTGACAGAGGAGGCCTGACAGTTCGTGACCACAGGAAATTACTGCTGCACATGAGTTATTTTATTTAATATGTTTTATTTACTTTACAGAAAAAATATTAACATTTTTGTTTTTCTTTTTTAAAATCTCCAGCTGGACTAACAAAGTGCGGGCGTCGACCGACGAATCCCTACCGTCGATTTCGACGTGTGGTCGGCGGGTTGAGTGCCGGGACACGCTGGCCGTGGCAAGCACAGATCATCCGATTGAACGCATTGAAACAAGAGATTCATCACTGCGGCGGCACGCTTATTGATAGGATGCACGTACTAACCGCAGCTCACTGCTTTGATGGGTAGGTATGGCTGAAAACAGGGGCGTGTCTTACAGCTAGGAGGTGGGGGGGGGGCACCTGGAGTAGGGAACTGCTGACATGCCTGGTCTTTGGGACACAGATGGATACGATATAGGATGAGCAAAAATATTAGGCCATACACATACACATGAACACATAAAAAGTTACAATACGAAAGGGGAAGGGGTTGGGGATGAGAGAGATAGGGGCGGGGCTTGATGGATAGAAGAAGTGGGGGGATATTGTACCCTCCTTGCTCTATTGAGACAGTGGGATCATTTTTCATGGACTTACACATTATTGATCAAGAGTATGTTATATCCATTTGTTTATTTGTTTATTTTTTAATCTTTGAAGGTACCATAAAGATGACTTTATAATTCGTCTTGGTCAACACGATCGCTCTACGGCCGAGGCTCCCGAGCAAGACTTCGCCATTGGTTGTCTCGACATCCACACGCACTACCGCCCTCTACAGGCCGGGAGTGGCTTCGCCAATGACATTGCGCTCATTACACTACGAGGGAAGGTTAACGGTCAGAAGGGGGCACTGTTCAATGACCACGTGTTGCCAGCTTGCCTGCCAGAGCCGGATGAATTCCAGATTGGCTCCAACTGTTGGGTGACTGGCTGGGGTTATTCAAGTACGTATACAGTACACTACTTCGTCTGTAAAGTGACATCAATGACCTAGATGTCCTATCAAATTCTTGGGTACAAAAATCAAAATAAGCGCACAAAGTATCCTCTGGGTGAAATCCAATTCCAAGCAACACCAGCAACAATCATGGCACTTATTTTGGAGCAATGCGGGTACACAGCAACAACACCTGGCACTGTTACGTATAAACTAAAGCATGGCGTCCATATTGGCAGGTTGATTTTTGTTTTGAACTGTTTCCCAAGATGCATTGCGGTATATTTTTAAGATGGCGCTTGTGCATATGGCCTATTGGTGTACATGCACTGTAAACCTTAATGCACAGAATCAACATGTGTTCACAGACTACAGGATACCAGTCAAACTTTACAAGTCACAAAATCTGACCTCACACTGTCAGACATAAGCCATTTTGAGGAGATATGGTGGACGCAATACTATGACACTATTAGGTTTGGGTAATTTTTGTCTGTATAGACCCAAACCAAACATTGCACTCCTATAGTGTCCACCATACCTCAAAAAGGCTAATGCAACTTTGTAACTGTAAAAGGGGGGGGTGCAAGCACAATAAACTCTATACATGTTGTACACTGTTTTTTTTCCTTCTTTCTAAGACACAATTTCTAAAGAAAAGCAAGGAAATCAACTCATAAGCTCAAAAAATGCAATCCTGCATTGTATTGTGACCTAGTTACACAGAAAACCTACAGATAATATGTAACATGAAACAAACCCGAATCTTTCATCTCTCAACGAAGTACATGAACTTGTCCTCAGAGACAATACAAAAATCTTGTGTCTTCTTGTTGCAGATTTCAGTGACCTTGTCCACAGCTCCTTCCCGATCATCTTAAACGAAGCCAAGGTGCCTCTCCAGCCCCAGAAGATCTGCCGCGATCTCTACGGCCAACAGATATCCAGCAAGACATTCTGCGCCGGTCAGTCCGGGACTCGAACCCGGGCCGACACCTGTAAAGGGGACAGCGGCGGTCCCTTGGTGTGTGAACGGTACGGCGTTTGGAAGGTCGTTGGGATTACATCGTGGGGGAAGGACGCTTTGTGCAACGAGAACCCGCTAGCTGGACCGATACCGGGGTTTACACCAAGGTGGACAAGTTCTTGAATTGGATCCAGAGGAGGAAGGACAGACGGAGACGGAAACCAGTATGCATCAACTAACATTATTTTTCTAATATTGGCATCGATCTTGATTGATTCTGTGTCGAAAAAGCCAAACCAAGCATGCCTTTAACCCTCTTGTTGTCTGACCATTCAATACCATTCACTGTGGTTTTGAATGATAGATAAACTATGCCAGCCTGCAATATGATACCATGAGGGAATGCATGTACACAGTACACAGTTAGTTCTGTGCACAGTTGTGCCACCGTACACAACCTTGGCAGTCGAATGGTTTCAAATGGTTGGTCAACTCAATGGAAAATGTTGCCAAGAGTCACTGACAGTAGGAGGGTTAAAGACAGGCATACCATGATAATCAACAGGTTTGGGTTGGCAGGTCATTCGGGCCGAAACTGCAAGTTTGGCCGAAACTGCAAGTTTTTCAAACACAAAGAGGAAAGCACCAGGCACTGAAACCCAAGGTTTGCTCTTAACCTCTTTAGTGACTAGCCAGCATGACAAGTCAATAGCTTTCATCTCACCTGACCATCAGCTTTTGCACCTGTACGAAACTCATATCAAGTGCGGGATGCTTTTCAAGACTGAACTATCCAGCCAGACCACTCGGAGAGAACTTTGACTGGTCCTCAGGTGTTTTAACTGGTAATTGGCCAGCGGACCACTGTTAAGGGATAATGCTGCAACTGTTTTCAAATACTCAAGTGCACAGCTGTATGGTTTAAGCCAGGATTTAGTTAAAAGGGTGTCCAAATTTGCTGGAAATTAAAAAACTGGGTGCCCAAATTGTTCACTTAAAGGCCCTGTACACTATTGGTAAGATCGAAAAACAAAATGTTCACAGATTCACACATAACTTACATGATTTAAAGTAAGTAATGGTAGAAAAGGGTTCCTTAAAATATTTCTGCCTAAAATGCTATCGTTTCTGAGAAACGAGTAAAACAATAGTAATTATCGCGCGCGATAATTTGATAAAACAGAAAACACATAAGATCTCTTTTCACTATTTTCTCGTGACCTCGATGACCAATTGAGCTCAAACTTTCACAGGTTTGTTTGTTCATGCATATGTTGAATCACACAAAATGTGGACACTGATGTTGAGCTGTTACCAAAAGTGTACAATACCTTTAAGGGATAATGCTGCAACTGTTTTCAAATACTCAAGTGCACAGCTGTATGGTTTAAGCCAGGATTTAGTTAAAAGGGTGTCCAAATTTGCTGGAAACTTAAAAACTTGGTGCCAAAATTGTTCACTTACACATTGACATGCAAGTGACATGAAACAGGGTGTCCAAAAGACACCCCTCTGGCTAACACTATGCACAGGTGAGTAACCCGAAATGAGGCTATCGGCTGAAAATGGCACGTCTGGTCAAGATGCCACTCGATTCCTAATGACTCAGATCAGTTCCAAGAAAACCAATAGCATAAAATATTTAATCTTTGGGGTCAGTCTTTACTTTCCTTACAAATCAATGAGGGGGTGAGGGGGGTAGTGTAAATCTCAACCGTTGTCAACTCCTATGTAAGTTCTAGATTCAATTACGTTTATGTGACTTGTTTCCCTATGCATCTAAGTCAATAACCACATGTTGGAAAACTGAAATTTACTCTCAATTCAAGAAAGGTTTCCTGTGCAAATAAAAAAATCACAAGGTTGTAAATAAAACAACGTCGTTCCTTATGGGCTGCAAATGCGACGGTGCTCGAACTGTAAACTAACTCTTTGGCTGCCTGAAATAGTCTTGAGTCATTGGATCATGACTTTTTGTGGAATACTGCGTAGCACTTTAACATTTTGTAAATACAACGTACTGTCATAATTTTTTATTTCATTTGTAAGACTTATTTATTCAAAGGCCTACCTCACTCGTAATGGGTCATGATGTATTTTTAAGAATGGCATTGCTAATTAATTGTTGGAAATTGTTTTCAAATGCTGCAATGGAGAGTTGGCAATTCCTTAAGTAGTTTCTGAAATTTAAGTGATGCATTCAATAACTTATTTAAATTATTAATTTACACGAAAGTGCTAGCGATTGATCAATTTAAAAAAAAAATGTTTGTTTTATCCGATTTAAGATGACGATACCGACTTCTGCTTGTACCTACATTTTAGCTGCAATTTACCTTTTGAACTTTTGAACACTTTTGGGGAGTAAAATAAATATTATTTATTGAAGTGATGCGCTTGTCATGTCTTTTTAAATAAATTGTATTTGTTTGGAATAATTCTTGGAACCGGAAGTGAAGAGGTGAAGTGTTTTCCATCACACAACACAACTTTCAACAAATTTTAGAACAAACTCATAATTGACAAATCTTTTTCCGACTTTATTCTACTTAAAACAAATGAACAACTTTGAGAATAATTATAATTTTGTTTATTATTTCCCCAACGCAATTTCATAAAAAAAACACCACCCAAAACACACATGATTGTACTAGACATCATTGTGTCTTCAATCCACCAAATTAAGACTGTTCTTTCTAGAATTTGTTGAATGACTTTTTTTGTGAACTAATTTGCTGGCATGGGCGACCGAATCAAAGCAGTGGACGTTAGAAAAAGACAACTCAGACATTCTTATACTGTTCTCTGTATGGTTTATTGACCGAGTTTACAGAACATAACACTTGCTTTGTACAGTACTTTTGCTGCCACTGACAACGGCGCCCTCTACAGACGACGACCTCTGCGACCTCCCTTTCTCCGTGTGCTGTCCGACGGAATTGGTGTCACATCCTCTGTAGTAAAAAAAAATCACATAATTTAAGAAATTAGACGACTGAAAACTTCTAAAACTGTAACACAGATTACCGAGTGAGATATTCCGAGTGCTTGAAAATTATCAAAATTTAAGATTCAAAACGAGGAAAACCTGTTAAATTGTGCAAATAATTACAACATAAAACCCTAGAACAGTGAGGCTAAGCATTGAAGGGTAAAGACTATTAAAACCTATAAGAATAGTATAGCCATATCCGAATTCACTGCTACAGCTACAGCTACGGCTACGACTGTTGCTAAGGATGTTGATAAGGACGTCCTTTAGCTCAACGTATGAAGATACCTAGCCGTAGCCATAGCCACAGCCACCAATTCGGACACGGCCTAAACCGTCACTCAGGAGCTCAAGAAAAATAAGCCACAACAAATAGTTTGCTTGACAGTAGTTAAATGAAGCCAATAGAGGGCGCTATAACAGTTCTCAATAAAAAAAGCTACATAAACAGACTGCAGGTTTACATTTAGTTCTTGATAGGGCAAGCAATTTTTCCCTCAGTGAGGTGCACCACTACGAAGGAAATTTAAATTGTCGAATTATTGTGTTTTGTAAGTCGTCTTGGCGAGATAATTTATCTCGGTAAGTCGTCTTTTTTATTATTATAAGTCGACTTGATATGATATTTTATGTCGCTAAGTCTACTTATACCACAGAAAAGTCGACTTGATGCAATTTATTATCTGGTTATCTCGATAAGTTGGATGGCACTCATGGAGCGCCGTAAGTTCTTGATAGGGCAAGCAATTTTTCCCTTTAGTGAGGTGCACCACTACGAAGGAAATTTAAATTGTCTAATGGGAAATTTCAAGGGGCATCAAGGCACGACCAAGGGGTATTTGTCTCTGTTGCCTCTGTGAAGTATCAGGCCTGGACTGTGTTATTGTGCCAAGGGGCCAATTTCACGAAAAGCTTAGACTGATCTTAACTGCAAATCAATTGTAGTTGCTAAGTTAAGTGTGATGTCACAGTACAAATCACTATGGTAATAATGACAAGTTATCTTTACGATGAATCTTAGTGATTCGAGAAATCGAGCCCTGCACTATCTGAGCTGTCAATCAGGGAGATTTTGTACAACATTCAGGGAGATAATTAGAATTACATCCAACATAATAGGGGAAAAAAGTTTCCATAATCAGGGAGATTTTCAAATTTGTTCATCAGAGCCTGGAAAGATTAGTTTATTTTCAGCGAACTTCCGACAGAAACAGGGAGAGTTGGCAGCTCTGTACTACACATGCACGCTAACAACACTTGCCACAGGTATTTGAGTAGGCAATAAAAAAACAAACGCAGGATTATTTTGGTTGAACAGCTAGTGTGGAGTGTGCGATACCATAACAGCATGGTATCTTGGTTGGCCCCCACTTTTACCAGCAGATTTGAGGTCTGACAACTACAAAAATTGCAATCTCTGGTTGCCATTGTTTATTCTTTAGCAATTTTACTGGCGTCACTATTATTCAACCTAAATGCCATCTTCAGGATGCGCAGCCCAATGCCAAGTTCCATTTTTCTGTGTGCAAGAAGTGTGTACTGTCTTAGCATAAAAAGCGGAGTCACGGTTCGGCCGGGAAAAAAGCTGAATCACAAGAAAATCACAAAACAGGAAAAAAAGAAAAACCAAAAACGGATATCCGCGCAAACTTCATGTTCCAGTTAGCATGAAGCACGGAATACTGCGTACATGCAAAATCAGAGAATAAAGGTTCGGGTGAAGTGTTCCTACATGACTTCAACGATCAAATGTCAGAAACTCCTCCACAATGACATCAGGCTTGTGGTTAAGACTTTTTTACAGAACCAGAAATATTTTCAGAGGGTTAATAAAGCTGCTACTAAGAAATGGTGTAAGTTCTCCAATACTATTTGGTAAGAGATTTATCGTGAGGTTTTCCAAAAAAAGGGAAAAAGTAAGAGGCATGGTAGAAATAAAACAAACAAGCGCTTTAACTCAGGAAAGGTTCTTTCTGAAATTTACTGGCTCAAAGCCAAGACCACTAAAATGAGCTGGTAGTGGTTTGTCGTGGCCGACTGGTCAAGCACAATGAATTCAAGCTCTGGTGTTTCTGATCAGCAGAGTATGGATTTGTGTCTTTGAGCACGACGCTTAACCATTACTGCTTCGTCCTTTGGACGGGTTGTAAAGTTGTTGCTCCCATGTGTTGCGTAATGCACGTAAAAGAACCCAGTTACACTTATTGCCAAGAGGTTTGCCCCGGTGTTTCTGGCAGTGTGGCAGTGCCTGCCGAATGCGCCGTGCTACATAAATTGATGTCATATTTAAAAAATGTGTCTTACAATGTTTCTGTTTGTTCAATCACCTTGAGTATCTTATTGGTAGATACGTGTGTATAAGACTGTCTATTATTGTTATTATTATTGAGTGGGTATTTCAGTTCCTGGCTTTGATGGACATGGGATAGTTATTAGCCAAAATAGGGGATAGATTCTTAAGGAGAGGAACAACTCACCGATGCGGCCAATCTTCATGCCAGAGCGAGCCAGAGCCCTCAGTGCTGACTGGGCTCCTGGTCCTGGTGTCTTGGTCCTACGGAAGAGCATAAGATAATTCAACATCTTAGATGATAACGAACACCTTTTAAGAAACCGTATTGAATTGGCCTCAATACACTCATACATGGTGCATAGAACTTCTTGTGCAAAGGTCCATTTTAAAAAGCATTTTAGGGATTATTTTTTTTGGGTTAAAGTTGGGCACTACAGGTATCAAATGATGAATAGATAAATGAACAGTGAAATATATACAAATCTCCGAACACAAATAAATAAATGACCAAACAATAATGACAAATCGGAGTAGTACACGCTAACTTTATGAGGTACAATTTGTGGTAGCACCTGTACAGCGCCCTCTACCGCTACTCACTTGTTTCCACCTGTTGCCCTGAGTTTGATGTGCAGCGCAGTGATGCCCAGCTCCTTGCAGCGGGCTGCGACGTCCTGAGCAGCCAACATGGCAGCGTACGGGGATGCCTCATCACGATCAGCCTTGACCTTCATTCCACCGGTCACGCGGGAGATGGTTTCCCTGAAGAGACGAATCAAATACCAAAATAAATACAAAAAATCTTCGAAAAAAGAGGCCATGTAACAGGCATGATGCATGGCCCTTGGGAAAAAAAGTAGGAACATTTTATTCAGTGCAAGGGCTGACCTACATGTACATATACATATGGTATAGATTCTTATAGACTCTTTAGGCTATTTAATCAAAAAATTAATATTTCTCTGAGCGCCCAAAAATCAGACTTAGAGAGAATATCATATGCCTGCATTTACTACTAAAAAATCTCTTTAATTAATCAAGACATTGTAAAAGCAAAATCATAGTAGGAAAGTACATCTTGTAAAAGTGAAACATAAGAAGTAAGCAGTCGAAATTTATGAAATACAAGAACATACACAAATGTTATATTCATAATAATAGTGTTCACAGTCAAATTGTCTTAAGAGTTTTGAGGTATTCAATAGCGGCAAAAATAGAAAGAGGAAAGCATCATGAAATGTGACAAGAAAATAATGAAACATCAGATAATACTCAGAATATTTGTCTCTTTATCTTCATGTTCCAAATGAAGACAAGAAAATGCGGTGATAAAATAGATCCAAGTTAAACCAATTCAAAGAAACAAGTGAAAGTGTCATGATAAATATAACAAGAAATGCAATCACTCAATTTAAGATATCAATGGTAAAATGCACACATATCATAATCAGAAGGGAAAAATCAGGTATATAGGCTGGGTCCGAATTGGTGGCTACGGCTACATCTGTGTCATTGTGCCTTGACAGTCGTAGCTGTAGCTGCCAATTTGAAGACAGCCTTAAATTGTCTCCTGTCTTCATGGTCTCAATGAAGACAAGAGAATGTGGTAAAACAATAGATTCATTTAAAACCGATTCAAACAATTAAGTGTCAAGATAAATGCAGAGACAAGAAATGTGCAGTCATTCAAAAAACATTGAATTCTAAAATGCACACACGTCATAGACAGAAGGAAAATTAATATCTGACAAATATTCCCTGTGGACAAGAACTTCAAAGTCATTCAAAGTAAGTATCAAAAGAAATGCACCCACTCAACAAGATTTCAATCTTAAAATGCACTCATTTAACATAAACTGGAGAATTTGTAAAATTATGTGTCTAACATCCCTGCATGGGTGAAAACTCCATTATCACACAAAGAATTGTGGAATTGTACAAAAAATTTAATATTTGTCAAATCAATGTTAATGTCAATATAGTTTTGTCAGTTTCATGTGATTTGTGAGATGGATCGGTAATACACGGTACATCATAAAAATAGTCTCAAACCACAGAAGTACTCAAAACTTAGGCCTATGGCTTTGGATACCTTTTTTGTTTTTACTGGTAAATACGTAAGTTTACATTTTGTTATGTGGTGGTCAGAAACAGAGAAAAGTGGTGGTTGGGAAATCCTGAGTGCCCGGTGGGTTTTCCCGGCACCAACCACTGGCACTGTGAGCAGAACCCTGCACTAATGACATTCACTTTTCCTCAAAGCTGTCAGACAAACATTTCACCACTAACGCGATCACCGCAAAATGGCGGGCACCAAATAAACTCTTAGTTTCTCTAATTAAACCAAAACATAATCCTACCAGAGCAGGTAAAAGTTTTCGGTTTTGATGAAAGAAAAACTGGAGAGTAGATTATCCAATTCCTTTTCATGTTTTTCTTATTTCAGGTTACTCAAAAGCCACGGGGGCCATGGCCTCTGTAGCACTAGTCTTGGGCCTTGGTGCCCTATCAACATTTTCCTGTGGACTTTTAAGATTTTCCAGTGGGAGTGCCCTTTTCAAAATGAAAATGGCCTCGCCCACTCAAGTCAAAGATAAAATTCCAGGCCTGAAGTTGTCCTTAACCCTCCTACTCTCAGTGACTCTTGGCAACATTTTCCAGTGAGTTGACCAACCATTTGAAACCATTCGACTGCCAAGGTTGTGTACGGTGGCACAACTGTGCACAGAACTAACTGTGGACTGTGTACATGCATTCCCTCATGGTATCATATTGCAGGCTGGCATAGTTTATCTGGACTGTGTACATGCATTCCCTCATGGTATCATATTGCAGGCTGGCATAGTTTATCTATCATTCAAAACCACAGTGAATGGTATTGAATGGTCAGACAGCAAGAGGGTTAAAATACTGACCTTCCAGAGAGATCTGTCACATGCACGAAGGTGTCGTTGAAGGAGGCGAAGATGTGTGCCACACCGAACACGTTCTCTCCTTCTGGAACCTGAGGTCCAAGCTGAACTTGGACCTCTTCCTTTTGAACCTTTCCTTTACGAGGAGCCATGGTCTGAAAGACAAAAAGAATCAATCACTATCAATTGTCATCAAAACATACAACAGGACGTAGATAATGTATGTATTTGTATACCTTGTAAACAAGTCGTAAAACAAGTCGTACTTTACTGTCCAATCTATCATTAACGGGAAGGTTATGAAACTTATTGAAAGATTACATTCAATTTCTTTCTACTGTTTGGCTTGGAATTTCAGCCAAAATGAGCCATACTTTTTTCTCGATCGACAGCCAGTAACCACTTGACAGATAACAATTTCAATTGGGTCAAAATCGATACTATTTTTGGCCAAAACAAGTGAAAAAATGGTGGTCGCATTCTGCATTCCCTGCCAAGTTTTAGTAAACGCTATTTTTTAATAGAATGGAATGGCACCCTCTTTGATGCATACACAAGTCGCACTCGCAGACATTACATAACAAATCAACTTACACTAGGGATTTTTTAACACAGCCCAGTGGAATTGATTAGTTATTCTCCATCATTCATTTCATTTTCAATTATCATTATTAATATTATATTCACAATCACAGGCTAGGCCAGCAGACATTCACATGTCATTGTCATGATTGACATGATTTAAATTTATTTTCAGTCAAGTTCTTGAACACATTTCTTCAGTTTACCACCAGTTTAACTGACTGACCTCAACACTAACATAGTTCTTTGTGACATGAAAACATACCGTTCAATTAAAATATGCGTTGAAACTTGGTGTACGTGTAATTAACTACACTTATAAAAAAATAGAAATATTTTCGTGGCAGAAATTTTAACTGCAAGACAAGTTAGGTACCCAGACGTCAGCTAAACAAATGTAGAGACGTTAGTGTTTACCCGACTTCCATCAGGAAAACGACTCAGCTTTTTCAAACTATAATTTTAACACATTATAATTAAAAAAACAACGCCAAATATACGCAAACAGACACTTCATATATCATATTTATTTCAAACGGAAAAATATATCAAATAAACCGTCGAAAAAAGACGGATGGAAGTGGATTTCTTTCACAATATTGTACCTTCGTCAACAGAAGCACCTTCTAGTATTAAAGAGGTCAAATAAGGTCGTCCATTCAGCCTCGTCCAAATATTACAATTCTTTAACAATTTGAACTGACGTTTAATTCATTTAAAAACCGATAGAACATGCTCAACATAATTTTCAGTACTCTGATTTTATGCTTTTTACCTGAAAGTTTTCTGTTTACTAATCAATTTTACTTCAAATTTGTTTGGTGGTGGGGGGGGGGCGGTTGGGAAGGCACGAGCAGAATAGCTGGTTTCGGTAAAATTGCACGTTGTAAAACGTTCCGATAGAAGGGTACCAGCTCAACCTAAAAAAGTAAGGTCAAATTAAGTTCAATGACCTTGATTCGCCGGAAACAGTCGAGGTCTTCCGACCGCTCCCGAATGCGCAGAGCCATGTTGTTATTGTTTAGGATATATGCCTGTACTGTAGTGTGGACAGCTGGATCATTCATAGCGCTGGCAGAACGAACAAAAAGACTCGCAGAAATCGTGGCCGAAATGGACAGATGAAGACAGTTTCGTGTTCATTCGTGAGTATATCATAATATACAGTAGTATCGGCAGTGTTAACGAGTTACCAGAACTAAGAAATATTTCCAAATGAAAGAGGTTTCTGAATATTGTAATTTGTGTGGTCTGTTCGGGGGAACTGCATGTAGGAAATAATGTATGTACGGTCACCGTGTACTATGTGTATCACTGCTGACCGTGCTTGCCCTTTTGTTTGTAACTTTACACTAAATTTGTTGGTAAACTAATAATTTAAGATTATTGAAACGATTAATATGGAATTATTCAAGTGAAAATCTAGTAAACTATTATTTGCCTTTGGTTTTGTAATTATTCAATGTCTCATTTAAAGTGGTTCTTGGTTTTTAATTAATCAATATTTATTTGACAATTAAAGAACCACCATGAAATGCCAATTATTTAGCCAGTGTTGTACACATGAATCAACACATACCATTACCAGACCAAACACCATTTCCACTTATTGTCGGGTCGTCACCAAATTTGTAAAATGTTTTATTGTCAGGAATTTGTTCACATTTTTCACATTGTTTGCCCAATTAAATTGTTTTTGTTGTTGCTAGAATTCCACCACATCATGTGTGAGACAGAGGGGTGTCTGGGTGTCTTTTGGACACCCTGTTTTTAATTTGGACACCCTGTTTTATCTGTCCTTTACATGTAGATGTAATGCCAGTGAACAATTTGGACATCCCGGACTTTAAATTTCCAGCCAATTTGGACACCCTTTTGACCAAATCCTGGCTAGAACCAAGATAGCTGTTAATTTCGGGCGATGATTGATTTCCTTTGTTTCGTTGCTCCGTAGATTTTTAAGATATTACCCACTCAGTTACTGAGATATGGAGTACATTTATGACTGGGAGGAACAAGATCGATTCTCGTTTGAAGACAGTGATCGTTTTGAGGAAGACTCTCTCTGCTCCTGGGTGAGCGAGGCGGAGAGCGTCAGTAACAACAACTGGCGAGGATGGAGAAAAGGAGGTACTGCAGGAGGCGGAGGGTCGACGCAATCCAACCATTCAAATGAAGGTTTGTTTTAGAATAATTTTTCCTTTATCCTTTTCTGGATCAATAAAAAAGTGTCCTTTCTTCTGTCCAGTCCAGTCGTCAAATGAAAGGAGTTTGTGCGATCAACTTTTTTTCACATTTTCGTTTCTCTTCGTATTGGTTTTTGGTTTGTGGAATAGGTGCAGAGTCCGACCAATATTTCACTCTTGTTTTTGTAACCAAAAAGTGTATCTTGTTTACTTTTAAAATTTGAACTCAATTGGTCGTCGAAGTTGCAAGATAATAATGGAAGAAAAAACACCCTTGTCACACAAAGTTGTGTGCTTTCAGATGCTTGATTTCGAGACCTCACGCGTGAGGTCTCAAAATCAATTCAAATATTTTACTGGGAAATTACTTCTTTCTCAAAAACTACGTTACTTCAGAGGGAGCCGTTTCTCACAATGTTTGATACTATCAACAGCTCTCCATTGCTCGTTACCAAATAAGTATTTATGCTAACAATTATTTTGAGTATTACCAATAGTGTCCAGTGCCTTTAAAATAAGGTTATATTTTTGGTGAGTGCAAAAGTGGTGGTCGGACTCGACATCTTTTCCAGTTTGGTTAAAGAATGTTTGAGAGGTTTGACTCAACACGAGTAAGAGATCTGAGTGTGTTGTTACAAAGTCCATAGTAGTGTGAAACAATTGATGCTAAACAAAGTTAAAGAAAATAGTGTTGAACAGTTCCCTGGTGATGAAAAAATTTGTCAGATGTTGATAAAAACATGAACAAAAAGTCTTTTTTATACTTAAAGTTTGAAGTAAAGTTGTGTTTTAGTTGACCATTTCATGTTAATTAAAATGTTGTCGCATTAAAGAAAATGAAGTTAATTTGAAAAAGCCAACCCTGCTGGTTGTCAAGGAAGTAGAAGGCGTACAGGAAGTATTCACTACAAGAAATCTCTCAATCCTTCTGTATATATTGCCTTTGTGTGATAGATTTATCACATCAGAGTTTTAAGATTCATGTTCTGAAGAATGCTGATGAGAACAGCCATCCCTTCATCTTGCAAGACACGCCAATAGTCTTGGGATAGGTGTTTCATTCAATAATTCACCTGTCGCGCCACACGAACTGACATGAGGTGCACCACAGCCAAAACTCGCGTTTGAAGTTGAACTATTTTTTTTAAACCGCTGTTTCGGAGATTGATGTACTATTTTATAACTTAAAATTTGAATGACCAAAAAATAAAGCTGACTTCTTCATTATGCAGAACTGATGTTTTTTTTTTTATGAGTTTAACTCCTTAACATATACATCACTTTGTGGAAACGAAAATGAGACATGCATACTGAGCACTGTGTACAAACCAATTGCATACGTCGCTTTGTGGAAACGCTGAACTAGGTCAACAGATACGCTACCGTGTAAACGCAGGAGTCGTACTATGCGTTTTAGGTACTGTGCCAGTGTGATGTGTTTCAATAGAGAAAGTGGTGTAACGTGATACGTCACTTCGTGGAAATACAGACTTGCAAATCTAGTGATACGTTGGTCAAGCTTAGCAGTCTAATTACGAAACTGTTATGTGTTAGGCTCTTAAACTTGTTGAAAATGTGAAAAAAAGATCGATGATAATTTGTAAAAAAAAGAAATTAAAAAGAAATTTTGTAGGCCTAGATAAGAAAGAATGCTTTTCACCACTGAAAGTAGCAGGCCGGACCACTTGGAGAGAATTTTGACTGGTCCTCAGGTGTTTGAACTAGCAATTGGCCAATGGGCTGGTAAGGAGGATCCTGCTGTTGCCCCTTCAAACTTTCTAAATTCACCCCCCCCCCCCCCCCAAATGGAATCAACCTTGACCTTCAGAAAGGATCTGCTTCAAGGACTACAGTTGACTAGGAGAGGAGATTATTGGTTGCCTTTGTTCATGAGTCCAGTTGTCAACAAAATGTAGATAAGCTCATTATGTATGCTAGATTGCTAGGCACTAGTTTTTAATTGGGTTAGTGAGCATTAACTGAAGGACTGCCTGTTGGCCACTCATGTAGGTCATTCAACTGATTGAGCCTCATCTATATCATGCAATGTCCATCACCTGCAACTGTTGACAATCCTGACATAGCCTTTGGCAGAGTTGTTGTTGTTGTGTTGTTGTTGTTGTTGTTGTTGTTGAAGGGGGAGGCTTTTTGAAGTATTGTTTTGGACTGTGCCCATTCCAAGCATTAAGTAGTAGGCCTACCAGTGACAATGTGTTAAAACGATGAGGAGGCAGGTTGTTGTTTTTTTTTCCCCTCCTTTTTCCAAGAAGTTTTTACAGTGAACCAGAACTTCAAAATTTGTTTCTTCGTTTATAACAACAACAAAAATTCATGTTGAGTCCATTGTCCAATACTGATAAATCACGGCACTTGTTTTTAAGGCCAATTGCAACGGGAGATAAGTTTAGATATCTGGCGTGTAAAGTCACTTTGGAACAAAGGAATTTTGCAACACAGTTTTTTTATCATTAATTTGGGGTTGAACAAAGAAAAATTGACCAAAGCGGGACTTGAACCTGCGACCTCCAGATTAACGTGCTGGCGCTCTACCAATTTAGCTATCCAGCCCTATCGTTGGCGGTCTCCTCATTTTGTCAATATCTTCGTTCAGGGGGTAGCAAAGAAACGACAGGCACAGTATCTTGCCAAATGTAGGTTTGGATCAATTTGGGCAGCACTTTGTTTGGCTCTCATTTCATGAAAGAGACGGTTCACACATTTTAATCAGTTATTGCCTGTACTAAAAAGACAGTTTACACCCATGGCTGATCAAGTGTGTTACATGTAATTGAACACAATGTATCTGGTCACTATCTGGAGGGAAAATTAAAATTGGGGAATGTTTTTTCTTCCTTCGTAAAATTGTGATATTACAGTTTCAGCAAATATAGCTGCAGTTGAAAAGCCTAATTTCAGCTTATCCGTAGCCATAGTTATATTAACCCATTTTTCCTTTATGATAACTCGTTGTTTAAGTTATAAGTTTTTACACCGTGTTATGATTTTTCAGCAGTGCACGGACTTCCGTTGAAAAACGGCGGTCAATTTTCCACATTTCCCCCTCTTCCTTTGTCCCTTCTCATTAAATTGTTGTTGGATTGTAAATTAATTTTGTCGTCAAGGTACACTATTGGAACAATGTAATTGGTGAACACACAAAGCCTGTTCCCCAATCTTGACTCCTTTGTTCAGTACACCTGTCCCGTATGTGGGTGGTAAACCCATGGACAGCTTGGATTGTCTCCTAAACTTGTCTAGTCCGCTGACATTCAATATTGCCTGGGCTGTCTTCCCCCCCCCCCCCCCCTCCGGAATGAACTCTTGAGGGTTTGTGTGATTTTCATAACAAAAGCGAAGTGTAAATGACACTCTTTTTTTAAAAGAAGTGCACTGATCCTGTGATGAGCAACTTGAAAGTGGATCCAAAGTGATTTTTAGAAAATGAACAGAGGACTTTGCTAGTCTAGATGACTCACTGGAAATGAGAAGAAAAACCACATTGGCTGGATGGTGATCATACACAAACAGAAAGAAAGAAACATGGCTTCGGATTGGAAGACATTGCATGGGGCATTAATTGCAACACAGATGAGTCAGAGAAAATGTCTTTGTTTGGGAACCATGATTGCAAGACCACATTTCGAGGTCGCAAACCCCGGCAATTGTAATCTTGGCCGGCAGAAGTCTCCTTCCACCAGTTAAAATCCTACCTGGCGCCAATTGGTTACCAGCCAAAACCACAGATTACTTGAAATGTTATGTCCTGCAGAAATTGTGTAATTTAGTGGGTTCATTTGAACAATGCTTTGTGTTAACACACGATTTCCCAGTGTTAAACAAGACAGAGTGGGGAATTGTTGCTTCA
This sequence comes from Pycnopodia helianthoides, assembly GCA_032158295.1. Classification (NCBI taxonomy): domain Eukaryota; kingdom Metazoa; phylum Echinodermata; class Asteroidea; order Forcipulatida; family Asteriidae; genus Pycnopodia; species Pycnopodia helianthoides. The sequence continues at coordinate 12,387,097 of CM063261.1, forward strand.
TGATGTACACATAAAACGATAATTCCTTTGGCCAGATCAACACAAAGCAGAGGCATGCCCTTTGTGATTAGTAAGGGTTGGGGGGGGGGGGTGGATGAACTGGGGAGGAGGGGAGGGGGCTGCTGTGATACTCTGTAATTTGACCAGCAGTTCCACTGTACAGTGTACATGTTTTCATTGGATAAATTTACATGAAGAATTTGCAATATCCACGGTGGATGTACAATGTAGGCCACGTAAATTTGTCATCTTTATGATATCGACAAATTGGCTGACCTACTTTTGACAACCCCCCACCCCCCTCTTTTGTAAACACCCACCTCCTTTCAACCTGCATGGCTTCATATTGATTGGTTCCCTGTCATCAACCCCTTATTCAGCTCATGTCCTTCGGATACTATTGGTTTGGTATACTGTACAGTTTATAAATTCCAAGAAAGAGGGGGGGGGGCGGCTAGTTTGATAAATCCAATTGTTTACTCACTGACAAGATCAACGATCTGTATGTAAATGAATGAATGTTCTGAATTGTGGTCAGGCTTCTTGGAAAGTGACTTATTGAGGATGGAGAGTCTCTCATGACTAATGAGAACATTTCTTCAGTAAAGAAGAAGAATCTGGAAATGTAATCATTTTTTCAAAATGAGTGGAGGGTAGCGTGGTAGTCGGGTAATTGCAAAAAGGAAAATATATTGTAAAGCACTATGATGACTACTAGTGAAGAGGTATCAGCATTAAAGGAACATTACAGAATTGGTAGGAAAAAAACTTGTAAAATATACTTTTTGATCACAGATTTACATAAAACTTACACGGTCTAATGATGATGATCGTAGAAAACATCCCTTGAAACATTTCTGTCTGAAACGCCATATTTGATGAGAAATGAATCAACTAATTTTCCGATTGGAGTTTATCGCTCAGTGAGCGTTTTATTCATATATGATTTCATGCAAATGTGTAATCGGTTTTTCACTATTTTCTCGTGACCCAGATGGCCGATCGATGTATATGGTGGATTACATAAAGTGCTTACACTGCCAGCAACTGTTTTGTTTGCAAAAACCAATTATGTAATGTTCCTTTAAGCATTCCTAGCAACAACTACATCAGATTCATTGAATAAAACCAACTTCAACCAAGGTTGAAATCAAGAGCCAGACGAGGTGTTTTAGGTTCACGGTGTGGATGTTGAAACACCCTTCTTGGGTCATTCATTAAAAAGGAAAATGGACTCCCTGATTTTTAATTAATTTTTGCAATTTCGGACACCCTTTGATTTCTGCAAATTCGGGCATGGAGATTTGCTACATTAGGGTATTTCTACAAGGAACACTTCACTGATAAAGTGTGTTTTCTTTTAACAGTGTTCAAAGGATGTAACAGAAAATTATATGAAAAATATAAATTGTGGGAAAGTTAATAATTTGTTGCTTCGACCCAGTGTGGAGACTATTTGATATTCACCCATTAGACCTAAAGTCCTTTGTTCTCAATGGACACACCATGTTTTGTTATGTCTCGGAGTCAATTCATAGTTGACCAGTCCTGTATAAAAAAATTAATTTGGTTCATTTGTTATTTTATGATTTTTATTTGAATTCATCAACTATGCAAAGCAGCTTCATGGGATCAACTGAAAGTTTCCCCCCTGAAACTCAAAGAGAATTGGAAATTAAGTAGAACCGTGAAGAAATTGGATTTTGGGCTCAAAATTAACGCTGGACCACAAGCCGGCTGAGGCCAGTGATTTTAGCATTGGGGCCAGTAAACTCATGACTTTGGGCATTTTGTGCTTGTGCTTAGTGCTTTTGTTCGAATGTTGACTTTCAGTCTGATAAATTATCTTTAAACTCTGTGGAGTATTGAAGAATACTTACCCATGATACAAATGAGATCAATCTTCTCTCAGTGCTTGAACTGTGGGGGACTGAGTGTTGTTTTTTTTTTCGTCATTTCAACTCTGGTCTCAGTAAAACATTTTGAGCTGCAAGCCCTCTGTTATTGTAGATTTTCTCGCCGAATTTCCCGCCAAATTATCGTTCCTTTTTAATTTGAGTGTTATCAGAGGAAATGTTGTATATTTAAAAAATTGATTTCGACAGAAAAATTCTGGTCTTGTAAAAAAGATTACGGTCTAGTAAACATTTTGAGCTGCAAGCTGTTGTGGAGTTCTCGCAAAAATTATCACTCCTTTTTTAACTTCAGAATTTCAGTTTTAACAGGGGAAATTTCGTATATGTTTTTCAATCGATTTTGACAACAAATTTAGTGAGCAAAGAAGTGACTGGAAAAATTCAGCTGTACACCTACACAAATGGAAAAAAATGTCTGGTTTTATTTTGTTTGCGTCTGCAAGGGATGGAATGAAATTATTTATAATTTGAAACACAACTCCAGAAAAAAAAGCTTCAACAAAACATTCTTTGGAGTCAGGGTACAACCTCTGTGTCACCCTTGCTGTATGGTCTAACCAAATTCTCAAACAAAGAGGTTTTTTCATTTGACTGGAGTTTGTTGATGAAAATGGTGTTTATCTGGACCCTCGGTACCGTTAGAGTGTTGTGGTTTAACCTCTGGTCGCTATAGGGGTAGTAAGTGCAGGGTAGCAGTAAGTTACTTTTGGAACTCCCGGAGCCTTAGGGGACCATCTGTGCAAAGTGCACAACATTCAGTCAACACTCCAAAGGCTCACAAGTATCATGTAGATCGTTTATCACATGCATGTATTTTGATAAAAAAATAGTGTGAAAAGTAGAATGGATTTGTTCCCAGAGTTCAACACTTGCCTTTTATCACCTACGCTTATATATGATAGAGTTGTAGACAAGCATTTAATTATAGAAAGACTATTGTTTGTGCACATTGGAATATGATCTCCCCTCCCCCCACCAATAGATAATGCAAAACAATTTATTACAGAAATTTCAGTAACATCACCATTTAGAATCTATAGAAAACCCATTTTTGATGATTCAAATTTAAACATGCCATGCACCAATGGGTTAAATGCTATTACTGGCGCTTTGTCAATATGGGTCAACAAGCTTTGTTAGGTGAAGAGACCTGTGATAAGTGGTATAAGACATAAATGCTTAGTGCTTTAATTTAAAGGAACATTACAGAATTGGTTGTTGCTAACAAAACAGTTGCTGGCAGTGTAAGCACTTTATGTAATCCACCATATACATAAACTGACAAACCTGTAGAAGTTTGAGATCGATCGGCCATCTGGGTCACGAGAAAATAGTGAAAAACCGATTACACATTTGCATAAAATCATATAGGTTCAACAAACGAATAAAATGCTCACTGAGCGATAAACTCCAATTGGAAAATAAGGTTATTCGTTTCTCATCAAATATGACATTTCAGACAGAAATATTTCGAGGGATGTTTTCTACTATCATCATCATTAGACCGTGTAAGTTTTATGTAAATCTGTGATCAAAAAGTATATTTTACAATTACCAATTCTGTAATGTTCCTTTAAGGAATAGTGCCTACCCAGTAAAAATGTACTCCAAAAATGGGCTTTACTTGATTGTCACTTTTGAGTGGAGTACCTCACCAGAACATCCTGCAGGGAACCAATAACCAACAGTATCATTTAGTAAGATGTCTTAGCTGGTAACCATTTTTTCTGCACTATCTCAGTATGAGACGTGTCTACGTTTTGTTAGATGGTGAATTTGTTTTGTAGGTCCTCCGATTGGCTGTTTGGCAGTGCTTCGAGTTGGCTCTGTCATTCTACTGATCCAGTTTTCATCCAATGGATTGTTTTTTTTTTTTTATACCAGCGCTGGCAGCTTAACTGTTTCCAGGTTTGTTCAGGAACGCTGCCAAAATTTGGTTTTCATGGACAGTGTGCCGGAAAGCTTGGATCATGGATTCTCCAAATGAGTTTCACAAATGAGTGCAAGTTCATAATAATATGATGAATATGGTAATTAAATTAGGGGTTTGCAGCATGTGTTCAACCTTGAATCGGGTTGAGCACTGGGGCCCAATGAGCTGTCCTAAATCGCTGTTAATTCATGCGTGGTAAACAGGAGACAGCCTCAACTCAATTAAAAAATTGTCATCTCTGAAACCTTGGACAAGTGACCTAAACGAGAGGTCTTTGTATGTGACCTTTGACATTCAGATTGACCCTAGAGATTGATTTTTTTTAATGGTGATTATATGTTGATGAATTAAGTATGGCTTTCTTTGTAAAAGTTAGATCTTTGTAATTGATGTATTTATTTTTGGTTTACTTTATTTATTTATTTTTTTATATTTTATATAGGCCCTATTTATTTATTTATTTTGTGTATATTTATTTATTTGTATTTATTTAATTTCATTTATTTATTTGGGGGTTTATTTGATTTGATTATTTGATTTATTTATTTATTTATTTGTAATTATTTATTTATCTGCATTAACGTAAATTTTGGATTGTATTTTCAGGCCTTCAACATGCTCTGCGGCTTATATTACATGTTTTTTATTTTTTATTTTTTATTTATTTACTTATTTATTTTTATACATTTTTTTTGGGGGGGGTGGGGTGGGTTCAGTCATTGCAGAACTTAAAGGGAATACCATCTGTTAATGGGCAAAGGGTAAATATTTGTTTGTGGTTGGATCATTGAATGTGAGTTAACCTTTCAGATGGTACATGTAGGAAGGGAGTCCAATGGATTGATTTCAGTCCAAATTATTGCTAAAAAATGTATTGAGCCAACGATGAGTAGAAACAAACATTTGGGATGTATGAACTCCACCCTTGAATCATGCAATGCTTTTTTTAGGTTATGACCGTGACCTATGACCTGTGACCTGTTTAGTTTGTTCTCCAGCTAAGTTTGGATCTTTACCTTGGTGTGGTGCACCGAGCAGTCGCTCCCCAAAAAAGTTGTCAGTTAGCGAGAGGAAGGAAGTGATGTATCATTTTGACCAAGATACAGACAGATTCCCCTGCAAGTTTAGTACGTTTTTACATTATTCAAACTGTATGAGACATCATCTGTCTAGCCAAGAGCTTTAATGCCAAGACAACGATGGACTCGACCCTCTTATTCTGGATTCAGGACGCTCTGATCAGTGATTCACATGTGACTGCTCTTGTCTGGAGCTGTGAAAGCGACAGGTTCGAGGCTGTTTTTGTTAGACTTGGTTCAAGCCGTGAGGAATTGATCTGTATTTTGGATCAAGCGGGGGACGTCCCCTGGCTCAGAACAGATCATAATCTCTCGTCTCAAGAGATCATCGTAGGAAAGGCCAAAATTCGCTCCCGTATTGTAGTCGTATTTGAATAATTAAACGAAGGGTATACTTTTGATGATTACCTTAAAATGTAATTACCATGAAGACTTATTTGGTAAGAAGCACTGTGTAGCCGTTGATAATGTTTTACATTCTGAGAAACGATTCCCTTTAAAGGAATGCGGTTTTAGAGAAAGGGATTCATTCATGAAACCGTTGTCAGATGGTGTAATCCAATCACGGATTATTCTTCCTGCGTGGACGGACATAACCGGGTTTCGGCGATATCTCAAAAGCGCTACCATCTTTTGAAATGAATTTTCACAGCTTAGTTTATATTGTATATATACCTAATACATTTATATTAAAACAATCAAACGGTTACAAAAGCCAAAGGTACATGTATACTTTGCTTTAAAAAAAAAGCATTGATAAGTATTGCTCCCCCCCCCCAAAAAAAAAACCCATAAAGAAATCTTCAATTTACAAATGTAAAAAAGGAAATTTTTAGTCAGTGTCAATATTGATTTTGAAAACACAGCTGACAACATATAAACGTACAATCCCAAACAACTAGAGACACTTGTCTCATGTGCACTCTGCGCTTGAACAAAGAAAAGACAAAACAAACCGAACTATCATTTTTTTTTTCAGAAAGTACTTTATACCTTTTCTTTGTATAAACGGCTTTTGTTTTGGTTCACGAGGCATCAGCGCTGCTCTTTGGTCAGCTGTTTGTTCTTTTGATGTTTGGTTAAATAGCTTTCTGGGTCACCTCACAGCTTGGTCCAACCTTTATACCCACAATGTATGCCCCTGAAATCTGTTTGTGATGGCATCAACCTTACAGCTCCATGCATCAACAAAGGGATTGACACCCCCCCCCCTATCCAGTGCGTAATCTCCACAATCCATATAATGTGACAGTTTAGTCTGGGAGAGAGCTCCCAAGCAATGTTTTGAAACGTCTGAGGTCACACTGAATCCTCATGAACTTATGGACTCTTTAATCTCTGACTTGAAAATACCATTTATTAAGACCTTGTGAAAGAGTGTTCTTGGGGGCAGGATGGGGTCGATCACAAACTGCTTACTCGGCTACTTGACTACAAAGAAACTATCCTTGGAAAATAGTCTTGAGAAAGTGTAACACCACGGAGCCGGCCTTGGCATGTCTGGATGCTTGTATTGGTTTCTTGCTGACCTTACAAACTTTCCTTCTTCTGTACTAGCAGTTGGCTTTTGCATGTCACAAGCTTATAGCTTCTCAACCGCTGATTTCCTTTAAAGGAACATTACAGAATTGTTTTTTTGCTAACAAAACAGTTGCTGGCAGTGCAAGCACTTTATGTAATCCACCATATACATAAACTGACAAACCTGTAGAAGTTTGAGATCGATCGGCCATCTGGGTCACGAGAAAATAGTAAAAAACTGATTACACATAGTTGCATGAAATCATATAGGTTCAACAAACGAATAAAACGCTCACTGAGCGATAAACTCCAAACGGAAAATTAGTTTATTCATTTCTCATCAAATATGGCATTTCAGACAGAAATATTTCAAGGGATGTTTTCTACTATCATCGTCATTAGGCCGTGTAAGTTTCATGTAAATCTGTGATCAAAAAGTATATTTTACAAGTTTTTTTCTTACCAATTCTGTAATGTTCCTTTAAATTTCTTCTCTATATATAAGTGTCTTTAAAAACCCTGAAAAAACACACCTTCTTTGTTGCTCTGTGTGCCAACTGGTTCTCATGTCTCTCATGGCCAAGGTGCATACTTCAAATCAAACTCTAGACAGCCATCTTGAATAGACAGCCATCTTGAATCTTGATGACTGTGGGTCCCTAATCCGTGTTTGAACAAGAGATAGCAATCAGTTCGCAAATTTACTTGTGGAGGAGATATTGGCCAAGCACCAGTCAAAACAATGTAAATTTGCATAATTTGTTTTTTAAAAATTCCGCTTTTCCTTGGGCTTTTCCTTGGGCGTGTAACGTGGCCTCTTGCCAGCATTATTATTATGAAATTGAACCCTCACAAGCAGAAGTATATTTTAACAATACCTCAACCCCGCAATACTTGGGGTGTTTTCAAAAACGTCAAAAGGAATAATCGAAACTCTGTATGTATAGAACCATCGCATCCTGTTTTGATGGGTATAGAGAGAGAATAAAGAGAGAGTTAGTGGATCTGGAAATGTGATATCAGTCCAGTTTCCTGATCTTTGCCGACACATTTATTAGTTCCAGGGAGATGGCAAGTAAAGACAACATGAATAAATAATGATTATTAAAGGCAGGGTCGTAGATTGGTAAATTACTCCTGAAAATTAATGACACTCAAAACTTACTTGGTGAGAAGCACTGCGCTGCCGTTGATAAGTGTAAACTAATTTGAGAAAGGATTCCCTTCGAAGTGATTATGGTTTGGAAAATTTGTCACCACCGAAATCATTTGAATCTGAGAAAGGGTTCATGCGTGAAGTGTTTCTCAGATTTCTGAGGGTTGGTGTCCGTTCGCGAATGCTGCGGCCAGAGATGCCGGTTGGTACCCGCTTTCACCTCGCCAAACGTGGTTGGATTTGACGTTCTTGTGAAAATACCGTGACAGTTTTTTTTTGCTGTTTTCTCAGCAAGTAGACACTGTATTCAGCTGAAACTTTCACATGTGACTTTTATTAGTATCTTAATGTTAAGATATTACACAGGATTGGTAAAGATAAAACACATCACTGTTTAATTTAAGTCTGAAAGCTTATTGATTATGAAGGTCATGCTTAGCTAGAACCATTTTTTTCTGTGAGATATTTCCCTCTGAAATGAAATCATATATTTGAGAAAACTGCATCTGAAAACTTAAAAAAACAACGCAACAGCTGATTTCGGTTGTTACAACCAAACTGAAGGACACTGTGTTCACATGCTGGAAATCGTGCATGGTTTTCACCATTTTCTCCGAACTCACACAACGGATTAAGCCCACATTTTCACAAGTTTGTTATTTCATGTATATGGTTGATTAAACAAAACATGAACACTGTCTGCGACTATTTTGTCAGCTCCACCAATCCTTCAGAATACTTTTAAGGATAGCTGAGTATGCGGTATTTAATGCATTAACAAAACATACATGGAACCATAGAATAACAAAGGATTATAAATATTCAACGCTTGAAGTTTCCTTCCAGTAAAAAAGAGCAACGCTTTAAAACATTTCACTCAGTCGGTGTTTGAATTTACATGTCCAGTCATCTAGTAGAGTATCAAATACTAAATCAAAAGCGAAACTGACCGGGTGAACTTTTAAATAACTTGGGGTTGATCATGAACAAATATACTTGAGTGGGATTTGAACCTGCGTCCTCCAGAATAATGTGTCGACGCTCTACCAACTGAGCTATCTAGCCCTAAATGTTTGTGGTCTCCCTATTTTGTCAATATCTTTGTTCGGTGCCCCCCCCCCCCTCTCCTGAACAAAGATATTGACAAAATAGGGAGACTGCCAACATTAGGGCTAGATACATGTTGCTCAGAGTTGGTGTCAACAAGTTAATCTGGAGCTCGCAAGTTCAAGTCCCGCTCTAGTTAATTTTCCTTTTGTTCAGCCACCAAATGGTTTAATAACGTAATCTTTTAAAGCGAAAGGTAAAGTTTGTTCTTTGGATGAGATCATGTCTTTCCCTTTCCCACTTTTCAACTGAAAGCAAACCGTTCGTTAAATTTCATCAAGTTTACTGGTCATGCTTTGGGTGAAGAGGACAAAGAAAAACGTTTTGTCAGGGATTCGCACATTGTGTTTGGGGAAAAATACTGAAGTTGTGAGGCAAGAGTTATGCTTTTAGCATATTCCCGACTGAAAATATTATGTTTTGTAGTTTTCAGTGTGGAAAGGGGGGGGAGGGGCATTAGGCAGGAAGGACTGATCATGAATAAAAATGTTTAGCCTTTGTTGGAAGAAAGGTTCAAGGCTGCAAAGAAGCGTTTGTTGCCCATGTCTGGGAAGCCAGGGCTGGTGGCATTGGGTCAAAAATAGAAAGCTAAATTGTTATCTATTTGGTTTCATTTCTTGTCCTTTGATTGGGGTTTTCTCGCATGAACATAAAATGATTGATTTGTTTACTATATTTTGGTGATTCAAACAATCAAACCGAAACTGTGCTATTTAAATAGTTTCATTTTAAAAATAAAACCGACCTGTTTTTATACGATTGCCGAAAGATTATCAGACCTATATTTTGGTGAACTTTGATGCAGTGTTAACATATTGTTGAGCTATGTGTATTAATCTACATTAAATAAAAAAATCAACAAATCTGTACAGAAACAATAGGGTTGATTCAATTTGATTTTTTGTTTTCCTATCCAGTTATTCAATTGGTTGAGTTGGCTGCTAAGACTGTCGCCCTCCATTTTCCGTTTGAGGTTGTGGAGCGGATGTACCCGCCCGTACCGGAGAATCTACAGCTGCGGATTGCGTTCTGGAGTTTCCCTGAGAACGAGGAAGACATCAGGTAAAGTTTCAACCTCTTTCATAAAGTTTCGGGGTTGAACAGAGAAAAAAACTGACTTGAACGGGATTTGAACCTTCGACCTCCAGATTAGCGTGCCGGGCTCTACCAACTGAGCTACATGTATGTAGCCCTATGTTGGCGATCCCCTGCCGCTTACCAGGTTGTATCGTAAACCTGGGCCCAATTTCATACAGCTGCTTAAGCAGAAAATATTGCTAAACAATTGCCTGCTAAGCAGAAATGAGCAGGATACCAGTCACAAATTGTACATGTGGTATGGTAGTTTGGCTGGTAACCTTATTGTGGTAAGCATAATTTTCTTGTGCTTAGCTACTTTTTGTGCTTAAGCAGCTGTGTGAAATTGGGCCCTGGGTGTAAACCCTGGCTATACAGCAGTTAACGGTTGAATGGCTTCTGACTGGCACCCCCGAACAAAGATATTGACAACAAAGGGAGACCGCCAACATAGGGCTAGATAGCTCAGTTAGTAGAGCGCCAGCATGTTAATCCGCTGGTTGCTGGTTCAAGTACTGCCCAATTTTTCTTTGTTCAACCCAAAATTTTTTTTTTTAATTTACCCAGTCACTGTCCCTTGTGGGGTATGACTTGATTTATTTCATAACGTATAACATGTTTTTGAAAATTGCTCAAGAATTTTTGATTTGAGTTGGTTGACAAAAGCGTTTGTGTGGAGGGAACCGACGAAGTTGGAACCTGTCATCATGGTAGATGCAAACAAACTGTATCAACTCAAAGCTCAACCTTGGTTGTTCTGCCTAGGGATCGATTTCACAAACACTGATCTGAGATTCATCTTAAGATGAGTTGTCAATTTTCTCCATATTGATTTTGTAATGTGAGGACGACCTGGCTGAGCAATTGATACCCATCTTAAGATCAATCTTAGCTCTTCGGGAAATGCAGCCCCGGTCGAGGTTTTTGTTGGTAATAGCCAAATAAATTTTTTTTATACAGTGTATTTATTTAAAGGCAGTGAATACATTACCATAAAAACTTACTTGGTAAGGAGTTCGTGAGAGCTGCTGATAGTAAAAAACATTATGAGAAACGGCTCCCTCTGAAGTAATGTAGTTTTTGAGAAAGAGGTAATTTCTCACTAAATATTTGAATCTGAGAAAGGCTTCAGGCATGAAGCCTTTCTCAGACATTTGAAAGCACACAATTCTATGCAACAAGGATGTTTTTTCTTTCAATATTTTCTTCCAACTCTGATGACCAATTGAGCCCAAAGTTTCACAGGTCTGTGATTTTGTGCATTTGTTGGTATACACCAAGTGAGGATACTAATCTTTGACAATTACCAAAAGTATACCCTGCCTTTAAAAAAATTATGATCATTTATGCACCATTGTATAATCTATCGCTATTCAGCGATGATAGTAGCTTATGATTATTCATGTATGCTGATTGTCTTCAGGCAATTATTATGCTTTGTATTCTGCACCATTGAATAATCTATGATAATAGCTTATGAATATTCGTTTATGCAGATTGTATTCATGTCTGGCCAATGGCAGTCCTGATGAATATCAGAAGGGAGAGCACATGGTAAAGAGTAAAGCCGTCAAGGACGCTCTTCAAATAGGTAGGAAGAATTATTGTGGTGTCTCATGAAAGTTATCTGTGCAACAAGTTTGTTATCTTGCTTGGTGTTTTATATTGTGATCTACATATGTACAGTCTGGTTTACCTGGCAATAAGTAAAACTTACCGAGCAGTCATAGGGCTCAGAACTTTCTCTGGATCTGAAATATTTTGTACAAGACCTGAAATGGCAAGTCGTGGCCGAGCGGTTAGGAGCACCAGACTCAAGCTCTGGTGTTTCTGATCAGCAGAGTGCAGTTCGAGTTCGGTCATGGCACTTGGCACTTTAAATTGAGCAGATACTTTACATGCTTTACCATAATGCTTGTCCTCGATTGGACATTAAGCCGTCGATCCCGTGTACTAGGATTGGTAGTGCACGTAAAGGAACCAAGAACACCGTGAAGAGTAGGGGGTTAACCCCGGTGTTTCTGGTTCACATAGCAAGCACCCTTGTTTACAGGTTTCCTCAGGCTTGCGAGCTGCATTGATTAAGTTCACTTATGAGGCATCCTTGGTTTCATTAACAGAAATATGAATAAAAAATAAGTTGATGAACAGGAGGCAACTGAGACGGTAGAAGGCACCTACAGTAGTAGGATGCCAAGTGCCACCTAGGAGAAGGGAACGGAAAGAAAGTGAATCAATCCGACTCATTTGATCTCCATGTACTTGAAGAGACCTCTGACAAGTCCACAAGTGTTTGAACTCTTGTAGGGGTCTACGAGGCACACGTAAGTAGACTATTAAAAGAAACTGACCAATGTTTTCTCTTGTCTGTCATTGTCTGTCATTGACAGGATTCCATCTGAGCGGGACGGTCGTACCCTCTCAGGGAATGACACAGCAGGGTACTTTCAACGTGGCCATCACCTTCGATCGTCGCCGCATCTCCTCCTGCTCCTGTACGTGCTCCTCGGCGAGCAAGTGGTGCAGCCACGTCGTTGCGCTGTGTCTGTACCGCATCATCCATCCCACCCAGGTCTGCCTGAGGGCGCCAGTCTCTGAGTCGCTGTCGCGTCTTCATAGGGACCAGTTGCAGAAGTTCTCGCAGTATTTGATCAGTGAATTGCCTCGTCAGGTAAAACTTTAATTGAAAAACAACTCTGATTTTTTGTAAGTTCGCTTCATTTTGAGGAGTTATTGGCTGCCTGTATCATTTTTCAATTAAAATATTCATCGTTTATTGCTCATTACTGAAGAAGTTTGTTTGTTGTCATTGTAAGTTAGTGACATTTTGTGTGAATATTATTACTAAGACAATGATATTCATCATTTGTTGTTGGTGTAAGTTTGTGACATTTTGTGTGAATATTATACTGGTAAGACAGTGAGAATCTTGACCTTGTTTGACCTCGTAGATCCTACCAACAGCCCAACGACTCTTAGATGAGTTGCTCTCTTCTCAAGCCAATACCATCAACATGGTGTGTGGAGCCCCCGACCCTACGGCCGGACCCTCAGCCTCCGAGCAGACGAGATGGTTTCTGGACGATGCCGTCATGCATGAGAACATCAAGAAGACGTTGATACGATTCACAGGACCAACACCCATCGTCTTTAGGTATGATCAAATGTTTGCGATATAATCGCATTTTCAACCAAATTGTAAGAACACAAGAAGAACCAAGGAGGTATTGAACTAGAAACTGCAGATTATTCAGTTTTCACGGCCTGCCTTCACTGTCTAACACCGCCTCAGTTTAAAATGTCATATCTCGATTTTGCAAAAGCGTTATCTCGATTTTGCAAAAGCATTGTATCTCGTTTTCGCAAAAGCAGTGTATCTCGATTTTGCAAAAACGTTGTATACCGAGTTTAAAAGCGTTGTTTCTCAATTTTACAAAAGTATTGTATCTCGATTTTTGGAATAGCGTCGTATCTGACACAAAAATGCTTCGCGCAAAACAGTGTATCTCACGGAGCGTACTTGTTTTGTGTGTACATCCGGGTTATTTTTAGCGAGATACAACGTTTTGACAATTTCAAACTCGCTTGTAAGGTAAGTGTTATTTTTAAGAGATACAATGTTTTTGCACTTGCACAACGATGTACAAGAAATGTTTCTGACTTGTGCAAATGGTTTCCCCCCTGACTTCAGTGACGTGACGTCGTTGTACCTGTCGTCGAGTGCTCCTCAGGCTGCGGCGGAGTGGACCAATCTTCTGAGGCCGCTGAGGGGGAGAGAGCCTGAGGGTATCTGGAACCTCCTCTCCATTGTCCGAGAGATGTGCCGCAGGAGGGACAGCAACGCCGTCAATCTGCTTAAGATCATGACAGAGGAGTGCATCTTGTGTGATCAGGTACTGTACGGAGCTCTGTAGGCACTGTAGAATGACAACTTGTTTTACTGCTTGGAGTTCTGTAGGCGCTGTAGAATGACAACTTGTTTCCTTGCTTGCAGTTCTGTAAGCACTGTAGAATGACAACTTGGTTCATTGCTTGCAGTTCTGTAGGCACTGTAGAATGACAACTTGTTTCTTAGTCTGTAGGCGTAGAATGAATGTTCTGTTAGGCACTGTAGAATGACAACTTCTTTCACTGCTTTTAGTTCTGTACACACTGTATAATGACATTTTATCTCAATGTTTGTTGTTCTGTAGACAATGTGGAGGGAAAGCTTGTTTCATTGCTTGTAGTTTTGTAGGCACTGTAGAATGACAACTTGACTGGTTGCTTGCAGTTCTGTAGACAGTGTTGTCTTGTTACCCATGAATTTCTTTGGATATCTTATCTTTTCTTATCCTAAAAAAAAAAATGCTACACATCTTTCTATAAAGGAGCATTTACTGACCTGTTTTACTTTTTGACTTGTCAAATTGTCTTTCAGATTGTCATTTGGTGGTTCAGCACAGGAACCTCCGCCCTTCATTCTCACCACGGTAACCACGGTCACCGTGCCAACAGTAACAGCACCACTGCGGTTGCGCAGCATGCCTGTGCCAGCATGTGCGACGAGATTGTCTTTTTATGGCGTCTCGTAGCCCTCAATCCGGCGATCACCCCGCCGGAGAGAGGAGAACTTCAGGACGAGCTACGCAAATGGCATCTACAGGTCATCGACAAAGTGCGGAAGGGCAGAGGACCAAACTTCGCCAACACCGTGGGCAACGTGACAAATGTTCGTCGCGTCGACATTGAGGTGTTCACCGGTTTCAAACCAGCGATTGGAGCTTGTCTCATGGACTGGAAAGATTACCAAATCGAAGGGGTCACGTACACCGATCCCAAGGCCAACCGGGACGAAGCGATGAAGTACAGAGCCAGTAAAAGGACTCCCCTGCACACCCAACAGAGTAAGCCCTCCCAGTCGAATCTACCAATCGCGACGGAGGAGGCGGTCTGTACCACTGTGGCAGAGGTGGATTCCAAATCCAGGGAGCCGCAGAAGGGTTCCAGCAATGAACTACACAGATTAAGTTCCTCTGAGTCGATTGTGAGCAGCAGTAGCTCAGGGGTAGACGACCAACGTGTGCTCAGCTCCAGCCGATCAGAAGACACGGACTCTGATTTCCAGGCTATCGACTGCACCTGTCCCAAGGAAACAGGTGCCGAAGGAGGGGCAAGGACTAGCAAACTTTGTGCCGTGCACCACCCTAGCGCAGCGCACGTGGATACCCCAAGTAGAGACCCCAAACCCAGTGGGAAGCGTAAAGTCAAGGTAAAACACTTACAGCACAACGAGTCTGTGGACTCGGCAGAGGTCAGTCTGGAGACCCCGCCCAAGAGTCAACTGCCAGACTCGGACTCCTCTCTCGAAGCTGGTTCCGGCAGCAACCAGCAGGTCAAAGGGGACGGTGACGAGCCTCAGCATTCCGGTGATGAGTACCAGGTGTACTTTTACGACACCAAGGCGAAACTGTCGGACCAGGCCCCGAAGAAGAAGAGCGATGCGCCCAATCCGTTTGCTAGGATTAAACGGATGGAAGACAAGATTGAGGTAAAGCTGAAACAATATTGACGTTTTCATGCTATTATTGTTCATTGTCTAAAAGTTTTTACTTATTTTCCCCTGGACTTCCACAAAATTTTGAAGTTCTTGTCTGTTCTCCTCTCCTTCTGATTTTTTTCCCCCATTTTTCTTCTTCTTCAAATCTTCCTTTTTTTTCATAGATTTTCTGCTCCATCTAGAAACCATTCCCATGCCTGGAATTGCACGGGGGCCATGGCCTCTGTTGCCCCTTGGTCTTGGCCTTGCTGCCCCTTTCAGAAATTTCCAATGGACTTTAAGATTTTCCAACTGAGGTGTCCTTAGCAATATGAAAAAATGGCCTTGCCCTCTCAAAGATGAAATTCCAGGCCTGAATCCCTCCTGGGAAGTCCCTCTCGGTTCTCACTCTTTGTCTTCATTGCCATACAGATCATGTTCTCCAGAGCAGAAGCTCTGCACGCCCACGGTTACACGAGGAACGCCTGTAAGCTAGCAATAGAGCTTGCTGAGGAGATGCTGGACAACCCCCCTGAGCTCAATAACCCGCCCCCGAGTAACCTGTCAAACAGGGTAAGTTGGCCCCCTCTCCTTAAAGGTAGGGTCATGGATTGGTAAATACTCCAACATTTTACGACCATAAAAACTTACTCGTTAAAGCAACATTACAGAATTGGTAAGAAAAAAAACTTTTTGATCACAGATTTACATAAAACTCACACGGTCTAATGATGATGATTGTAGAAATCATCCTTCACTATTTTCTCGTGACCCAGATGGCCGATCAATCTCAAACTTCTACAGGTTTGTCAGTTTATGTATATGGTGGATTACACAAAGTGCTTACACTGCCAGCAACTATTTTGTTAGCAAAAACCAATTCTGTGTAATTTTCCTTTAAGAAGCACTGCAGAATATATGAACTACTTTGAGAAAGGATTCCCTCCGAAGTAATTTGGTTTGGATGATTTTTTACCCACAAACATTTGAAATCGAGGAACGATTCATGCTTGAATCGTTTCTCGGATTTCTGAGGGTTGGCGTCCGTTCGCCAATGCTGCTGCTAGGGATGCAGTTGGTACCCGCTGTCACCTCGCTAAACGTGGATGGATTCGACACTCTTGTGAAAATACCAGGACAGTTTTTTTGCTGTTTTCTCAGCAAGTATACACTGTATTCAGCTGAAACTTTCACATGTGATTTTTATTGTATATTTCTATATTACATGAACAAAAATCCATCTTTGACACAACATCTAACCCTGGTCATATTTTCCACAGTGGAGATGTGTATCACCACATAATATCATATTGCAGGCTGGCATAACTTATCTATCATTTAAAACCACAGGATATGACAATGAATGGTCAAACAGTAGGAGGGTTAAATAAACTAAATTGACACTTTCCTTAAGTGTACATACAAAAACAAGAAAAACTAATACACTTATGTGTTGTAATCATATGTTTTTCATTGTTTTAACTGTACAAGTGATATTTAGAATTTTGAAATGAATTCCTTGAAAATTGTGCAATCAATTTTTGTAACGTATTTGTTTTTGCGATGACGTTACACAGGCACGGAAGAAGCACGTTCATCAGCAGAGCACGTTAGCTACAATGACGCTCGCTAAGGCGTCGTTTCTATGCAGCGTCTTATCGGAGCAACCAGACTGTCATCATCTAGCATTCAAGATTGGGATGTTTGGACTGGAGTTGCCAAGGCAACCAGCATCAACAAAAGCTTTAGAGGTATGTGGAATTGGCAATCTGAATTACGTCTGTAAACAATTTTTTAAATAACATAGATTTTGGATAAAACCATTGAAATATAACTGGTCTATTTATTTAGAAATCATTTCCAATTAAACTCAGCAATTCAAACACAAAAGCTGATGCAAAAGCTATTTTGTTATTTTAAAACTTCTTTTTGATATTTTGTAAATATGATTTTTTTTGTTTTTTTGTTTACCTCCAGGTGAAACTGGCCAATCAGGAGTCAGAATTGGTGGGTCAGTTGAAGCGTCTACCGTTGACGTTAACAGAGTTGACAACGATACGACAGCTAGCTCAACATCTGCACGAGGGTACCCTTGTGCTGAGGAGCGCGGCCTTATTGGCAAGCTTCATCTTTGACGCGCTGTCCTTGCCAGGTATGTGAACTTCAGAAGCAAAAAAGTTGTTTAGCGATGGTGTCATGTTTGAGATGAGCAGATTTGATGTTCCTGGTTTTCCTGGTTTGATTGGTTTGATTGGCAGCATATTGCGCCACAGCACCTTGTAAACCATTACATGGTGCTATGTAAAGGAATAGGTCTCAAACTTCAAAAAGTAGCTCCACATGTATACCTTGTAGGAAAATACTTACTGTTGAAGCGCCTTGAGCGTCACTGAGTGACGGATATGAGTGCTATATAAGAAGCCACTATTATTATTTATTATTATTATTTTAAATAACAGCGAGACCACTTACTACTAACTCACTCTGCTGCAGTGAAGTTATCAACGAGAAGTCCCCCTCGATCCACTAAGCAAAAGTAGTAGTAGTCTCGGCCGATATCCTACCTCCCGCTTGGGTAGTAGTTAACAAGCAGGACAGTTTCTTTTCAGAACTAAGTAGTCTCCCGAATTATGAAAATCTATTAGAATAAATAGCAAGACAAGTTCTCAAGAACAATCTACACAGCGAAGTAGATGTATACACATGGTGTTACTGCAAATTGAATCCACTAAGCAAAAGTAGTAGTCCCGGCCGATTTCCTACCTCCCCTTAGTAGTTAATAAGCAGGAAAGTCCTTTTCAGAACTAAGTAATCTCCCGAATTCCGAAATCAACTGCAGTGGAAAAAATAGCAAACAAGTTCTCAAAGAACAAATCTACAGAGCAAAGTAGATGTATACACATGGTGTTACTGCAAACCGAATATACATTAAAAATCTCCTTGAAATCCATGTTCCATTCCAGGTCAGACATCCTCCTTGAGTCGTTCCCACAATCGTTGTGTATCGTCGCGAGATCGTCTCCCGACCGACGAGAGTTGTGGGTTTGACGCAGCCGTGGCAGCCCTGGCGGTTAAAATCAACGTCTCCGAGTCGGAGCATCCTCTTCTGTGCGAAGGGATTCGGAGACAGAAGGGAGAGCTGAGCACGACGCTGCTGGTGCATTATAAAGACGATCAGAGCAAACTTCGCAAGGTTGGTCTTTGGACCCCAATTATTCTCATTGTTTGTAAACGACCTTCCTAATTATGTAGCTACAGGTCAAGTAATAATATATGCAGATGATACGATAATTATGTACAGTAGTACGAATTCAGCTGAAATTGAAACGTGTCTTAATGCTGACCTGGATAGAGTTAGCGTGTGGTTGACAAAAATTAGACTCATTTTGAACACTACCAAGACTAAGTATATGGTAGTACTTGTCTTATCAAAATATGACTTCAAATCAAATGATTAATAGCAATCTGAGAGGGTTGAGCCTCTGTTTCGAATCTGAAACCTTGTATAAAAAGAAAATGTTAAGTCAAATCGTGAATTTGTGCCTAATTTATTAAAGCATGCAAAAGTACAGGGCCCAATTTCATGGCTCTGCTTACCGCCGAATTCTGTGCTTGCGATCACCATTCTGCACTTACAGGACAAGCACCGAATTTCTGCGCTAGCTGTGTAAGTGAAGAATGCCTAGTGACTTGGAGTACCCATGCGCACAATGAAAACTTCCCTGCTAATCTGTGAAGTATGATTGGCGTTAGCACAAAAATTATTTGCTCACAGGAAGCAGAGCCATGAAATTGGGGCCAGTTGTCTTCAAAAAATGTTTGAAACAAAATCACAAAAAAAGGTTGAGGGATAGTTGTGTCGTAGATTTTTGGATCAAATTGGTGTTTTGCCTTTGAGAAGCTTGACATCAGTAAAAAATAATGTGTCTTTTTGTTCTGATTTAGATTCTTGATGCCCTTCTCGACAAACAAGGTCCTCGGACACAGAGATCCTCCCAGCCCGTCCCTACACCTTCCCCACGCTCCGCCCAACACGATGGTAGTCATAGCAACGCATCGCCGTCGATGGTCGACGAGAATAACTCTGATCGTCGATCTCATCAGAGCAGAAGTCCTCGAGACGAAGAAAGAGCACCTCCTACCGAACCGCTGTCGTCTCATCACGGTCCAGACGCAGCAACTTTAACATCCGCCCCGACCCGAATGCCCCCCCCGCCCCTTGTCAATCCGCCCCTTCCCAAGACACCCCAAGTATCGCTAGCTGTATTCAACACTTAAACTCTCGTAAGTCACTCTCGCCGGACCGGTCGAACGCCCCGGCGTCGTCGTCGTCGAGGACAATGTCCTCCCCATCTCAGCAACCCCAGAGGGCGCCCTCCGATGTCGTCGCCACCGGTTGGAACGAGGACCCGGCAGCCTGCTCCGGAATGATCTCAGTGGGGCCGGATATCGACCAGTGGAGGCAGGCTCAAACGAGGGCCAGTGGGAGTGGGCGGAGTAGTAGCTACATGTACTGGGGGAGGATATTTGGCAAGAATCAGAAAAGAAGTAAAGGTGAGAATCTTGCAAGTTTTTATAACGGTTCATTTTTATGCACCATAGTAATTCAGACAGAAGTGTTTCTCTTGTCACTTTGTACAGACTCCAAGTTTATTATTTTTTTAATGTAAAAAAATTTATACTAAGTAAAAAATCAACATTTATCCTTTCCAGGTATGGCAGCGATAGATAGCAGTGCACCCGAGACCACATCTAGTGATAACTCCCCCACTATGGGGCGTCGTGTGCCCCTAGGGGGGTGGGGGAGATACCACGGTCCCGGTAGTGACAGTGGGAGTAGCGGCAACTCTAGCGACTCTATAAGCTCTAGTAGCTCAGCAGAGAGGGGGTCTGGGGCTAGACCAAAGATCAGAGAAACCGAAGGGTGAGTCGAGTTCAATATTTAAAATTTTTAACTTTTTTTTTTTTTTTTTCAAGTTGAAATTAATTTGAATAATTTTGGGTTGAACAAAGTGAAATTGAACAGAGCGGGACTTGAACCTGCCACCTCCGGATTAAGGAGCCGGCTCTCTCCAACTGAGCTATCTGCCCTATGTTGGCGGTCTCCCTATTGTGTCAATATTTTTCTGTCGGGGTGGCCAGTCAGAAGCCATTCAACCTGTAACTGCCGTATGGCCAGGGATCACACCCAAGTTTATGATACAACCTGGGAAGCGGCAGCAGAGGGATCACCTTTAAGGGGATGCGACTTTTTTATTTCAAAAAAACAAGTAATAAAAACCACAAGGGAAACTGACCGGGTCATTTTCCAACGTGGTTTGTCACTCTAAAACGAATTTGAATGATTGGTTTTAGAGTTGGAATCCGTTCAGTTCACTACCTGAGATGTGTTTGATCTTATTCATTTGGTTACGTTATTAACCCTCTTGCTGTCTGACCATTCAATACCATTCACTGTGGTTTTGATGATAGATAAACTATGCCAGCCTGCAATATGATACCATGAGGGAATGCATGGACACAGTACACAGTTAGTTCTGTGCACGGGTTGTGCCACCGTACACAACCTTGGCAGTCGAATGGTTTCAAATGGTTGGTCACCTCACTGGAAAATGTTGCCAAGAGTCACTGACAGTAGGAGGGCTAAACTAGTTATGTAATTTTGTTGAATAATTAAGAATTTGTAAAAACACGTTTAATATTTTCCCTCTTTTCTTTGTTACATGTTATATTGAATTAAATTGTCTTGTTGGGCGTATGTTGGTGGATTATTGGAAGTTTTCTGAGAAAATTTGTAATTTACACCTTCTTTTTTTTCTTAGTTCGGTGCCGGCATCATCTTGGGTACACCCTGGTCCTTCTTCGATGTCTGATACCCAAGGAGCTGATTCCAGAAGTTCAACACCAAACTCTAAAGGAGTCAGGTAAGAAAAGAGCGTTGCTCCCCCCTCCCTTCTCCTGTCCTCCTTCCCCTTCCCAATCTCACCACTCCCCACCAATAACACAGACGTTAGAAATTAAGTTAGGCCCCGGACAATTTGTTTACAAGGCATTTTTATGTTGAAAGCTTTTTTTACATTGTTCCTTCCCCTAAACAATCTAAAGCTATCAACTCTTTGTTTTCATGTTAAAAATTTTGACAAAAAACTTCTGTTCTAAATTTGTCTTAGTTACCAATTGTTATGATACATTGCGTTTACTCTTCAAAACCATTTTTTTTGTTTAAGGAAGGGAGGTAAGAAAGGTGGTCGGAGCGACATCTCGCCCTCCATTCCTAACCAGCCCAGCGAGGCTTCTGCACACTTCTTCTTCGAGCTGGCTCGCACCGTCCTCACCAAAGCTGGCGGATCGAGCAGTACGTCGTTATTCACCCAACCCGCCGCGAACACCAACCACACCGGTCCCCACCGCGGACTGCACCTGTGCGCGTTTGAGATCGGATTGTACGCGCTGTGGTTGCATAACGCTGTAACACCCAACTGGCTGTCAAGGACGTACTCATCGCATGTATCATGGATTACAGGTAATAAAAAAAACGTGATGTTTTAGAATATAAGATTAACTTCTTAAGACATGGAAGAGTTTTCACGAATACTGGAAGACTAAGTCCGTATCCAAATTGGCAGCTACAGCTATGGCTATATCTATGGCTACAGCTACGGCTACAGCTACAGCTACGGCTACGGCTACAGCTACGACTGTTGCTAAGGTCACCCTATAAATCAGAAATCTAGCCATAGCTGTAGATGTAGCCGCCAATTCGAACACGGCCTTAGTTATTTACAATCAAACCTAACAGCCATTAAAATGGTATCGGTTGTCCTGAGAAAATATTTCAACTTTGTAACCTTCAAGAAAAACTGGTTTTGAATCAAGCATTATTTTTTTAAACGAGTGTCAAATCTTAAAATTCTTGAGTTTCTGGTCATTTGTTCAGGTCAAGCCATGGAGATCGGCAGTGCAGCCATCGGCATGTTGGTGGACACCTGGGAAGGTCACCTGACCCCCACCGAGGCCGCCTCATTGGCTGACAAAGCGTCCCGGGGGTTGGATCCGAACATGGTGGGAGCGGCTGCCGAGTTGGCCCTGTCCTGTTTGAGACACGCCCACGCACTGAACCCTACAGAGGTCAACCGAGCATTGACTCAGGTATGCGCACTGTTTTTCTTCTATTCATTTCATCACCCAAAACTTTTATATTTCATTGTCTTATGTGTTGTCTAATGTATGGTGTTATTATATTACAGTTTTTAATGTACTGCCTTTTACTTATATCAACCCTTTTGCCTTTTATATATATTGACCATTTGCCATTATAATTGATATATTCTCTGTGTAATTGTTTATTTCTTGTAACCTGTTTTTGTACTTCCTCTGTTTATTGCATTTTGACGCCTGTTTTGTTCTTAATGATGTTATGAAGCTTTTGTTTTATTATTACATTCTATTCACTTATCTTTGCTTATTTTGTAACGTTTAACTCTGTCACATTTTGAAAAAATATTATGTATTTTTGGTGTTAGCGTTGGTAGTTATTTAGAATTAGTAAAATAATCTTGTTTTTAGGTTGATTATTGATATGTTGAAATTTGCTGTAGGATTGTAAATTTGTCAGTGGTTATATTTTTTTTGGTAGGGAACTGGTGATAATTGATTAGTTTTGTTTTCCTGCAGTGCAAGGAGCAAGATTACCATATGTTGGCCAACGCTTGTCTAGCTGTTGAAAGTGCGGCCAAAGGCGGCGACGTCTACCCAGACGTCCTTTTCAATGTTGCCCGGCAGTGGGAGTGGCTTCACGACAACATGTGGGGGGCGAGTAACACGCGTAGGACTCGGAGTGAGGGCGCCGACGCGCACCCGCCGCCAGCCGGACGGAATGGCTCACCGACCACCGAGAGTAGTCAGATCGTCCCATACTCTGTGGCTATGACGGTCGCCCCGAACGCGGCGATGGTGAGCCCGCTGCTGCTACCGTACGGAGTGGCGAGGGTTCCCCAGGCGGTACCGTTGGTGTACCACCCCGGCTGTCCGGAGTACGTCCAAGTCGATCCCTCGTATCTCCCTCGGGGTGTTCCAGCCTCATTCCCATCCTACCCCGCTCTCCCTCGTAGTAACAATGGACTTCAGGGCCGGCATCCCCAAGCCGGCCATAGGCAGTTACCCCCGAACTCCCATAACATCCATTGGAATGCGGTTCATCAGTGTCCGCCCTACTACTCCACGTGTCCCTACTCGTCACCGAATCCCCCACCCCAGGGGGTCCCCCTTCCCATCCCTAATCAATTTCCTACCCAGCCGCCCCCGGGAGGTCAGCCGGGGGTGCCCATCCGTGGACCCCACGGGGTTTATCCAATCCCCTCCATGCATCCCAGACAACCGCCAACGTCTCAACCACCCCCTGCACAGCAAAACCCCCCTCTGCAGCAAGTGGTTGGCCCCATGGGCCCACATCCACATACAGGACTGTTCTACTTAGATGCGGCGTACAGGGTAGGAATGCTAGCCATCGATACATTAGCGAGGAGGGTGCACGATGAGAGGACACAGTCCAGATTCTCACCGAATCCACCGTACGGTGAAGACATCAAATGGTTGCTGGAGATATCCAAAAGGCTTGGTAAGTCAACTCCGAAAATGGTCCTTCCATTGTTTTGCATAATTTATGTTAATGAGGTCACAATTCTTATTCTCGATTTGGGACTGCATCAGAGTGTGCTCACAATTCAACAATGCCACTAGAGCTGAAATTCAAACCTACCATTATTAAACCCGTAGGTGCCTGACTGGTCTCTACATTTAAACACTCCTTAATTCAATTATATTTCTTCATTAATTTAATTTCTTGAAGGCCAGCACCTTTGAATTTTTTACAGGAAAGCGCTCCTTAGAAAAGCTGTATTATTATTATAACATTAGTCCCGCTGCCTTAAGCCAGTGTGGCACTCATTACTGCATTATAATAAACATTCAGTATTTATTGCCTCCCAAATAAACGGAAAAAGGACAACTGTTATGTTTTAATCATCTGCTTTGTGAAGAATTATTTTTAGAATAAAAAGAAAAAACAGAAATCTTCTGGTAGATATGTTTGTTTCCCTCTCGGTGCTGTTAATGAATTGATTTTTTAACGATTGGACTGATTGTTGTCTTGTGTGGTTCAGGTTCCAGCTATCTACAGCAGTTCTGCGCCTGTGTCCTCAACGTGGTGGTCAGTCCATTCGTTCTCCACACCATAGCCTGGGAGTCGGCCCACTACCTAGCCTCCAGCAACCACACCCGATCCAGGCTAACCTGCGCTCGCTAGTACTCAGTCCGATCGTGCAGAAGTGCGTTCAGATGTACATTCAGTGCATCCACCAGCGCATGTACCACGTGACCCAGCCGGAGTACGACGATTTCATCAATGTCGTCCAGAGCGCGCAGAAGGCGTTTGTGATGGCGCCGGGCGGCATGGCACAGTTCAACGACTTCTTGCAGTCGCTACGGCGACTGAGCCCCTTAAAACGGGAACTGTGGACGCGACTGGCCAGTACTCTGTCACCGGGCAACGTGTTTGAACATTCGTCTAGTAGTCACTGATTACTAAGGTAACTATTTCCATGACAACGTAGTAATTATGAAAAACACAAAAATGACAAGAGATAAGATGATGGTTATTTTGAAAACAGAAACAAACAAATGAATTTTCAACAGATGAAGAACTTTTTAAAAAAAGATATATTTACACCAAGAAAAAGGACCTTGTTTCATTCATTCCAGTGATATTTCAATTGTTGCAGAGAAATCATGCAAGCTTTCTTTCATCTCGTAAAAAACAGATCTCCCCCCCCCCCCTTCAAATTTTGTTTTGTGTAGTTAGAAGTTTAAAGTTGCGATTTGCCGTTTTCGTAAAGTCACCATTTGGTGTCGTTTTATGGAGACTGCTTTATGATGTACTTAACACGATTTGTGTACAATACCAATGTGTGCAGAACATATTGCATTTGTGTAGTGTAGAGTCGTTATACAAACGTAGCTTTAAAAATAACAAACAATTTCAGTCTTAATTACGGACTTGTTGTTTGACATAGATCTGGAAGAGTTGGACTAAGTGTGTGACGTTCTGTAGTGGGTTTACAATCAAGCAATTCAAAGTCATAGATTTATCATTTGCTCTATTGAAATCCCCAGTCGTAACTTTTCACACTTATATAAATCCATAATATTGCTTATCGAAATCAGGGAAACGTCGTCGTTAATGTTTACAAAAAAAATGTAAAAAAATTAAATAAAAATATTTAAAAAAACAGTTTTCAAGTGCAACGTGTGTGAGTAGTGTTATAGGCAAACTAATTAGATTTTAAGACGGCAGATTGTCGTCTCCGTATGATATATCTGATGTGTGTGCCCCATCATATTTTGTACTCGATTCCTATTCATTAAAATGAACAAAAACAATAGACTTATTTTTATTTATTTTTCAAAAGATGAAACTTGATGGACACTTTTGACCCCTTGAAGCTGTCCCTGGCCCCTGTATTCTCAGACCCTCCAGAGATTTACTAAGACTCTGTAAACCTCATCCCTAAAATCCCCGGAGTAAATAACAATATTTCCTCACTTTTTTAAGAGGGGCTCCAAGGTCAAATTAAGTTTTATGATCAACTCATTTTTTCCGATTGCGCCCTTTTGAAAATGGATTAAAAAAATTGCAAGTCCCTAACCTCGCGTAAAAATCATTTTACACATTAACTTAACACCCAAACTGTTGGACTCTGATTATGGTGGTATGACTGATCCCATGCAAAGCATGATCAGTTTACAAGTGCAGTCCTCAGTCCAACACCATTCAGTAACTCAACACCCAAACTGTTGGACTCCTGATCCCATGCAAAGCATGATCAGTTTACAAGTGCAGTCCTCAGTCCAACACCATTCAGTAACTCAACACCCAAACTGTTGGACTCTGATTAGGGTGGTATGCCTGATCCCATGTAAAGCATAATCAGTTTACTAGGGCAGTCCTCAGTCCAACGGAATCAGACAGAGCATGTCAAATTGGCTGCACATATGAATTTCAATTTCAGATTTTGTTCAATAATGAACCTTTCAATAATTTTTGCAGAACTTTTCTGATCCTCACATGAGTATGTTCTATTTTTTTACATGTCTCTGAATTATAGGACAACACTTGATGTCAACATTGGAGAAAGAAATAGTTATTTTTAAATGAAGGGCTGTCCCTGTTATACTGTTGCCATGGCAATGCAGACTTTGATTATGTCATTTTGGTTAAGAATCTAAACACAGTCCAGTTAGCGCAAGCTTTAATTCCGCCCTCTCCCCCCCCCCCCCCCGCAAAATAAAAAAAGTTAAAAAAAATAATAATAAATAAAATGAAAAAAAAAAAATGAAAAATATATTTAATCATATATCAATTGTGATTTACATTTTGTATTTCCCAAAAAAGTTATAAAACATTTCATAAAGAACATCGACAGAAAAAAAAAGTGACATTAAAAAAAATATTCAAAATAAAATTTAAAAAATAAAAAAAGAGAAATATAAAATTGATTTTACCAATACATTGTATAGCTATTCTTCTGCAGTGTCGTAAAGTGTGTTAAACAAAAGCTTTTTATTCGTGTTGATGTTAGAGGGATGTTTTCATGTGCAATGATCTTGGGAGTATTTTGTCGTAAATGGAGTTGTACGTCTAACCCGTGGTAAATTTCATCAAACTACTAAGCGCAGAGAAACCAGCTTAGCAGAAACGGGCCACCAGCCAAAATATGTAAACATGGATTATTTGTGACTGGTTTTCTGCAATGTTGTGCTTATGGACAACAGTTGTTAAGCAGGTTTTATTGCAGCTTAGCGGCTGGTTGAATGAATGCCTGGTAATCCAGATTCACTTGTTTAGTAAAAATTCTTATTGTGTTTTTAGAATATTCTTCCTTCGATTCCATTGGCTGTAGCTATGTTGTGGGTGGAGCTTCCATTTGTCGATCGTATCTCATGAATAATTTTTAAGACGAGTCTACATGTACGTACTAGTTAATAAATGCAAATTACATGTATGCAAATTTGTGTAATGATGGCAAATCTAGCAAATCAAAACTCTGCAACATGAATATGCATAAGTGGGAGTTGCTTCCTGACTATCAGTAGATCACTTAGTGATTCTGTAGTAATTAGATATGCAGAATAGTATATGGACCATGAAAATCTTTTAAAAAGTATAATTCAGGTATTTATGTTAATTTCAGTGAATATGCAGTAGATGTAAATTTTAAGATTTATAACAGTAACATGCAAGTCCCATGTATTTTTTAATTCTCGTTTTATTTTCGATGAAAATTTTGTCATTGTTAATAAACGTATTATTTCTAAAAATTAAACTCGACCTTTGACCTATATCAGCTTTGTTCGCTATTATCAACTGCTCTAAAAACACAAAATTTGGACAAAGACGTTTGCAATGTCAATAGGTATCGCTATTTGGGATGATACGTGCTGACAGCTAGTCCAGGATGAGGTCAAAGGTCAGAGTTTGATCCAGAGAAAAACTCAACTATATAAGAAAGCACAGGGTAACATTAATGATTGACAACCAAACCCTCGAGGAAATCTCTTTTGTTTATGACGTTTATTTTGTAAGCACATCACTCAGGTTTATTTTAACCAATTTAATGTAAATAGTTTTTTGAGAAAAATAGATCTTTTTTTGTTGTTGTTGATTTAATTATCCCCCGTTTAAATAACAAATTTGCAATTCTTATTATTTTTGTTTAAATTGAAAAACTCCATAGAATACTGGAACAGACTTTCTAAACTCTGGCCTTGTGTTCTTTGATCTATGAGCCCAGACATCACGTGGGTGGATTTTTTTTCTTTCTATTTTTAAAAATTCTTTTTTTTCTCTTTTACATATAATATGTAGTTAATTTCCCTAGTGTTGTTATTTATATATATGTAAATTAGTCATGTGATGTTAGAAGAAAAAAAACAAATGCACTCCATTAATAAAAAATTAAAAAATTAATAAAAGATACAAAGACCTGATGAATTCTGGTTTGATTTGTTGTTCTTGATCTACTAAAGATGACCAAACTCCCCGAAACTTAATCTTTCCACAATTATGAACACTCGTTGAAACTCAGTTTTTTAGACAAGAAGAGAAAGGTCTAATTTAAATGCCGTTTAATAAATAAACACTTTTAAATTGTAACTTATGCAATTGTTTGGAAGAAGATGAAATAAAAACTGACAAAAAAAATTTGACTTTTGACTAATCAAATGTAAAAGACTCACGGTCAAATGTACAACCAAATATTGCATAGATAAGACTTACAAATAGAAAACTTCTACAGACAAGTTGTAAAATGTGCTGCAAAGCTCGACATTAAATACAATCGTTTACAAATTTGTATAAAAACATGATAACTAGAAAATATAAAGCAGAACAAGTTCAAATTAACCACCCGCATCCCCCGGTGATGGATTTTTCTACTGCGACCTCAACGTCGAAATCGGTTTTCTTAAAAGGCCATCGACCGATTTTCTTCACCTTTGGTCAAAATCAGGAAAGAAATGTGTTCACGGACACTGTGCAGTTTGTCGCTTGTCGTTGATCCAATCCAGGAACTGATTGACCCTGGAGTACACCCCCGGGGCGTTGGGCTGGGCACACCCCGACCCCCACGACGTCACCCCGACGAGCTGCCACACCCCTTCGTACTCGCACACCAGCGGCCCGCCGCTGTCTCCGTCGCACGAGTCGATCCCCCCGTTGAGGTAGCCGGCACACATCATCTCGCTGGTCAATTTGTAGCCGTAGACTCGACGGCTCGTGCAGGTTGAGCGCGAGAGGAGAGGAACACGCGCTTCTTGGAGAAGCTTCGGGTAGTTGTCACCTGCCAAGAAAGAAACAAACAAACAAACGATAAGTCAGAGAAATATTTTACCTAGTTCAGGTCTGAGGCATTGGAAAATGGGATATTGGTTTTGTTTCGGCTTCGGTTATCACCAGTGTGTAAGCGCAGAATTTTACGGTAATCGTAAGCAGAACCATGAAATTGGGCCATGAGATTTGGGATGATTTTTGTTTCCAAAGAACATCTTCGTGTTTATTTTATAAATTTTTTTGTACCTGTATTTCCCCATCCGGATATCCAACAATTATGTCCGTCGGGCAGATCTTCCCGCCCCGTCAAACAAGCCGGCGTGACGTAGTTGTTCATTGGACTCCACGGCCGTTCTTTGCCTTGATCTTGATCACCGCTATGTCGTTATTGGTGGAGGAGGAATCGTAACGTTCGTGTATGTGCAGACAATCAATGTCAAAATCTTGCTCTGAGCCCTCGTTGCGATATTGATCGTGTTCTCCAAGACGAACTGTAAATCGTTCCTTTCCGTACCTGC
This sequence comes from Pycnopodia helianthoides, assembly GCA_032158295.1. Taxonomy (NCBI): domain Eukaryota; kingdom Metazoa; phylum Echinodermata; class Asteroidea; order Forcipulatida; family Asteriidae; genus Pycnopodia; species Pycnopodia helianthoides. The sequence continues at coordinate 12,416,807 of CM063261.1, forward strand.
AAAATTATTCCAAAATACTGTAAGAATTTGGGCAAAAAATACATAAATGAAGATGGCACTGCATTTCCTGAAGTATGTTTTTAAATTTGTAGTGTTGCTCTGCAAGGTTTGAGAATGTATTTGAAGTTGTGTCGTAGACAAATCAGTACGCACAAGTGCGGCGTTGCATAGCCATTGCCGGGTGCTGGCAGCACAAGGTTTTGTACACAAAAAACATTGACAAAGTTGTCTTTTTTCCCTTTTTGTGTGTCTTGCTTAACGGTTTACACAATTTCCATAACAGCATAATATAACGATCTAAAACACTGACCATAAATACTAGCAACTAAAAAACATAAACTGAATCATGACAACTGGTTCAGTGAGTTACGTGTCATAGACATGGAAAGTGCACGATCAGTTTTAAAGGTAGGGTCATAGATTGGTATTTGCTCTCCAAAAATTAATGACCATAAAAACTTAACTTGATGAGAAGCACTGCAAGCACTGCAGCAGTTGCTAGAATAAATTATTTTGAGAAAGGATTCATTTCTAAGTAATTTGGTTCGGATAACCTTTTCACCCAAATTCATTTGACTCCTTTCTTGGATTTCCGAGGGTTGGTGTCCGTTTGGGAATGCTGCAGCCAGAGATGCGGTTGGTACCCTCTGTCTTCTCACTAAACGGTGATACGTTAGTGTGAAAATACTGTGACGGTTTTTTTCCTGTTTTCTCAGCAAGTAGACACTGTACTTTAGCTGAAACTTGCATGTGACTTTTATAGACCATGTTACATTTGTTTACAGAGTGGTGACCACGTACATAATGCATTTCCTGACGGGCAAGATGCTACACAGGCTCAATGGGAAAATTTATATTTTGTGTCATAATTTTCACATAAATTCAAAATTTACAAAAGCAACAGCTGTACAGCTTTCGAGATGTCCCCCCTTTCTTCATATCAAAAGTTGAGGAAAATCAGACAGTGCGATCTCCATAAAACATAAGATTTGTTGTATTCTCCCGTTGAGCTGTGTACAAATGTGCCCGCCGGAAGTCCAGGCTCTGTGGCTCTTTTGTAAACATGTGATGTCACATCATCTATAGTATCTTTCTTTATAACTCTGCTATAAATCACACTGACAAAAACCAATCTATGACCCTACCTCTCAAATGAGTTACATCAGCAAAGTTTTTTATGGTGTGAATTTCAGTATTCACTTTCTGTTCAGTTGCAATTTTTTTTTAACAAGTACGTTTGGTTTTTTACCTTTGGAAGCAATGTGCAGCAGAGATGACCGTATACTCGTCAATCAGAGTGGCTCCGCAGTAGTGACCACTTCTCTTCAGGATGAGCTGCACCTGCCAAGGCCAGCTACCTCGTTTAGCTGCCGAGCCCCCGATGATACGTGTGTTGATGCCGTTGACAACCTGTTTGATACCGCAGCTTCCTGGAGCTGTTGGGATAGGGGGGGGGGAGGAAATCATGAGATTAGTTTTTTGTCTCGTGGTGATGGATCGAGCTATCCCGTGTCGGAGATCAAACGGAGATAATAATAATAATAATAATAATAATAATAAAGACATTTGTAAAGCGCCTAATGCAAAAGCCTCTAAGAGATGTGTCAAGGGGTCCAAGACCAGGCCCGGAATTTCATCTTGGAGAGGGCAAGGCCATTTTCATTTTGTAAACCCACTATAAAAGGGCACTTCCATTGGAAAATCTTAAAGTCTATGGGGAAGTTTTGAAGGGGCACCAAGGCCAAGACCAGGGGCATCGAAGGCCATGGCCTCCGTGGCCTCCGTGTAATTCCAGGCCTGCAAGACAACAAGGTGGACTAGACGAATGACAGAATGGCAGCCTAAGAATAGGCAAGAGAAAGAGAGGAAGGCAAAAGAGAAGATGGAGAGATGACCCAACAGCACACATGGACACGGCTACGTGGACCAGAGTGGCTAGAGAGAGAGAGAGGCAAATGGAAGTTTTATGAGGAGGGCTTTATCCAACAGCTGGATGAACTAAAGCCTTGGTGATGATGATGAAAAGCAAAAGAGACCATATCAATTTTTCCTCTCGGCCTCCGTTTGATAAGTAGATTCTTTTATATGGCTCTTGAGGCATTGCATGGTGAGGTGTAAATGTATATTCGGTTTGCGGTAACACCATGTGTGTACATCTACTTTGCTGTGTAGATTTCGTTCTTTCGAGAACTTGTCTTGCTATTTGTTCTACTACCGCGGAGTACATTCTTTAAGACATCTCAATTTAAGAGCTCCCTGGTTCACCCCCAATGTCTTGGTAAAAATCAGCAAAATGAAATGAACACTTACGGACTGTGACTTCAGGCATGGGCATGTAACCGCACTCGACACCGACGTCTTCATTGTGGGTGCAATCGTGAGCGCCAATTCTCGGGTGCTGGCATTCTCCTAGATGAGCTTCTTCTCCCGTACACTCCAAGTCATCCAGCCAAATCTCCCCCTGGCCCGCTCCGTAGAATGCCTCTGTGAAGACGCGGACTCCACCACTGCAAGACAAATATACCACAGATGTAAGAAATATCACAATCTCAAGATGCTTAAGAGACAAGGAGCAAAGAGATATATGCATGACGACAGTTTGCCTCAACTTATTTTATTCATATTTATTTATTTATTCATTCTGGTTGTGAAGGAAAGGATTCTCAAAAAAGTGAACTTAATCACTATACTAGCCAAGAACCCCATGGAGAGAAGACAAAGAAGGGAGTTTCAGTTTTAAAAGTGGGAGGAAAAAACTATAAGAATTGTTCCAGGGAAAAAACCCGCGCCATCAGGTAGGAACTGAAAACCAAATCCCGATAGTGCCCCCAGCAGGCTTTCAAACGAGGATCCTAGAGGTGCAAAGCGAGGGAAGATACCTCTGTGCCAACCCGACGCCAAACCTGACAAACCACGTTGATGCCACAGCAAAGAAACATCAGAGAGAAGTACTCCTTCTCTGAGAATGAACCTCATTTAAAGAGAGGGTCACCCTTGTCGGCTCATCTAAGGACTGATTCAAGTCTACCATTTACCTGATTCCCAGCTGTTTGCAGACGACACGAGCAGCGTTCTCATCGAACCGGTCGTCACAAACCGTTCCCCACTGGTCACCATACATGACCTCCACACGACCTGAGTTGCCATCTGCGCCATCCACAAGACGGACTGGCAGATCATCTATAAAAATCAGAATAAAAACCTTGTTTTTAAAACTACAAAGGGAAACAATTTCAAATATCTTTTGTGTCACGAATCTTGAGTGAAGTGGCCGAGCGGATAAGAGCACCGGACTCAGTCCTGGTCGTGACACTTGTGTCCTTAAGCAAGACACTTAACCATTATGTCCTTCGGATGGGACGTAGCTGTGTCCTTCGTATGGGACGTAAAGCCGTTGGTCCCGTGTGTTGTGTAATGCACGTAAAAGAACCCAGTGCACTTATCAAAAAGGGAAGGGGTTCGCAAAGGGAAGGGGTTTGCGTTGGTGTTCCTGGTTTGATTGGCAGCATATTGCGCCACAGCACCTTCCTTGTAAACCATTACATGGTGCTATGTAAAGGAATAGGTCTAATACTTCAAGAATGTAGCTCCACAATACCCTGCAGGAAAATACTGAATGTTGAAGCGCCTTGAGCGTCACTGAGTGACGGATATGAGCGCTATATAAGAAGTCACTGTTATTTTTATTATTATATACACAATTTTTTTGAAATTGACATTAATTGAGCGATGTTTTTGGAAGAGTGAAGGAGAGTTAGAAAGAAGTTTTGTTTGGTCTTACTTGCTTGACATTGCTGTTCATCGCTGTCATCTCCACAGTCGTCGGCTGCGTCACATTTCCATTCCAATGGGATGCAGTTTCCATTCGTACACTGAAACTGAGTGTCGGTACAACCTGCAATAACGAACAACATCAACAGATATGTTCATATATTCATTTATTCATATATTCATTTACATTCAAATTTCACAGAAACGTGCTGGCCTCTCCGAGTCTAGCATCTGTACATACACTGATAATGCTTTCCAAATACTGATGTACTCCAGGAACCAAGATTAACATTGAGTTGCAGTCTCTTCTTATGAATATTTATTCTCCTGCATATGCATCACTTCTCATGAATATTGATTATTTGTAACTTCTGGGCCAAACAAATTTGTCGCTTAGCTGGCAAAAAAAGCTCTTTTCAAGTTTATTCTCTACAGAAGGGGGGCCTTTAGCGAGATGATAGTTAACCTTTAACATTGTCATAAATAATCTAATGAATATTCATCTAGCATGATGAATATTCAGCATGCAGCCACTAATTACCTGTGTTTGGTGTACAGACCACACCGGCAGCCTCTTTGGGGACGCAGTTGTGCATTCCCCATCCGCCGAACGCACAATTCTCTATAGACGTCTCTGTCCCCTCGCATTCCACGTCATCCATGATGATATTTCCCTCTCCAACGCCGAACTCGCCGACGACCGTCGCTGTGACTGCACCGCTACACACCACAAAACAAAACAATCACAATTTGTTCAACTTTTGTTTCAGTTTTTACAGGAAAAGAACCAATTGTTCACTTGTATAAGTTCTCGGATAGAAAAAGAAAAAAGTCTACTGCTGTGATGGCTTGGATTCGAACCATGAACCTTTGAATTTCAGTTGCAATGTTCTATGTACTGAGCTTCTCAGTTCAATAATTAGTGGACCTCACACCTTTTTAATCACTACCCTGCGGTTAAATAAACATTTAACATCTTGTAAACTTTGTGGAACTTACAAAATTTGAAGAAGGTACAAACATATGATTTTAGTAATTTGTACCATTCTGACCTCTATCTAGAATTATTTATTTGTTTATTTTTTTAAAGCAAGAATTGTAAACTTACCGAGTAAAACCAAGCTGTTTGCAGACAACGTTAGCGTCCTGTATGTCCCATAGATCATCACAGATGGTTCCCCATATCCCCATGTATTGAACTTCCACTCGTCCCTGGTAAACTTCACCGGTCCCCGTGGCGCCATCGTTCACAATGCGGATGTCAAAGGCCCCCTCTGTCTCTCCTGAATGAAAAATATTAAAACCCTGAATAACAACAAATCTTAATGACGTCTTTCGTTGATTTGTGAAGACTTTGAAATGAAGAAGCTTGTAAACAAAAATCGTATTTACCTTGTCCGGTCGGAGTGCATTCTTGTTCATCGGTAAAATCACCACAGTCGTTATCACCATCGCACAGCCAACCAACCGGGATGCAGCGCCCACTTGGGCAAGGGTGGTACAGTTGTCCTTCTATATTAGTGCAATCAGCTGTCAATGAAAAATCGATAAAATCATTATTCCCATCGCACAGCCGCAACAGACGACCGCACAGCCGCCAATGGGGCATTTGGTCTGTCCAGTCTGATGTCAGTTAAAAATCAACATGCGATGACCAGTGCAGTGCTAACAAAATTACACGAAGCGATATCGCCATCAACATAACACACTCGACAAACGGCCAACACTGCAACAGATTGTTTCTGCCCATAGTACGAGAACACAGGAACTGAAAAATTTAAATGTTTCACGCCGTCAGTTCTTTGGTACATTTCAAAGGTTCTCCCGAAACTCTCTCTCCGATGTGAAGTTCTACGTACTTGTCTGTGAGATTCTCTCGTAGTGAACTGTTCCCGGCTGGTCCTCAAGCCCGCCGGTCTCGGCTCGGTTGGCGTCGTACAAGGAGCAGTTTCTCCCGGCTGCGGAGAAATCGAACGAGCGGCAGACGAAGTCCATCTGGGTGGCGCAGAACTGGGCGCACTCCTCGAGCGTCTTCTCCATGTAGTTTGCATCGGGAGTGATTCTACTCGGGATGGAGAACTCTTCAATTGCATTGAAGTCGTCGAGTGGATTGTCTGTAAAAAAAAAACAACGGAAGAAGATCTCAATCAAAACCACACTTGACTTTAAAGGTACAGTCGCAGATTAGTTTCTCAGATTCTACTGTTTTGTGGTGAAAATTATCCAAACCATTACTTTGTAGGGAATCCATTCTCAAAATAGTTTATACTGTCAGTAGCTGCAGTGCCTCTTACAAAAGAAACTTTTATTATCATCAATTTTTGGAATGTTTATCAATCTATGACAATACCTTTAACATCCTAAATTCAACAAGTTCAAGACTCTTTCTTATAAATTAAATTTAAAATCTGGTGGGAGTTTTTTCTTTTGGTTGAAAGAACATCAACAAAAAATGAGACTTGTTTAGACTTCGAATTTTACTTACTGCATCCTTGTTCATCGCTGCCGTCTTCACAGTCATTATCGCGATCACACACCCATGATGAAGGGATACATCTTACACTACAAATGAGACCAAAAAAGGAAAATACTTCCAAATTAAAAAATAGACAACAACAAAAACATCTGTTTTTAATAAGATGACAAAAAAATAAAAAATTGTACTAAATGCATTGGTTTAGGGTAAAATGAAATCTGTGTCTTATGATTGAAGTGGTGAAATGGTCACACACTATTGTTAATGTTTCAAAACAGCAGGACAGTTCTTTTCAGAACTAAGTAGTCTCCCGAATTCCGAAATCTACTCGGCGGCAGTAGAATAAATAGCAAGACAAATTCTCAAGAACAAATCTATACAGCTAAGTTAGTAGATATGTACACATGGTGTAACCGCAAACTGAATATACATTGATATCCCACCATGCTAGCCTCAAGCATCAAGCATTTGATTTGAGGACATTATGAGAGTCAATGACGGCTTACCTCCCACTCAGACAGGTGAACTTGCTGCTCTCACAGGTTACTGGAGGAGGTGGCTCTGAAAAGGAAGACACAAAAAAAAACATTTCAAATTTTATTGATCGAGTATACAAGAATGGTACAGTCGTGGTTTTCGTCTCTGAAAGTCAATACTGTGTTGCCTGAAATAGCGCCCTCTTGTGGATTAACGTTCGTGTGATAACAAACGGAGGCAAAGTGCGCTTTTTGCACGGCTATTGCAGACAAATACTGCATACTCAAGACTTGAAATCAAGTCTAGGCTTAATGACGAGTTAATATGAGGCCGACATAAGGCAGTTTTTATGGACAACTTGGAGACAACCAACTGCAGAGCCGGCAGAAGTTTAGCGGCACAAGGTTGTGAGGGAGCTGGTCTGAAACTGGTCTACATTGCTTCATTTCAAGGGTTTGGGTCGGAAGTTCTTGGCTCCTGACGCTACTCTCTACCAGTATAAGACAACTATACGTCCCCTAATGGAGTACTGTAGTCACTTTTGGGCTGAAGCTTCTGCCCGTCATTTATCTTTATTAGATAAGAGTGCAGAAGCGCATTGTTAATCTTGTTGGCGAAGGGCTGTGATAAACCTTACAACTCTTTCCCACCGTTGGTCTGTAGCCAGCCTCTGTCTGTTCCACAGATATGTTCATGGTAAATGTGCCACCGGTGTGTCCGACCTGGTTCCTCCTATCAGGGTGTTTGAGCGTGAAACCAGGCTCTCTGCTTCTTCTCACCCATCAATCTCGCTTTGCCGAGATGTAGAACAAAGAGCCTTTCCAGCAGCTTTATTCCATCTCTTTGGAACTCCTTGCCTTGTGCATTTTTCCCTCCATCCTACAATCTAGACTATTTTTTAGAGGCATATCGATTCCTACCTTCAGCTCCCCCGAGTTGTTTTCATCTTATATATTTTCTTCACGTAGCCCCTTCCAAGATTGGCTGTAAGCCTTGTTCGGGGCAAACTGGCATAACAAAAAAATGATAACAATAATAATTTCTTTCTCACCGGTAACTTTAACATCCCAGCCGAAAACTTGAACTTCACACAACGTCAGTGGCAACAAAGCATTGCGAGACTGCTCAATGTGGACATATTGACCGACTGTTTCGGGCCGGCACTGGATGCCGATGGCCCTCTCAGGGGTCAGGGCGGCCTCCTTGACCATGAGACCGCTGATCTCCCCACACTGCCGAAAACCGTTGGTGTTTTCAACTGAGTTGCCAACGGAGACTGTTGCTCGCTTTAAACGATTGCCTGTATTGAAATGAGAAAAAGAATTTTAGGGTATTCATCGAGGAAATCAAGAAAATTGTTTTTTAAAGTTGAAGACTAACAAACAAATTATACACCTACCATAATCAAAACGGTTGACAATGCTGATATGATCAATTTCATATTCTCTTCCGAGGTCAACACGCCACCAAGGATTTTTCTGATCATCTGTAAACATAACAACAAAAAACATTAAAAAGACGGAACAACAAGTTGATAAAAGTAATGTTTCTATGCGACTTTTTATTTTATTATAAGTTTTTTTCTTCTGGTAAGGAAACCAAGGATGCCTATAAGTGAACTTAATCACTGTAGCTCGCAAGCCTGAGGAAACCTGTAAACAAAGGATGCTTGCTCTGTGAATCAGAAACACCGGGGTTAATCCCTACTCTATCTTCCACGATAAGGATTCTTGGTTCTTTTATGTGCACTACCAGTCCTAGTACTCGGGACCTACGGCTTAATGTCCCACCCGAAGGACAAAGCAATTATGGCAAAGCATCTTGCTCAAAGATACAAGTGCCATGACCGGGACTCGAACCCATTCTCATTCCGAGTCCGGTGCTCTTAACCGGCTCGGCCACAACAGCCACAAATATATTTAGACATAAACTGAACCGTAAAAATGTTGGTATTGTACCTGTAAGTGTGCAGCTGTTTTGATCAAACATTGGGGAGAGGTTCCCATCTACAGCTAGGCCGGACTCTCTGGGACACCAGCTGATGTTAAAGTTGAACTCTGAGCTGTTGGTTTGCCCTGGGACAGCAGCTCTGAAAACATAGAAATCAAGACAATAAGGAGCTAATTTTAGGGCAGAAAACATTAATACACTCATTAAATTTGACTGGTTTCTGTTGAGTAAATGAGACATCTTCCTTCATCAGGAAAAAGTTTGGAAGAAATCTTAGTTAATAATTTATCCACTTGCCAACAATCCGAGATTTGTCAATGTGAACATTCCTGAAAATGGCCCTGGGTTCCCCCCTTAATTTAGACCCACGACCGCCCAGATGTTACAATTCAGGAGGGTTTGCAGACTCTGTGCATCACCAGAAATTCAAAACTACAGGTTTGGACACAATGTGGACTTTTACTTTCTCCCTTAGGTGACTGCTTTACTTGTGACTGGATTTTGAGAAAATCTTAAAATCAGGAAAAAATCCTGCAACAAACGAGTTTAAAAGTGCACAGTAAAAGAATAAAGTCTCTTCGTTCAATCGATGGGATGACGAACTCTCCGTGAAAATTTGGTACTTACGTAAACCTCCTGGTGCTACCGTGGGCGGAGCTTCAGTGTTTGTGGTGGCGGGGGTTGGCACGGCGCAACGCCGCAGTACGTCCATCCTTCTAAGGTACTGCCATCCGCCTTGGCGTAGTAGCACCATGGTTTATCATCGTTGTCTGGGTTACGACACTGGTTGTGGTTGCCAAGCCCTGATGAGCAGAAGACATGCAAGATATTTGCAATGTGGGGTAATTAACACGCTTTCTGAGCAACAGTAATTTAGTTTTACTTTGTTGCTCCTGACCTGCATAGTATTGTTTAGTCCTTTTGTTGGTAATTTTCTTGTGTCCTTCCCCAGATTGACTTTGCACACTCCTTCATACACTCATTTGTCATTTTCCCAATGACAATCATTCTGCTGTTCTCCATGCTCGTCCGTTGTCATCATCTTTTTTGTAGTTTGCTATAAATTCTGTACCTTTCTAGGGCTTGGCCTGTTTCTTGCCTTATGGTCTCTGTTTTGGTTTTCTAGTTCTTGATTTACCTTGTATGTTTTTTTGTATTTGTATTGTTGTGGTCGAATAAATAATATCAATAACAATTAACTCAATTACAAAATTTTAAAAAAGAACATTTAGGAGTATCAAACTAGATTTTTGGGATCATTCGTTGAAGAAGAAGCTTCTGTTACCTGTGTTTGGGTACATGTCGGCGTTCACCCCAGCACCCCTGCCTGCTGCATAGGTCCACGTGACGCAACGTTTGCCATCATGGGTTGTACTGTGGCTGCCCCGGTAACTATTGCCGTTACCATGGTAACAGTCTGTCAAAGCTGCAGGAAAAAGAAAGAAAAAAAAAACCACTTTGTAATCAAGTTGATTTTTTAATCGTTTAAAATTGAGCCTAAAATACTAAAGAAGAATGCAAGTTTTAACAAAAATCAGTCTTTATTCCCTAATTGCAGACTCTCACATATTATTACAATCGGCGCCAAAATTATTTTAAAAAATGTATTCCTTTTAATTTCTTTCTTATTAATGTATTGAATGCAATTGTGCCCTCAATCTTACTTGAGTCTGATGCAACTTTCTTATTTGTGTATTTACTGTAAAAACTTTAAGTATATGTCTGTGACCTTTGGACCCTTCTCCTCTTCCTTTGTAGCTTTGAGCATGAGAGAGCAAATATATTTTCTCTATTTTGAGGGGAGTACCTAGCTGGCCTTGCTCTGAATACTATTTACTTAGGAGGGATAATGTCCTAGTTTGGTGAATGCTTGTCCTTTTTAATTAGATCCCTTCAGCATCTCTTAACTTAAACTGCTACCCTACCCTATTCCTACAAACAACTACTCGTACCTTCTCCTTTCCTCTGGTAGTAGTCGTATGGGCTACCTTCAAAATTTCCCCTTAGAGGAGCTGTGGAAATGGTGGCTTTGCTCAGCCAACACTGAGATGTGCGTCTTGCGAAGTCAAAGGAAGCACATCCGAACGTCGCTGCCAGACAAAGCTCCGCGCATTGCTCCAAGGAAGTCTGTTGGTACTCTACCTCGTTGTACCCGGGGAGGGCTGCATTGGGGGTCATCTGGAACTGAGCGACCGGACCTGGAGAAAATATTTTTTAAAGATACATTGAACAGAAATATTTTCTAGTTTTGTACTATAGTCACTTGGAAATGTACATACTCTTCTACATTGGAACAAGGCGTTGTTATGTGCCGCCTGTGTGTCCGACCTGGTTCCTCCTATCAGGATGTTTGAGCGTGAAACCAGGCTCTCTGCTTCTTCTCACCCATACACTCTTGCTTTGCTGAGATGTAGAACAAGAGCCATTCCAAGAGCTTTATTCCATCTCTCTTGGAACTCCTTGCCTGGTGCATGTTTCCCTCCATCCTACAATCTAGACTGTTTTCAGAGGAATATCAATTCCTACCTATTGCTCCCCAAAGTTCTTTTCATCTTAAATGTTTTCTTCTTGTAGCCCCTTACCAAGAGTGGCTTTTAGTCTTGTTTGGGGCGAACTTGCATGATTTTTTTTCTTTTCTTTTTAAGGGGGCATTGTCTTGGCTGTGCTCTCTCCAGAAAATAAAGCACAAAGAATCCGACGTTGTCAAACTTGACCAGACTACACCTACCTATATCGATTCTCTCGTAGAAGTCAAAGGGGTTATTGTTGAAGTCGAACTTGGGGGCGGCGGTGTGAGAGTTCTGATCGGAGAGCCAGCACCTGTTGTCCGCTCGGTAGTAATCAAAAGATCGACACTCGAACGTGTCTTCAAGGAGACAGAGGCGGGCGCATTCCTCGACCGCGATGCCCTCCAAGTCCTTGAGGTTGGCTCCTGGGATAGCCGCGTTCTGGAACATGGCGAAGCGCTCCAGCGGCATGTCGCTTTGCTGGGAATTAGGGCCTGAAATTAAGAAAATAATACGACACTGGGTATTTTCTCTTCACTCTTCAAAGTTTATCGGTTTTGGAAGTTGGACGTTTTATTGAAATTCAAGTTCGATCCATTGTAAGTTTAATTTCCACAACTCCTGTCTTTAGCATTTTTTTGCCAACCGATCCCTGAACAACTCTTTGAGTCCTTACATTTAGTGGCAGTCACTTCAAGTTTTTAGGAATCTTACTGACATTATGGGATGTACTTGAAATGTAAATTTCTCTCAAAGGCATACAATAATTAGTAATGATTGAAAACAAAAACTTTTTTTTTTTTTACCTGAAAGTGATAGCTTGCTTGTTTATCACCTTGATTGCCAAAAGAAATTCTGTCTCAAATATTACTATATGCTATACAAATTATCTCCCCTATAATCCATTGTGGTCAAGTGGGATTCGAACCTCAAACCAATACGATTCCCATTATCATCATACCGGCATTTCTTGTACAGCTAGATTGTGGAAGCCCAACATCGCAGTACTCTCTTCTGGTGGACGACTGAGTGTAGCACCACGGCCTCTCGGCGTTGACCTCCGACACTGTCCGGCAGTAGTTGTGATCGCCGAGTCCGTCGTTGGGAACCGCTCTGGGGTGTGGCGGTGGGAATGGGGCTCCTGTTTTCCCAGTTCTGGCAGATTTTACCGGAGATGGTAGTTGAGACGAAGCCTCTGTAATCATTTCCCTGAGATTGAGTGAAGCATTCCGGCGAATCTGAAACCAAATAAATCAATCAACAGAGTGAAATTAAAACCACAGAAAAAAGGTCTATGACTTATGCAATTAAATAAATCACAAACCAATTCCATGCCGAGTGTCAACACCTGATAAAAATAAAATAATTAGAATTCAACAGATTTTCAGATTTTGTCAGATGACTCGGCAAACAAACTTGCTTGATAATTTCTGTTAAAAAAGACACCTTACTTATTTTCGATGTTTGCCTCTGTTGATTAAGATAATTGACACAGATGTTAACAATTTAAAGATTAATAGATTAGTAGCAGAAGTAATAAAACAATTGAACAAATTTCAAAGAATTTAAGGAAAGCACACCACGGAAAACGAGTTCAAACTTTATTGTCCACATGCATTGAAAAAAAATAACCTAAATAAATAAACAATTTGAAATGAATCAATTAGCAATTACCAAGTTAACAGAAACAAAAAATAACATTATAACAATAACATTAGACAAGAAAACTTAAATCAATTTGGTTAATGAATAAAAGTTAGTGTGTGGTTAAGAATTTTAACTTCAGGAATTTTACATACAGATGTTGAATCATGCTGTTGTGCATTAGTAAGACTTTTTCTTTCTTCAATTTTTTTTTCCTCCACCTTTGTTTCGACACTTTTGCTCCGAAGGTTCCCCAACGGAACAATACGCCCATCGCGTGTCCAGATCAGTGGTGAAACACCATGGCTGGGTGTCATCATCAGGGTTCCGGCAATGGTTATGCTGACCGATACCTCGATGGGCGTAATCATCGGGCGACACGGTGTGGGCGTGGGGTTCTAGGGATCCCCAATTTTGGCACGGCGTACCCGATGTGGTTTGGGAGACGGTGCCGCGATAGTCTTGTCCTTTCGGTAGATGATAGCACTCCGGCGAGGGCGCTTTCATAGCAGAAGGATAAAAACAAATACCTTTAATCATTTTGCCGCCATCCTAGTCTGGTTCCCCTTTGCTTATTCACCTACATATACACTGAATCCTTAATCAAACCAAAAGGTGCCAGATTGTTTTGACCCTCCATCCTCGTTTTGATGGCCCCGGCCTCGTTTTGAATGGCCAGACAACATGGAAATTAGAAAATTGTTATTTTTACTGTTAGCCCTTGAAAAAGGATTTCTAAGTCAGCTACATTGTTTACTGCATTCGATTCAAACTTTATTTCTGTACCATTCTCTTAGAGTCTAACTTACCTTTTAAAATTCTCCTCTTTTCAAACTTACATGGCATAAATTAATTTCAATAAAAGTATTGTTACAAAGAAGATCATTAGTAAAGTAACAACATTTTAAGAGCAGAAAGCTGAAGAAATTGAGACTTCACATTCACCAATCATGACATATAAAAATGATGCTGGTTAATTAAGCGAGTTAAAGTGTTCTTCATTCAAGTCAACAAATATTACAATGATGCTGCAAAATTAACAAAACAAACCGTTGACTGTATTTAAAACTGAAAATCAAAAAGTTATCAGTATGATTGGGGCGGATCTGCATTTGCAAGAAGAGAATGTTTACAAATCCAGGTGTCATTTTTGTTTTAGCCGTGTGGGATCCACCACTGAATATTGCACAAGGAGCAACAGAGGAATGAAAAGAATTACAATATCTTCAAAAATAATTTGAAATGGGACAGCAGAAAGTGTCTTTAATCTGTCATAAGACAAAGGATGATTTCTTAAAGATGGTCAAGGAGAAGTGGGAAATAACAAGATCTTCAAAAAAGAATTTGTAATGGGACACAGAAAATGTCTTAAATCTGTTATAAGACGAAGGATGATTTCTTCAAGATGGTCAGGAAGAAGTTGGAACAATTACAAAAGAACGACAAGATCTTCAAAAAAGAATTTGTTATGGGACAAAAGAAAGTGTCTTTAATCTGTTATAAGACAAAGGATGATTTCTTAAAGATGGTCAAGGAGAAGGGGAAAAATTACAAAAGAATGACAAGATAAAAAAAAAAAAAATTTGTAATGGGACAACAGAAAGTGTCTTTAATCTGTTATAAGACAAAGGATGATTTGGAAAAAGGAGAAGTGGAAAAATTACTTGAGTTGATGATGTTTTAAGAATTTGCAGCAGGACAGGCAGAGATGTCTTAATAGTGCAAGACTTTTTTATAAAACAGAAAACAATGTGAAGATTTCTGAATAAAGCGGAATGTCTAATTAGAAGATGTTGCTTCAAGAAAGAGGAGGATATCTCAGGAAGATATTTAACCAGGAATGAGGATGGTGATTTTGGCACAGGGCAGTTGATGATATCTTGGAAGATTGCTTTAAGAGGTCAGCATGGAGATGTCTTTGCAGAGATGGAGCGAACAGAATCCAGCCAATCGATATGTTGGATTTGGACTTTTTAAAAACTTTTTACCTGGATGGTTTGACGATCGGATGAAGTCCTCAAACCACTGGGATAAGTCATCGATATCGATCTGTACTTCAAGCCGAGTCGTGGCAGCTTGGCCAACTACAACATGGAGGCAATCTCTTTGATATGGAATGGAGTTGAATGGAGGGGGAGGGGGGGGGTTGCAGGGCAAACATGAATGCACAACTGTCAGAACACAAATGTTGTGGGTGATGCAAAACTTTTGGTTTGGTCATTCAACACTTTAAAGGGGGTATGCCAAAAGTTTTAAGCCATCACTCAGTTTTCAGTATTTGCTGATTGGATCAAGATCCCTGGCATGTCTCCCGACTCCATTGAGTGATCCCCGACTTCTTCCCAGATTTAGCAGTGTAGGCACAGGGCTCCTGGATTCACAGCTGTAGTGTTGAAGATTTGACAGACTAAAAACCCTATTCGGCTATACCTTAGGAAAAAAAAGGCCAAATCCGAATTGGCTTTTACAGCTACGGCTACGACTATTGCTAAGGGTGTGGCTAAGGGCGTACTGTACTTCAACGCATGATGATGTGGAAATCTAGCCTCAGCCGTAGCCATAAATTCAGACTCAGCCTTATGGTAACAACAAATCTGCACTGCTGTTAAGTAAATGGTACCAAGTATGTCTGGTCCAGCTTGTGCAATGCTGTAACTTTAAAAGTAACTTTGCTCAGACACAACTACCAAAAGAGCTTTGTGCAAACCCTGTTAAATACAGAGTTGTAATCATAATTGCAGACTCCAAACTTAACAATTCTAAGACAGTGAATAGGTTTAGGGTTGCCTCACCTGGGTTTACTCGTTGGTTTATACTCGGTTGCGTACAGACCACGCCGGCGGACTCCATCTCTGCGTTACAGTTATTGACTCCCCAACCGGCAAACGGACACCTCTGGATGGCGTCTTCGGTACCCCGGCACTCGACATCGTCCATGACGATCCATTTTCTTACTGATGTCGCCGCCGAAGTAATCCAGAGCGTTGGGTATGGCCTCCAGGGCATCACTGTTTATTTCATTTTCAAAATTCATAATATTATTTAAGGATAAAAAAGTTCACAATTAAAATTGCATCTCCAGCATTGAGAATAATTATGTGAGAAAGTTGCTCGGAGCTAAATGGCCCCAAGTCTCTTCTTCTTCCAGCCCCTTCCCCTTTCCCCCTACCCACCCCCTTGATTGAGATGCGTAAACTTGATTTGTTCCTCTCCTTCTTCCAGCCCCCTCCCCTTTCCCCCTACCCACCCCTCTTGATTGAGATGCTTAGGGTAGATATCGCCCCATAATAATAAAGGGTGTCTTACTCGAATCCAAGCTGTCTGCAGACCACTCTAGCATTGTCAAGATCCCAGAAGTCATCACAGACCAAGCCCCAGTCGTCACTGGCGTAATTCTTGACCTCAACACGACCTTCATGCTCACTACGTCCAGCGACAAGCCTGTACACATGACAAGATTAACAATTAAGTATCAATGTATTCTTTCATTCTCGTTGTTATTATTGTTGATTGTTCATTACATTGTTTCTTGGTTTTTTTTTCTTTGACATGGACTCTTGTAATATTGTATGTTTTTGTGGATTGACTGGGCATCAGCAGAAAACAGGTTTCATGCTGAGCTGATTTTACACAAGCAAACATAAGCAATATGGATGGCTAAAACCATTGCTTACAGCATTGGTTTGTAAAACAGGGATACATGCATGCAATCTTCCTGTAATATCAATCCAGTAATAATCATATCACATTTATCGGTAGAAACTGCTAAAAATTATAAAATTGTATTTATTATTTTCTGATATTAATTACCTTATCCAGTATTCTGTATCTTGAGGTGCGGCATCTGTAAAGAAAATATATTTAAAAAATCTAATAAAAGTACAATATAAATTATTTATAAAAATAATTCTGAAAATTTCAAAACACAACCAAAAACATATTTTCTGTTTTTTGTTCACGACAGTGGCCTAAATGGAACACCACATTGGCTCAGTGGTTTTCCCCCTGCCTTTCACTTCTGTGGACCCCGGTTCGAATCCTGCTTCGGACTGGAGCCTTGCATGCGGATTGGGTTTTCAGTCCCTACCTGATGACTGCATGAGTTTTCCCCCTCCCGAATCTAAAACTGATTATTTCTTCTCGTTTCCTTATCACCAACGTTGTTAGTGGCGTTTGCGCTGTTGGTTGTGTAATCAAATAAGCAAATAAATGAAATAAACAAATAAATGAAACAAACAAATCAATCAAATAAACAAAAAAATGCAATAAACAAACAATTAATACTAAACGCCTTTAAGTATTAGGAAGATTAATTTTTTTTCCTTACTTATTTTTTATTTCATTAATGATTAAAGTCCTAATCAGTTCTTGATTGTCTTTGATTTAAATAATTGCTCTGAATTTGTTCATATTCTCTCTTTTGTTTGTTTACCAATGTGGAAATAAATGTTGATTTGATTGATTGATTGATTGATTAAAGCAGTCTCACCGTGGTTTTTCTGATTATTTGGCACTCTTGGTTTCCCACTGTGCCCACTCCTTCTGTTATCCTCATCGTCCTCGTGTCCCTCGTCGTCGTCATCGTCATCACCAACATCTCTCACCGATCTCAACTTTATAAGTCTCTTGCGATGCTTTCTCACTGTAATGAGTGGAAATTAAAGTTGTAATTAACCAATCAGTGAAATGAAAATTAAAAGCAGCTATAACAAAGTTCTTTTGATAGTAATTTAATTAAGCAAAATTTTTTTTTTAACATGTTAAGCGTACGTCCTGCCTTTTTGGAAAAAAAGGAGGCGGGCCTTTAAAAAAAATTTTTTTTTAATGGACGCCCGACACATTAGTCAAAAGTTCGTTTACCCATATCTCAAAAAGTAATCAACCGAACGACAAAAAATTTCGGTTCTGGGGGTTTCTCATTGAGTCCAATCAGCACACAAAATTTCATTTTAATCCGTGACGGTCAGGTCCAAAAGCGTGTTGAATTGACACGGAATGACCCAATAGAAAAACATCTAACATGTGAGAATAATTAGTGAATTACTTTTTACTTACGCTTTTCCAAGTACAATAAACAACCCAGCACACAATAAACAAGCAGACGATGCCCACCGTCGTCACCTGTTTACAAAATCATACGCGTGGCCTCGCCGCAAGAGGGCTTTGTGGAAAGTTTTATAGCCTTTGTTCAAGGCTCAAGGCGCCCCTGGCCGGTGTCGCATTACGCACTACAACAGCGTCTTAACTTAAAATACTTACAGGTGCAAGAGGACACTGGCTAAAGTCTGATGCAATTTACCTTTCTTTGGAGGGTTGAGTTTCTTTTCTGTTTCTGTTTTCTTTTGCTGTGCTTAAGTTCAAGACCAAGTTCTTTGCTTCTGACATCAGCCACCTGACAAGAAAAAGTACAAAAATAAAGTTTAAATTGTGCAAAATTGGTTTACAGGGTGCGGGGGTTGCTACAGCACCCCATTTTGTTGGGTATAGGTGTTGATATTATTATATTAAAAATCACCCCTATTTTTCAACCATGTAATTGCACATTCTTTCATCTGATAATAATGTATTACTTTAATAATCCGAATAAATCCCTGACAAAAAAATGTTAAGTTCCTTGCCGTGAGTGGTTGGGGTCTGGGGACAGAATCTCAGGGGGTCATAATAATTAATATCCTGCCACACCACCAGCGCTGCACTCTTAATACCGGCCTGTGTGCAACCTCCCCCCCCCCCCCCCACGGTAAACTTTATGTTCTGGCAGGCGCTCGCATGAACGCACACCTTTGACCATTGGAGGGCACGGTCTCTAGACAAATTTTCCCACTGCGCTTTAAACCATACCTCTATCAACCATCATAGAGCATGAGGCTTCGGCCTCCATGCCATACTCTTCAACCAGTTTCCTTCCTCCATGTTACTTCAATTCAACCATAACAACGAAACTGTATTTTTTATTTTAATATCTCGATCACTATACAATTCCTAAAGCGGAAATGGTGGATGTTAGTCTGGTAATCCTTTTCTGAGTTGTCCACAGCTGTTATTCGACCCTGAAGTACTCCATTTTGTCACACAATATTGTTTAAATCCGTGAGCCGTTTGTTTATTTTGCGAAGTCTCAATCAGTTAGAGGGCTAGCTTTGCATGATGGTTTACAGGCCGACTTTCGACCCCAAGCCGAGTTTTTCCCAGGGTAAATAAAAACATATCTCTTCTAGAATTACCTTATACTCTCACCTGTCACGGCACACATGGTGTTACTTTTAGTAGGAAAGGTATTTGGAACCTGGGATTGTGATACATTCTCAAATAAATTACAGTGATATTTTCCGGGTTAGATATTGTAGTGTGAAAGGAATCTCCGGGTCAGTTTTAATCCGTGTAGAAAACTTTTACACGGGTCACAACTTACACGGATCAAATGTGAGTAGTGTGAAAAGGGCTTTTGAGTCTAGTTGATGCAAATTTTCACTGCCAACTTTCCCAGTGGTTTCGCTTTTACCCCTCGATGTTCCGTTACTGATGATCGCTGTTTTGTTGCTATGGTCACCGTTGGTACCCGGGTCTTTCCTTCCTTTTTAATGTCATATCGGAAGCGACCAGGAAACAAAGATGGTGTCACTTAGTGACTTTGAACCATCACAAAGGGGCGTCATACAACGCCAAGAAAGAAAACAGTTGAACCTGCTGCAGTGTCGATTCCGGCGTGTCGGGTCATGGACACACTAAACTTGATATTTTTTCGAATAAAGAGGTCACAGCTGCGAGTCCGATTTACAGATGGCTGAAATTGGCTTTTTGAATTCAGAGAAAAACTGTCTGAAAAAAACTCAGCCTTTCAAGTTTCAAGAAGAGAATTCCACACTGGGGTTCCAGTTTCAGTGAGAAGTATAGCCTATAACCATGGAGGAAGCCATGCTACAACCATGGAGGATCGAAGGAATAGAAAGGGGTATAACCGATTTATCAAGACTCAACCTCTTCAAACATCATTTATTTATAAATTATAATTGTCCTTATTTCAAAGTTGATTAACGCGCGGAGGAAGAGAAAGGTGTTAAACATTTAAACAGTGGAACATTTTATGACATTGCGTGCTTATTATCTTCGATTCGTGACATGTATTTAGGTGTCTCAATTGCATAATACATTGTTGTCAATATGGGAC
This sequence comes from Pycnopodia helianthoides, assembly GCA_032158295.1. Taxonomy (NCBI): domain Eukaryota; kingdom Metazoa; phylum Echinodermata; class Asteroidea; order Forcipulatida; family Asteriidae; genus Pycnopodia; species Pycnopodia helianthoides. The sequence continues at coordinate 12,436,800 of CM063261.1, forward strand.
GTGTTTGACCATCGGGTACGGGTAGCGCGTTGCGTATGGGCATTAACCAAACCTTTCCGAGATCAAAAGTCAGCAAGGTGGTACCTTTTTTTCCTCAATGTTTAAGGCTTACCACACGTCTCTTCCATTGTCTAACTATTGTTTAGTTCATCCACACCATGCGTCTTGAAAAGATAAGACGCGGTTGTGGCCGACCCGAAATCTTTGCCTCACGGCCCAACGCCACGCAAAATGGGCACAACCAAACCTTTTCAAGATGAAAATCAGCAAGATGGTGCCCTTTTTTCCTCAATGTTTTGGGATTTTTCCCACGTCTCTTCCATAGTGCCTATAACTATTGTTTCGTTCATCCACCAGCGTCTTGAAAAGACAAGACGAATTGCCGCGGTCGACCCCCGAAACCTTTGCCTCCTCACGGCCACAAAGTCACGCTTGACTTCAAGTTATAAATCATCACCGTATACACATTCCACAATCTAGATTGGCACACCAGTGTTTTAAAACTGTTCTCGATCAGTCTATGTCTACCTCCATGGTTACCTCCATTGCTCTTAGTCTTATCCCTATGGAATCCCCTACAGTATGTGTAACACCACAATAATAATATATGCTATTCGGTAACTCGAAAAATAAAATTGAAACAGGTTAAACTGTTAATGTTGGAAACTAGAGACAGGCCCAGATAGATTTAAAGGCACTGGACACTATTGGTAATTACTCAAAATAATTGTTAGCATAAAAACTTACTTGGTAACGAGCAATAGAGAGCTGTTGATAGTATAAAACATTGTGAGAAACGGCTCCCTCTGAAGTAACGTAGTTTTTGAGAAAGAAGTAATTTCTCAGTAAAATATTTGAATTGATTTTGAGACCTCACGCGTGAGGTCTCGAGATCGAAATCAAGCATCTGAAAGCACACAACTTCGTGTGACAACATGGACAAGGGTGTTTTTTCTTCCATTATAATCTCGCAACTTCGACGACCAATTGAGTTCAAATTTTCACAGGTTTGTTATTTTGTGCATATGTTGAGATACACCAAGTGAGAAGACTGGTCTTTGACAATTACCAAAGGTGTCCAGTGTCTTATAAAAAAAACCTTTTGACAACCCAGAACACCAAAAAATCTGACAAAATATTCTGATAAAACCTACTTCAAATCGAATTTTGAAAGACGAAAAACTTACCTCAAGTAAAAGGCAGAGTGTGAAGATAAGTCCAATTAGTTGTAGCACACGCATGCTGCTGGCCAAGTACAGTACTGTAGGAGTAGACTATAGTGGACTAGAGTGGTGGAAGTTTTGGCGGAGGAAACAATCCTATCCCAGAGAAGTTGTTGAGTCCCACACCGTCTGCTTGTTATAACAGTTCCGGACAAACACCTAGCCCAGATATGACTAAACTATTTGCAGGAAAGAGTCGTTTATATCAACTGGATTTGTCTATTAAAAAGCAGACGAGCTAACAACCTGCTTAAGGCAAAGACCCATATAAGGACTGTAGGCGGTGACAATTTCCAGATCGACCAATCAGCGTCTGCGGTGACGAAACGTCACGTTGGCTTGAGCCTATCCACACCTGCAGTGTGGTGACGTTGCCTGCTTGTGGGTGTCGCTCGCTGCGTGTGATCCCGGTTGAACCTTTTCATCTTGATCTTCATTCAAGTGAGAGGCCGGGGTACCGGCACGGGCCGGAAGTAAGAAGGGATTGTGGGTGGGTAGCTCAGGAACCTATCTATCAATTTCTCGGGAGAACAATAGATTCCCCCCCCCCACAGTCTTTTGCGAGTGTGGTTTGCCGCTGACAAATTTCCATGTTGATAGTTCATTCAAACGCCGAATAAATCATTGTTTTGTTTTGGTGTCAAACATTTAACAATGATTGTTCAAAACCATGTGTTTTAAAACCAATTCCATACGGCTCAAAGATTAGCGTAAAAATTGAGTAATACTGAGTAATGCATTGCACCCCTGATGAGTAAAATCGCAAGTTTTGTGTAACTTTTAGTTGTCAATGTTTGTGAGAAATTACTGTATGGAGCTTCATCATGGTTTAATAATTAACTTGCTTGGAACATGGAGGAAGCCTTCCTCCAGGCTTGGAATTAATTCTTAGAAGCTTCGACGTGGGAAGTTCCAAGTCGACGTGGGAAGTGTTAAAGGGTTGTACTTTTGGGAATTACTCTACAAGTTAATGACCATAAACAACTTACTTGGTAAAAAGCATTGGAGAGCTGTTTTGATATTAGAAAGCATTGTCAGAAACGATCCCCTTCTGAAGTAATGTAGTTTTAGAGAAAGAGGTAATTTTCACACAGATTTGAATCTGACAAAGGCTTCAGGCATGAAGCCTTTCTCAGGCATCTGAAAGCACACATTATATTATGCAACAAGGGTGTTTTTTCTTTCATTATTCTCCTGTTACTTTGACGACCAATATTGGTCCCAAATTTTCACAGGTTTGTTATTTTATGCATTATGTCAGGATACACCAAGTGAGGATACTGGTCTTAGACATTTTGTTTAGTATATCCCGCCTTTAAGTATTTGGAATGTATACGAGAGTCATTCATTCTTCGTAATCAATTTAGGGTCCGAATTTGAAGCATTCCTTCTCGTTTCTGGGAATATGATGTTGTCAGCAAAAATGCCCACTTCAAACAGCTGCGAGTGAAACCGGTCATCGTCGCCTAGCAACCGATTCGATTGTACACAAAGCACTGGGAAATACTGGGGAGATAATATTGGGCCTGATGAGTAACGTCTTGGATGCTCCTACGTACCTTCCTTCCTACGGGCATGGGGATACGTAACGCAACACGGGGCATTACTGCAGGGGTTCAGCTGGGATCAAGGGCTAGGGTTATTCACTAAATTGGAACTCATCAAAACTCCAAGTGCCTTTAAAGGGTTGATTGGTACATAGAGCTGACAAAATAGTCGAACACGGTGTTCATATTTTGTGTGATCAACCGTATACATGGAATAACAAACCTGTGAAAAATTGGGCTTAATCCGTTGTGTGAGTCGGGAGAGAAAAGTGAAAACCAAGCACAATTTTCAGCATGTAAACACATTGTCCCTAATTTTGGTTATAACAACCGAAATCAGCTGTTGCGTCTTTTAAAATGGTTTTCAGACACTTTTCTCAAATATTATGACTCTTATTTCACAGACAAAATGGTTTTAGTGTGAACTTCTTATCAGTTGGCCTATAAGCTTTAAAGTCAGTAGATACTTTTGGAAATTACTCAATAAATACGTTACCATAAAAAACTTACTTGGTAAGGAGCACCTGACAGCTGCCGATAGTATAAAACATTGTGAGAAACAAATCCTTCTGAAGTAACGTAGTTTAGAAAGGCTTCTGGCATGAAGCCTCTCTCTGGCATTTGAAAGTACACAATTCTATGCAACGGGGAGTTTTTTCTTTCAACATTTTCTTGCAACTTCGATGACCAAAATTGAAGGGAAAAAAATCACAAGTTTGGAAAATACTTGTCTTTGACAATTACCAAAAGCATATCCTTCCTATAAAGCTAAATTGTAAATACTGGTGGTTTTTATCCTTTCCAATCCTGTGATACGTTTAATTACTAGGTGACCAAGGTTCCAACCCAAATATTTTGGTATACTGGAGAAAGTACCCAAATGATGCAAACTTCCGAAAGAATAGGCAAAAAAAAAAATGTTAATCGTCACGGCCCGCCTCCTTTTTTAGAGGCCGCCTCCTTTTTTTCTTTTTTTAAGGACCAATTTATACGATCTCTGACAACAAAAATTGATACTAAAAAACATAAATATCGCCCTTTTTTTTTTTTACTAGAGCACATAGAAAAAACACAGAAAGAAGCTGGCAACCATCTTTCAAAAATATCTTGAAAAATGTGTCGGGCAGCCATTTTAAAAGAAAAAAGGGCCCGCCGCCTCCTCTTTTTCAAAAAGGCAGGACGCTAAACATATATTTTTTTTTATTTGCCTTAATTGCGTTAACATTGAGCGACATCGAACTAATGGTGTAGGTTTTGTTGCCAAAGAGTAAAGACACTCGATCAACCGTTTCTGACAGTAACTTCAATAAAATATTTCCCTGGGCAGTTTTTGCTTTTAAAAAAAATGCGCTTATTTCACTTTCATTCGAGTGATTTTTGCCTCTGCAGTTGAAACAGACATTTAATGCCTCTCTGAGGAGGCATGCGAATCTATATCGCATTCTACTCAATACAAATTTAAGGCGTTTTTTTCAGTCATGCGAAATCGGCAGTCAATTTTGCAGAGTAAGCAAATTTCACAGATTCTGCGAAACGCTGCTGCGAGTTTGAACACTGTTCGCATGGATTGTTAAATCGAATGGTTAACTTTTTTTGCAGATGTTGCTTATTCACATTTGGTGAAATTGGATGACTGTTTGGATGAGCTTTCCATTTCCCGCGAAACATAAAGACGAGACGTGTCAAATGGCAAAGAAAATCTATACATGTGTATGATATTTTCTTGAGATTTTTTTGTTTGATGTGTACTTAGATAGATGAGCAGGTTTTATTTTTAGAAATTTTACCAACCGTTTGTCGTGACGTCTAACAACACTGGCGGTAATAAACTGTAACTTAAAGGAACATTACAGAATTGGTAATTGTAAAATATACTTTTGATCACAGATTTACATAAAACTTTCACGGTCTAATGATGATGATAATAGAAAACATCCCTTGAAATATTTCTGTCTGAAATGCCATTGATGGGAAATGAATAAACTAATTTTCCAATTGGAGTTTATCGCTCAGTGAGCGTTTTATTCGTTTGTTGAACCTATATGATTTCATGCAAATGTATAATCGGTTTTCACTATTTTCTCGTGACCCAGATGGCCGATCGATCTCAAACTTCTACAGGTTTGTCAGTTTATGTATATGGTGGATTACATAAAGTGCTTACACTGCCAGCAACTGTTTTGTTAGCAAAAACCAATTCTGTAATGTTCCTTTAAAACAAAGAACATTTTCACAGCCTTAAAGAGGGGGCTCCAATGTCAAATTCAGTTTTGTGATGCACTCATTTTCCAATAAATAGAGTCCCATGAACAGGTCCGCAGTAACACATTTTTACAAGGGGTGCTGGTATTTTCAAAAAAACAATTGGCGAGCGCGGAGAGCTAATTATCATTGCGGACCCGGAAGCTTTATGGTCCTATATGCTCTGTTGTGGAATCAGAGCCACTATTTCGCTCATAAACGTCTCTTTTTGGGCGCGGGATGTTATAAGTGTACTTTGCAAAAGGGTTATAATTTGTTTGTTTTTACGAGGCGAAGCTGATGAAATGGAAAAAAGCCAGGTTTCAGCGAGTGATATTCTGCGACAATAAACAACTTTTACGGCCGTGGGGTGAGGGCCCCGGAAGCTTTCGGGTCGTGGAATCTCAGCCACTATTTGGCAATGTGTCTCTTTTGGGGCGGGATATTATTTGTGGAATTAAAAAAAAAAAATTACCATACCCGACAATGATTTTTTTCACGAGGCTTAACCGAGTGCAATGGAAAATACATGACGAACGAAATACATTAAATATTTTTTTTTAAACTCACACATAGATCACACATAGATCATTTGATTTTTTGTATATTTTATTTTTTACAATAAATACAAAGTATACAACACTCGTCATTCTCCACACTCTAAATTAAATGATGTGAAAAAACACCAACTTCGAAACTATGCCTTTGCCGACAATTCCTGTCACCCCAACTTTCAATCCTGCACCGCACGCGGCTTACAGGGAAAATTTACACACATACAGGGCAGACCATCCGGCCTACCAGACCAGCAGGGGCTGATTTTCACAAAGAGTTATAAGATTGATCTTAACTGTGTATCAATCTTAATTGCTAAGCAAAGTGTGATGTCACAATACAAATCACTATGGTGATATTTTGACAACTCATCTTAAGATGAATCTCAGTGCTTTGTGAAATCGAACCCAGGTCGACCAGGTCCACACGAAAAACAGGCAAATCAAAATGTAAAACCAATGCTGGGCCGTGCCGTCCGCGGCACAGCCTGATGGTGCCGAACATGAGCGCAGCCAGGCTTGATGGACGGATTTTGAAATAACTTTTTTCATTTGACATGCCACACGTATTTCCACATTTTGGACCTTTTCCAAGTTAAGTGGTTCGTTCATGTTAAAGGAACATTACAGAATTGGTAAGAAAGAAACTTGTAAAATATACTTTTTGATCACAGATTTACATAAAACTTACACGGTCTAATGATGATGATAGTAGAAAACATCCCTTGAAATATTTCTGTCTGAAATGCCATATTTGATGAGAAATGAATAAACTAATTTTCCGATTGGAGTTTATCGCTCAGTGAGCGTTTTATTCATTTGTTGAATCTATATGATTTCATGCAAATGTGTAATCGGTTTTTCACTCATTTCTCGTGACCCAGATGGCTGATCGATCTCAAACTTCTACAGGTTTGTCAGTTTATGTATATGGTGGATTACAGAAAGTGCTCACACTGCCAGCAACTGTTTTGTTAGCAAAACCAATTCTGTAATGTTCCTTTAATGTGAGGTTAGAGACTTGTATTTTTTTCCTCCATTTTCATAAGGACTCTATCTATTGGAAAATGGGTGGATCACAAAACTGACTTTGACCTAAGAGACCCTCTTTAAGAACAGTGATAAGAAACATATTTTTACAAGTTTTCTTCAAGAATTTATTTTATTTAAAAATCATAAACTGATGTCGATTCTCATTCTTCTTATCTGTGGGTCTTTCTGTAATCTTGTCATCTTGAATAAATTATCTCACTCTTCTCGTTAATCCTTCCTCCTAATCTCTTCCCTGCATCTTTATTTTTAACTCCCCCTTCTTGTTTCCATTTTCTTTTCTTGGTGTTTCACCATCTTCCATCTTAATCTTAACCCATCCACCATCTTCATGTTCTCCTCTTCCTTGTTCATTCATGCATCCTCACTGTCCAATTCTGTCCCGTTCTCCACATGTCTGCCTTTCCCCCCCTCTTTTATCTATCCTCACATCGTTATTTGACTCTTTATCTATTCCTTTCTAAGTTCTTTCTCCGTTCCGTTATTTGTATTCCTCTTCTTCCGTTCCATTTGTCCCCATCTTATTTATTTCCCAAACATCTCCGCATCTTTTCCCATCCCCCTCCATTCCCTCCTCATCTATTTGACTTTCCTCTGAGACCTTTTCATTTTATCCTTGCCCATCTCCTCTTCCTCCGCATCATCCACTCCTCCTGGAAGCTTCTCCTCCTTCTCCTCCTTCTCCTCCCTCCTCCCAAGATACCTTCTCCTCATCTCGTCCTTTATCTCTCTAAACGGCGTCTCGCTGTCCGATGGCGCCGAGGGAATACGAAGGATGGAGCGCACAGTCGGGAACTTCAGAAGAAGATTCTGACCGAGGCCGTAGAACGCTGACGTAGCCCAGTACAGGGCCATTGCCTGAAAGGATCACAACAACAAATTTGATTCCAAAGTTAGAGATGTATTGGGACAATTATAACCCTTCACAGATGGAGAAATGATATATACATGTACAGTCCTGTCCTTGGCTATAATTCTATAGGTCTGGAACCCTGACACAGAGAGGTAGCCAAGAGTGCCCAGTTCTAGAAAGTAGTCAGTCCAAGGTCAAACTCGACTTGATACAACTGATATGACTCAACTTCTTCCTTTACAATTTCACTAAATGGTTTACATAACCCTCAACAAGTTCATCCAAACTTTTCCTGTGTGGTTTATAACACGGAATACAAAGCTTCCTGGACTTCCAGACAGCTTTCAAGAGAAGATGGCAAAGATTTTTATCTGGTACTGATTTTTTGCGGAGAACATAAATCAACACTATCTCGTTGGAGTTGTGATGGTTTTGGAAAGAGAATCGGCGATGACACAACTTGAGGTTTTGGGATCAGTTTGCCTGTGTTTCAACTTTTTCTCAGAAACTTTTCAGCAGTAAACAAATTTGAGATTTGGATCAGTTTGCTTGTGTTGCAATTTTTTTTCTCAGAAACTTTTCTTAGAACCCATAGTCAGATCCACCACAACATATTGAAGAGATTATTTACACAATGATACATCAAACCTCTCATTCGTTATGCATTGTTTAAAGTAATACTCGTTTAAAGGTCCAGGGATTACCAGCACTGGTGTTACAGGCAGAGTATACTTTTGGTAGTTGTCAAAGACCAGTATCCTCACTTGGTGTATCCCAACATATGCATAACATAACAAACCTGTGAAAATTTGGGCTCAATTGGTCATCAAAGTCGCAAGAAAATAATGAAAAACAAAACCCCCTTGTTGCTTAGAATTGTCTGCTTTCAGATGCCTTCAAATTTTGGGGGTGAAAATTACCTCTTTCTCTGAAAGAACATTACTTCAAAGGGAGTCGCTTCTCACATCGTTTTAAACCATCAACAGCTCTTCAGTGCTCCTTACTAAGTAAGTTTTGATGGTCATTACTTTGTAGAGTAATTACCAAATGTATACCCTGCCTATATTTGTGAATTGATTCAATTCAAGTTTTCAAAAAACGTGTCTCAAAGTGTTGTTGCACAAAGTCCTTGTGCGCAAAGTGCTGTGACCCCCAAATGCAGACTGTATCCCCCAGAACCAGAGAATAAATCGGTTTGTATACCAAGGGTTGGGTATCGAGAAAATATTTCATAACATTTTCTGATTGATTTATGAATACTTCTCGAACGGCAATCTTGTTTGTTGTTATCTAATGTTTTGAAAAAAGATACTTCAAACATAAATATTTTTATCGGACTGATCATGACAACTTTTAAAACAGTCCTAAAAAAAAAAATGGTTTACAAGCAACGCGATGCGGCGAGTTTTCCCTTTAAAGGTATTGCAAGATTGGTAAGGATAAAAAACATAATTGTTTTACTTTAGTCTGAAAGCTTACTGGTTGTGAAGTTCATACTAGAACCATTTTTTCTATGAAGTTTTTTCCCTCTGTAATAAAGTCATATTCGAGAAAACAGTTTCTGAAAACCTTAAAAATGCGCAACCGCTGATTTTGGTTTTTACAACCGAAATTAAGGACAATGTCTTTAAACACTGAAAATTATGAATGGTTTTTCACTATATATTTTCTCCCGACTCACACAAAGGAATAAAAATTGTCACCGGTTTGTATATTCATGCGTATGGTTGATCACACAAAACATGCACACTGTCTGCGACTATTTTGTCAGCTCTACCAATCCTGTATAATAACACCTTTAATGCCACTTTGCATTTAAGGTCATAGTCAATTGATCTTACCGTTGGCACATAAGCCGATATTGGAATCATACACACTGAGATTCCCCTCAGGAAGTTGGTGAAGTAACGTTGCGTCCTGGAGGCTTGATTCGCCTGTAAGGCCATCAGTTCGATATTACTAAGGTTCAGTAGTCCAACCAGAACAGGAAGGATGTAGTAGGGATCTGTCATGGTCAAATCTGGGATCCAAAGAGCTCCCTCTGTTGACAGGCTCGGGACAACACTATCTGGATCTGCAAGTCAACAACATTCAGAATCAGTTGTTGGTTTTTTTTGGTGAGATATCGCCTAAATCACAAGGCCGGACGGCCACTTCAAGGTGAGGGCTACACTTAACTGATTTGGGCTGCTGACCCAAATCAACTGACACCAGAGGCACGTTGCCACCTACTCCTGGGGCTGAAACAGGGTTACCTCCTCACAGTCCATAAGGATGTAGGCATGGATATCATCCACTAGGAGCCTGGCTGGTAGAGAGCACATATACCTTCCCAAATTTTGTTAAGCAATTATTTTTAAGTGCCTTGCTACTCAAGGGCACAAGTGTCAGGATCGGGATTCGAACCCACACTCTGCTGCTGACTACACCAGAGCTTGAGTCCAGTGAACGAGACCGCTCGGCTACGACACGCCACAGTGCTGTAGTCGAGTCCCTGTTGTCCAAGTCCGAGCCCCTGTTGTTTGAGTCCACAAAAAATGGACTTGTGACCGTTCTCGAGTCCGAGACCGGACTCAAGTCCTCCAGCACTGCTAAGAAATATCGAAAAGGTCTAGCTCTGGAATCATATCATAGTACAATACTTATAAAAATGCCTGCATGAGATATTTGAGGATGTACCTTTGTGTTCTTGACGTTCTGCTCTATGTGAAGAGAAAACTCTCTAACTTTTAAAGCAAAATTCTGTTACAAAATCTTTTTGCATGTTTGATAGTATTTCAGTATGAAATGTTTGAATGGAAGCTTTTAGTGAGGTACAAAAGCTTTCATTCAAAACATCCAAATGGGTAAACTTTTTTAATGAGTTGGAATCAATTATTCTTGTTTTGATCGAGGGTGTCAAATATTTGCATTATCTGTGGAGAAGTTAAACTGATGATCAAAGATGAATCAAGATAGTAAAGAATTGTCAAAATAAAAGGTCTGAACTTTACTCAAGAGAGAAGAAGTGTGTCGAACTCTAACAAGAGGTATTTTATTATCAACTCACCGAGGTAGACTGCTCCACCGAAAGTCCCTGTCATGTTTCTCAGCGATAACGACAGACACACCCACAACGGTAGCTGAACTACAAGCAAGATTGATCCTTTAGCTGGGTGGCAATTATCACGAATGAATAGTTCCTTGGAGCAATGCTTAGACTGTGAATTACAAAGAGAACATGGGAACATCTTAAGACTGTGGATTATAAAGAGAGTGTCTGGTCATCTTAAGACTGTGAATTACAAAGATAACATGGGAACACCTTAAGACTGTGAATTACATAGAGAACATAGGAACATCTTAAGACTGTGGATTACAAAGAAACATGGGACAAACTTAAACTGTGAATTATAAAGAGAACGTCGAACATCTTAAGACTGTGAATTACAAAGAGAACATCGGAACATCTTAAGACTGTGAACTACAAAGATAACATGGGAACACCTTAAGACTGTGAATTACATAGAGAACATCGGAACATCTTAAGACACTATCAAAGACAATCATCTCTTTTTTTCTTAGGGAAAAAGTGACACTTACCAATCTTATGAGTGTCATCTCTACCTTCTTCTCGTTCCAACCTTCTGCTTTTGCTCTCTCACCAAAGCGTCGCACAAACACCCGCTTGGTCATTAAGACAACCTCGGGCTGAAGTCTTTCCACTTTTGCCTTGATGTACTGAGTGTAGACACCAAGGGGTAACGTCAGAGCCCCACGGAGCAAGAAGGTAGACAGGATGATGCTCGCCCACCACGGCAGACCGTCACATCGTGGAACGTCTCCAGGACACTCTGGGCTATTTGCACTGGCTTGGAAGCTAATATGATCTCGTAGGCTGTAGTAGGTTGGGTGGATATGCTACGACTCGGATGAGAGATGCACAATCGGGGGTTTGCTGCAACTGGCATTGACGTCCAAGGCGAGTTAAACACTGTCTTGTGGACTGACGGGCTGGATCCGTTGAAGGTGTGGCGTCGGTAATACCTTGTGCTATATCCAGCCTGCGGGATATGCTGCCTATAATAGTTTTGTTTTGAGGAAACGGCTGTTACTGTTAAACCATCGCTCATGTTTGTCCGTAGTCCTCGTCTGATTAAGAGGCTTCTTAATAACTGATGATGATACAAACAGCACCATACCCTTTGTGTGTGCAGGTGCACCGGTGGTAAACGCAGTATGCCCATAGTTCATATAGTTTTTCTATTTTACTTGATATGAACGAATCATTTAAGCTTGTAGTGACATCTATTGTGTTTACATTCTTGTTGTCACTTCCACATCAGCGACAGTAGCCTAGACGTTTTTCTGAAAAGTTGAAAAGGAAAATACTAACTGAGAAAATAAGGAAAAGACCCGAATCTGACCGCCACTTTTTTCTCTCATTATGACCGAAAACAGTAATTTATTTACAAACAAGATCATACATGTAACAAATTAAAAAGTCATAATTATTGAAAATCACGATCAATGACTCATTGACTGAAATTTAAATAGCTTGTAACCGATACTAACACATAATAAACTAATGTGTGAATAACAGCCATGGCTTGCCATCCAATAAGGTCCAGTTCAAATACTGCTGGTTGGTTTTGCACAATGGAAAGGCACTGTGACTGTGTGTGAGAATGAGAAGAAAAGGGGAAAAGTGCCCACCACTGGCAGCGGCACTTAGCCAACCTTGTTGGGCTGTTATATGGCTCTCTTTTAACATCGGTCATATAACACTCACATTGAGTGTTATATGACCGATGTTAAAAGAGAGCCATGCATAACAGCCCAACAAGGTCGGCTAAGCGGCACTGTGCATTTGAACACTTTTTGATACGAAATCAACAATGCGATGGACCTAGCGGTACCGTAGACAACTACTTGCTTAGTTGCCATTTGCTACTTCTGCACGGATCCGCAATGTGCAGTATAATGGCGAGTATTAATAAGACCGATGTTAATATAAAAAAGAGAGAGAGCCATAACAGCCCAACAAGGTCACGGTGGGCTAGACCAGCAATGAGCATGACCAGAGTCGGTAATTTTTGGGAACGGAAAGAATCATGATTGAATGTTTTTCAGTGCTTTTTTTTAGCAATCCATATCAATTTAAACACACATAGTTTTCAGGTTTCATAAACATGTTCGGTCATACCACTTAAAATATGGTTTAACACCTTCAAAAGCTGAAACAACCTTATTACAAAAGCACTAACCAAAATTACCTCAATCGCCCATGGGGGCTGCCATCTTGTTTTCAAATATTGACTGCAAAAGTTATATAGCGCCCTCTTTTGACGAACAAATCACAAAACGACCATGTGATGTAACAGTCGGAGTTGTGTCACTGCACTAGTTGTGAGGAAAATACTCCTATCCCCCACGATGCACTTTATGGTTTAATTTGGGTAGAATGGAACCTACTTGATCTTGGTAAGCTCGGATTCTTCAAGGATGCGATACTAGCTTGCTAAGGTAGTCAGTTGACTGTTTTATTTTATTATTCTCTTTTCCAACTAACCCACAGTGATGACTGGTTGCTTGAGGTCCTGATTAGTAGAAAACAGTTGAGCAATTTGGCCTATAAAAAAATACTCCTCTGCTAGGGTCGAAACGCCGAGGCATCAGAAGGATGCCATTTTGACAACTATTACTATTATCCAGATCCCGGAGCAAAATATAAGTAGCCATCAAATTCTGTCGTACCACTTTCCCTAAAAATGTTGGCGTCTAGATGGCGCGTACAATCACTCTGAGAACTAGTTTACTGGCCACTACGGACTCATTACAATTTAAAATGTGATTTTTGATCCTTCCCCATTTTCAGTAGGATTTTGGAGAGTGCTCCTAGTTTCTCTTGAGAGTATTCGTCAATAATGCTTTTATCATAAATAAAGATAAACACAAGACTGTCGCCTCCGGTCAGTGTTATTATTGTCCAATGCATTTCTGGCATACGTTAACCTCCATGCTCCGATCCACCCATAGTCGATTGGTTAACATGAACCGCTGCGGTTGTGAGAGCGGTTCGTGAATGATAGCGCCCTCTCGTGGGAAAAACTGTGATAAATCCAACCAGAGAGAGAGAGAAAGAGATTTTTGTAAAAGATGGCAACAAGAATCACCCCACCCTAACTTGAGTTCCTGTCCATGCAACCAGTCGGCCCTACCCGAACTTGAGAGGATTTTACGGGCTGCCCTGACCCAGGCCATGGCAGGAGATCATCTGTTTGAAATGAAGTGTAATAACACAGCCACACGTCAAGTTATGCTGATCGAAATTATAGGAACCCAATAATTGTTCATGTTCAGAATACCCCTCTATTGGTGAGATCAAAAACATGAATAAGAAGGTTTATTTTCCATCGCCCTTTCTATAGTCTGGTAATTTTTGGTTGTATTTGTTATGCTGCCTTTACCTAAATAATGTGTTGTCCCTACTTTAGTTTGCTTGTGTATTTTGGGGTTGTTGTTGTTGTTTTTTTTTTTTTGGGGGGGGGGAGGTTCTTTTGCTTGTTTTGTGTCTTTTATTATGTGGTGCTTGCCCTTAGGCATTGGATACTTTTGGTAATTACTCAAGAAATACATTACCATAAAAACTTACTTGGTAAGGAGCACCTGAGAGCTGCTGATAGTATAAAACATTGTGAGAAACGACTCCCTCTGAAGAAATGTAGTTTTTGAGAAAGAGGTAATTTTCGGCCCCCCAAATTTTAATATTCTCAGGCATTTGAAAGCACACAACTCTACTGCAACAAGGGTGTTTTTTTCTGTCACTATTGCAACTTCGATAACCAACGGGTGGGATTCGAACCCACTACATTTGACATAGAGTGGACGTCTTACCATAAACTCCATAAAGTAGTTGCTTTTTATTTGCTGATTGGAAAGGACTTTGTATGGAGAGAGCTCAGAAGTATTGACACGCTAGTAAGTCTTTTATCGACTTGCAGCTATTTACATCATCAGTTATTTACACCCGTGGAATGTGTCATCATCAAATATTTAAGGTGATGCAAATAATGACAACTAAATAACAGGTGCTTGGTGCTTAAAGGGGCAGTTAAGTGCGAGGGAAAACGCTGTTAGATTTTGTGGGTCGTTGCACACAAGAACGAAACTGACACTTTTGCAGAAAAATGTGCTCAGAAATTCAAGAAAACAAAGATTGCTGGACCGTTGAGTGCTTTTATCAATGTGAACCGGTTAAAAACAATACACCATGAAGCAGCAACTTGGTTTCTAATATGGGAACCGGTTAAAACAATACGTCGCTAACGCAGCAATTTGGTTGCAAAACCTGTGTATGATTGGCAAGAATTGTGGCTTCGCTGTAAAGAGCCTCGCTTCGAGCAAGGATAAAGGAGTTACTTAGGGGCCGTTTCCGAATTGCCAGCTACGGCTACGGCTGTTGCTAAGGGTGTTGCTAAGGACTTCCTTTACTTCAATGCATGATGACGCGGCAATCCAGCCGTAGCCGTAGCCACCAATTCGGACACGGCCATACCGCTGATTCTGTATTGGTGAGTAACTTTTTCAAACTTAATAACTTGAGTTGAAGAGAAAAAAGAGCAAAATGCGCGTGTTGTAAGTAAACAGAAGCATAATACCTCGGTCATAAACTGGTGGCTGTCTTTTTGGAGCATACACAAAACGTGGGTGTAAACATACACGGCGGCACTCTGTGATGTTGAGAACAGTTGAGACCAGAATCTTATCGCTAAGACGATAGGCAGAGCACAGATAACAAAAGACATACCAGACGTATCATGACTATGAAGTCATCATATCATTTGCAAAAGAGAAACTCATCTTTTTTCCAATCGAACCAGCGGGCCCCTTTAATGATGCCCCCTCTCACGAACACCAGTAAATCAGACCCACAGAGAGTTAATAATGCTGCTATTCATCAGGAACTCATGTTGAGCCGCTTCAGCTCAAGTTGTTCCTTAAAGCCGCGGCTGTTAATCCCCGGATCGATCCACTCCAGCTCATGAGACGTCGCCTTAGCGCGTGCGTAACATTAAACGAATGTGAATCGATACCCCCGCTTTAAGGTAACCAGCCACGTGGGTGAACTCCAAAGGCAACGAGTACGCGTGGGTGAGACGCCGTCCATGTGCCCCAGGGCAGGAGACCAGGTGGGGTGATGAGCTCGCCTTAACCCCCCCCCCCCCCATCTGGTGGAGCCAACAAGTTTTAGCTACAGATCAATATAAAATACTAGTCTCTGAAGATTGTGTATCTTGACAAGGTTAAATTCCGAAGCCTCATAAATGTAAAACTTACCAGGCCCAGACATCATTAGGAGTGTTCCAGAGGGATGGAGAGGGGGTGGTGGGGTGGTTGTTTCAAAACCAAGTTCGGGTGTCACCTCAAAGTTTATGAAAAATATGCAAGTATTTTGGTGGAGGGATACCCAGAGATCTCTTGTCAAAAAGTCAACTTGATGGCATAAAGCATTCTGACTGAAATTCGTTACGGATCTGCGATGGGAAAGATATACCCTTGTGGGTAAACCATGCCTCAAAAACCACCACTTTTATAATTTTAAAGTCAAACCGTTGTATTTTCTGTTCATAAAAGAAAACAAGTTCTCATCCATCGTAAGTTTGCTTCCGTCAGATTGAACAATTGTTTTCTCGTCGTCCATTAAGATGACTTTTGCGAGAAGCTATCCCACATGCTGCCCTGTTGCTATTAAGCTCAATAAAAAAAAAGGGAGAAACAAAATGCCCAGGCTTGTATCTTGCCAAGAATTGCTGATGACATTTTGGAAACATTTTATGCAATTATTTAAAGGAAATTGGAAAGTTATGCACGTGCGTAAACGCGTTCAGCATGGGGGCGTGCGTAATTGGTGGGCTACCGTGTTGCTTCCATGTGAAAGGTGTGACAAAAAGCAAAGACAGAATACAGGATCTTGGACGGGACATGCTTGGTATTTGACTCTTTTTTGCGGAAGAACTTGATGAATGTAACTCCTATTTTGCTTTTGGCTAAATGATTTTGTAATAGTTCAAAATAGCTGTACGAGTTGGAGGAAACGGTTCTTTTTTTTAACAATAATGCCACAATAAAGCAATTTGTTTATTCTGTCCACCATTTTGAAGTCCACGACAAGAAAATCCACCCGAAGCTCGCAATGTATACATTTCAGTCTTCATTCTTAGACTATGGCCGTTTTCGAAATCCCCGGATTGGGGTTGGGCTCAGGCTCGGGCTCAGTCAGTTGTTTAGAAAACGTTTGCTGTCCTTCTATGGCCTCAAGCAGGGCGGGTGGAGCCCAAGTACGAGCCGTGGTTTGAAAACGCCCTATAATAATTCTGAACATTTTCTGAAAAGGGGGGTTGACATTGATTCATTCCCGTAGGGAGTAGAGGGGTTCGGAGCGGTAAACCCCTCTGCATCCCAAGCCTCACCACAAGGGAACCTCAAACTAAGAGTAAAATTGTTAGCAGACGGTGATTGGGAATTTAGAACCCCTTTCTGTGTGACTCATTTGCAAACAGAACCCTGGTCATTCCCCGGATCGTAAGAGGCAGAGGGGAAGAGACTCCACCCCCACAAGACCCCTTCTCGTTAGTAGAAGGTCATCATTCGGGAAGAGCCAGGCTTTGGAAGGGTCTGCCAACGAGGACCTAGCCTCTCCAGAAATCACACGTGAAAACCAAACATGGGTATAAATGTGAGGCAAAGGTCAGAGGGGTATCGGTGCTCTTCTTGGGAGGTAATACCCTTTTTCCCCCCAAAGGATGGAGAACATGTTTTGGCTCTGAAGTGGTTTTGAGGAGTAACAGTGAACCGTCAGCCTCATGGTGTACATGTACATGCACACAGATGTTTGTGACTTCCGTAAATCGAGGGCTTCTCTTTGCTCTCCCATTGTTTGGACTTCGTGTGTTTTTTTTGGCGACGTCCTCAGTGGTTTTGTACACGAAAGCGAAGCGAGGACGTCCTCGGTCTGTCAAAACACCCGTATCCCTTTTGTTAAAGTCCTTGGTTTCGACGGGTAGACACGCTCGTGCATAATTCTGACAATAATATCAATGTGGGGACTTTCCTTTGTTCCTCTAACTTAAAGGTATTATACAGGATTGGTAGAGCTGACAAAACAGTCGCAAACAAAGTTCATGTTTTGTGTGATTAAACCGTATACATGAAATAACAAACCTGTGAAAATTTGAGCTCAATTGGTCATCGAGGTCACGAGAAAATAGTGAAAAGAGACCTTATGTGTTTTCTGTTTTTTCAAACATCGAGTTTATTATCGCGCGCGATAAAAACTATCGTTTTATTCATTTCTCAGAAACGATAGCATTTTAGGCAGAAATATTTTAAGGAACCCTTTCTACCATTACTTACTTTAAGTCATGTAAGTTATGTGTGAATCTGTGAACATTTGTGTTTTTCGATCTTACCAATAGTGTACGGGGCCTTTAACACGATCTCCATAGACTAAGTACACGAAAACAAATGTGAGGACGCAAAAATTCAAAGGATTCCCGCGACACTTTTTGTGTGACTTATACGCAACCAAAATCGAGTGCGTAAGTTATATGCCATTTTCTTGGCGTAACTTTCAGCCTTGCGCCACTTTCAGACGTGACGTAGCTTTCGTGAAATCGATCCTAATTACTGTGTGGCGCAACTTACGCCATAAATGTTGCCAAGTGGACCTGCTTACGTACGCCATGGCGTTTAATTTTCGTGAGATCGGCTGCTGGACAGCATTGTTCTTGTTGTGTTCCTTTGTTCTGCTGTCCCCTCTCTGCAAAAATACCTTACCATGTACACGAACACCCGGCTATGATATTTTTGTATAAAGTCAGCGTGTATATAGTATTACAAATCACATTGTTGACGCATGATGACATGAATACCGTTGACTGTGCAAGTCTCGCGCGTATTTGAACATCCGGACCTGTTAATAGTGTGTGAGTTTGTTTCCTTCCGCGAGATCAATGTACGTGGGACCAAAGTGGTCCCAAAAAATGTTCGGATACACGCAAGACTTGCATGGTCTATCGGTATGACACTGATCAAATGTATTAAAATGAGCTATTTACAGTCAGATAACCCCCACTTTTATACAATTAGCCCCTCCTCCCATCTAGGACCACCGATTTGATTTTTTCTTCTTCTCCCGAAAGGAAACTCAATGCAAATTATACCCTTTCGAGTGCTTTAATCTTAATTGTTATACCAGCGGGAACATAATATTTTGATAGTTCAACAAAGACCTGGCGATCCGTGCAACGTGCTGAGCATTAATTCAAATGGACAGAGTCGAGGGTTTAAAAATAAACGCTGCCCACTCGGGGTTCTGCAGTCCCACAGCGGCGGGCCCGGGTCGACTCGACGGAACATGATGTCATAAAGATCATTGACGTCATGCATAACTTTAAATAATCATGTGAAACAAAAACGAGAGGGTGTGATTGTGACGTACACAATGTGTGTACGAGAGAGGTGTTAGCTATTATACCCTTTTGACTATATCCGTAGGGCAGTAACATACCCAAGTCACCAGGGGAAAATGCCATATTCGTCTGGTAAAAATGTTATCGAGAGAACTTAATTTTTTTGGGTGGGCAGAGTGATTGGTGGGTATACCACAAGACAATAATTCCATACAAATATCTCGGATACTTTTCAGTGCAGTCTCGTCAGTGGACTTGAGGGATTGTCGCAATAAAAAGCAAATCTGGTCAACCCCAACAAAGAATTCCGCACATGCTTGTCATTTTGAAATGTATCACAGATGATGTATACGGAAATTATATTGGGCATGTTAGAAGTGATGAGAAGCTATAGCAGGCAATGTACGTGCAGACACGCGAAGGTTCTGTGTCGAACAATCCAGGCACGGTGCAGATCTTGAGTGATGACAAACAATCCACTTGAAGATGGTCATTTTTTGGTGTGTGTGAGATGTTTGTAGGATTTGAGACTGGGGTGGCCCTGTGGGGAGATATTTCCGAAATGATGACCGTCAATTAATCGAGTATATATAGACTGTCATTCCATCATCCCGCATGGCGCTATGAAGACCTTGAGAGAAGAAAACAAACAAATGTTTGCAACATTACGCGCCTCGTCGAAAATAACCGCGAAAACTTTGAACTTCACTCACCTCTGTATAGAATGTGAATTCCACATTCCAAACCATTCAAATATTTTTTGGCGAGGTGGGGGCACTTTCCGTGCCTGAGGTAAAAGCCAAAATACTTCATGTCAGTCGTATGATGTGCAAAAACAGAATCTGCGTCAACCGAAGGCTTACACTCCAATCAAAAATCCAAGTTGTCACTAAAACTCAATACCGTTAAAGGTATTATGCTGCATTGGTAGAGCTGACATTAAAAAAAATGTGTCCATGTTTTGTGTGATCATACCTTATTATACATGAAATAACAAGCCTGTGAAAATGTGGGCTTAATCCGTTGAATGAGTCAGGAGAAAATAGTGAAAAACCATTCACAAGTTTCAGCATGTGTAACACTTGTCCTTAATTTTTGTTGTAAACGACAAAAATCAGCTGTTGCATTTTTTAAAAAGGTTTTCAGATACAGTTTTCTCGAATATGACTTCATTTCAGAGGATATATTCCACAGAAAAAAAATAATTCTAGTACGAACTTTATTATCAGGAAGCTTTCAGACCCAAATTGAGGTTTTTATCCGCACCAAACCTGCATAACCTTTAAAAAAAAATGTTATTACGAAAGCAGTTTCTTCTTCCATTTACGTGTCAAACTAAAACATTGAACTTTTAAACACACAGCCCCTTTGGTCTCACAGTAAAAACATTTAGTGGATATGATCAATTTGTCTGCCCACTCTATTCAACCGTTCTGGTGAAATTCAATCTTCGTGTTTTAACCAGATAATGAGCTCATTCCAATCATGACTAATTAACACTATTGTTATCCGACTGCAAACAGGATACAGCGCGGGAAGCAAACAGTAAACAAAATATAGTCGATACAGCGAGATTATTTTTAATCAATGCGTGGGTGAGGCAGGTGTGTTCTGTCTTGTCTTTAAAGAGCCGACGGAAGGAATACAAGATAACACTATTACCGACTTCTTGTAGAGAACATTTTGATTGTAGTTTTTTTTTTTTTTTTTTTTTATTACAACCCGATACACAAACCTCACCGTTATTCAACCTGTAGGCATACTTCAATATAACAATCGATGACTCATATTTTGAAAATTTAAAAACTTTATTTTATTATTATCATTTTTTATTTATGCTATCATTACTTTTTTTATGTTTTGAAATTCACATAATTATAGATTTTTCAACAAAATGGCATAGGCCTATAATTCAACTTGGTTTATTGTACACAAAAACAAACCGAAAAAACGAAGACTAAACAAGTCAAGTTTACAAAGATAAAATATATAATAAAATACGATCTACAATTCTACAAAAAGAGTTACATTACTACAGAATGTGAACATTCCTTTAGCAAATATTTCACTTCATATCATTTTTTTTGACATCACAATCATTTCCTGGCCCACAGGCCCAATTGGATGCGCGAGTAATCAACAACACATGTAAAAACGGTAAAAACACTTCGAGTAGAATTACACTCCGTTAAAAAATCCAGACACCAAATTACTTTCTATCTTGTTATTGTACCCAAATATTTCTGTTTCCGTTTCGCTTTTTATGACTTTCATCAAAATCACTTAAAAAATTTGTTCGGCCACATGTTTCCGTCAAGATTAAAAAATTGTTACCCTATAATCACGTTTGACTTTAGCCGACAAAGTTGTCACCCGCCAAACAAAGGTTTTGTCGATTGAGTCCATATTTAGTCACACAAAGGGTAACGACACCATTAGACGAAGTTATTTACATTAAGGGACATGCCTGATGCCTTCCCAACCGGAATAGCAAAAAAAAAAGAAAAAAAAGAGCGTTGAAATGTTGAGACCACCACTTCCGATAATCGCACAAGTTATTTTGATCGTGAAAATATGCCGAATTTGCGGTGAACAGGAAGTTGTCAAAGAATGCGAGACAGTCTACGTTTCTCCCTTTAAGCTTTTCTTAAACCTTCCAACCATTTACAAGTCTTGGGTGGGGGGGGGGGGGTCGATAGAGTGGGTAGATACTAATTTTGACTTGGAGATCAATAACTGGGTCGGATTACACGTTCGATCGTTTCGAAGCTCTTTCTCTACACTAACGTGACTAAGCAAGTCGATAAAGTTAACTGTGCTCGAGTATGTTTACCCTGAGTGTAACAACAAGTTACTACAACTATGTACAGTATGGGATTATAGGGACACAATAATGTCGGCCGGCAGAACAAAAAGGCTTTTTCGAAACTCACCGAAGGATGGGATCAATCATTAACGAATGGGGGTGGTTGCTATAAACACATCGGCAAAATACACTCTCAACACTTATGGAAACGGTCAGTTTGCTGTGTATTTTGAGTACGGGTTAAATACTACGGTCTACAACATCGCTAAAATGACTTATAATGACGAAACGAAACATGAGTTGCTTTAAAAAATAATTAAGAGTAATCGATCCCAACCCGCACGACACGAATAAAACAAACCAAATCTCAGCAACAGATCCTATTGCGCAAGCGTGGGATGTAAGGCGTGACGTCACAGGCGACTGCACTTCCGGGTGATAGTGGTTTGGTGGGGGGAGTTTCCCAAAGAGTGGCCAAGTTCTCTCTACGATCAACACGTCCATGTCATCATAAAGCCGGTTGTGCCGAACCACTTGCTTCATTCTTGACAGTCGAGTTCACGAGACGAGTACCACAGGACCGGGAGCTGATATAAAACGTCAACAGCGCCACTCAGCGGATAGAATAGTTTCAGTCCACCAGCAGCATTGGAGGCCACATACAAGCAAGTCGTGCATTCCCTGTCAAACAACGAGAGAGCATCAGTTGTGCAGCACACACACACACACACACACGCACAGCAACAATAGCACTGGGACAGATTTACGCCGTTACTAGCGGAGAAGGAACATAAATCCGACATTTTTTTTACTCACGAAACGCCAACGTTTTTGTTTTGTTTTTTTCACCACGAGCTCACACGCAGTTCCCCACAATGGATGTCACAAGAAAACTCCCCGTCAGAACGTTTTCAAGAGTCATGAGTTTGGTTTTAGTCGTACTCGGCAGCAGCATCAGTTTGTGCAGTGCCTGCCAACCAGCAGATGTAGAGATGACAGAGGCCAAATATTACCGGGCCCAAAACGTTATCATCGCCGGTGTATTATCGAGGCAGGAGCAGGGGGAGCAGAACGTTCTAGCGGCGAGTCTTAGATTAGACAGAATTCTAAAAGGAGATGCAGACGAACCAGAACTCAACGTCACAGGGTTCGGGACCGTGGAACCTTGTTTTTGGGACACCACGGATTTATCAGAGGATGTTGAGTATATTGTGTTTCTTGGGGAGAGGAGGGACGATGGGTTGTATCCCATCGTTGCTAATCCGGTCGAGTCGACGGAGAAGGAAAGGAAAATCATCCGGAAATTCACACGAGAAGGTATGTTAAATAAATATTTAAAAATCCTCTGATAATTGTTATTTCTAGCACTATAATCAGCTTGGTTTGGGTGGAGTAATATTTTTTTCATTCAACATTGTTTTGATGTGTTGTTTATTGTTTTTCGGTAATTAGCAACCTTCTTGAAAAATTGACAGTAAATTAATGGAGTTGTGTAACTCCATTCTAGACAGATAAGAGAGAGGAGAAAAATTTATCGAAACAAACCCAGAATCTGACTTAACTTTTAAGTGATGATGTAACTGACGTAGTTGTTCAGTAATATTATAATGAAGTTCTTCGCGACATCGGCACAACATCAGTCCTCCATGATTTTGCAAAAAAATAAATAAAAAATACACTCGGCAGGAAAAACGTCCTGTTCCTTCCACGGTTAAAAAAAAAGCTCGTGCGCCAAACAAAATCAAATCAATTGCTTTAGAGGAAATGTACATCCAAAATGCATCCACCAGAAATTACAGACATGCTTTGCAGATCATTCAATTCAAAAACTAAATTGTGTTACCCACTTATAATACGTTCAAGGATTTTACTGATACTTGTGGTTTTTTATCCTACACTGAATTCCCACCGGTGTAATGGTATCAGACTCAATTGAATGGATGAAATTTGTGGGAAAACGCAGGAAAGTTGTTATTTACATTGACAAGTGAACAGTGCAGAATGACAAAAGATTTCAGAGTCCAAAGGTCTGTTGGTTGGAATGCCTTTTTTTGATGTACGCGTATACACTGTGTGCAAAGTGTTCATGACTAAAACATGACACGCATGGCATTGGGAAGGGCGTTTAATGAATGTGTGCTATGAGTGAATGCTGATTGTGCTTTGATTGTATTGCATAACATTCCATTGTGACTGTTTATACTAATTTAATGCTTCGATACACTGTAACCAAGGAGCTCAGCTGAACCGTTCAACCACCCAAAACAAACATTAAATACATATTTGTTTTAACAATTTTTGATTTTTACTCTTACACCGACGTATTATTATTAAGCACTGTATACTCGGTACTTTCCCGAGTCCTGTAAAACTAAAAAAAAAACACACACCGGCATTTTACTCGAGTGGGATTCGAACCCACGACCTTAGACCACCGAGCTAACCCGGCAGCTAGAAGGCAGTTCGAATCCTACATTTTAGCAGCGGCTACCGCAACGATTCTAATAGATGTTAATTTTGTATCAGGGATGCAAAATTAACATCTATCATATTTAAAAAAAAAAAGTATTTGGTGTTTTTTTTGTAATTTATACAGGACGTATATTACCTTTTGTCAGGAAATATTACCAATACTGGTAAATTTGAAACATGTTTTTCAAATGGTACTTGGAGGGTCGGGTGGCGTTTAATGTAACCACTATTTTCCTGTAAAAATTTGGGATTACCTTGGATTAATAAACAAAAGCTACAAATGGCGAATACTGCTATTATTGTAGCTGATATTGAACGTTAAACAAAAAAATTGGCTTCAGTTTTAATGTATAAAAGCTTAATTCAAGCAACTCGTTTGATTATTATAAATAAGTATTTGTTTAATGTGACAGATGTTTTGCCAGCTGGGCCAGTGATGTTTAAACAACATTATTATTTTACATAAAGTAATTCACTCTTTGTCAATCCATGCATGTATAAAAGTCAACTATCGCATATAATTGTTAGGGAGATTTTTTAAATTTTTGTTTACTGTGGACAAAATATTAGCATCTGAAACCCATCCCGAAGTGAATTTCATACATTTATGAAATTATTAAACATGCCTCGTTATTCCATCATCATCATTTTTTGGTAAAACACGCTTGGCATTTTTGCAGCGGTTCGATAACCACAAACAAAATAAAAAATACCAACCAAACGAAAACAGAAAGTACAGAAGTTACAAGGCCTGGCTATTCAATCGATAGCATTCCAAAAGTTGTCTCAAAATGTTCCCAAGGATTGGTGTTATTGTAGCCCTCCCAAGAAATTAACATGTGAATGGTATTGATGCCTCTTATGTACAAACAGATAGCCTCTCTTCCCAGTCACAATTTCACCTGTGAGTCACAACACTACACATTTTTACAGTTATTCAACATTTCATCCCTCCCCCCCAAAAAATGTTGGGAAATGTCCTCTGAACCGTTGAAGTACATCCCAGTAATGTTTTTTTATAAACAAATTGAAGATTTCCCAGTTTGTAACTTCTGAAAGTCGGTTCGCATGTGTTGTTGGACCTTGAAAAGTGGTTGAGGAAGCCTACACGTCTAGACCTTGTGTTGATTCGACCATCTGGGAACCATGTTAATAATAAACTTGTAAAAAGTCTCGTTTAATACAAACATTCAAGGATTGATTATGCAATGGATTTGTACTGATAGACGAACGAGGGGACCCCGCTGTGAACCCCTCCTGAGCTATTATCGAATCGCTCGTTTTATATCAGGTTGAATTTGCCTTTATCTTGTAAGCATGTTGGAGCACGTTTTAAGTGAGACAGGTTGTGACTGTTTAGCTTGAAGTCTATACTAAAAGTATAACTGGCCTATATACCTCAAGTGACAGTCGGTAGAATTAGATGCACCGTTTCACTCAAGCTTTGTGTGAAAGCTTGTGGTCGGTGAAGTGGTCGAGGTTTCGAAGCGTTCGGATTTTTCTGTTTCAGCAGTTTTAGTTGTATTATAGGATAATTAACTTGATAGCAAATGTCAGGCCAGTTACACTGAAAATGATGAGTTTTTTTAGCAGGTGTTACAGGTTGGTTATTTTTCAATTTAGTGGGTACAATTGATGTATCTATATGCATTCTGGGTAGAGAAAGAGCGTTATTCGGGTTGACTGATGATGTGAGGTTTGTTATTTTGATGATAGTATTACGAATGTACAAATCAATAAGCAACATCTTTGCCCCCCCGTGTTTATCCGGTGATCGAAGCCAACACGCTACCGCAGCACTGCTTGCGCTTCGGGCTTATTTTTTTAATTGGAGAACGTATAGACGGGGGAACGATGATCGTCTCGCCCCTTGCTCGGATTTAATTTTGCCCGACCTACTCATTGTTCATATGCCATAATTTCTCATGAAGTGTAAATAGGATTATGGGAGTAAAGAATTCCCAGACATCATCGCTTCTCCGTAACTGCCATGGTTGTAAAGCCTTGTAACGGCTTGGATCGAAGACTAAACTCTTCTCATGCAGCGCGAGCTTGAAATTGTTTCCTTAAATTCCATTTAAGTCTCGAAGAATGTGAAACAGAGAGAGTTGGGGGTTCAATGTTGGTCCAGAGGGAACCGTGGGATTTGCCTGTTTACCTGGAAAAGAACAGCAGCTGTTGTTTGATTTTAATTTTGAAACATGGTCCTAGAATCTACAGTTTGAATCAAAGGTTGGGGTATTAGTCAATAAATAATGAATGAGCCTCAATTTATTCAGCTTTAAATCGAGACAAATTTTAGTTTTTGTCAACACTTGAAAATCCCTGTTATCGGCTCGGCTATAGCGACCCATCCGAATTCTCAAAAATACTTCCTTGATCGTCATCGTCATACAGTTATACTTAACAGTATAACACCCACATTTTGGACTCTGATAAGATTTAAATGCCTAACCTAATAACCTTTTTTGGCCATTCAGTACCATCCTACAAAGTTCGAGAACATTCTGAGAAAAACTATGTTATATTAAAACTCCATTAGTTAGAATAGTTTAGTTAAGATCTTGTACTTCCTCCATCGATTCTTACATCATTATTTTTTTTTCTGAGTAGATTTGAGCTGTTGGCTTTAAGACGTCGTGTCAACACAGCTTATAAAGCGATCATCAAATATTGCATCATGATGGAGGGTAGTTTGAATTACAAGGCACCCATTTATATAAAGACTGGGTGGTACACGTACAAGGTACAACCTCGCATTACTCATGTCCTTGATCGGAATGCAGATAAAACCCCTGCTCAACAAATTCCCCTTCCCTTTACCTGGCCCCGGCTTAGCAGAATGTCAAAACCCCTTTTGCCCAAGATCCGGATCCACCGGTCGGGGTTCCTGATAATAAGGGAAGCCGTTTTGGAGAGTGGAGCAGGAATTAGGAACGGTTTCACTTTCACTTCTCACCTTAATTCGGAACAGTTCCTTTTGAATTTGTGTAAACTGTTGTTCGAAGGAACATTGCAGACATTCTTTTCGCCTGTTTTTTTAAAAGAAATACTATGCTTAATACTACAGTGTTATGACACATCTTGGCCGTTGGAGCGTGGTTAATGTGCGTGTTGACACTGATTTGAATGACGTGGACTAAGGGGAGGAATAAATGCATTTTACATTTCTGGTGGTCAAATTGACTTCATGGTTTTCTTGGAAGTTGTTCTTATTTATAGGATCTGGACATGTATGTTTCAACCCGAAAGACAAACAAGAAAAGAACACATTCCTGAAGCGTAACCCAAATTTGTTGCGACTTTGAACAACAATTTAAACCCATTTATCTGTCATAGAATGATTATAAAATGATTTTTTTTTAAATAAATATAATAAAACACCAAACAAACAAGCAATAAATGCGTGCCAAGAATCAAGGGCGTGAGTTGAATGGGGGTGTCAACGTGGAATTCACGTCATGTGATTCGTTGAACACTGATGTCAATTTCGACCTCAATTATGGCAGTTGTGTTTCGCAAAGCAGTAAGCTCTGTGCAAGTTCAAGGCGATACTGGTCTTGAAAACATGCCGAGGAGGGGTGAGGGGGAATCTGTAAGAAGTTAGGGAGAAGTTGTAGATATCAGTAGAGACACTTTGTGGGGGTGTGCTTCGAGATTGGAAGGGTAACCTTACTACGTTGTAGGAGAAAGATAAGCACATGATCTTCCTGTTCGGATTAGGACACTGGGGTCCTGACGGTATTTGAGCCCCGTGCAGAAGTTCCTCATGACATCGTGGGGCCTATGATGCCTTGTTGGTGGCGCTCTGGGACTTGCAGGTACTACTGCTGGAGGGTTGTTGCAGGGATGGAGATGATGCTTGGCCTGAAAACAGTTATTGAAGTGTATTGTTTTTGTTCGCTTGCCATGGGCGAGTTTTTTTTTTTTTTTTTTTTTTGGTAGGAAAAACCTTGAGCGTGTCAAAATATCTAACTCGTGGTACTGTGCGTGACATGTAGTTGTGACGGCTGGTCATATCACTTTAGAAGCAGAGTGCTTTTCTTGTAATTGTTTACAGGTTGTGTTTGGAGATCACCATGTTTTGTTAATGTTCACTCTGTAAAGCATTCGCCGTCCCCCAAATCCGTGGAAATGTGAAGGAAAATTTGTGGAGGACTTTTTGATTATCTTAATAGCCTACAGTGGTTGACCGGAGTCATGGATTCCTAACAACATGGATAGCACTTATGATTTCAACTCAGTCAAAATAAACCCATTGGGTATCACTTCGTAATGGCAGGGTGTACTTTTGGTTATTAGTCCAAAAGTTAAAGGCCGTAAGCACTAGTGGTAAATAGCACTGGAAAGCTGTTGATATTATGAATTTTCTTTTAGAAGCTTTGATAAATTGTAGGTTTAGAAAGAGGTAATTTGTCACCTCAAAATTTGAATCTGACTAAGGCTTCATGCATGAAGCCTTTATCAGGCATCTGAAAGAACAAAGTTCTATGCAACAAGGGTGGTTTTTCTGTCATTATTTTCTTGCAACTTCGATGACCAATTGAGCCCATAGTTTCACTGGCTTGTTATTTTATGCATGTTTTGGGATACACCAAGTGAGGATACTGGTCTTTGACAACAAGTACACCTTGCCTTTAACATTAAAACAAATCTATGCACATACCACGATGTCGGTGTGTTATGTCCACTTTGTAATGACCGTTTCATCACTATTGGCTCAAGCGATACCTTTGGGTGAATTTCGAAACGAGTTCGTGTACCAAGCTGAGCTTTACTTACCCCCTTGTAATTTCTCTACGTGTACTCCATACTCACGGGGGCTCAAGGCTCGCTCCAGGGATGTTGTTATTTTGACAGATATACACGGTGTCTGTGAGTGTACCTGGTGTCAGGTGAACTATACGAGTGCACGTTATTAGCATTCACCAGCTGTGTGTTTGTTTACCCAATTCAGAGAGATTGCTCCATGGATAAACAGCGATCTGGTAATAAAAAAAACACAGAAAAACATTGTTTGCGCCAATTTGAAAAAAAAGTATTCACTGTGGACAATCGCAGCGAGTTAGTCTTTAAATTGTAAAAAAATTGTTTTTTACAGCAATTATAATTTAATTTTCTTTTCTACACCGATGTGTGAGATAATGTAAGATTGTGACAAATATTTTCATTGAAAGAAAATCAGAGAGTTAGTTTAGTTTAGTTTATTTTGGGTTGTGTCCCCGAACTGTGACGGCTCTCCATAGAGTTCTGTCCTGCATTGCTGTCCATAGCTCTGCTGTCTCCAGTCCAGTGTCTTTCTTTAAAACATCTATAAGTACGTCAACTTTAGTCTACCACGTTTCCTGCGTCCATGTTTTGGTTCCCATCAGCGAGAGAGACTGAGGTGTAAATAGAACGAATACCGTGAGTGATACATTGAACAAAATCGTGTTCAAAAGTAGGTGTTTAGTGTAAGTCTGTAGTACATGACATTGACATTGCCCTCACAGTAGTATTTCTTTTTGAAATCAAGGGGTTCCTGAGTAGTCTAATTATATCACTGGTACTTTGCATAAGTGATTGATGACAGGAAAGCAGAAAGAGGGGGGCAATTGGGGGAAGGGGGACAAGGATGGGGGTATTTATCAAGACAACAGGCTTATCAGGTGTAGATGGGGTCAAATGTGTCTCAATTTAGAGGGGGAATTAGGGGTAGCCACCCCCCTCGATTGGTATCCGTTATAATCGGTCTCCTTCCCGTTGGCCGACTGTGGAGGGGGGGGGGGGCATACTCATATCCCTATGTTTGCTGTCTCCGTTGAACACTCCACAACAATTTGACTGTCAAAGAATCTAGCAGTAATAAGTCAGTGGAAGGGACGGGCTTTACAATCCTCCAACACCAGGTTCATTTTCGCTATAATAGGATCCTGTCACTTGACTTGGACTTGGTGGTAGGAGTTGGAACAAAGAAAAATGCACTTTCAGATTTGTCTTTGTTCTGATTTGTTTTGTCCTGGAGTTTTGAAATTGCTGGGGGTAATGTTTCGTAGCGAGGCAGCCTTCCCTTTATGGGTATTCCCCCATCTCTTCCTGATTGGAAATCCGATCCTGACTGAGAATGGGATAACAGGTGATGAACGACTATGGGCGAGAGGGAGAGGCAGGTTTGACAGCCACGTTATACATCGAGATGTATCACTAATTGATGGGACGCGACGTCAAGTGTCGTCCCGTGCTCGTTAGCCCTGATTGATATCGAACTGTATCTCAGATTATCTTTACCCATCGTGAGACATCTGATCTCGCATCTTGTGGTTGTCTAGTAAATCTTAAATCTTCGAGAATAAGACGCCTCAAGGAGACTCTGCATAGTAGTGGATAATTGGGACGGGCGTCTGTAAAGGGGAAGCTATGGCAACTAAATGTGAAAATCTCATCCTATTCAAGTCGGACAACTTCATACAAAAATAATTGTGTTTTGTCTGGCTTTTTTTTACACGTCATTATGCGTGGTTAATTCAGTGACAATAGAGACACGGTGATTTTGAGTGGCTTTATTCTTAACTTTGACATTATTCCGGACAGACATATTTATCTTCAGGATTGGTTCTGGCATGAGCTTGATGATCAGATAGTTTTTTAAAGGATAAAATTGACGATTGTATTCAATACTTATCAATTGTTAATTAATTTCCCATCTGAGTAGAGTGGGACTCTGTTTTTGGATAAAATTGATGGTTGTGTTCAATACTTATCAATTTGTTAATTAATTTCCCATCTGAGTATAGGTTGTGACTCTGTCTAGCAGAGTTTCTAGTTTTTATTTTGACTCGATGGTATAAGATGGCCGTTGCCGAAGATTGGCTCGGTGCCAGGGGACGTTAATTATTACTAGTCAATCCGTAAAGACACTGCAGGCTGTCGTGACATCATTATTTAAGATGGTCGCGCCTTCTTTCCACATCACACACAACTGCCCGAAATGACGCAGACACTCTAAATTAATTTCTTGAAGTAATTGATGATAAGTGAAGTTTATTCACAATCCCTCATGCTAATTTAGACTATCTGAAACATCATAAATGGAGACGTCTTAAAATGAAATCATGCACTTTCTTACAAAATATAAATTGCCGCCCAAAGTGAAACACGTATAAAGGAGAACTTTCATCATATTTTAAATGTGAACATCCAGAATCAATTTGTTCAAGACAGTTTTAATAAATCTGTACAAGAAAAAATATAGACACAAACCTAACCAAGTTGTGCTACCTTTGAAAAAAAGAGGGTCAATCTATATTTAGAATACACGTATGTAAATTTAGTTCATGGTCTAATTCTCAAGTACTAATTATAGATTCTGGGGCCCAAACGCAGTGTGCGCATGTGCATGACGATGAGTAAACGTCTTGCTCTACACCTCAGCTTCCTCCACGTTCTTCTCATATATATATGAGACGAACGAGCTGGCAAGAGGAATCGGTTTCACGTCTTAAATAATAGCAGGTTGTCTTAGGCTACATCTCAGAGTGCTAAATACATTTCTCTGCTGAAGTACAAAATAGGCCGGGAACCAGCGACCATCTCATTTTTCTCTGCTATAAAGTACAAAATATATGGCCGGGAACCACTGACAAACACCATATGATACATCATATTTTGGCTGGTAACCCGTCTCTGCTTAGCCAGATTTGTCTGTGCTTAGAAATTGTATACTTTGCCCGAAATTTGGCAGAAAGTGCCCCCCCCCCCCAATATTCCCATACTTGAGCACACTTTTTTCCTCTTGCACAGAACCCCCCCCTCCCTCTAAAACCCTGTACAGAATTCCTGAGATTCCCAGAACACAGTGAAGACACAATACAAAGTGGATACATGCACCATGCCACATATCGAGCACTAAACGAGAAATAATACCACCTTGGTAAATTGGCACTGAGCAAAGCATTTCGTTAATAATGGCAGTGAGAAGAATCACCCAAAACATTTTTTTTTCGGTCGTGAGATTTCGCAAGTGTAAAAAACAACACATTTTCACACTCTAGAACTTCGTCGCACTGTATAGTAAACGAGACTCTTGACATATGTAGGCCAAGGCCGATATATAATTATCATAAAATGGCAAGTCAGAGAAAAAAACAAACATCAAATTTGCCTTGTCGTACTTTGACTACGGATGCTTGATCCGCGGTTTGTACCCAGCGAGGTTCTTAAACCAAGTTGTCATTTTTGCAATCAAGGCCGAAATTGGAGTCGAAATTGTTAGTTTATTGTCTGTGCGGCTTCCGTTGACAAATAAAAAAATTGCATATCTGGTGTTTTCCTTCTGCCGATACTACTGTACTAGTACCTCACAGCGGGGTCTTAAACTCCCATGTACACTGGAGACAACTCGACATTGAAAACCCGAGGTCCGTGAAATTCCTTATTTGTCCAAGTCACGATGTGAAGAAGTTGCATTCCAACAGTTGTCTATAAACGCTTTGAAATGAGAAAAATGCAAGTCTGCGGTGGTTGTTAATCACGAACTGTCGGAAGCTGCATGTGTGGACATTTTTTTTTATGAATCACCGAAATAGACCACAAAACAACAGGGGACAGGTGCCTCTAAGACCCCACTGGATCACTGGACAAATAAAGGACAAATATCAATTTTGTCGCTCGTTGTTGGGTACCGGGGGAAATGTAATAATTTCGTCTTGTGTTATCCGTGTGGTTTGTTTTGATGATGTTTTGGTATGCAACCCATTCTGCGGCTTGGGTTGATCGCTGGCTGAGTTTGGTTTTTGTAGGTGTTGGATTATTGGGTACTTAGATTTGATTATATGGACTGGTATGGAAAGAATGCTGGATGCGTGCGGGACACGAATCTCACCTATTGACCCACTTCATGACTGAACAAAGTAAACTTTCTGTTACCAAGTGTTTGCCTTGCGGCCGCTTATTATATACACTATAGCTGTTAGGTATGTAATGGTTTAGGGTCCTTTATCAGTTGTGAAGAACTTCGGTGCCGTTTTTCTAGCTCGATTCAGAAAACCAAAAAGAACACATTCTTAACATGCCTCCATGTTTCTCGCGGGAGAAATATTTTCCACTTGATTTGTTCTCTGGCTGATGGGGGGGGGGAGACCACGTGACTCCATTGAGGGTTTGTGGTCGGACGGAATGTGGCAGGACGCGTATCCTTATTCTGTCAAAACTTGTAGTAGATTGGTGACATTTTCATCGACCCTGAGCGCGGTTTCAGGGTGTGTTTGCGTAGCCATGCAAATAGTTTCATCTAACACATTATTGCTCTACATTATCAAGTATGTGTACTAGGCTCTGATATCAGTGCGGATTATAGACTGTAACCTTGTACATCCTGGGGCCTTTCTGGCAGGCAAGATACTACACTGGTCATATGGGACATGTTTCATTTTGCGTCATAATTTTCCCTTGAATAATTTAATAGTTATAAACATAACCGGCTTGCTGAACATGTTTTGCCCCTTTACTTCATACCAAAAGTTGATAAAAATCGGACAGTGCCTCCATTAAAGTATAAGACTTGATGTGTTCGTCCATTGAGCTGTGTTACTAATCGTGCCTGCATTCAGGAAGTCCAGGAATCTGTGTCAAATTGACTCAGAAATGGGTGAAACTGACGCAGAATCTCATTTTTAAAACCAGTTTACGGGTCAGCTTAAAATGGGTCAATCACCCTTCGGTTCGGGACCCGGGGTCAACTCTGACCCGGGGTCAACTCTGACCCGGGGTCAACTCTGACCAGGGAGTTCTTAGACTGTACGGACATTTGACTGCTTGAGATCTAAGACTGTGTGAACATTCGACTGCTTGAGAATGTTATCAATGAAATGTCAGCAGACATTGTGGTGTCATTTTTGATCTGTTTATCTTTAACATTCATCTGGATTCGAGCCAAAGTATGTATTACTGTCGTTTATATCATTAGCAGTGAACTCAATCGCTCGTGAGGATCTATGTTTATCTTTGCAATAGATTGCGAAGTTACAATAGTCAAGCGCCAAGCCGATTTACATCCACAACAAAAATAAGTAAATAAAATCCATTATTGTGTCTACTAAGGAGATTGCCATAATCTTCAAGCAACAAGCCTCCTCTTTGATCAAAACACAACATCTTGAGGAAAAGAGGAATACCTTTAGAACGGGCCGTGTCAGGAAGAGGCAGCCCCAACGTTCCGTAAATATATCACATCCCCAAATCTGAATGACAATCAAGGAATCCTTAAAAAATATATCCCACTATATATACATTCGTCGTTCCTGGGAATTGCATTGAAACTGTCGGCATGTAGGCCTACATGTACTATACGGAACTAGTCTTTCCAAGGTTGGTGGGGTGTAACAATTAAGTCCTCAACAAGAGGGACCCATGATGCCAAATCAAGCGGGGTGAGGCGTGACGCAAAGTGACATTTTGCAATAGACAGTATTTGTCCCCTATAGACGATGTGGCTGTTTTTAGTAATGATGTCACCACTAACGCTTTTCTAGGAGAAATGTTCTCACAGATTCACGGAATGAAAGTAGACGGAACATGTTTTTTTTCTTTTCAACACACTGGTATTCAACAAAGTATTAATTCGGTAGGATTACGTGGAATGCACTGTGCTAAAAAATGTAGGGGATTTTCCTAATTTTTTTTTTAATCGCCCTGGAAAGTACAATGGATTAAATGCTTTGCTATCGTTTTGCAGGCAATCCGTTTTGTAGTTGTTGCATGCCTATTGGCAGAAACATTTTAGGTAGTATCAGAGTA
Source organism: Pycnopodia helianthoides (assembly GCA_032158295.1). NCBI lineage: Eukaryota > Metazoa > Echinodermata > Asteroidea > Forcipulatida > Asteriidae > Pycnopodia > Pycnopodia helianthoides. The sequence continues at coordinate 12,471,772 of CM063261.1, forward strand.
CTTTGATAACAAATAGTGGAGGGGAAATGTGTTGCATGTCTCTCTGCAGTGGCGAACCACAAATATCTATTTCTACGTCTGGCTGTTTGTGTCCCATGACAATGTGCACCACTTTAAGGTCAGTGCGCCAATTATAGTCGTATCCTATATACCCCCATATTGGCATCGACCGCCCCGTTACGCGTATAGACGCAGGGTGTTTGTGCACCGTCTCTCTTCGACAACCCACGGGGACCCGTGGCTTGCCAATTAAACAAACGGTCGATCCTCGTCCAAGACTGGTAAAAAAAAAGACTAACACTGTCTCAAGCCACAGACCACTGACACCTCTGTGGAGAAATCATCCCATCTTTAAGGAAGTTCAGTGGGCAGAGGAGATACATCTGACGGTGGGTGAAGAAAGGGTTTGGAGTTGGGCTTTCGGTGCTAAAAAGCAGTTTTTACCGGAGGCAAGGTTTGAGCCGGAATTTGGTAAAAGGGTGTCAACATTTCTTTGAAACTTAGAAACAAGGCGTCCAAAATGTTCACTTACAGGCCTTTACATAACCAAGCAACACCAACCTGAGGGAACATACCGCTGTGCCTCATAGCTCAGTTGGCTGAGCATCTGATGCCCGGAGTGTCAGGGGTCTTGGGTTCAAATCCCAAAGAGGACCATTGTGATTTTTCTCTCATCCCTTGTTTGGTTATTTCCACTTCTATGGTGATTAGGCACCATACCAATTATTGTGTTCATGACATTTACATGTAAATGACAGGTAAAACAGGGTGTCCAAATTTAAAACAGGGTGTCCAAAAGACACCCAGACACACAGACACTCCTCTGGCAATAACGCTATGACCGGAGGGCGATTGGATCTGACTCTATTGAAACAAAGTCATGACTGGATACGATGCTTGTTTTGAGGGCCTGTGTCAATCAGTTGTAAATGGAATGAAGTGAATGTTGGCGGGAAGCTTGCAACCCCCCCCCCCTTTCCCCAATGTCAAAAAAATGACATAGATTGCCGGAGGGAGCGAACCAATGTTGAAACCACACTCAAAATATGCCCGGCTCGCCAACTCGACGAACTGCAGCGCTTATTGCTAATCTACCCTTCCCATTTTCTTTAAACAACATCCACGCATCTTAAGAACTACTGGAATTTTTTTCAAGGGTGATTTTTTGAACGGGACGAGGGACAAAATATGACGCTTGCCAAACAGCTGTTTGGAGCGCCAGGAGATTTTGATTGAAGATTGAAATTAAGTTGGCATAGATTTTCCTCGCACTTCACTGAGTGCAAGGTCACGAGAAAGTCCCTGTTAAAACATTGATTTATGGTTTCATGCTAACTTGTACAAATAATAATTAATATTAAAGTAGTCGTAAGTGTGTGATACATTTCATGACAAATTGAAGCCAATTCATGATTGTTTTCAGTTATCTTCAGTTATCTCTACGAAGTAGACGTAGACCTAAAATCACCCGGATCATTTTAAAGGCAAACGTGTAGCTTTGGTTTTTGGAACCCTTCGATCGTTTTAACCGTATATAAATGTAGATATATATATATACAATACAACTAACCTGTGAAAATTTCATTCAAAAAGGTAGTAGCGTTTTTGAGATATCGCTGAAAATCTGGAGCGGTTCATATCCACGCAGGAAGAATAATTCCGTAATTGGAATACACAATCTGAGAAATGTTCATGGCAGAAACGATTCTCAGATTGGAATGCTTTGGAATCCCGCTCTGTAAAACCACATTCCTTTGAAGTGGAATTGTTTCTCAAACTGTTATACACACTATCGTCAGCTGCAGGGCTTCTTACTATAGTAAGTTTTTATGGTCATACATTTTTGAGTAATTACCAAAGGTATACCCTTGCCTGTATAAATTTGTTTGGTCAAAATATTATCTCTTTATATTGTCAAAATATTTATGCGTTTTGTATAAAAGTATTTTGTACAAAATCCTAATTATAGATTTTAAACCGTTTTGATGGGGAAGGAAATCCAGCGAGTGAGCAATTTCCGAATTGCAAATCTAACCCAGACGTTCTGAGAGAGCACATGAGAAGACAAAAGAACAATTGGGATTCTTTGCTTTGACGGTAACACGCTACAGTGGTGGGAAATCTGCTTCCGTTGGTTCTGGCAAACTTTTGTCAAAAGAAAACCTACCTGGGAAATTGGCCACCCAGCTGTTGCATGACAAACCACACAAACCAGACGTTTCAACTGTGACGAGAACATTTTCTAAAGCACCTATTTTATGGGGGGAAAACAAATGATCCAAATCGGGGCTGATCGACAGAATTCGGAAATGCAGGTGAAAATTATGGGACCACCAGTTTGCTTTCCGTTGGTTCTGGCAAACTTTTGTGGGAAATCTACGTTAGAAATTTGCAAACCCAGCTGTTGACGACAAACCATGCAAACCAGACCGTATAGAACCAGAACCAGAACCAAGAACAAAACAAGAACCAACCGTGTTGAGAACATTTTTTTAAAGCACCTCTGGGAAAAAAACCACAATTATCCAAATCGGGGCTGATCGACAGATTACGGAAATACAGGTGAAAATTATGGGGCCACTGGTTTGGCGCACTTCTTACACCCACTCCCCCTTCCCCCCTTCCCCCAGGTCACCCTTCAAGGGATGTTATGCCCAGTTGACATTTAATATAGGATGAGATCGTGGTGTGACTCATCCGTTCTGGGTGCATCCTGGCGCTCTTGTCCCCCACACCCAAGAAATCTGTACTTTTCCCTCGATCAAAATCTTGCGAAATCGCTGGAAAAGGGGGCTCCCGGCGTGCCCCTGTAGATTTGAGAGATGAGCTGAAGCAAGTGCACTTTCTCAAAATGTCAAGTTTGTACCTTCGAGAAGTGCACAAGATATCTCAATTTCTTCTGGTTTGTTATCGAGGCCCTCTGGTGCCAATGATTAGCCTATTTTCCACAAAACTGGCACATTTCCCGCCATATTTTCATAGCGTGCACCTTGTTTTTCCCTGATCGCACTGCAAAGATGCGCACGAGACAATATTTAAAGGTATTATACAGGATTGGTAGAGCTGACAAAACAGTCGCAAACAAAGTTCATGTTTTGTGTGATTAACCATATACATGAAATAACAAACCTGTGAAAATTTGAGCTCAATTGGTCATCGAGGTCACGAGAAAATAGTGAAAAGAGACCTTTTGTGTTTTCTGTTTTTCAAACATCAAGTTTATTATCGCGCGCGACAAAAACTATTGTTTTATTCATTTCTCAGAAACGATAGCATTTTAGGCAGAAATACTTTAAGGAACCCTTTCTACCATTACTTACTTTAAATCATGTAAGTTATGTGTGAATCTGTGAACATTTGTGTTTTTCGATCTTACCAATAGTGTACAGGGCCTTTAAACTCAGTGATGGGAATAAATTCTGAAAACTCCCGGGTCAGAGTTGACTTGGACTCCGGGTCCTACAGGGGGGACTGACCCATTTCCGGGTCAGGCTGACCCGGAATAGACACGATGACGTAATAGATTCCGGGTCATATACTGACCCAGAAAGTGGGTCAGAACCCAAGGAACTAAGGATCTGAGTCAATTCTTCACACCAGAATTTCTTAAAGTGTAACAGCGTGTATATACCTGTGTAGTATACACGTAACTGTGAAGAGGTGTAATTAAATTACAGTTTAACAGGGATACATCGACTGTTTCGTCAGGATGCTTTCAGATGTTGACTAAAAAGTATGCTGGAGCATACCGTAGAGAATCGACTCACGTACAGAGAATATTTTATCTGTTACAAAATGGCGTCAAAACTAAGACGTCAATTTAAGATTAGCTGCTTGAAGCAGAGATGAACTCTTTCCCTGCAGCGAGTGGTCAAGGTTGCCTTATCTTATATCCTCTTACTAGAAGATTGACTTTGACTCATTGCTCTTTTTAGAAGAAGTAGGGCGGGCGCAGTCTTGGGCTTCTTGAGGGAGCAGTTGGATTGGGAAAACTTTCTTGCTAAGGTACTTGTAAAGTGGTGTCCGGATGACATTTTTGAGGCAGGTCAGAGATGGATTATAAAGGGAATTCTGAACATAAGGTGGATGTGTTGCGAAGATGCTCATAGATGGATTGCAACAGACGTCATCGGCCGCCATCTTTGATGAATTGTGCACGCGTGAAGAGCTATCATTGGCTGAGAGAGTCGTGCGTAGCGCGTACATGCGCACACGCGCACATGCACTTTTCCATTGTTTTGCATCAACGATGGCGGTCTATTGTACAAAGTGCAGCATCTCTCGTCACACAAACCATTGAGGCTGTGGATTCGTGATGAGGCAGTGATGTATCACTGGTAACCTTGTCTTGAAACCCGTGATGCATTAAAGTGCGTACATGATCGGATATAGGAAGAGACCGCAGAGTTGGTTACATCAATCATCAGGAACATTTTATTTACGGAGATAAGTAACGATGGCGTGCATGTTTTTGTTTGACTTCGGGTGGAGGAGCTCGACACTGACTGGCTTTGACCGCACGGAATCACAACTAATGATTTCTGATCAAAACCCTTCAAAAAAAAAGTACAACCTTCAGACAATGTTTCTCTAAGATACCCACATAAAATGAGCTCATATCCTTCTCAAAAAGCACCCTGGGGTTTGTGTTGGCACCCACTCTAGGCTGATAAGGGGTGGGGGGGGGGTGGGGGGTTCATCACTCGGCATCGGACCCTGGATGATCCCACATAGATGTGGTGAGATCCTAAAGGCCAATGTGTATGCGGTTCTTTTTAGGTGGATCTAGGCTCGTGACACAGTTTCGAGGTGTCCCTTGTGATGAGGTGATGACAGCCAGAATGCCTACATCTGGGGGTGAACATCCTTCCGTTTTGTTCTCTGCTAAAATGTCTACGAAATCTAGAATTTCTAGAGTGTGGTTTGAGATCTAAATTATCGGACATGAAGTGGTGGCAGCCCTTGGGCTTAAGCTTGTTGTAAAGTAGCCCACTGGGCTACTACTAGTAGTAAACTGTGTGTTTGACTTGCTATACTGAGCAAGCATGCCCCCAGGGGAGTTTTATTGGCCCAAGTTTCGAAATATTACGTATTGTCAAAACTTTATCTTTCTGATGTATTATGTGTAGCGATCGTAACCAGTTTGTAGGTCAAATGAAATTACAAGCACTCACTAAAAAATACATTAAAACAAGTTTAATGTTTCATATTCACATTATTTTGAAACTAGGAAGAAATGTGACCGTTATAAACAAGTAGGATATGGACAGTTTTCTGTATAGCACACAGGGCAAGTTTAGAAGTGGTGTTTATGCGCTATATAGCGGGGTTTACTTTAGCCCTCGGCAGCTTTTACTAGACAATGTACGCCGGGTATATTGCAGTATTGAGGGTAAGCCTTAGATGGATTCGCTACATTTTTGTTTGCTGTATACTCAAGCAGCTGATTGTTCACTCTTACAAACTCTTCTCATAAATATACCGATTGGCATTTCCCACAAAAGAGAAACAGAGCCAGATATTTTGTTGTCGAAAATTCATCTGTATCTTGTTGGCGGTCTGTCTACGAGAATTGGTAAATGGCGTGACGTGTCGACCCTACAGCAGAGTGTTTCTCCAAAGGTCAATGGTCTAAATTGTGTTGTTTATGTATCTGGGGATAAGGGGTCATCTTGTGTCATCATTCTGATGGAGAATGATCTGGAATATTTTTTTGGGAGTTTACCTAAGCATTTCATCACTCGGCTCCTCCTCTTTCCTTCCTGCGGCCAACATGAAACACCTTCCCCTCCTTATCATTATACCATCTTATCCGTCTCTGCTTCCAAGATCTTTGTACTCCCCCCCCCCCCTTCTCCGGGTTGCGAGAGAGGTGTCAGAACATAACCAGATATGCCTAAGATAGCGCCAAGCCTTGGTACCCGGGGGATTATCTCGGAGACTAAGATTAGAATCGAGTTTTTGGATGGACGAGGGTTATTTTTGAGTGGCTGTGTCCTGCAAGAGGGTAACAACCCAGACTTGAAGCTCTCAGACGATCCATGAGGGGAAACAAAGAGAAGAAGAAGAAGCATTAAGTGTGATGTTTCCTCCGGAAGGAAACTTGTGTTTCTGTTTTGTTTTCGAGGGTTCAATAAAAATAGTACAACAGGACAGAGTAAAAACACGTCCCTTCAGATCCAACTCTCTTTGATAAACACGAATGCATTTCACTTGTGTATAGACCCCCCCCCCCATTGCAAATAGATCCCCTTGCATGTGACGTCACAAGCCCAAAGCAGCGCCCTCACCGAGGTCTGTGAAGACCTCCCATTGGCTGAGAGTTCGCATACACGCGTGCGCGTTTTCCATTTTTTTTACCTCCGCGTTTGCGGCCAGAGCAACACAAACACAAAAATATATAAACATTCGTCTAAAATCTGTTTCTTTAAAGGAACATTACAGAATTGGTTTTTGCTAACAAAACAGTTGCTGGCAGTGTAAGCACTTTATGTAATCCACCATATACATAAACTGACAAACCTGTAGACTGGTTTGAGATCGATGGTCACGAGAAAATAGTGAAAAACCGATTACACATTTGCATGAAATCATATAGGTTCAACAAATGAATAAAACGCTCACTGAGCGATAAACTCCAATCGGAAAATTAGTTTATTCATTTCTCATCAAATATGGCATTTCAGACAGAAATATTTCAGGGATGTTTTCTACTATCATCATCATTAGACCGTGTAAGTTTTATGTAAATCTGTGATCAAAAGTATTTTTTACAAGTTTTTTTCTTACCAATTCTGTAATGTTCCTTTGAAACATTTTTGTTGTATTCGTGATTTTTAAATTTATTTTAAATGTCAATCCGTGAATCAGCAAAATAATTTTATTCTTGGGAAAATGAGACAGTGGGGGGGCGGGGGGGGGGGAGGATTTTGTATACCACTGACCCCCAGACATTTCCCCCTGTACCCACGTCCGGCCTGGACTCGTTTTTTTTACAAGTTTATGTCACGGATAGTTGACCACAAATTGGAAGCTTCCTCCATCATTTTTTTTTGTTGCTCTCGCCGACAACCACGGGAGGATAGGTGGATCATACAGGATCTGTACAGGTCAAGCATAAAACGTCATCAATCTGCATCCTCAATTCATCTCAAACTGTGAATAGATGGTGCACATTTAAAAAAAAAACCTCCCTGTAATAGTCCGAGGTTGAGTTATGGCTGCTTTACCCGTTTGTATCCGACACAAATAAGTCAACAAGCATAAATGTAACAAACGAGGCTTCCTTTCTTTTATTCTCGTCTTTCTGGATATGATTCAAAAACTATTTCATATATTACATATAGTCACATAGACTTAAAGGCACTGGACACTATTGGAATTACTCAAAATAATTGTTAGCATAAAAACTTACTTGGTAACGAGCAATGGAGAGCTGTTGATAGTATAAAACATTGTGAGAAACGGCTCCCTCTGAAGTAACGTAGTTTTTGAGAAAGAAGTAATTTCTCAGTAAAATATTTGAATTGATTTTGAGACATCACGCGTGAGGTCTCGAAGTCAAGCAATCAAGCATCTGAAAGCACACAACTTCGTGGACAAGGGTGTTTTTTCTTCCATTATTATCTCGCAACTTCGACGACCAATTGAGTTCAAATTTTCACGGGTTTGTTATTTTGTGCATATGTTGAGATACACCAAGTGAGAAGACTGGTCTTTGAGTTACAAGTGTCAGGTCCTTGTAAAAAATTTCTTCGAACGAATATCTTATACCAATGTTGTTTGCCAATCCGTCCTCTCTCTCTCATCTCTCATCTCGTCTCTCTCTCTACTCTCTTCCTTCCTCTCTTCACCCTCTTCTTTTTCCACATGTCTCTCTCTCTCTTCTGCTCGCTCTCTCTCTCATCTCTCATCTCTCTCTCTCTCTCTCTTCTCTCTTCTCATCTCCTCTCTCTCTCTCTCCTCTCTCTCTCTCTCTCTCTCTGATCTCTCGGGTCCTCATGAAATGGAGTTTTACTCCTGCACAATGAAGCCCTTGGCGACCTGTCATGCATGCAAAGCAGCCCACATGAATTGAATCACATGTGTTCACTTAGGAGGTCGCGTGAAAAATAAAGAAGAACTATTTTGGAGTCGGCAGCCGCTATATCTGACAGCCCATTTCCCAAACCATGAGCAACGCCATCCATTATATGCTCCCGGTAGATTCTAGGGGAATATATTTAAAACAGGGAAGTGTTCTGCTTTTTTAAAAATAACAACGACCCCCGCCGCACACACTTGCCTGTTAACTTATTTCCCGTGGATATGTTTCCCTCTTTATTTTCGTATTTCCTTCACATTTGCTTTATCTTGATATTCGATGTTGTTTGCTAATACACACAAAAAAACCTTCGTTTGATTTGGAAATTTCAATCAGAGCCGAACCCTACTAATACTATAGATTTCGGTTGGTCCGTACATTTTTATTGATGAGTAACACAACATACACAGTGTATACAAACACACACCCACACATAACAATAACACCTGAACATAAAACCATTTATGCAACAGGTGACTTGTAACAATAGAACTACAGCCACACCTTCTATCAAGGTGCCACCGCGTGCCACTTTGTCAACTCTTGTATAACCCTGACTTAGCATATTTCTTTTTTAAAGGAACATTACAGAATTGGTTTTTGCTAACAAAACAGTTGCTGGCAGTGTAAGCACTTTATGTAATTCACCATATATACATAAACTGACAAACCTGTAGAAGTTTGAGATCGATCGGCCATCTGGGTCACGAGAGAATAGTGAAAAACCGATTACACACTTGCATGAAATCATATAGATTCAACAAATAAACATAAATGCGGCCATTAGGAAGAAAACAATCGACACTCTCCTTACTTTTTTCTAAAAGGCAAGACCTAAACAGTTTGTTTTTTGGCCTAAGTCAAAAACACCGTTTTTCCTCCACTCCTGTAACATCAATTGAACTTAACTGCATGTTTATACACACACGAGACCAAGACTACCACAGGTGGTTCAAACGTGCGCACAAACCTCCCCGGAACGGATGGTTATTCGCAGGTGGGGGCAATCGTAGTTGTTTGGTTTAGTGTTCTGACGCTGTGGCATCACAGGTTACGATCTTTGTTCTGTTTCGATTGAAACAATTTGAAGTAGAATCTGTAGCTTTTTGTTTTATACCACATGGTTTTAATATTTAGTTGCACGTTTAGATTATGGGGTTTGACTCATATTTTATTTAATAGTATTGTCATTATTGTTGTTATATATTTACGGTAATGAAACCAAGGATGCCTCATAAAATGAACTTAATCACTGTAGCTCGCAAGCCTGAGGAAACCTGTAAACAAGGGTGCTTGCTATGTGAACCAGAAAACCGGGGTAAACGGTAATCCCCTACTCTTCCGCGATAAGTGATCTGGATTCTTTTATAACTGCACTACCAATCTTGGTACACGGGACCTACCGAATGTCCCATCCAGAGGACCAAGCAAATAAGTGGTCACTTGTGTTTTGGTGCAATCGGTTATAGTTTAGACTTTTTTCTTAATACTGTAACAATCGTGAATTGTATATTATGTTCTTTATACTGGATTGCGCGCATTCAAGTGTGCGGAATTATTTCATGAACTCGTTGCTCAGAATTCATAATGCATTTTATAATTGTATGCTCCCGTACCACAATCTGTGTGTAGTCTGAACGGTTTTGAGCGGCGAGTGCCCCGCGCACAAATTGGAAGCTGGGTAAACACGAAACCTGAGCATTATTAGGCTCCGTCATCAGCGCATCTTCTGTACTTGATCGCCGTACTGTAGGAGATTGCACGCGCACTGAATGAGGAAAACCCCATAAAACAGACAACCGGCGTCTTACTGTATGCCAAGACACGAAGAAGGAAACCCGACCCCCCCGGGGGCACGAATCCTCATTTTTTCCTTCTTCGTTTCATCTTCCCAGACCTTAAGACGAGGATGATGGGTTGTAAAACTGACGACCAACCACCATCTCCATACAATGTCCTGTCGCTCGCCATCCACACAGGAGAACGTAATTCGATCAATCTCATGCATATTCATGTATGCTAATGAACCTTGACTCCCAGTTGTCTGCTGATAGTCTCGAATGGCTTAATAGTCGTCTCCGCTCTCGTCTTGGAGATGCACTCTTTTCGACGGAGTCGATAGGCCATCGCCCTCGTAGTAAATATCCAGGGCAGTCTTGCCTCGTGGCGAAGACTCGATACATCCACTACTTAAAGCGCGTGTAACAGTTATTAAGTACCGTTATGACAAATACCCGAAGGCCTTCAAAAATTTCCAATATAAATTCATAGAATACAATAATAGAAAAATGCTGGTTGGCCCTAAAAACCTTGTGGCAGTTTTCTACCGAGCTTAAAACATTGTATATTAAAATGTTCTAAAGAACGACTGCATGCCGTCCCGAGGCCTGATCGTGCATCAAAGGGGCCACCATTAGCAGTAGATTTGCTATAAAATATGTGTAATCTCTTTTCAAGGTGCTGGGAACATTTTCTAGCTAAACCACTAACACCACATTATGCGGTGCAGTATATATAGGAGGAAGTGTCTCGATTGAAAGACTAGACAAATATCACGCCACAAAACCAATAAAACAAACCCAGCTTATCCTTAAAGCCATCTCTCTTGAAAGTGAAGTTAATTACCCTGTCAGACCTTCAATCGAGTTCCTACAGGTAGATATTTTCCTTCAGCTCTCTTCCATACGGTCCCCCCCCCCCCCACTCCACGCATTGACCTTAGCAGAGACCTCGGCTGCAAAGTCACAGCGAAGCATCGTTCAAACTGGAGAGTTTCTTCTATTCTTTCGGACTTCTTTCTGAGTAGGAAAGTGTTTAAGGCTATAAATCATGAGCATGGTTGACACATAGTGATGTTAGGCTATTGATTTTGAACCAGGCCTGCAGTTTCTTTCTGAACAGGTCAACCTCTAAAGGGTTAGAATAACAGACTATTTCATCTGTGAGATGCGATGACGCGGATGACCAATTAAGACGCACATAAAGCTTAGTTGGGTTTTGCAAAGTGGGGTTTAACGATGTGACCGTCATTGCCAATACGATTATATTGATCAACTGTGAAATACGAATCAGATTAGGGCCCATTTTCTGAGAAATTTTGCACCAAAAGTAGCTAAGCACAGCAAAATTATGCTTACCAGAATCAGGTTACTAGCCCATGTACCATGTCACATGTACCATCTGTGACTGGTTTCCTGCTCGTTATTCGTTAAGCAGATTGACAGTGGACACAGTACTCGCCGCATGTCATGTTGTCAATGAGAGCCGTGTATTAACTCTATCTGAAACCCACACCTACCTCATGGTCAGTCGAAAGCTGCTAGACTTAACTCCAGTCAACCCTGTTTCAGGTGATCTCACGGTCTGACTAAGGTCACGTGAACCCCCGCCCATGGCCAGACCATGAAACCCCTGGGGAGAAGACTAATTTCAGATATAGCTACTGGTGTTAATTGCTGCGGCTATGGGGGAGCTCGTGGTGGCCTTATTCTAAGGACACTGTCTGGACATTGTGATGGACAGACATTGCTACAGGTGATGTCTATTGACCATGTAGATATGACTTGTCCATTTACAAGAAACCTCAATGATTTGCCTAAGGGGGATGGCTTCATTGCACGGTTAATAATAGGCCAGGAAAAAAAAAAATCCTGTTAACGATTCTTTCGAAATCCAAATAAACTTAATAATATTGTAAAACCATCACTTCTTCATCGAGCTTTTACTCTTGACTTAGAAAACAACGTTCCACTTCAAAGTTTACGGATAACTTCCTGCTTTATTTTGTGGTAAACTTAGAAAAGGGAAATCTAATCTGCTTTGACGTAATTGAACAAATTTGTATTGGAGGAAAAAATGATCAGCCATCAATTTCCATGCAAGGTCTTTGCGGAAGCCAGTTGACGAGTTCACGGTTCATAGCGAACGTTCCGCACACCAAATGGCTCCAAAGTCATCAATCTTTTTCTCTGACGTTTTCCCAAAAGAAAAATCATGGTGGAAATTGGGAAGTCTTTCTTGAAGGTCATACTCATGTGACTTGGGTGTAGGTTTTCATTTTGTGTCACTTTGGGATATCCTTTGGTGTCCTCCAAGGTCGGGATTTGGTACAGGGGGTTGCGATGGGCCAGGTGGCAGGGGTAGAAGATTTGGGGAGGGGGGAAATGTGCCCTTTCCTCTAAGGAATTATTGTTAATTAAGAATTGTTTATATAGGAAGGGTGACTATTGCTTTTCCTTTGATAAGTTACATTTGAAAGATGCTCATGTTCTCTCATGTCATGAAGATCTGAAGAAAATTGATAAGACGCAAAACTGGTAAGCAGGGAAGCATCTTACTAAAGCATGTATGCTGGGTTCAAACACTCCCACGTGGTACTATGCTGTTAAGTCAAGGTACTCGCTAAGCCAAAGTCTCGGTACGTGGTGAGACGCCACTCTCAGCTGACCATGGTCGATACTACAGGGTCATGGTTGATAGATGAACTGCCTCTTGAAGATTACTCTTAAGGCTATCACGAGATAAGGATGGAGGGTTAGGGCCTTCCCCAAAACGACAGAAATTTCCCCTCGTGCCGGACTGGTTTGTTATTCTTCCTGGTTTTGGTTGTAACACTCAACGACTACTCCTTGTCCACTGCCGTGACATTTAGCATTCCCCGTCTTCACTAGACGAGTTTGTTGAAGTCTGGGAGAAAAGTGAGTTCAGTTTCCACCTTGTCTCCAGTGGAAGTTTTAACACAACACGAGGAGAAGATTTTGAGATTTGATTGGGATGTGAATCGTGCCCGGATGCGGACTTGCCTGCTCAAAATCTTTTCAATTAAAAAGCCAGACAACATTACATACATTCATCGTTAGATTTGAGGTACCTGTCACAAGCTAATTAACATTTCCCGTGATCAAATAGTTACTTTCAAACACTGTCAGGAACATTAAGTGTTTTTGTCTGACTTGAGGTGGAGTCAATGACCGATTGAGCCGAACAATTCCCATCACAAATTTGGTCAATTTTTCTCCGAATCTAATGATATACTTTTAGTTATCAAAATATAGATTTTAAGATTTTTTTCAGAATTATTGAATGCCTCGGGATGTTGTGACCTTTCGACCTCAAGATAAGAAAGGTCAAGTGTTTCGGTCATTGTCGGCTTTTATCACCTCTTCACGGAGGAGTGGTGACCGAGAGTTTGTGGGGAAGGGTTGTGGGGGTACGAATCCCAGCTGGTGGTGACAGTCCTAATCTCTCGTAAGATACCGCAGTCATCGTGGTTTGGTTTGCAAAAGGGGGGAAAATGTAAAGGTTCAGGGTTAAGAGGACTAATCTGCTACTTTTTGTAAAAAAAAAACTTCAGTTGGTTCAGTGACCCTTGTGGTATTTACAGTAAGTGAAATTGTGACAAAGAAGCTGTCCACACTGATTGATTTGAACTTTTTTCCTTTGTACCGGCTAGTCTGGTTTCTAACTCACATTGATAGGCAATTATGACAGACAGATTGTGGAAAAGTATTTGCACGCTTAGGGTTACGAGCCTTGTTAACCTTTTAAAAAACAACCCACTCTTTGGAAAAAAATTTAATGCAAAAGAAATTCTCGATCTATCCTCGCCAAATAACCCTGTCCCACTTACCTTGATTTTTAACATTCCAATCATTGTGGGTTACGGTTCTTCGTATGTGTAACTTACGTGTTCTGGGCATCGCATTGAGCGGAAGTGGGGTTTTTTTAGTCTGGAAAACCCATCATGATGGTCTATTCGGTCTTGTGCGCTCGTATGAAAAACTTCCTCTCGAAATTCACTGATGACTTTGACAAATGTCAAAGACATATGGGGAAAGAAATCGAATCTCTACCAGGCACTGGGTCATGTTCGCACGCGGTCTGACAAATTACATCAGAACAACGGAAAGGAGTTTTCAATCTATAAGTTGTTGTGGTATTTTTTGTTTGTCATACACGAAGCCCTGGGTTATTTGAAAGACAACGAACTTGTTTGTTGTTCTGTGTTATCTGGTGTATTTTTTTCTGAATCTTGTCAATGATTGTAACGAAAATAGACTGTCAAGATCTTTGAGGAGAAAAACTCAGCATAAACTATAAGACACGAAAGAGGAGAAAGTGCTGTGGCCACTCTAGTTAATGTTTTTGTTTACTATCCGGGGTATAAAATTAATATTTCCAAACATTTTTTTGTTTACTTTCATAACTGTCGAAACATGTTCCCGTCATTCTTTTCACGAATTAGTTGCTTGAAAAGAAGACAAGCAAAAACCAAACAAACACCCCAACGAAACAGTTACCCTCCTGCAAGGGGGTTGTAGCCACCTCCTTACCACTCTGACGTCACAACTGGTTATTCAGACCCAGTCCACACCCAAGTTGATGGTCAAGAACCTCATCTTGTACTACGGCAAGGAAATGCTTTAAGTCAGCAGGATGTTGCCATGTTTCTCCTGGAAATCTCTGAACATCGATTAGTCAAGGTTTCCTTCACCTGGTTACCTCAGATAGAGTCAGAGAGGAACGAATTGTCAAATTGTGTTACTCTAGAACTGAAATAGAATCCATCGTCGCCTTCAAGAGAGCGCCATTGGCATTTGGGGGGGGGGGGTAGTCTGTCCCGAGGGGGAGGTTCTGGATTGGAACAGCGTATAACAACATAGGGAGGTTTGTTTACCGTAGGAGGTATAATGTACGTTCTTAAAGGAGGTATACCTCAGTCTTCAACTCATTGCTTCTAAATCCCTCCTTGTGGAGGGGGGGGGGGTGACGCATGCGCAGTACGACATCATTAACTAGGCTGTGTATAATGATCATTATCTTCTATATAGGCAGGGTAGACTTTTGGTAATTGTCAAAGACCATTATATTCATGCATAAAATAACAAACCTGTGAAAAATTTGTCTCAATTGGTCATCGAAGTTGCAAGGAAATACTGAAGGAAAAAACACCCTTGTTGCATAGAATTGTGTGCTTTCAAAATGCCAGAGAAGCCTTTCTCAGATTCAAATATTTTAGTGAGGAATAAACTCTTTTTCAAAACGACATTTCTTCAAAGGGGTTCGTGTCTAACAATTTTTTATAATATCAACAGCTTTCCAGAGCTCTTTACCAAGTAAGTTTTTGTGGTCATTCATTTTTGGTGTAGCCTAATTACATATTATAAGTACACCCTGCCTTTAACAATCAGATTAGAAAAGACATTGATGAAAAATGTGAGATTATTTTCAACCTATCATGCACTTTTCCCCCACGAAATGTCCCAGTTATTTTACGACAGCAGGTGTTATTCTGGGGTATTTATTTATTCATTTAACGTCATGGTCTGATAATGGCTAGGAATATGTTATTTTCTTGGGAGTCAAATTTAATAGTACGGGCAGACTGATTTAAATAATTAAATGCCAGGAAATAAAGGAATACCAAAAGGGAATTCGATAAATTTAATAATATTAGACAGTCAAATTGAACTATAGGGCTGGCTGTTCTAGCACAAAGGGACCCATTTTTTTCTATTTCTGGAACTAAATCAATATTTCCCAGCAAACTCGGGCTTGGGTATTCTATCATTTCCTCTACCTAAATGTGATTTTGTAAACTCAGTAAAAAAAGAAAGAAAACCCAGTCCTTATTTTTTGGTCACATACAAGGAAAGATTATTAACCCAAGATATGACTGTATTCTCCATTATAAATTTTGTTTAATGTTTATTCCTGTAACATTGAGGAACTTTCATCGTGCGTAAATTGATTTGTTATTTTATACGTTTTTATAGTTGTACTGTTTGAGAGACCGCTGTTTGACTTGATGGCATCTGGCGCTTATTCGTTTAATAAATTATTCATCCCGAATGCTTTTCACGGAAGCCAAATTTGCATAATTCAAAAATTAACAACAACAAAAAAATACCGGGGAGACGTTTTCTATTATTCATAAAGACTGATGGAGAAAAATACCTGGATCCAGTGGATTCGAGGGGGGATGGAGGCAGCCATGCAGGCGTATCGCACCATTAAACTAATCAGCATAGATTGGAGAAGCCCCTGCGCCGTCATGGCAGGGGCAGAGTACCCAGGGGAGATGATAGCCGGGGGGTGGGGGACTTACCTGGTGAACTCGCTGTCGAGGTACGCTGTCGAGCGCGCGGTGACGGCACGGGTCCGGAGGAGCTCAACTGTAAAGGCAAAATCGAAGAGACGTTACAAGATTGTTGCGCTTCAATCGCCAATATCCTTCCGAAATGCGACAAGCGAAAGCGCTCGTGCGGGTTGTGAAAACAAACCGGGCCCAACGCAGGATGTTTATAAAGAGAGGGCTCGTACACTCCACCGGTTAAATATTTATCTTCTGTTGCAAAAAAACAAAAGTGTCCAGGGACCTCAAGCAGGGTAAAACTGCAAAGAAATTGCGTTCTAAACGTCGGGCAACAAGCTTTAAATGGGTAAGCCTTGTTTATGGAAGCTGCAATGTAAATGGTGCCGTCTGGTGCCACGCCTTCTTTTGCTCTCCCAGGGAAACGTTTTTGACTTTGTTTAGCGACTTGCCATAAATTGAATATCTATAGTGCAAAACCGCAAAATGATAACGTACATTGAATGGACGAATAATTTGTTCGCATAAAGGTTATATGGCATCTACATTGGTGGTTGATTCGGATTATTGATTTGTTAAGGTCAAAGGGCAATAGTCTGCTGGGGGAACCGTTGAACTTTAGGGTAGGGTTACGCTGTACTCTCTGAGCACGTGGAGGGGAAGAATTTCAAATAATGTGCAGCTAATCGCCCTGGTACATTATAAGGGTTACTCCTGACCAATGTGATCTAGAAGTTTATGGAGAAATATTCGGTATGTGCAGAAAGAGATTAAACATAAGGTACATAAATGCTTGCAAAATTTAAAGGAAAGTGGCATGAACAAGTCAATCTTGGTATCACTGTTAGCAAATTGAAGAAAGAGTTTTGAATGGGTCGTTTGAAATGTCTGTTGAAACAGTGGTTCATTTTTTTTTAAACAACCTTAAGGTTTTAATGTGTGTTTTTTTTTATAAGCAATAAACACGTATGTAATTAAATAAATCTACTTACAATTAAAATAATGCAGGATTGTTAAGGATAAAAAACATCATCTGTTGATTTTAGTCTGAAAGTTTAATGGTCGTACTAGAACCATTTTTTTTCTGTGAAATATGTCCCTCTGAAATAATGTCATACTCGAGAAAGTCTTATCTGAAGAAAAAATAATAATAATATTAAAAATAGAATAAAAAACGCAACAGCTGTTTGTTTTATATCATAAATAAATGCATATGTTATTCAATAAATAAACTTCCATCATATTGATAAAGCACTTAATTTTGCGAACCATAATTTTGCAAGCCATAATTTTGCAAAGGGCATTTTCCCTACCCAAAGTCTCTAATGTCAAATGTGGATGAACCTTCCAAGGTCAAATTCACAAAAAAGTCGATTTTCATCTAATCTTCTCACCCATGTTTCTAGCTAGCCAGTATGATTCATCCTCCAAGACCACTCAAATCAAGTGTGATAAATCGCTGGGAAGGTTTTCACCATTTTTAGACCCTCGCACTTCCACGGTGTTTGACACCCCGTTTGCAAGTTTAATATATTACAGAATATGGAGAGTGATTGACGCTGTGCTGTTACTGCATTAGGCATAATAAGCAAGGCTCGTTTCTTGCGGTTGGCATTAGACGCGAGGGAATTTGCCGCGTGGTTCCTGCGTTTCGTGGTACAACGTAATAAAAAGGGAATAATATTTCAACAGGCAACCGTGTAGACGGGTCAAATGCATAAAATATATCAGATTCTATTTATTACTATAAGCCGCGGAATAACCTTGATTTTTCAAATTTGTTTTCTACTGGTAAAGTAAAGTTGACATAAGCTATATAAATTGTTAAGCTGTGTGATTTGCCAGGATACGCCGATCGACAAAACAAGCAGCCCCGTCCTTAATGTAAACAACCAAAAATCACGGTATGAAATGAAAAGAATATCCAGACATGAGCTCGGTTTTAGCTTTGTGTATAAACTTCGCTCCATTTCCCGATTTCGTTTACGATGAGTCACGACATCATTGAATCTCACCTTTTTTTTTTTAAAGGCAATATATGTTTATTATATTATTTGCAACTAAAGTAGGTCAATTTTTCCGCTGCAAAAATAATCTCACGTGTAAAAAAAAAAGTGTGTACGTGATCCTAGTTGTTTGTCTCGCACAAATAATTGATAAACTTTACAAAAAAGATCAATCTGAACAACTGCGGCCCTTTTTTCCCTCTCGGGGTCTCTTCTCCTCCTCCCCCCCCCCCCCACCCTCTCTAGAAGACATCTTACTAGATCTCAAACAGAAAACGTCCGAGCCAATTATAATGGCGACCTTCCTATAAATATGCAAAGGGTTTTCTCAGACTGACTGTTGGAAATGTTTCATCCTTGGGATTCGAGGATCAGCTTTATGGAAAATTTCCTGTTTTTGAAGGCACGGTGAAGCGCATGCCACAGCACAGTGTGTACTGCGACGTGCTCTTGCGACAGTGATTATGAAAAAAAAAAACGCCAAACTTCCTTCGGTTGGAAATCTGCCAGAATCTTCTCCAAAATAACGTCTGGTAAAATCAGGTGCGTTAAATGTGATTCAGCATTTAATTGGACTGAGTTGGATCTTCATTTTGGGGGAGATATTATCTAGAAGAAATTGTAATTTGACTATTAAAAAAAAGAAGGGAATATGACTTCAAACTGCAGATTTAAATGGCTAAACACAAAAGGGGGGAAGCATTTTGCATGAGGAGATTTGTGTTCAACAATGTTTTGAATGGGTTGTGATGCTAGTTCAGAACAGAGCTGATGGTGCAACAAGTTGACGTTTCGTTCTCTGGTCTTCATCGGGCGATTGCTGAACCCGACGCTGATATAGGTATTGCTGTATCAGCTCTATAACTAGAAAAGAACACAACTGACACATTTGGCGCGATTTCACAACTCCCCAGGTTGTTATTTGCAATTCATTTTGTGTAAATATTATTTCTTCTGAAGCAAAATACAACACCTGTGATTTCCCCTCAATCGAAATAAACCAGAATCCTATAACGGACTGAAGATGACCCAAATATCAGTTAATTAACTGACGTTGCTACACGAGAGTGTTAAAGCGTCGATAGGCATGCACTTCGTTGCATGAGAAATAACATGAAGGTAATACAAAATAACATTTCCTGTGAATAGATAATGATCATTTCGGTGTGAAGATAAGACGTACATCACCTGCGATCTCGCCTCCATCAGACCCTTGCTCTATGCTCAGACGTAATACTAGTGCCGTCTTGAATAGGCCAAGATGAATCAAATGTCAACTTGAATGGTGCATCTGCATGTCAGAGTGTAGAGTTAATATAGATTGGCAATTGGCATTAGAGTAAATAAAACCCCCAAAAAACCAATACATACTGATGAGCGAGATGTTATCAAGTCATTAGAACAACAACTCAGCTACTTATTATTCGATCATTACCATTTAGATTGTTTAAAGATCACTTGCGGACAAATTTAATAAGTCTGATGTCCCATCACTTGTAAACATTCCCGACAACTGTTAGAACGTGTTTCCTTGTTTTGCTTCTTAATTCAAATTCGCCGTTCCACCCTGATGTCCCTCCCACGTCCAGCCTTTGAAGTTTGCAGGGGGCATAAATTGATCACATCCCAACACATTACACCACCTTACACAGAGCCATGAAATTGGGGCCCAGTTCTCCTTGCAGGGATGACCTGTCCGACGGTCGCAATCCTCATACTTTGCGGCCATGTTGTTATCATTCAAACCAACCTATATAGACCACACCGAGGCGTGGTGGGCATAGTCACTATAGTCGGTGGCCTTTCTACAACATTACTGACAATTGGCTGTCATTATTTGCTATAGGGTTGACAGGCTGCAGCATGGAGGCATTTACACACACACCATAACAGACACACTGCTTCATCGCAGGACGTGTGTAATTATTATGACATGATTCACTCAACATGACTTGATCAGGGCGACGTAGACGGGTTTGAAACATTCCCACAAACGGCAACATTTAAAAAGGCAGCTTTGTTCCAATTTAAACAAAACAACCGGTTCTAATTGAGTTTCTGATTTAATTAACCGATCAATTAGTTTCTTTAAATATAGTATAGATTGCTCGCGGGTCAGGTGGGACTGTCGGAGAATAATCATCGCCCGATATTAGATTCAGAGCTCAAACAGGTTGGGAAGGCAGGGACTTTGTCTAATCAAGGTCTGACTCCCTGTCTCTCTCTTTCTCTCTCTCCAAGATTGATTGAAACAATTTGCCACCTGTCGGTTTTCGCTGGTTTTTAACGAGGAAAAGAGACAAGCTTGATTAATTGAGCAGAGTTGCAATTTCCCAGTGGATTGGATGTAGAGGTTGAACGGGGTCTTAGTGGAGGTTATATATCGAGCTATAGACAGCTGACTTCACTTCTGGTAGCCATTTTGTTTTTCTGTATACCGACCGGTGCAACATAAGTGTTAGAGAGTGCTAAATGCAAGGCTCTGAAATTTGGTGTTCGAACTTATTGCAATATTGTAATGTCTGGAGCCAAATGAACATTGAATGACAATATAGTTAGCTGTAAGTTTTACTGTGGTCAAATGAATCCCAAATGAGTTTCTTTTGGGGCAATTATTGGTGAATGCGGCATGGGTTGCAATGTAGTTGCAGTCCTCGGTACCACAAGGTACAGGTTTTGTTGAAAAGTAATTTTGTCATGTTGTGAAAAAGTTATTTTTGTGGAAATGTTTGGATTGATTTAATCACATTCGTCATTGGTGCCCCTACGTGATGATACGACCACAGATGTGCAGACGTATGGCGGTACCTGGGGGACATTTTTATTTGACGACTCGCAGAGAGAGACGTCTGCTCTTTTCTGTGACCAAAACTCACTTCGCGAGTGGGTGTACTGTCTCAAATGTGGTGATAGTGGCTTTCAGATATAGTTCACAAATTACGTCA
The DNA here is from genome assembly GCA_032158295.1 of Pycnopodia helianthoides. NCBI lineage: Eukaryota > Metazoa > Echinodermata > Asteroidea > Forcipulatida > Asteriidae > Pycnopodia > Pycnopodia helianthoides. The sequence goes on from CM063261.1 coordinate 12,492,898, forward strand.
ATCGTTTTGGGGGGTTTAAAGTTCCCTTTTTTTTAAGTCGGCAATATGGGGGAAACATTCAGTGTATGTCTTTTTAAGTAGGGCGTAGGTGGACGGTGACCTAGTCCATGAGATCAGTGGCCCATAAGTTTTAGTATACCAGATTCACATCTCAGGGTCTGTAGATGGTCCACCAGGGATTGGCTTCTAAATTCGCCTGTCCTACCCTATAAACTGCTCTATTTCTTGTCATTATACAACAGAAACAGGTGAACCCAGCAATCTGTCCGGCTTAACTCAACCTGACCAAGTTATTTCTGAATTTCTGCATTTATGGTTCATCTTTGAAAACTGCCGACCTCACTGGCGTGAGAAGTGAATGTTGTGAAGTCTCATCTGTGGGTCGATGTTTGTATTTTTGTATTTTTTTTATAGAAATCAATTTGTTTTTCCATCAGTTTTTTTAGGTGTGTGTTGTGGATCTCTGGGATGTGGCTCCATCTTGATTAATTTAAGTCAAGAAACATTTGATTCGATTCCAGCCGAGTATTTTATGTTGACATAATCAAATGCTCCTGAGCGAGAGAGCATTCGGATTTTTCTTCCCGCTTCCCGGCTTGGTTGTTGTCACTTTGTTATTGATTTGCGATCGATGGTGTACCGTCTGCTGCCCATTGATTTCTCGAAATAGTTCACGAGATCTTGGGAGATTGGGTGAAGACATCCCCAGGAAAGGGGGGATGGGTGTGAAGAATATTGTGTCAAAAGTAATAGTTACTTGCTGAGTGATTTTTTTCTTATTCATTATACAATTTCGTTTATTTATTTGTTTGTTTGCTTTTGGCGCATGGGGTTGATGAAAAAGTTATCAATTCTATGTGAAATGCTACACTTTATATGACATTGTGGATGTCTTCTTACTTCTTATGAGACCCAACTCCAGTACCGTTCTCAGGAGTGGCCGGCAACCTTTGTCAAAACACACCCCCGGAAAAAAAAGCATAACCACCCCCAAAAATAAAGACCAGTGTAAATATCACATTCCTCAGCGATACAAATATTTCCGTGTTTCTATTTTTTCCCCTCCGTTGCGTGTATACCATTTTTAAATAGAGACACTGCTCACGACAAACAACTGCGGGCTAAATTTCATTTGGTGATTGACGAACCATCTGAGGGTCGCGGACGAGAAAAAAAACAACAGCACGATTTGGAGAAAGTTTGATTTGTTAATACCCGCTTCTCTACGTCGTTGTAACCCTACTCCGCGAAACCGCTGGGAAGAATATTCCTCTGCAGTTTCTGAGGATTGCGTTTTAAACCGACCAAACTAAAGACAGCTTGTGGGGGTCTTAATCGTTAAAACAGAAGTATAACAATTCGATGAATTGACTTTATGAAACAGTCGAACAGTGTGATTGATCTTGAAATTATGAAATGAACAATTTGGCCTGACTCTTTTTGTTTTGTGTGTGTTAAGAAATTTGAAGAATTTAAGATTTGTTGTCCCAGTTCTCCGGCTGTGATGTTTGCTCTACGTGGGGCTGGCATTTTTGAACGAGTGGGACAAGTGTCCCAATTTCATTGTTTTTGTGTTCAGTCTAAATTTGATTATACTTCCAATAAAAAATAGTTTCCAGTCAGTTTATTGACGTTTTCGAAAATGAGATTAAGGAACCGCGTCCATCTGTGGTTCGTCAAACTCAAGAACGCCCACAGCAATATCAAAAACATGACTGCAAGAAGAACTACTACATAAGGGTCTGGCAACTATTTTGTATCAATTCCAATAAACATCAAAATGGCCCTGAGAATTTATTTCTCTCAAAACTATTCTTGAACCTCAATTAAATATTCTAACTCTTTATTTAATTTAACTGTTTTGTTTTTTGGGCTGCCCTTAAGTGGATTTACGACTTGCTATTGAATAATTGACATTTAAGAATTCTCTCGAACTCCTTTACCATCCAGCATAAATCTGTCCTCGATATGATGACAAAAAAAATCATTAAAGATTTGATTTATCGATTGTAATTAATGAAATCTATAAATAAGCTGGTTCTGGTTTAGAGCATTACTGTATAAGGAGCTGAATCGGACTGATTTGCGGAAAGGGATATTGACGCGGCAATTTGGCCAGTAATTTGTTTTGATTCTTTTTTTTGGGGGGGGGGGAGGGAAATAATGGAGACTTGAGATGAACTTGGCGCTTGAACCTTGTGGAATGCTTGATGGTGATGGATGAATGAGTGGGGTGGAGTGGGGTTATGCTCTCACGGATTACACGTAACAGGTGTTCTACCTCTGGTTCGGGATGCCCCCCCCCCCTGTCCGTCCAACGAGTGACCCAAAGAAACTTTTTCTTGAAAAGGCTTTGTGCAAATCAATCACGGACACAAACATCAGAGTTCTTCAAGTATTGTGACTTTACATCTTTTATTTTCACGGTCATATTCCAGGATGTCACGACCGCCTCTTCATGTCTTTTCAGTTTCATTTCGTAGGTTGCTTTATATAGGTCAGTAGATTCTTGTTGATGCATTTTCTTAATCTTTGTATTAGCCCTCAACTCGGTTCGGCTCTCGTCAGATCTTATAGTACCGAGATGGTGGCAGACAGTGACGTTAACAGATGCACTAAATTGATAAGAATAGTAGGTCTTCTTCTCCCCCTGGGCACTTCTTATTAATGTTATGATCCACTTGTGTCTCATCGAGGACAGACCTGCGAGTGCAACTCAATAATCAGTATACATCACACGTTCACGAACTGAGGAGATATTATACTGTCATAAAAAAACAAGAGTAACCGTTCTTGCTACCCACTCAGTACCTGAACGAGGTGTCCCAACTTGGTCACAGTAGGTCTGTGTTTTACTCTGAACGAGATGTTCCAACTTGGTCACAGTCACTCAGTATTTAACCCTGAACGTGGTGTCCCAACTTGGTCAAAGTATACTGATGGATGGTTATCCAAATAAAGTCATAATTTTGGAGTCTGAGCGACAAAGTGATCGCCTGTCATTAAATCATGTTTGAAGTTTTGTTTTGATGGAGCTTTGACGTCCTTATACTTTTTTAGTGTGTCTTCCCACATCTTGGAAAGGGGGTGAAGTGCAAAATATGTTGATTCATAAGACGGGATCGGAAGAGGAACGCTAATCTGCATCCTGCACATGCTAATGAAATTGTCAGTGCTTCTTTGACTTGGTAAAAAATGAGGAGCATTTTTATATATTTTTTTGGGTTGGGGCGGGGGCGTGCTAATGTCTCTATACGCTTCACTCAAAAAGAAGTCAGAAGTGAAAATTAATTTCTCAGCTTTCCTTTGGGATTGTCTTAAAGTGTTGAAGTTTAAATGATGCAAGGTGTAGAGCAGTTTCAATGACTTACTCCAGTTCTGGAAGAGACAGTCATTAGGGTTTTACAGTAAAGCTCACTAAGATTTTGTTGAAGGAGTCTTCACGATTTCTTTTAAATGTCTTCGGGAGCCAAGTTTGATCCTTTTAAATACTTGTTTCAGTTTTCACAAAAAAAGCTTTTGGTGCTCTTTGAGTTTTGAGAGTCGTGGTAGGCACGCTAATTCCTCCGCGTTAAAATGTTTTACGGGTCCCTGGATTGTTAAGCCAGCTGCAGCTAATGCCATCCATCTTGTCACAGGAGAAAGCCACAGGTAGACAGGAAGAAAGTAAGAGGTGCCCACTATAGGTGTTGTAATGTTCTTGTTAAAGAAAAGTCATGGCAGGCAAATCGGGGAGGAAGGGGAAGGGGGTACCCCACAGGTGTGACGACTCGTGAATAATAACCATTTTCATGAGATACATGGCGAGAAAAAACAGGGGTCGCCTATAGAGGTACAAGGACTTGCAACCTTGTACAATCTTTGTAGAAAAAGTTCTGACAGGCAAATCAAGGAGGACGGGGTGTGCCCAAAGGTTTAAAGAAACTTGGGAAAAAAAGTTTTAAAAGGTGCCCAGTGGGTAAATCAGATAAGAATGACACCCCGAGGTGTAAAGCTTTGACGGCCTTGTCAATGTTTGTAGAAGGTACCTGGTTGAGCTAGCTTATGATGTCGACTCAAATCCAACGGGAAGGGGCAACCCAATTGGGATATTATTCTTTGGCATGAAGGAAGGGGGTGATCCTGAAGGTGAACGACTCATTCGTCAGGAGGGTACACAGGGGGTATTGTCTGTTTAAAGGCACTGGATACTATTGGTAATTACTCAAAATAATTGATTGCATAAAAACTTACTTGGTAATGAGCAATGGAGAGCTGTTGATAGTATAAAACATTGTGAGAAACGGCTCCCTCTGAAGTAACGTCGTTTTTGAGAAAGAAGAAATTTCTCAGTAAAATATTTGAATTGGTTTCGAGACCTCACACGTGAGGTCTCCAAATCAAGCAATCAAGCATCTGAAATCACACAACTTCGTGTGACAAGGGTGTTTTTTCTTCCATTATTAATATCTCGCAACTTCGATGACCAATTGAGTTCAAATTTTCACAGGTTTGTTATTTTGTGCATATGTTGAGATACACCAAGGGAGAAGACTGGTCTTTGACAATTACCAAAGGTGTCCAGTGTCTTTAAAAACTGGAGAAAGTTTTTTACGCAATGAGAAGTCATGTTCTATTATAAAAAATAAACGAATGCCTGAAATTTGTTCAGTAATCAACGGTTGTTTTCATGCAACTTTTGTTTTCCGAGTGGGTGAAAATTGCGTGGTCTTTTGACACAGAAAGAATAACTATGTCTAGACTGTCGACTCTGAAGATTGAGTTGCCAGGAACCCCCGTGTCCGAAATCAATTTAGCCATTGAGTCTTGAGAACAAGACTAGTGGTCGAACGACCAAGAGTCTGGTGGCGCAAGAGTTTTCTAAGTCCCCTCTCTGCCTCTATGTACTTGTCACGGGACCATGCAGGCCTCGTTTTTGAGTACCTCCTGGTCGTGAGAACAAGCGTCCTCAATCAGTGGCAAAGATTGACTTTATCCCTCACATATTTAAACAATTTTGTGATTGTGCATTCGTTTTGCAGATGAAAGTATCTGTGGAAAGAGTAGATGTGGAATCGCTCAACACAATCCCTTAGCTTCAGAGATTTTGATTTGAATTCGGTTTGAACTTCGTCCATTAAAAAAAAACCAACATTTGTTGCAACATAGAACCACGCTAGAGCCCTCCCTGTGTTTTTAATCAATGACTCTTGTACACAGACCGTTATCTTAAAGCAGGCAAGTGCAACGTGACAGTTGCAGTTAAAGGTGGCATGTGCTCTCGTTTCCTGAACACGACTTGGTACACTGACTCCTCTTGTCTTGAACCAGCTTGTAGTGATTCAAAACTCTGTATGCAAAAGCTGGGGGAATACTAGACTGGTCCCCTGGATAAAGACAGGCACTGATCTTTCGGGTTCAATGATTTCATTGGATACAATGATTTTTTTTATTGGATAAACATGCAGTGACGTATCTTTCCATATCTGTGTTGTGATTGGCCCAAGGTGATATAATTCGTCAGCTTGCACTCGATCGTCAGCATGCAGCATGTGCATAATGTTCGTACATCATGTAATGTTGTTTTATTCACTATTGAATGTGTACATGTACGTGAATTGACTGCGAGTCTCTGCGTGAATAGAATGCAAGGTCAAAGGTAAATCTGGCAACATCCGGTCAGGCAGGTATCTGGCGTTATTCACGAGCCTCGAGTGTGACGTCAGATGTTCAGGCTAGGGAATACACATACTGATAGCAATCACCCGACTGTTTGTACAGCTCTAATATTCTATGTGGCTGAGCTCAAGAGTGTGGGTTAAAGGTCGAGCTCCACACGTTCCCAGAAAGCTGTGGGCACGAGGTCACAACATTTAAGACGCAGCGAAAGTATCACCCCTTTAATATAATATTAAGCAGACGAGTAGTGTTAGTCTACGCATCGGATACAAGAGCTTAGTCGATTAATCATTGCGGTCGTCGATTATAACCTTAGCTGTTAGATCCATAATTATATCAACATGGCCCGACTCGCTGACCAACGACTCTGGAATGATAACGGGGTTGATAGAACACTGGCACGCACTGATACTGTGATAGGGAGTATCCAAAATGTTTACATCGACATCTGATGTAATGGAAAGGGAGTCAATCCAGAGCGTCTTAATTTGTTTCCCCTTATCCACATTTGTATAGACACGTACGAGTCTTGGCATCTGTCCGCCATGCTAAACAGCTTTTTCCTGAAGACCCCTAAGGCATACTGATTGAAACGTCGAGTTGTTCTACAGTGGGTGTGTTTTAAGAACCGCTGTTAATTTAAGACCATTTCCAGTGCATTATATTAAACCTCCTCTTGATTTTTGGCTCAACATAATTGAAGTAGCAAATTTAATTGTGAGATTTGATCAAAACTTTGGATCAGTAAGTTTGTAGAGCCAAGAGGAGTTTCCCGATGAACATGCCTCAATCCGGTATCAACTTTTTGCACTCACTCCACCACAGCGAAGGTATTCCCGCCGCCGATAGACGAAAAGTCCTGAGGGAGATGATGGTGGTGTTCCAGCTATAAGTTCAATACCTTAAATAGATGACAGTTGTTTTTACAATTGGCTGAAGGTGAAGTTCGGTATGTGCAAGCTATGTATGTAAACTCGCCTTCCTGCATTCCCATGTGTTCGCATCAAAATCTCAACACATGAATCATAATAATATTAATTTGTTTTAGTGGGATGCTGAAGGATTCCCAGTAGCAGTTTGACATACCCGAGCCGTGCATCACTTGATTTTTTTTTTTTTTTTTTTTGGTGGTGGGACTGCCGGCCGATCGTGAGGGACGGACGGCCGGTTGATTGTTGAGACGAACGGCGAGCCGTCCGCTTGACGAAACCTCCGAGAATAAACCATGATTTATTGTGCAGGTGAGGCAACGAGCCGAGTCAGGTCTGACTTAACTTGGCGACGGTATGCCAAACATGCCGCTTCATTTCGCCAACTCATCCAGGGATAATGTTCAGAAATCTCCGCACCATAAAAAAACAAAACCAAAATGGAATTCGCGAAGGCGAGGAAGTTAATATTTTCGAAGAGTTTCTTGTTTGGAGAGGCATTTTTGACCTGTTTTCTTTGCATTATTGTGTGGAATTTGGAGTAATATTGAATCAACAGTGAGAATATTTGTTGAGGGTTTAAGGTCATCGAGTTGCAGTTCTGTCTTTCGGAAACGTTCAATTGGAAATAATAACAGACGGTCAACTTGTTTTAACTGTCTTGTGGGGTTAAAACAATGTTTAGAGATTGAACTTATAAGAGGTATTCTCAGATCAAGTAGGACTTCTTGGGTTGCTTCTCTAATCCCCCACACAGATGATAAAATAATTGAATTGCTGAATAATTCGTCACCTTTTCAGCGGGGAGCCTTTACGCGTTCCTTGCGAACTTTGAAATAAAAAACATGTCAGTTGAAAATTCAAACAGGATGAGATTTTGAATTGTAGATTTTTTTTTCCGTTCGTGTCCAGTTTTGGTATGACGGTGCTGGTTACTTTGTGGGGTTAACTCCCCGCAGAGAGCGCTGGGTGAGGTCCAGTGTGAGTGTCCTGACGACGCTAAGCAGAAATAACTTTGCTTAGACGGTTTTTGTCTTCGTTCTAATCTAAGTAGCCAACAGAACTTCATTTCCACTTGTATTTCATCTAACTGGCTTCTTTTAATTTATGGATTTTTTTTTTGGGGGGGGGGTGAAAGTACATGTACTTTCATACCTTATACCATGTTGGGTTCTGAGCATCAATCCATGGTGTTATCATTAAGGTATTGTACAGGATTGGTAGAGCTGACAAAATAGTCGCAGACAGTGTTCATGTTTTGTGTGATTCAACATTATGCATGAACAAACAAACCTGTGAAAGTTTGAGCTCAATTGGTCATCGAGGTCACGAGAAAATAGTGAAAAGAGACCTTATGTGTTTTCTGTTTTTTCAAACATCGAGTTGTCATCACGCGCGATAAAAACTAATGTTTTACTCATTTCTCAGAAACGAAAGCATTTTAGGCAGAAATATTTTAAGGACCCCTTTCTACCATTACTTACTTTAAATCATGTAAGTTATGTGTGAATCTGTGAACATTTGTGTTTTTCGATCTTACCAATACTTGTAAAGGGCTTTAATTCACTAAAAAAAAATCAATCAAAGGAACCAGGGGTCGATTTCACAAAACTCTTCCTAACTTAGGACTAGTCTTAGGCAATGCTAAGAGATAGGACTAGTCCTAAGTACTGGTCTCAACTTAGGACCAGTCCTATCTCTTAGCATTGCCTAGGACTAGTCCTAAGTTATAGGAAGAGCTTTGTGAAATCGACCCCAGTTCATGTTTGGGCCTCGGTTTTGGTTGTACTGATTTGTGCAAGAAAAAGACAAAAATGGCGATGCCCGGATTAGGCCTGCTGTCTACCGGAGGGAACTGTTTGTATACGGTTGACCGAGCACGGTCATCCAAGCGCGCGTTAACGCTGATCTACTCTGTCCTGTTTGTTTACTAGTCGATATTTTTTAAAAAGGAACTTATGTCTAACAAGGAGTCTGAGACACGACTGGGTGTGACAAGTCTGTTGGATTAATGTAGCGTGGCAATGCGAGTACCTAGGCCAGACATTGAAATAACAAACCCCCCTCGGCACTACTGACAATTATGGCGTGGAAACTTTATGTTGTCATTATTGCAGATGAATATTCCAAACAATTTTTTAATATTTTTTTTCTCATATTTTTTTTTAAGCTGGCATATTGTCTGATTTTTTATGCGGGTATGACAAACTATGCATCGCGTGTTTTAGGTTTGTTTTTGATATATATATTTTTTTATGCAAAACGTGCGTTTAGTGAACGAGGTAATACTGTACATAAAAGATGATCTCGTATGGATTTATAGTTCTGTGAATAAAAAAATATCCTTTCTGGGAAGCCCTCTTTATGTCCTGGAAATTAAATGATGATTGATCAGTTTTTTTCCAGGGTTGGATTCTGAGTTTTGTAAATTGCAAAAAAAAAAAAAAAATTAATACTCAGAGTCTGTCAGTGACGTCAGGGCCTTTTCCAAACCTCGGCTTGGGTTCGGGCTCGGCTCGGCCTCCGGCTTGGACTTCGTCATCAATTTTTAAAGCAGTGCTCATTTTGCACGGTGTTTCCAACATCGAACGAAGCCTGGAGCTGGAGACGGAGCCTGAAGCCGAGGTTTGGAAAAAAACCAAAGTTTTCTTAACAAGTAGTGAGGAATATTTTCATGGTCTAGTGTCTGCTCAAGGGGTCGTTGTCCTTAAAACTACTCCAACTTGGATACACTTCTATACCCGATCGAGAACTATTGTCCCTTGAAAAAACTCCATTTGGGTATACTTCTCACCCAATCGAGAATGATTGTCCCTTAAAATACCTCCATTTGGATATAAATCTATAAAACCCGATTGGGTGTTAACCACCCACTGAATTTCCCGTAAGTGATTCGCTTTTGATTAACAGTATTTACAAACAAAATCATTGCAATACTCATTTTTTCTGCAAGATTTGTAATGCCTACACTCTCTGTCAAAAGTTTGCGTGAAGTCCTGACAACTTTAAAACGCCTACACCTGGAGAAATTGTTTCAAATTAACTTTCCAAACTTCAATACCTTGACTTCTACCGTTCGACCCCGCGATGTATTCACGCTCAGGACATCAACTTGAATTGGTTGCCTTTATGGATGAGATCAGAGCTCTCTGATAAGTACACACTGCCACTGTGGAAGCATGACACATATCTCAAGGGACGCCTGAGATAAAACTCAAGGGAGGTGGGTTATAGAAAGAAAATGTCTCATTGCCACGTTATGTCGGGGCTTGATTTACTGTTCAAGAAGGTTTGGATGTTTTTCGATGAGTCCATTTTTATTGATGCTAGCGGATAACTACAGCATCGACATTAACCTTGACAGAAGGAAATCGCTTAAAATATCTTTGAAGATGCATAAGGCACACGTTGAAAAACATACCTTTTTGTAAAAAAATATATGTATTTAACAAAAATTAGGCAGACGAGCTATGTTCGTTTTACATTGACGGAAATAATTTCCTGGTTTGAGATTACCTATACGGAGCTGTTAGATTTAGCTTGAATTTGACGTGGCCTTTGAATTCATGGAAATTGCTTCAAATAATTCCCTTTAATAGACACTGTGCCGTATGTGTTTTAATTAGTACGGTACTTTCAGACAATTCAAGTCTGAACCTTTTCATAATATTAGTCTAAAGTGGAAACCTAACTCCCGAATGAATTCCTCGCTGTCTGTTTTGCATCAATAGGGAATTGATATCTTCCTTTGTGAATGACAGGGTCAATTGCACCAGATTAGTGGCAGGCGGGGGTGTAGGAACGGTGAAGGGGGTACAGTGAAGGGGGGCAAGGGGTTGAAGATGGTTGTTTGACAACAGGTGGATCCCTGTTTGACAACAGGTGGATCCACCTTGGGGAGTCTTCTCTGTCGATTCCCCGACCCTCACCGAGTTCTACAAACTCTTGAGGCCGTTGTTATTGAGCTTTTAATACGTTGAAAGAAATTACAGGTGGAGGGACTTGTGTTTGTCCACTTTTGTTTTGTTCGGTCTGCCCACACAGATACAAGTAGAGAGGCAATTTTTTTTTATGGGGTTCGGTCTCCTTACAAAATAAATTTAGTGCTAGAGGAGATTTCTTTTTTGGGGAAGGGGCTAGAAGGCTGTTCTCATTTACGGGCGGTGAGCGACATTTACATGGCTGTTTTTGGTTGCGCGATGTCTTGTTATTGTCCGCCATCGAAGCTACATTACAGTTGTTTTTTAAAGGGGTATACGACCGGGGAAGGGGGGCAGGGAGGGTTTAGAATGGACTACATCCGCGTCACGTTGAGACAACTGCACCAGGGACGTATTTGTTGTTGCTTTCTGTTTTGTTTTCTTCAAACACTAAACCCTCCCTTTGAGATAAGCATCCTCGCCCACATACAGGCAGTCGTCAGGTTATGTTTCAGAATGAAAAGCCTTGAAGGTCAACTAGAATAAGGCTGTTGCTGTGTTCTCAATTAAATTCACACAATTAAAAAAACATGCAGTACGGTCAACATTTTGCAATGCGCCAAAAACAGAGAGCGCTGGCTTTTTCCCCACAAATCACGGTCTCAAACTATTCAATCCTTTTTAAATCAATTCTGATTGGAACAGCGAAAGTAATATCCCGTTGAGCTGATGAATAAGATGGAAAATAATAGATAATGGGTCTTCTTCTTCTTCTTCTTCTTCTTCTTGGAAGCCTCGACCGCTCATCGAGTGCCTGAAGATTTTTAAAAAGACCAAAACCACAATCTGAGATAAAAAACTATTATCGTCTTGGCGGTTGTATAGTAAAAACAGGAAGTGACAGACAGATATGAAGGGAGGGTGTAAAAAAGCCCATGGCGAAACTCCCTTGAAAAAAAAGAAGCCCCGACTGCTGTAATTAATTTCTAGTTAAATACACCCAGCTGTTCCACATTTGCCGACTCAATTCCCTCCAAGAAAAATATATGCATTGATCGCTGAAACACTTTCTAATATTCCATTCTTCCGGCTGTGTGTTGCGCAGCGGGACTGGGGGTCTGAACACGGCTGGGTCTGTTGCTACGAGGTGAAATAACAACATTGCCATTTGTGTTGCTACAAATTCACTCACTTTACCGTCGAACTTTGTGGCACCATCCTTTATAGATGTGTTATTGATGTAGCAAAGAGAGCTTCGCTCCAAGATGTTGCTGTCACTTAAAGGAACATTACAGAATTGGTTTTTGCTAACAAAAACAGTTGCTGGCAGTGTAAGCACTTTATGTAATCCACCACATACATAAACTGACAAACCTGTAGAAGTTTGAGATCGATCGGCCATCTGGGTCACGAGAAAATAGTGAAAAAACGATTACACATTTGCATGAAATCATATAGATTCAACAAATGAATAAAACGCTCACTGAGCGATAAACTCCAATGGAAAATTAGTTTATTCATTTCTCATCAAATATGGCATTTCAGACATAAATATATCATCATCATTAGACCGTGTAAGTTTTATGTAAATCTGTGATCAAAAAGTATATTTTACAAGTTTTTTTCTTACCAATTCCGTAATGTTCCTTTAACGTTTGTTTTTCATGTTCAAGTGCGCTTTTATTCATTTCAGCGTGAGGTCACGATCATTTTGAGGGCCGCGGTCCCCCTAAAATGTTTCACCTCGACTCTTGAGTATTGTTCTGAGGAAGATGATGCAGAGAGTAATTAATAATTAATTAACAATTAAAATCCTGCAATCTGTATACTGGGAAGACACCGAGGCCGTGACCACTGTTGTCCCTGGTCTCGGCCTTGTGCTCATTCAAAACATCTCCATCAAGTCTTTTGCAAATTATAACCAATTCATTATTAATGTAATTTTGTATCAATATACTACACTGTCCGTTTCACGTTCAACTCCATTGCAATTATTTGTACAGTCGAACGCTTAAGGGATCATTCGTAAGTCAAGATAGTACAATGTAATTAAATTTGTTTAATGGCCCATTGGTTAAGTTTGATTTGACTTAACACCTGTCCACTACGGTTATACTATACACTTGAACTTTCACGAACATCGTCTCAAACTTGATCACCTGTCGGTCTTCATCACCGAAGCTTTAAGAGTTTTATAAGAACTCAGTGAAGATCAAAAGTTGAAGAGGTTCAACTCCCGCAAAAGGTCACTGATGAATCTCGTGGAGAAACTGACCACGCTGCCGATGATGCACAAAGGGGTATCTTGCGTCGATAAAAAACACAGAAGCAAAGATAATGTGATTCCATCTGACGGGTTTCACAATCGTCTAAAACTTGCAGAATGGATCTCAGATGATTGATTCTCACTTAGACATTTTTTGATGACAATTTTCATTTGTGTTTTTATACGAACATAACTCGACTCAGAAACTCGCTAGCAAATATTGCTTACCAATTGGGGGTTACCAACCAAAATATGATGTATTATACTCTCTTTGCGACTGGTGCCCTTCTGAGTTAAGTCTGATGACACACATGTACTTCAAACTATTTCTGCTTAACGACTCTGTGATACTCATCGCAAACCTTCATCCCGGTCAATCAAACCATGGATGATCGAACTATAATATAGGACACACATTTTGGATCATGAATTTCCCTTAGGGAAGTGGTTCTATTCAACACAGAGCTCAGAGGTCAAGAATACCAAGGGCAGAAAGCAGAAGACAACCTTCATGGCTGGCTCGTGAATCCTGTGAAAAGTTGACGCCGTTCAATTTCAACACATCAATAACAAAATTTTAAAACCTGTTTTGTTTCAAGTGTTTACATTTTTGATGAATATAATCAGTTGAATTATATTTTAAAAAGAATTATTTGTAACTGCAACCAATTCTAAAAACAAACATTGCATGTTGCGAAAAGTAGGTACTATTTTCATGATTTTTTGAGTCGGCAGAAAGAAACTGCCTCATGACGACATTCAGATGGCGCTTGTCAAAACGTCGGGGGGAAAAACAATTGGCTCGTTTAGAAGAGCATTTTCTTCCCAAAATAGATCACTATACCACGACGTACTTTAAGGTTGCTTGTGCCCAAAACAGTTTCTTCAAGACATTGAAAATGCTGGAAGTTGCGGTTGTAAAAAGTCAATGTTGTGCCTTTCAACTTCCCAGTTTCAACAGACAACCTTGACTTTGTTGCTTGAAGTAGCAGTGCATAGTAATGAAATGGTTCCGAAAGTAGTAAACAAGACAGTGATTTGTCATCAGTCTAAAGTAATCAACAGTGAGAGACGTGCGGTGGCACACCTTTATTTATTTTATTTTTTCTGGAGAGAAAAAAAACTCTTCGGGGGTATGGCTGCAAGATTTCCTGAAGATAATTGTTTTCTTTTTGGAGATTCCCGTCTGAGTTTTATCTGTGAGGAATTATTTTAAGAATGCGGACTGTCATTATGTGGCAGCGTTTGTTCCTTAGAGGTTGGGCACGATTTGTTTGTAATGTACGAGGGGTGTGTGGGAGGCTGGCTTTTTCGAGATGAATGGAGGGCCTGGCTGGATGACGAGGGTGATGGGAACTCAAATCTATTGCAATGAAGAACAGGTGCGGACCGTGCGGTTGGTAGGTGGAGATACACTGTGAAGTATGAAGGTAGTACACGGTGTTCTACACCTTCGTAGCCCGGGTGTGTTGAAGAGGTGTTGGGCTGGGTAGGGGGGGAGAGCCCTTAGATACAGTAAATTGGGCTTTCCCCGTACTTTAGTTTCGTCCAGTTGATTTGAACTTGGCGGTGGTGCCATAACTATGGTGCCTGGTCTGTTCTTGAAGTACTTGTATACACGATAATGTAAACCCACCCTTGAAAAGTACTGGCGCCAAAACCTGACCGTCTGGACGTTAAACTCGAGAAACTTGCTCTCCGTTTATAATCCACTTTGTAGCTCAAAAGCAAACTGTGTCTCGAAGACAAAGAATTGAAAAAAGGAGATTCGCTGAATAGTTTTTGTGATGACCTGATTTTTAAGAGGCCACGTCCTGATTTCCAAACCCAGGGGGGGAAATACTATCCAGCGTTGATAGCGTGGTCCTTCCGATGTCTGCAAAACGATCGACGCCACGGCTTCCGAACCTGGTGAACATCCTCAGATCACCCATCAGGCCGAGATATATCTCAAAAAAATATATATAAAATTCAAGATCGTTGGGGGTGACATGATATATCTATCCTGGTTCTTCATCACCTTGGGGAACGACAGACGTTTGTTCCTGTTTACACCCAACATCCTCCACCCCATTGTGTTGTGACTTTCTGGCTGTTTTGACAATGTCAATACCTCAATGAAAATGGTTTTAGGCCCGTGTTGAGCTGAGGGGGTGTTTTTGTTGGCGGATTCACTCACGCGAAAGGCACATTCCAATCCGCGTCTCAAGGTTTAACAGAGCAACAAAGTCAAGGCCGATGATAAATATAGAAAGGTATCCTGCAAAGACGAAGATTGATAACGTCAATGGTTTCATCTACCAGACGTTACCTCCAGAGGGCCTGGGCTCTCAAAGTCACCCATTGTAGTATACCCATCTCCTGTACCCAGTGGTATGCCCCCCCCACGGTGGTCACCGCGGGGACACCCGCCCCTTACCCGCCACCGCACATCGAAAATACAATAAACCATCAAAGTCAATCATCACGGCAGGCAGAAACAACACATTATCTGTTGTCACAACTCAGTTGGAAACATTCCTGTTGTAAATCAGAAATTGCATCAATGATGAAGGTTTTTTTTTTTAAGGTCTGAGGTGTTTCGTCAAAAAACTATACCTGGCTTTTGTTCGAGAGTGCTGATGCCAGCATTTTATGGACTGGAGCTCGGTCAGATGGACTGGAGCTCGGTCAGCTGAACTTCCATGGAATCCAGGATGCCTTTTTTTCTTCCTGTACCACAGGGGAAAGTTTTCCGTTCACTGGCCACATTTCCTGGTGTGGAGAGATAAACCAATTTTGTATATAAAAGTCCCCATCATTGACCGTGACTTAAGATCAATGGCGCTCATGGCCAAGCGGTGTGCACCGGTAGTTGCGTCATCAACGTGCTGGGTTCAAACCCTAGTTACCGTGCATGACGCTTGTGCCAGTATAGGAAATACATTTTGCCATAATTGCTTCTCTACATCCAGGTGTATACCTGCGATGACTGGAGTCTCAAATCTCGTTTAGCCTTCTCCTGTCGTTTCACCTCTATTAAACACATAAAATCCGGCCTCGGTCAAGAATCTAACATTTGTAATTGGGGTCAAGTTCATGTTTATTGACGTAGATCCAGTCATTTGTATTATTTGTCTTCCCACCAGGAAACATATCTTCACCATCTTCTGTGTGTTAGTGCTGGGAAATATGTGGAGAAACAAAACATGATCAACAGCACCGAGTCAAAAAGAATTTGTTTCAAAATTTCAAGCATTTTTGTAAAAAATATCAAACACATTATTAAACTCAACTCCCCGAAGGTCAATTTAATAAATCCTCAATTTGATGACGTCACACACCGAGGGCAGACTCTTGTATATTTAGACAGAATGCCTGAAAAAAGAAATCAGCCCGCTGCGAGGGGATTGCCAAGGCGATGAGAAATCCAAACCGAAATGCAGCATTAGGTCCCGGCAGGACTTGCTTAGGGGGAGCGAGTGATACAAATTGCTGGCAATTGACGGAGGAATGCGAGGGATTCACAGGTGGCCAATGAAGGGGAATTGACGAGTTTGTACGTTAGACAATTTCTACCATTCGAACTCCTTGTCATTCCACCCTCAGAAACTGACATTTTTTTTTTTTTTTGACAGTGAACGGACTCTGCGTGCATGGTATACTGTCACAGAGTACAGTATGATCTGAGATTGGCTGGATTATGTAACCCATTAATTTCGCGAGCGTAACATTTTCCGGGAAATGAAAAAACTGCCTTCGGCACGAGGCTGTGTCTTTTTTTGTCCGGACAAAAAAAAAATGTTTTAAAATTTGTTGTATATTATTCAAGTTCCATTTTTGCGTGGAAATTTTGAGTGGAAAGTTGATATCAAACGATTGCTTAAGATAACTTATTGTGTTTCTGATCAGTGAGTTAAACCTTTGTAGTGATGCTGTTTCTTTATATTATTATTTCCTTCGGCTGGTTTTTTTTTTTTTTTTTTTTGGGCAATTGTTTCTTTCCCGGCTACACCTCAACCTCAGGAGTTTTTTTTAAGTCTTTAAATATCAGAGCGGATAGATTTTTTTTCTGGAACCTTGAAGCGCGAAGTGTCGCCAGAGGAGACAACCCACTTAGCACCTCAAGAAGAAACCGATTATTGGGGATTTCCAAAACTGGAAGCACGCACTTCTGCACCCTCCCTAGCTCGAAGGCGGAAATGGATACCGCGTAGGTGCACATTTCCCCCCTCCCCTTATAACGAGAGTCTTGTTCGCACCCCCTCCCACCTTCCCCGGGGATTTGAGGTTTGTTCCTAGGGCCGTGTTCGATAAAAATTGTCTTCAAAATGTTCGATGAAGGGGGTCATGTTATACTGTGCGTTCAACAACAACAAAACCGCGCTGTACAGAAGTGCACGAGTTAGGTGTGTCATGACAAAATTGGAAATTGCGCCCTCTCATGATTTGTAATTTTGTGTAGTAGTCATTTTGGGGTACGTTAATGTTTGATGAAGTAGTTTCATTGCAGTGGATCTTTTCAAAATGGGTTGTAGAGGTTCTCCTTCAAGGGATTATAATATACCCCAAGACAGGTTGTATCTGGTTGTAACTATACATCACAGTGATACTAATTACCCCCTTTGAGGCTGGAGGCAATTTGACCGATCCATTAAGCTCCACCCCCAAAGTACGTGTTTACCAATCACAACCTTGGCTAACGCCACCAAAAGTCCGACACGCTAAAATCCCATTAGAAAAATAAACAATCGCGCGCGCGCGTACACTTAAAGCGCTCAATTCATGCCGTGAGTGTGGCATTGGAGAGATGTTGTGATTGGTCAATATGTTAAGGGGGGTGGGGCTCAGTGGATCGGTCTATTTAAGATGAGTGTCAACGGTTATCATCCCAGTCTATGGGATCATTTCCTATTATAGAATGATGAGCTATTCCCAATCTTCCTTGCGTTGATCCCACTCCGGGTTGGGATATATAGTCTGGGACGGAACAACCGGTCACTCAACCAACAGTTTGCTTTGGGGTTGTAGAGCGATGAAGTCGGTCATTGAATATTGTCAGCAAAGTTTAAGGTCCGTTTCTGGTGAGAGATCCGGCTGGATTCTCCAAGGTGTAAAAAGAATCTTTTGATAGATGCTGCGGAGAGTATTAAAGAACCTTCCCAACACTGTCGGATGCCTTCTGTTTGTATTGGATTAGGGGGTTGATATTTAGATGGGGGTTGGGATCAAGGTGGGATAGGACAAACTTTCACGTATGGTTTTTCTTTGTTTTCCCTTGTGTTCCGTTCATTGCCTTGTTTCGAAGCGAAAACGTAACAAATAAAGGTTACCAACGAACATTGGAAATCAACTGTTGCTTACTGAAATGAGAAATATCCGAACAATCCCTTCTTCCTATGATTAAGTCTGTATATCTGTGTAATGTGCAGTCTCTCAGTCCTATACTGTGTCACAGGATCTCTTATCCCCCAGTCGGACGATCCATTTAACAAATTCGAAGAACTGATCAACAGAAAATAATTGGTGTGTATTTTTTTTTTACGGTATTGTCTTTGTTGATGATATGGTCAGTTCGGGGTTAATATAGAGTTATTAGGTGGTCAGTTTCAGGGTTAATGGTGTGATTAGGCGGTCAGTTGGTTGGGTTATTAAGGAGCCATGAACGTCTTCTTAATTAGCCTCGGTTTCCTGTCGAGGGCCTCTGGAAAAACAGATGAGTGAATTTCCGAAGCAGACGGTTGATAATTGAGTAACCGGATTTGCGTTGTTCGCCCATAGGAGAATGACACTTGTTCGTATTATGACATTTTAATTTGGATATTTTGACTTGACTATCTTCTAAAAAATGATTGGTGTTGATTATAAAGTGGGTCATTGGCTTGTTCGATCAATAAGTTGATAGGTTTGATTCAACTTCTTCACCCATCTGACGCGATTAAAAGGCACAGTTCACGTTTAGGTAATGACTCTGAAAATTAATGGCACTAAAAACTTACAGAAGGACAGCAGCCTTGGGTAGTATAATGAATTTTGAGAAACTTTTAACTTCGAAATACTACGGCTAGGAAAATATATCACTTTTTATTCCCCCAAATTTGAATCTGAAAAGCGTTTTCGTCAGAAACGTTTCTCATACTGTGTATTCCTTACGGGGAATATTCTTCCTGCGTGGAAATATTCGCTCCGGTTTTTCGGTGATATCTCAAAAACGCGACCACCTTTTGAAGTGAAAATTTCACATGTTAGTTTTATTGTATGTACCTACATTTTATATAGGATTAACACAAGCAGAGGCTTCAATTACCAAACGTATGCAGCACCTTTAAATGACAAGATTTCAGCCGGCAAAATCCAATTAGGCCTAATTGTTTATGTACAGCACGCGCTATAAATAGACTAAAACAACGTCAAGGAATGTTGAAAATAGATTAAATGATTTACACCCAACTCATTAAAATAGTTTCGGAGTTTCATATCGTTTGGAACAATTTAAGAGAAATTCAACTCCCACCTGATGGAATAGCTGAGGAAGACTAGACTTGGTCTCGAGCCTTCGCGACGGTTGGCGTCTGCCGTGAGACAATGGCGTTCGGGATTTAAACCGCTGAAATCTGAGACTTGAAATCAAGTCTAGCTGGAGACTGGTGCACTTTCATACGTGGCTGGGTTTCACGTGCCAGGGGGATTGAGTTCGAGCGAGAATTCCTTTCGACTACAGTAGATCAAAGTGCAGTGCTCTGTGCTGAGATGTGTAATATTATGAAGATTCCTCAAGTCTCGTAAATACAACACCCCAAGTAGTATACGTATATTATGTTTACTCGACGAAGCACCAAGTTGGGTGGAACTTCAAAACTCGATCGTCTGTTGTCATCGAAATTCAGACGTTACCCCCCCCCCCTCCTCTACAGTCTGTGCAAAATGTGTTTACTGCACAAAATTTAATTGGAATTTCTTGTAGATCCGTCAAAAGTATATATAAATAAAACCCATGATTTTTACTTGTTGATTTTGTTTGCGTTCATTGGAATTGATAAAATTCTGAATAATTGGTTTGTACGATGGGTAGACCTTACTCGCTCAGCAATTACACTCCTGATGAGTTGAACAAAGAAATAAAAGTATAAATTAGCATACATTAGCGGTTATTACTGTGGTGGTTGTTGAACCAACGGTAGAGCTTCTATAGTGACTTAATAGATAATTTGATTAATTATATTGCATTCATCCATCTCCCATCTGTTCCTTTCATAAACAAAAGCTCCAAATTGCTACGCCTATTAGGTGCGTTTATGGTCAAGATAGATTATTAAGCATCCGTTGAAATGAATTATGAGCGTTGCTATGGTAACCCAACTCATCGTCCTTGTAATCGAGAGTACTTTTCCTCCTTGGAGGAGGAGGAGGAGGGGGGGTGGAGGAATGCTAGAGTGAAACATTGAAAATCGAGTACTCTATAATCAGATTCTGGGGAGATCGTAAGCTGATGCGTTACCATGGAAACTGTCAGTGATAACCCCGTTATTCTGTAAGAAATTGATGTGATGGAGGAGTTACAGTGCCCCGTTATCGTGTTTTAGAATTGTTCTAATTTTACCATCGATTGTTGTTGTTGTTGTTGTTTTTGTTTGTTGTTGGTGGTTTTTTTTTGAGTGTGTGATGGAATACAAGCAGACGCCAGACCCAAAGAGTTTATCTTGGATTCGTCAAGATCTTACCTTTTTATTTGTTAGTTTGCTAAATAAATTCTATTCAACTCATCGGGATCATTATACATTTTTTATTTCTTGCCAGTCCACCTCACAGTAATTATGACATTGTATTGGATTGAACTGAGCAATCAGCACCAGTCAGTTTAAATTTATAAAAAAAAATTAAAAAACCTTTCAATAAAACAGTGAAATTCATATTTTTCTCTGGCAATCCAGCAGGAATGGTTGACATTTTGGCAGCTGGAATTTAGTCCTAAATCCCCAGGTGTATTAATTCCCATCTACAAATTCGATCGGGGTATACCGATAAAAGCAAACACAGGTGGTTAGCAAATCTCTTGGAAGTATCCTCCTTTTGAAGCTTGAATCTCACATTCATTTCTTCTGTCTTCTCGGCTTATTTTTTTTTTCTGTTGAGGTGTATTTTTGAAGGGGGTCCCTCCTCCGTTGAAGTGTTTTTCAGTGAAGTATTTTTGCAGAACGGAGAAGTTTTTTTTCACATTGCGGCAGGAGGATCTAATAATAACCTGACTCTATCGATCATGAATCACAATCACTAGAGGATGTCAACACACCTTCGTAGCCCTCACTTTATTTTGTCAGTTTCAAAGTTTGATATATAGAAGTCTGCCTGGACGAAGTTTGTTTTAAAGAAGAGGAAAACGGTCTTAAAAAGAATATTTTCTCCAGTGTGACACTTGCTTGCCATGGGGGCAAATCTGAAAATTCCACCACAAAGTTTGCCCAATGTCACGACTAAAAAGTTTTGCGTCTAGTTGTTCGCTCTCATAATTGGAAAGAAATGTGGATCGAAGTTCGTTGTTGAATTACTTCATCATTTTCAAAATCGAAGACAAATATTTCCCCTCTCAACTCCTCCCTACAGCTCGTAAGAGCAGGTGGTTCAATTAGTTACTGACCCGCCCCTTGGCGGCGGGCCAACAGTGAGTCGATAAGCACACACCCATTTTCCTCACCCCGGCCCTCTGATGCTCACGATACTGCAAAATAACCTACACTTCCTCGCACCGTTCACTGCGTCTCTCTTTAAAGGAACATTACAGAATTGGTTTTTGCTAACGAAACAGTTGCTGGCAGTGTAAGCACTTTATGTAATCCACCATATACATAAACTGACAAACCTGTAGAAGTTTGAGATCGATCGGCCATCTGGGTCACGAGAAAATAGTGAAAAACCAATTACACATTTTGCGTGAAATCATATAGATTCAACAAATGAATAAAACGCTCACTGAGCGATAAACTCCAATCAGAAAATTAGTTTATTCATTTCTCATCAAATATGGCATTTCAGACAGAAATATTTCGAGGATGTTTTCTACTATCATCATCATTAGACCGTGTAAGTTTTATGTAAATCTGTGATCAAAAAGTATATTTTACAAGTTTTTTTCTTACCAATTCTGTAATGTTCCTTTAACATTGACTGTAACAACATCCTATAAACTGCACGTGTTTTTCAACCGAGGCCTGCTCGGGAGGAAATTAGCATGGATGCCTGACAGGGAAACGGAACGTTGTCATAGAAACATCTAGGTCTTTTAGGTCTGAATATTCAAATCGTTCAAAGTATTGAGAAAAAACAGTGTTTTTCATTCATGAATATTCATATTTGTGATAATTTTGAGGACTTTGCATTGCTGTGAAGATACACCACATACAAAATATGATTACAGCGGTTTCTATGTTTAAGTACCGAGATTATGTAAAGTATTATTTTTGAATATCATGAATATGTAAGTTATGCAAATTATAAAACATATCTCATCCTGTCTTGTATGTTAAGATTTGCATAGCGTGAATGTACAGTTCCTCTTAATCTGAATATTAGCCGTGAAATAAACAATATGACTCTTTTGTTTACTACACTATGTCACGTGGCTGGCTCACGTGATGCACGCTGTTTGTTGCAAAAACACTTGTTAGTTAAACAACACACTATAAATTCCTTGTTTTTCTAAATTGTTACTATTATTTAACATGCTACTCATTTTTCTTGACGTCAACATCGCAACATTTTCTGAGAAAATTCAAATCCAGAAAGACCGAGGCATTTGTCTCCCCCACACATCCCCAGATGATAAAGACCATTGACACTCAAAAAGCCACTAAGCTTACATGTGATTATCTGCCACTGCCACCTACTTCTATTATAATTTGTTGGCGGGAAAACAGCAAGTTTATACATAATGTTGCTCATTAAAGCGATTTAGAAATAATTGTTAAGTCACTACAGCTGCCTTCCATTCTATCTCAAAATGCCCCGAAGCAAAGCTGCAAAGTTGACTGATAACAACCAAGGTTTTTTGTTATGTTCAATGTCAGCAAAAGACTGCAGCAATCTAACCAGACTCACGTACAGAGCTCATCGGGCACAATATGCTATTTTTACAAAGTTGTCCGTGGTTTGTGTATAATAACACCTTCAATATTTTGACGAAGCTTATTTCCTATTCAGTCAACGCGATCGTTTTGAATGGTTCCTGAAAAGTTGCTTTTTTCCCCCTCTTAATTTTTGTTACCGTCAATCTGCAGTGGAGAGGGGTGTGTAAAAATGTGAGGGAAAGTGCTAGAGTAGTGAATTAGTGTGAGTACGTAATGAAGGACGGAGTCTTGCGAGATTACAGTGATGGCTGGAAAGGAAGAGGATTTCCGGAAAGATTGTGTGTGGATTTAATTGTATACATATATACATATTGCGTGACTGCCATCTGTATTAGTTCCAATTAAGAGTTAAATGTTGGCTTTGCAAAGGGTAGGCCTACACCAGAAAAAAAAACATTTCCCTGATAAAACTAACACAGTGATTAAGGGTTTAACACACATACTACATGTTAAAACCCATCCAATATATTGACCAGATATCGGGTGGCATTAAGCCGAACTACAGCCTTTCGCGTCTTCAAGCAGAAAACGTTTGGGTTCTTACAGACTTGTTAGTGTAGTGTCGGTCGAGGTCGTCCCCTCTTCGTGTACTTGACCGTGTTGAAGACCAAATGCTCGGTGAAATCATGTGCAATGGTACCTTAGCCCTCTCTCATAAGACGGCTACGGCAGTAAACCTTGCCCTTTGCAATCTGCAGGCCTCCATAAGGGTGACCTAGCAGAAAATGGCGCCCATTCCCTCCATCTTCCCCTTCCCCCTTTCCATCTTCCCCTTCCCCCTTTCCATCTCCTCCTTCCTTAAGGGGCAGTGCCTTCTCAGTTAGGTCATGAGTTCACCTCAAGAAAGACGGCTCCACTCGACGCCTTTAACTCTATACGGTCTGCTGCACACTAGTGGAGTGTTCAGAATAAGCTATCTGTCGCCCTCTCGTGACCATAAAGACGATTCTCGTTCTCTCAATAGAAACACCCCCCCGCACTAAGCCCGTTTTTTCCCTACTTGCACAAACCATAGAGCTATACTTTTCATAGATAAATTACTGCAGAGCTTTATATACCATGCCCGACATGTGGCACAGAGTGCACTACCCACCCCCCCCCCCCCCCAAAAAAAATGTTCCCATACTTCAACACACCCTTTTCTTCTTGTGCAGAAGTACCCCCTCCCCCCTAAAATCTTCTAAAGAATTCCTGAGTTTCCGAGAACATAGTGAAGACACAAGGGGGTAGGGTACACCATGCCTCAAATCAAGCACCAAATGTAGCAATATGATGCTGTCCTTAAATCGATGCACCAGTTCAGAATTTTCTCAAAACCTCCTCAGAGCCTTCAAAATTTCTTTGAAGAAGTAAAGGAATCACCAAAGGGAGAACGAAATAGACCACCTTGCATTTACACCTGTAGTTATGTATTTCTGGTGATGCACAGAGTCTGTCAACCTCCTAAATTGTAACATCTAAGAAGAGGACCCAGCCCCACCGGCCATTTTCCAAGGAATTTTCACACCTGTCCAATCTCATCCCCGTTAAAGACGGCTATAATTGTCCCCTCCCCCCCCCCCCCACCCCAACATGACTGGTACATTTGACTTTTTAGACAACTCCCAGGTCCATCCTTTGACATTCAAAATCAGTCAACATTGTGTAAACTTAGCTTGAAGGAGTCACTGATTCACTAGACTTGTGGACAAGTCTACTGATTCACAGTATCAACATGTATCATTTTAAAGAACCGCAACCCAAACTCTGCACAATGTACATTGTATATAAATCATGTGCATCATTCACCCACAAGCTTCTGACTACTTGGTGTTCAGAGGTTTGTGGGAAACCACCGAGGAGGAAACATAGACTTCCGGGTGTGGTTTGGGATTCTTTCCCTCCACCACCCCCCCCCCCCCATCCCTCCTCGGCGGTGAGTTCTTTCTCTCTCTTTCTCTGGGTGGAATTAGTAATGGTGGATGTGGGAATGATGGCGGAAATCACTTTGGGACTGGAGCTGTCATCGCTGGTACTCAACCTTAGTGTTGAAAAACGTGTAAAGGTTATGTTTTTTTCATTTCAATTACGAATTGATGTGATTAAAAGATAACAACTCCCCCTGCCCCCCCCCTCCCTATCACTCAGAGATCAATTTAATAACATACACATTGAGATGGCGTATGCACTGTGGTTTTATTGACTTTAAACAACTCATAAGAGGGAAAATCGAGATTAACTGAATAACTCGTAAACATAAAAAATATGATTTAACACCAAATGAAAGCAGGATTCCTAATCATTGAAAAAACTCAACAAACTCACACAAGTGTGCAATAAATTCCAATTGTGGACCTTCCTTTGTTCAACTCTCTGTCCTGACAAACGTGGACTCCATTGTTTTCCTTTGTGATAGCAATCGTGTACCTACTGCCCCTTTTGTTGTAAGTCCTCGGTTTGAATGTCACCACAAACTCAACAGTACAAAGCTCTGTGTTGCATAGGCCTATACACTCTTCGGACATTCCCTATGTCCTGTACAATTTAAGAAAAAACGTATTCTTCATCAATGTCAAAAAAAAACGTGTGTAGGTCCACCTGAGCGTTTCAAATCCTTGTGTGGACCTCTTTTGTTCTCAGGTCCACACTTAGAACGCTTTTAGACACCAACACAAACAAATATATGTTTTTCAAAACACATGCATTGCAACAATCACCTGTTCTTTGTTCACGACCCCCTCCCCGCCCCACCCCCGCAGAGGAATTCTTGCCAAGAAACTTTATACACGAGGTAAAAACAAAATAAAAAACCACAGAGAGGCGGCACTTCTCAAAAAAATCACAAGCATAAATGCGCACTCCGTAAACAGAGAAGGAATGGTGTCCTAAAACACAGTCATAGAGTGTAATAGATGAACCGTTTGCTTCTTATCAAAACCTCCTCCTAGCTAGCTGACCACACACTAGACTCCTATAGTGGGCCACTTTGTGGTTACCCTACAATGTCGATTTCACTTTCATTGGTAAACTGAGAGCTTTATTGATGCAGAATTGGCGGGACGTGGGCCCTTTTAGACGGGCACGCTCCAGCATTCCTTTCACGTCCCAAGAAAACATCAGGAAGAACTCTTGGAGGTCCTCGTCTGTGACGCTTTGACCAACCTTCTTGGCATGACAAATACTCCGAATTATTGGGGTTTTTGTTGTTTTTGTTCCCGATTCCATTTGAGAAACAGTTGCTCCAAACATGCTTTGTGTTTCTGCTTTTGTGTCGGCAAGTGGTTAACGTTTAAGGTCGTTCATACTTTTTCAAGTGAAATTCCTTTGAAACTTGAGAGTTATTTTCAAGATGGAATCTCTCCCCGACTTCGCGTAAATCCAACTTTGTAAACTATGATATTGTTTGGGGGAATTGGTGGGTAGGGGATCACATACGCAAAGTTGTTCACTCGCTAAAAATGTAAGCATTTTATGAGTTTCTATGAAATTCCCCCGTACAAACCCCTTGAGTATCCCTTCCGTACCCCCTTCTGGACACCCCTTAATGTACCCCCTTCCGTACACCTTTTCTTGCACCCCCTATCCGTATACCCCTTCCTTACACCCCTTTCGTGTACCCCTTCCTTACACCCGCACCTCCCTTTTTTCCCGGTTGATTTTCCCCTCGAATAGCAACTACCATGGCTACTGTTTTAGAACAGTTGCGGCCGGACCACAAGGTCCACGGATTACCACCTCAATCCCCATGTCCCATTATCACCAAAGAGGAAGGATCACCAAAGAGCCCCAGAGTGTGTGGTCTTAATTTAATGGCCATATGTTACTACAATGTGATTTTGATGCTACTTTAATGCCTGTCACTTTAACACTTTAACACCTAATTGGGGTGGTCGACTGGGCAGGGGAAGGAGGGGGGACCTTGAGTGCGAGGTGAACTGAGGTATGGCATTCGTGGAGCTCGGCTAAGATCTGTAGATTCCAGAAGATATATTTGGAGATGGGGCATGATGATGAATAGGGCAACCGCAATAGATTGGTCTTTAGAGAAAACACCTGTCACTTGCGTGTACCTGTTAATATCCTCCACAGTCTGGGATATTAATGTCCTCATATCGGTTGATGTGTTTTAGATCAGCGCAGATTTATATCCGAATCGGGTTAGTTTTTAGTAGACTGAGCAGACACATTCACTTTCATTCAAACTGTGCCCTGATTTAGGGCCTTATATATCCCCATTGGGGAGGTTCCCACTCCAATTGGGATAGTTAAGGTGAGGACAACCATTGAGCAGTACATACATCGTTGCCACCCAAGCGTTCCCGATTGGGGATCAAGTTTCCAATCGGGTACATATTCCCTATTGGGTGAGTTCAGTTTGACAGCTCTTCGAGCAGACGTATCCCGTTCGGTCATAAGCAGTCTCTCCACAGATGAAGGAACCCGATGAAGGCATCAATCACTTTATAGGCTTCTTGTGGGTCAGGTTCATCAGGTCACGGTTTCTTGCCAGTCGGTCAGGGTCCTTTACTACTAGAGGTCAGAGGTGAAACCCGCTGCACCAATTCAGAATATTTAGTGAACTATTTGCATTGTTTTTAGTTGGTGAAGATACCTGGTGTTTTATTTGAAATAGCTGTTGAAAATGGTTGTTCGGGGGGATTATGTTATGTAATTTTGGATTCTGTGATGGTTAAACTTAAAGAAAGTAAGCCAAAATGTAAAAATGATTTTCAAATTCTTTAAGCAATGACGACAAGTTGAGAGTTGATACTTCTTTGGATGGATTGTCATCGTCATCAAACGTGGTAGGCTACTGCCCGTTGACGCAACAACCGTCCACTTCTCCTGGGTTGTGTGGCTTGGCCCAGCAGGGGTGATGGATCGCCCCTACTTCTCACACAAATACTAAGATTGTTGAGATGTCCCCCTACCGTCACGGCGGAACACTTCAGCCCGTTCCATGCAGGTAAAAAGCATTGCGGAATCAAGTACAGCATCATTTGACGCCATAGGGCCGTGCCGTTCATGTCATCCTGTTATGTGGCATCGGAGCAAGATTTCTCCAGCTGTTCCATTTCTATGACTTCCTCCAACGCAAATATGAATCTGCAAAAACCATTTTTTAAGGACTTTTCGTCTTGCCTAAACGAGGTTGAAACACTCTGACGTCCGTCCCACCTAGCTTGAGAGCCCCTAGCAACCGACCCGAAACGATAATGGTCGTCTGACGCTTCTAGAAGGCACTGGAAACGTATAATGATGTATCAATTATCGCACAAGTGACAGGAAAATATAATAGGCACGTGTCATCACGTGACTGTCATCTAGGTTATATTGGGTTATTGGGGAGTGGGGGGCTGTGATAATCATCGATATTCATTTAATCGATAGCATCGCTAACATCGCTCGACAGTCAGTGAAGGACGGAAAAGAGCAAAAGGAAAGGGTTAATTTAACTTTGAATTATAGCAATAACAATCTTCGAATCTCCTATCTACAAAGATGTGTCTATAGCTGCAAGTTACAAACGAACTTTGCAATATTGAACAGGCATGACTGCTTTTCAAGAATCCTGCATGTCTTTATTTGTTGTGAATAAACCAAGCTTTTTCAACACGGAAACAGTTCGGGGAAGTTCTTGAAGCCGTTTTGTTACATTCCTAATAAGGAGTTCAACCGAAATGTTATGATTTATTCCGTGTATATCGTAAGTTCACACCATGTAACATGGTTTGATTTCCTGAGAGAGTTAAAAACCATGCGCTACAAGGCGTTGACAAGTTAGAGTTATTTACGAAAAAATTGTTGAGAGGGAAAAGAATGTGGCGCGCTTGGGGAGCTGTTGATAAAAAAAGCAGTACCCCCAGAGAAAAATATCAAATCTCATCGAAGTAACACCCCCGTTTATCATCGTAGGATTAATTTGTGTCTGCGATAAACCAGGCGGATTTAGGCGGTGCCTCGGTAATAAATTCATAACATTTTTGGGTCTTATTTTGTCAGTCGGAATGGGAATCGTGCGGTTAAAATAGAATAATGATTTTGAGGTGAAAATAATCTAGGTGATTCTGTGAATCATCTGTGGCTTAGATGGAGTACTGAAGTACACTGTAATGTAAGATTTATGTCGTCCACCATTGCATTGTTTTCTTACATTTAACACGGTTGTACGGTTGTGGCACCGTCTCGATTGTGACGGCTCGTCACAAGAGGGGGCTACATCATTTTGTCAGCGTTAAAACTGATGTAACAAGTGTACTGAACAGACACAAGGTGGCGTTTGTCGTTGACCATACTATAGCTGCTTGTTCAAATGGCTTTGGCCGTGACCAGACTCAGTGGCTATGGGTGTGGCTGCTGGTTGCATTGACAATGTTTGAAGTTTATGCAATGCACTAGCCATAGCCGCTACGGAAGCCATTAATTTAGACATTTCCTGACTTGTTGGCTGGTCTTTTAGTGTCAGAAGAATGACCTATCGGGCCGGGGTAGAGCTTTGAAATGGGTCACTCACCAGGAAAAACAATTATGAGATGGATGTCGGCACGAAGTAACGAAAGTAGGGTTACAAAAAATGAGGGCAATCGTCTGGTTTTTTTAAAAGATCATTGGAGAAGATCTAGTTTCTATTTTGATAGTGATAACTTCTTGTTGTCATTGTTTTGTTTTCACAACCCGAAATACACTTTTCCTCAGGAAGTTGTGCTTTGGACTGAGTGTACTTTTTAAATGATTGAACTTACCTAATTCCTCTGTTCTAATTGACCGATACAGGTGCTGCCCCAAGCTTTGCCAAAGAGCTGAAAGACAGGAAGGTAGCGGAAGGAGGTCGGTTTACGTTATCGTGTTCGGCGTCAGGGTACCCCACCCCAAGTCTAAGCATGACTAAAGATGACGTCATTATTACCAAAGGCTTAATCAAGGGTCTCAACTACAAAAAGGGGAAAGGGTAAGTTTTCGAATATAGAAGGGCCAGTTAGTGGATAAATTTATTTTGTGTCATGATTTTGCAAGAACCTCAACAATTTGGTCAGTTTTTGAGAAGTTGCACATCCATGAACAATTCTTTGCTGTCATTATAGGTTCTTGCATTGATAGTCAAATACTGATGGAAGTCGACATTATATTTCAGGCCTTGAATTACAGGCAGGGAGTCCATGGCCTATGTTGCCCTGGTCTTGGCCTTGGTGCGCGCTCCTTTAGAAGTGTCCCGTAGACAAGGTTTCAATGGAAGTGCCCTTTTGCAAAATGAAAATGTCCTTGCCCTCTCAATGATGAAATCCCAGGCCAGGGCCCAATTTCATAGAGCTTCTTAAGCACAAAAAGCAGCTAAGCACAACAAAATTATGCTTACCAGGATAAGGTTACCGGCCCAAATACCATGTCACATGTACAATTTGTGACTGGTATCCTGCTGATTTCTGCTTAGCAGGAAATTGTTAAGCAATATTTTCTGCTTAAGCAGCTCTATGAAATTGGCCCCTGATGTTAACGCTACCATAGTTATTGATGCTAAAGTCTCAATACCTTCTTCTTTGTTGGATAACAGGGGTATAAGGTTAAAGTTCAAGAGGATCCAGAAGGTTCTTCATGAGGGAGTTTATGGCTGCATCGCTGATAATGGCGTTCACCCTGCACTCATAACGAGTGCAAGAATCGGTAAGAAATGCTTTTTGTAAAACCCAGAAAGGTAGTGCTAGCACTTTAAGACTAACTGATTACATTCTATAAACTGCATGAGCTTACGGAAGCTCATGCAGTTTTTTTAATTTAATTAGTTAGGCCTAGTCTTAAAGTGCTAGCACAATCGTCCTTGTTTTATCTATCAGACTAACACGGCTTGTCTCTATCAATTAAAAAAACAACTAGTCTTTTACTTGTTGCATTATTTGTGTTTCTTAATTGTGTTCATTCTATGTGTTGAGTACAGTTTTGTCGTTCGTGTGACTGAGTTGTGTCTTAGCTTGCGATGGTTTTTTATTTGATTGGGGGTATTCGTATATTGGTTTATAAATAAGTCAAATCCTCTTCAATCTTGTCAGACTTCTATAAACCCTCGTTCCGAAGAGAAGCATGTCATTGTCTAGTAGGCTACACACAGTAATAGAAACCGTCTCATACACAAAGTCAATTTCATGCCGATTTTCATTAAACTATAGAATGTGCGTTATCTCCTCGCGCGCGCTCCATCAAGACGAAGGTGTGTACCTAAGACCTTAGATCAATATTGTCTTAATGCTCCCCCGAGAAACTCCATCTTGACCGCCGGCTGCCCTAGATTCCCGCCGGTGGATCTGCTAATTTTGTCCCGTTGAATCCAGCCGACGACAGTGTTTGGGTTCACTGATGTTGCACGATACCTGTGTTGATTATGCTATCACCTTGGTAGTGTTGTGTGTATTGCAAGCCAATATCAAGTCAAATTAGTTGAGGAATTGTGACGTATGGGTTATGGATACTTTATGCGATCGTTTGTCTTTGATCAAATTTACCTCAGTGGATCGGACAAGGAGACTTTCCAATTATCCGATTTAATTAATTAAAAGCACATGATCTTAAGTGTTGTGCTATCTCCTTTATTCATTTTTGATTGATGGGCCTTTATCGTAGTGCAGACATCTTGTTTTTCTGTCATCAAGATGATTGCTACGCAGGCGAGGCTTAATTGGTAATAATAGTCTGACCTCGTTTTGGTGTCATGACAATCAGTATCCGCTACTAGCAGTTTGCACACATGGGACACGATAAACAGAACAAAGCTTGCGTTCTATAGGGTATCTATCGGCTCATTGTCGTACTTTATGCACACGTTTCACCCATCTTCTAAAGCATCGAACCCTCCTCTCTCTTCTTTTCCAAAGCTGCCTTGTTCATTCGTAGAGCGATGATCGCCGCCCTCTACGGCCTAATTGGGAGTCTTTACTTGGGATGTCTCAGCTCATAACACATACCTTGTCTCATAGGCCGTGTTGGAAATGCTGGCTGTGGCTATGGCTATGACCGGAATGCCCCAAGGCCATGTTCTTTAACGCTGTAGTTGCAGCTAACGGCCACAGCCGTACCGTAGCCATAGTCACTTGATTCGTACGCGCCGTACAAGGTCATGTTATCCATCTTGATATTATCTTAGGATGACAAGCTATTGCACAATGTGCTCTTTGTTGCGTTTTGTCTTACTCAGAACGTTAATTTTAAGGCCACCATTGTTCATCTATGTCAATTGTTAGCCATTCGCTCTATCAGCACCTTTCCAATGGGGACCCTTTTTGGGACGCTAGGTGGCAGCAGACTAACCATGTAAACCCATTGTTCTCGGCAATGGGCACATTGCTTTAGAACTTCGAAAACAATGGAATTTGTATGTTTGCTGCCATCTAGCGTTCAAAAGTCTCCCATGTCAGCCGTGAGTTGCTGTTTGACCTAAAGGAGTCTTGTCCCGGACCTTTTAATCCTGTTTTCATTGAGAAAATCCTTTGTAAATCGGTAGAGAAAACCCAACTGGCAGTCACTGTTTACTTTTCAGCCAGTGTCAGAGTAAACACCGCCTCTCAACCGATGAAAAACAGTCAGGACGCCAGACCGTTTGTTTATTTATTTGTTTCCCCCTGTCTGTCTCCCTTTAAAGCTTTTGAGTCGTTATGACTGAAAGGCAACTGAACATCTTTGATATTCCTTGAAAATGAAAAGAGGATTTTTTTCATTTTTAAGCGTCACATCAAAGTATCGACTTAAGTTGATAATGTCTCGGATTTCCCGTGGAATGTTTGCGCCCGAGGGGGTTTCCATTCCTAAGATGTTAAAGAGGAAAATCATGAAGAAGAAGAAAGGGAGAGAAAAAAGGAACAACAAAATAATATTACTTCAATCAAAGATGCCCTCGAGGATGAACATTTATAGGGGTTCATTTCGCATCTTAAAAACGAAAGGTTCTTTATTAATTCCACAGAAATAATAAAGATGGATTCGAAGGTGTTCCTGTT
The DNA here is from genome assembly GCA_032158295.1 of Pycnopodia helianthoides. NCBI lineage: Eukaryota > Metazoa > Echinodermata > Asteroidea > Forcipulatida > Asteriidae > Pycnopodia > Pycnopodia helianthoides. The sequence continues at coordinate 12,525,730 of CM063261.1, forward strand.
CAATTTGTATTTATTTATTTATTGAATGCTGATAGATGAGGCAGCCCCTCCCCCAAACAAACAAACAAACAACATCAACAACTCCAGATGTAGTCTGTCCTTTAGTATTATTGTTTTCTGATTACCCTTGTCCCGAATTGTAAGTTTGTGTTTTAGATTTTAATTTGAACCAGGTTACTGCACTATGATCGTTACAATTCTGAAGTTAGATAATTAAGCAACTTTGCATACAGGAATAATAATGAAATGACGTCACAGTGGCACAAGTGCACGATCGTTCTAAACAAATATGTGTTTCCAGGCAACGCCATGCACGTTAATTTTTGTTTTGGCAGTTTCTACCTTGTTTACATGACTTCATTTCAAATACTGGTTATTTACCCTGGGGTGATTTGTTATTATTTTATTCTACACGTTTGGAGCTTAATTCATACAGTGACAACTGATAGTGATATCGTTTTTATCGCGTTGGTCAACCTTCGGACAAGCTTCCATCAGCAACCCCTCTGTTCGAATGGTACATTCCATTGGTCATCCTATGTTAATATTAGTTTAGTTGATAAGGCTGGTATTTCATCATTGGTATTTCATATTGATGGTATTTCTTTATATAGATGAATAACAATCTCTGCTTTCGACACCCCCCTTTACAAAATTGGAACATTCCAAAGGTCATATTTACTTGTTATATCCATGGTTTTAAAATGAATAATCAGCTGTCGTTATATTTTGACTTCTTTTGATTGCGGTGAATTTGTATTGTCGATTGCATGATTGTAAATTGGTCACCCTCCGGACAGTCTTTTCAGCAAACCCCTCTCGTAAAAGTTGAGTGTTCCAGTGGGTCATTAAATTTTGGTAATAACATAGCTCTATGGTAAGATGCAGTTATCATATTGCCATCTAAAGTTGATTTTCCTCTGGTCGATTACCTACCACCAGCTGTCACGGTTTCATCAATTTCACTCATTTGACAAACGGATGGATTTCTTGACATCTCTGAACTATTTTTAGTCGAGGGTGGACTCCCCCCCCCCCTCCCCTCCTCCTTCCCATCACCCTTCCGTCTTAACCTTGAGTTTTGGTCTTGGTTGATATAACAGCTGTATCGAAGGAGATGGTAAACATATGTCTGATTGTAGGTCACATGGTGATCATTCCTCGGTTATGCCTCAAGATTCTTGAATACCAGAGAGGGGCTTCATCAACACAATAATGAAGCTCACCGGAGAAAGAACAGGAGAATTACATCATGAGGAATGAACTCTGCCAAATATAAATGAGGAGAAATTGAAATGTGGTTTCAAGGTTGGACACTCTTGCGTCTCAGGTTTGTCCTGTCTGGTTTCCAGTCCCCGGGAGACCAACCCCCCCCCCCCCTTAAAACGAAAGACACAATAAACTGTGTTTAAAGAAAAGCTTTAAGAAATTAGATGTTAAAAAAGAAAGGGAAAAAAACGAAAAACACAACAAAAACTATTTTAAGAAAAGCTTTAAGAAATTAGATGTCTCTTATAGCAGAAATATTAAGAACTGTTTCTCAAACATGTTTCTTGGTTACTGTTGGCAAACTACTTCAGTGAAAGAAAAGACCCATGTTGAAATTTCGGTATTCATGGACAAATTGTGCAACAGTTTTGTCCTTGAGAAAAAAAGTAGGGCCGTCCTGTTGCAACAAGATGTTTGATTTTCTTGTTTGCCGGGACTTGAAGATAATCTTTCAAAACCTTGTACATTGCACAATGTTGAGTTTGTGATGTTGGGTAATTTACCCATGTGGGGGCCGTCTATTGCGATGGCAAATTCCACTATAATTGTCATATCTAGAAATAGTCCTACGTTGATCAAATCTTCAATCGGTGTATGACTGGCTCGGTGCATGCAGGAGCACACCGTTCGCCGTCTCGTCTGCATTATCGAAGCGTGATTTCACATTACCCAAACCTCATCATATCGTCCAAATCTCGTCCCAGTCAATAAAGTAGCCTGGACGACACACCGTCCGATGGATTCCCAACGCTCCACCGTATGGCCGCCAAGCTATGTGGACTGTGCAACCCTGCAGCGTGTCTACCTATTGTGGAACCGATGATATTACGAGGACAGTATTACTCAATCGCTGTGTGCCGACGGTCTATATAAGAAACCAAGGTAAATACGGAACATCAAACACGAGGAAGCGGTCAGCTGATGGCTTCTCCATCTCCAAGAAAACTCCAAGCAAGGCTACAAAAGCTCAGTCAACTCCTCTAGCCAATCGAGACGTCTTAAAGCAGAGGGTCCGACACGATAACCCACATTTCTTTTGTCAGAGAGAGAGAGAGAGGGGAGAAGAGAAAGAGATGCATAAGTTTGATTCGGCTCGTCTTGATTAAAACCACAGAGCAAGGTTAAGCCATCTTCAGGAGGAAAATTCTGTAATCTGTAATCTGAGAGAGAATCTGTCTTCAGACGGCAATCACGGTAATATTCCATACTGGGGCTCGTCATTTTTTTTTTCCTCTTTCAATTTGAGAAATATTTGTACTGCTCTGCCAGAGAGAGAAAGTAACATTGCTGGAGTCTATGGTTAACCAGTGACCCGGATGAGACTACTGTGTATTTTGTATGGTACTCAACAAGTACACGCACGGCACAACGGCACGAGCAGACAGTGATATTTCCTTTCGCTTTGGACGTGTTGGGGGGTAAAAGTAAAGTGAAACAGTTAAACCAGTGTGGAGAGTCTGGTACCGGATTGTTGCACTTGAACCCACTCCATGCTATCAACTCATCATCTCTTCTTATCATCGAATAAACTGGACTTCGAACTCCAAATCTCCAATAAGAGGTAAACTCACCGGTGCACCGTAAACCGCGTACCGCCTGGTGTTAGATCCACACGGGTCCAACGTTTAATCACCCCCAATGGTTAATGAGTGTTTGGACGTAATAACAGCTAGAGCACTCGAGACAGACAGTGCTTTTGGGGTGATTTTTTTCGCGGCTGTGTCCACCCAGACAAGAGACCGTGAGAGCCCAAGGGACGACACTTCAATCTCCTGCCGAAATTTGATTTTGTTTAATTTTTAATTTGGCAGCCCGGTGTCTTTTTTTCATATAAGTTGATTGCGAAGAACGTACAGAGAGACCAGTCCAAGGAGTACACGCTATAGGACTTTGCGATTCCAACAGAGCTCGTGTTAGTGCACCGTTTCAAGTCGCTCCGATCTCAACCTTTTTTTGAAGGTTTCAAAGCTTGCTGTATTTTGTTAACTGTCGTGTGGAGGACGGACCGGCAAGATGGGGAAATATGAAAATGTCGAGATCGAGGAAGAGATAGCCTTGTTAATCCGCAAGAAGACCAAGATGGACACTCTCATCTCTTACCTCGCGAAGACGATCATCGTCGTCTTCATCGTCGCCGGACTCATCTTCCTGATCGTGACCGTGTTCTCTGACTGGACGGTCAACGTGGTGGGAGCAAATCAAGGTAGGGGTCATCGATTGGAAAGGGATAGGGGAGGTATTCTGGGGGTGTGGTGATTGGGGGAGGAGGGGAGTTCATGGTGGGGTTTTACGAGCATGATGAACTTTAAGAGGGTTAGCAAATCTTAGAGGAGATGTTTGTTTGGGAAATGATTGGCCAAGAAAACAAATTAAATTTTAAGTTATTGTGAAATATACAACCAGCATGTTCGGGAGAAGCAGAGTGGAGTTGCAAGTCGAACTGCAATAAAATATTGATCTGGATGAGGTCAGAGACTCTGCAATGTTCTTGTTTCACACCAAAATATTTATGTTATATTATACTTTAAAATGCAACCTGCCCTACCCTCCTAAACACGCAATGCGACACCAAAAAAGTAAAGTGTTGTTATAATAATGTGTCTGCCGTGAGAAAGAATTCTACCTCCCTAGCTTTGGCAAGTCCTGGTTGTGAATTGGATAACAAAAGACCTTTTCACTTTCACCCACGAAGCATGGAAGCTCTTTGACAGTTCAAAGTGAAACCCAAAAGGTTCATTTATTCATTTTACCCCACTGGGTTTATTCATTTTACCCCACAATGTTGAGAAAGAAAGCGTTTTTTATTTTAAGGAATGTGCAACGAAGGAACAACATGCCAAGAGCAGGGAAACAGTTAATTCCAGAAACATGATCTTAAATAAGTGTGTTTGCTCACCCTGAGCGTAGTTATTACAAACATACCTCACATGCCTGTCACTTTTTTTCGTTTATTTTAACACCATCCCCCACCACGAACAGGTTTAAACATGTCGAAGTTATTTTGGTATGGGCGGTTCTTCAGTTCATAGTGTGTACTCAAAAGCTGTGGCCTTTGACATGCTTTATAAGATTTTTATTCAAGTGGGGTCTTGGGGGGGGGGGTGGTGGCATTTTCCCCTTACAAAGTTTCCAGACATCGTTTCTATGGCAATGTGAGTCTCCCCTATTTATGAATATCCATGCATAGCTGGGCACTCGTGGGGATTATTTTTTGTTCACAAAAGAGATGTCCCGCACGTTGGGTTGCAACAATCGTAATATCGCTGGATTTGAGTAAGCTCCCAGACTTTTGAGCAAGAGCTTGTAATAGGTGAATATTGTAAACAGTCTTTGTGTCTCCATCGTGCATGCTGTGCATGACACATTCAGGCCCAGCGGATTCTGCTGCATCAATGCTTTTTAGACTCATGATGTTATCAAAACATGGCTGACAACTTGAAATTATTCTCTATTTATAGTCTATTATACACCATGTTCCCAACTTTTTAGGGGGACAAACGTAATTTTTGGTTTAAAAAAACTGTAAAATCTCTAAACCAGTGTCCTCATTGTTGGGTGACTCGGCAAAATTGACTGATTTTGGATAAACGTATACGCGGAAATACATCGGTAATATCGAATTTGTATTTGTTTTGGGGGAGACATGGCGTCACGAGGTCACCTTTGACCGTGAGAATGAGCTGCAAAGAAGTTTCGGGTTTCGTTTTAGACTAGATTAATGATGATAAGGTGGAGAGCATGATTTAAGCGATCACTGGGGGGGGGGAGGCGCAAAAAGGGACGAGTGAATTGCCATTTCGGTGGTCCTGACTTCGAATCCCACATTTGATGCTCGATATGGTGTACCCCCTTATTGTGTCTTCATTGTGTGCTTGGAATCTGAGGAATTCTTTGCAGTTTATTTTTGAAGGGGGGGGGTACTTCTGTGCAAGAGGAAAATAGTGTGTTGAAGTATGGGAACGTTAGGGGGTACCCTGTGCCCCATATCGAGCATGGTATATAACCCACACCCAAACAGGTTAATTAATTCACCTGCTTCAAACCCAATTGTTTGGATATTCAGCCGATATACTCATTGAGATGTTTTGTTTCCTACCTCAGCTATATGTAACCAGAGTGAGGTCGGAAGGGAAAATTAGTCGGATCCCATATGAGAGTCAGTATTCATCAGTGTAGATTCACACAGGGTACATGACAGAATTGATAACTATCAGAGTGTCTCGGAATAGAAAAGTTCAATGAAGGAGATAGACTTGCAAATCAATGAAACGCTACAACATTATTCCATAAGTCGAACCACATTAATGTATGGGCGATGAGCAGCACACCTTCACCGACATCTTCACATCTGCTTTGCATCTTTCGTCTCCGAAACCATCTTATAAGCTGCCAGTCATTTTTTTCTCTTCTTTTCTTCATCTTCTTCCTTGAGATGAATTAGTTCTATTCGTGTCAGGTCTTTGTGCTTGAGTCCTCCTTTGGAATCGAAGTCTTCCTCTATTCTCTCCGGAGAGAGTCCTTACCAAGGGCCCAGACTGTACAGGGAAACCCCTCAACATACCTCAGATTTTTTCTTCTTCTTCGTCTATATTTATATTAAACAGCAATTCCATCGGGCACCTGTCACAATTGAACACGGGTATGTTGTGGGAATATTGAGCCGCGGTGTGTATTTAATCTTCAGTCAGTGTGTACCTTGGACGGATGAAGGGCTGGGTTTCTGAAATTAATCATTTACTGCTGAAAATGAAATTGGAGTTTGCTTTTGTGGGGAAAGGGGGGAGGTTGTGTATAACTTAAATTCTTATTGCTTTAGTTCTTTTTTTTATGGAACTTCTAAATTGTATTTAGATGTTATTTCCCAAAAGGTGAAAACAAAATCATCCGAAAAAAATGTGTTGCTTCTTCTTTTTTTTCTTTTTTTGCTAGTTTAATTAAAGAAAGCACATCTGCAGAAAGTTGCAGTCCATTTAGAAAGTCGAGTTGAGCGCTGTCAAACTCTATCGATCGTGTAGATGCTGATTTCAATAATGTTCTGATTAAATTTAACTCCGATCATATACAAATTCAAAATCTGTAGAATCACTCCCGATTATAGGGTTGAGGAATTTTCGATCTCCGTACTCAAGAAAAAACCGAGCCCAAGACCTATTGACTATCCTCGTGGATATTTTGACGAGACACGGTTTGTTGGATTCGAATATTTGCCGTGTTGATTGCAACTTCCTCCCAGTCAATGCATCTTCCATGCCGGTTGTTCCCAAGCAAAGCGTGACCCTGCACTTTCTTAGCAGCCCCCCCCCCTCCCCTGATCCAAGCAGACATCATGGGGGGGGGGGCTCTTAATGAGCACGGTGAGCTAGCCCCTTCAAGACGCCTAATACGAGTGGAGGCAACCAATAGGATAAGTAGCTTGGAGGCATGTGATCACAGGACGGATCTCGACGCTCCACGGTCCATAAACTCTGATCCAGATTCGCCGATAAGCTTAATTTGAAATTCGGGATTGTTTTCGTTGGAGAAGTATTAAACTTGATGAAAATGCGTTTACATGATCCAGGCTGACAGATCGAGAGTAAAGATGTCATTGTATTGTAACATCTCAAGAAATACATGACCAAGAAATAATAGTCTGTCTTCGTTTACGAACCTTTTTTTAACTTTGAGGTTTTAAATTGGCAATTTTTTTTTAAAAGACTTGTAATCTGTGTATCCTTCGAGATGTTTAGAATTAATTTTGAATACAAAAAGGGAATACTAGTGAGATCTTGTTTGGGATGTTTTCATAGTTTGGTAACAATTGTTTGATTTTATTTTTTAAATAGAAGTGAATGATTGAAACTCATTAAGCTGTAATAAAGTGCGTTCATCTTGTGAGAGAGAGGAAAAAATATTTGACATCTTGAAGATCGTTCGGATAGCATCTTGCGTCTAAGATGATAATATTAGCAGACAGCAGAATACATGACGTGATCATGTAGAGTTTTAATGAGCCTTGAGGGTTCCAGGTTCGGGGTTTTTTGTCTTTTTTTTTTTTTTTTTTTTTTTTACTCGGCATTTTATTTTACGTCGTTCGTGTTGAATGTTTAAACGGTTTCCCATCTTCGGGCTGTTTAATCAAAAAAACGACTTGTGTTTTTTTTTGTGCCTTCAAGATTTTCCTTATGCCTTTTGTGAAACCGAGACACTTCGGTTATAAGACGCTCAATCCCTGTCAAACTGCTCCACGTTGTAGTACACGCGGGGGATAGTGCAGCCCTTTCGGTAACTCTAGCTCCGTCTTGTTCGCTCGGACTCGAAGTTCACTCGAGAGTGGCATCTTTAAAGGAGCAGTCCAACGACTTGTAATAAAAACAAAAACCACTGATCCACGTGAGGGAAACAGCCGCCATCTTTGTCGTGTCCCCTGTATTCACTTACAACTATGAACACTGATTGTCCCCCCCCCCAAAAAAAGGGGGTTGCAAAAAACAGGGTCCAGACTATTTCTCAAGCTCGGTTTGTTGAAATTGATTTGGAATGTCAATCTTAACACCCTTTGGAATTTTATCAAGAATGTTCTGTTGAATTAACTTACCTTGTGGAAACATGAAAATAGGAGGCCATTTTGCAAAAAAGAAATCAAATTTGGATCCCCTATACCCAAGAGAAGGGGAAGAGAGAGAGAGGGGATTTGGGGATATGTTTCGGAGTTCTACGCATCTTTAACTGTATCCACAGATGTTTGTTGCGATTAGTATTGATATCGGAGATACCCGTTGTATCGGGCTCAATGAGCAGCCACGGCCATTGATGAAAACCAAATACGACCACAGTCTTGTCTAACATTCAGCACTGACCGACTGCGAATTGGAGAAGATTGTCATCGAGGGGGATCTCCTGAAGCCTGTCGGGGGGCTAGGGCGAGGTCGACTCTTGTCTCCGGGGGAGGATATTATATGCTCATGGAATGAAGATTTATGGTGTGGAGATGAGGATGGTTTCCGAGAATGTCTCAAAGACACAGGTCTAGTCTTAATTTGCAAGAGTTTTGATGAGAAAGTCTGGAGGTAGAATTACGAACTGTTCAAAATGGAGGAAAGTGTTGTTGTTGTGTGGGTGTTTGTTTGTTTGTTTGTTTTGTTTGTTTGTTGTTGTGTTGTTGTTGTTGTTGTTGTTTTAGGGGGTGGTTGGTAGAGTTTTATTTTTAGAGTGGAGAGAGAGAGAGAGCTTGTATGTTACAAACATTTTCGTATATCTTGTTGGCATTGAACGGAGCTGATGGATCCTGCGTAATCTCATTTAGGGGTGTTTCTGGTTTTTAAAATGTTTACCGAAGGGTGGCTTTTGAATCGCTCCAAAGTTCATGACTGTAGAGATAGCCGGGGTTTTATGGTATGTTGTAAGAACAAGCAAACAAGGTTCTTTGTGGGAATTTTATCTGAGAAAAATAGAATGCTTAGTTGTAGAACGGGTTCATGAAAATAAATTGGTTTTTATGATAGTAAAAATTAAAGTAAGCAAACATGATGTGTGTGCAATTTTATCTGAAATGAATAGAACATCAAGGTTCATGTTGTGGAACTGCAAAATATTACACAATACTGGACAAAAAACTTCGTTTGAGGGCAAAGTTTACTTTTTTTTTCCTTCAAGCAGGGCTTCGTTTCTATATTTATGACCACGCCTTACCGATACGTTTACTGAACCAATTTAAAGGTGCCACACTATTCAAATTAACTTGCTGCAAACCCTCTCTCAATTCCTTGGGATTTATTTTTCTCTTCGGGCGCTCGGCTTGCATCCGCTCGTTCTGTCATCTTGAATTTCGTTTCTTGGGTCAATGCTAGGTTTTTTATTACTTCTTGAATATCACGGGTTTAAGAGAGCGGCTCCAGACTGTTATTAGACTCCAAGCTGAGCTTCGGGAAATGACCCCTAACTTTAGGGGAGGTTTACCTCGGCCGGAGCATTAAACGTGGCGTGACCGGGAATGACCAACAAAGCAGTTGAACAAAAGATGAGAGCAAACGAGGATGAAATTCAAGATTGAGTTTTAAGAAAATCTGTTCATTGTTTCAGCGGAAGGGTGTCAAACAATATCTTCCTCTTGACCCGTGAAACCATATATCGCCTGGCTGTGTCTCCTGACTTATTGTGACATTTCAACGATTTTAAATCTTGGTCTAAACATACGAGTCTTGTTGCAACAGTTACCTAAGACGGAAACTAAGAAACACTAAGACGGTGAAAGTGATGACATTCGTTTCTGTCTTCCCTTACATTCTGCAGCCTTTCCTTGGCATTTACCCGATCCCACAAAGACGCGTCGGTATCAATGAAAGCTTGAATTAAACAACTCGTTGCTAACGAAGCGAGTGTCGCCGTCCCCTCAGCCTGACCTTTCCCGTGCCATTATTCCTTATGTGTTTTTTTTCTGGCCCAAGCCTCAATGGCTCTGAGGTAACACGATCTCCAGCACTAATCATTATGTGTAGGGCTTCGCCATTCATTAAAAAGCCTACTCAGATTACACCAAATCGGTCAGTAATGATTTGAAATTTATTCGCCTATTGTCAAAACCCTTAAAGGAAAGTCGTTATAGCTGGGCAGGGTAAGTTTTTTTTTATTTATATAAATTTGTCCAACGGAGGGGGGAGGGGGGGTTTCCAACAACCGGAAAGGGGGTAAACGAAAAGTCAATGCACTCTCGACTGCATGATGAGGAACTCCTGCAAGATATGCGACACGTGTTTATGAACTTAAGAAGATGCGAGATGCATTGTAGCTGTTATGAAAGAAACTTTGAAAATGATAAGAAGGGGTTTGGGATGTTCTCTTTACTCTGTCGTCTTGGATGTCTGCTTCCCTCGGGGCACACTTCCTCGTTGCTCCTGGAATCTTGAAGGATATTTGATCCGTCCGTCCATCGCTCTGTCTGTCTGGTTGAGAGTCTGTATATATAGAGTCTCCAGTGACCTTTCTCGGGATCGCCCTTCTGAGAAGTTCTTTATGGTGTTTATTTTATTTTATGGGTATACTCAAGGTGTTTATTTAATATTCTACCTAATGCTTCCCGCCGAACACTTCTATAATTTAATAAAACCAGATTGAAAAAATGTAACTTTACAATCCTTCTCAATACTTTGTTGTCGTGTTTGTTGTTTTTGTTGTTGTTGTTTGTTGTTGTTGTTGTTTCTGATTGTTATGTTTGGCATCCTGTGGCGAACTTTTCGCTTGGTGTGTTTTGACCAGTCCGTAGTGGCGATACCTTTCTATGGTGAGTTGAAGTCTTGTGCGATACTTTTGATTGATGTTTTACCGATCCTTAGTGGTGATGTCGATGTAGCAGTTTGATTGAACTCCGAGAGGACGAGCCGTAAATTGATAGTCTTCAAGAGGTCTACGTCGCGGGTGTCCTCACCGAGAGGGTGGTTCTAGTGTATGAGTAATCGATCATGTTGTAATTATACTCCTTTAGTTTTTTTTCTTGACCCTGCAACTCATCTGCTAGAGTTTCCTAATGATTGATCCGCTGCAAAAGAACAAGTGAAGTTAATATACGAAGAACACGGCAGAGCTTCTAGAGTTAATTGATTTAACATCCAAGCTTTGTTTCATATTTTGCAAAGGCCAAATATTTATAATTGCAAAGGCCAAATTGATTGCAGATTTTTGTGAGATCGCAACTGACATGACAGTTATTAGATATTTAATTAGTTATTGCCTTTCATCTCCCTCAGCATTTAATGGTCCCTTCGGTTTGATCAAAAAAACTATTCTCTTTAGCCCCGCGGAGAAAATGTCGTCCCTCCTATAGCAAATTTGATCGCTATGCCAAAGAGTTCCCTGAAATATGTTGTGAAACTTTAAAGTGAAAACACAACATTTTATGAGGAAGACTTTGAGACAAAATAGTCTGGCCCCATAAAACAGATTCAGTGCGGATTTGGTTATTGCACATAGGAAACATGACCGAGTGTTGCAACAAACCTTTGTTTTTATTAGATATTATGCAGAACAATGCAAAAACGAAGAAAATGAAATTGAAGTAATTTTTAACTCTTCTTAAACGAGTGACTCCCGTCACTTTAAAAACCATCTCAGAGATGACTAACGCAAAGATGATGCGGATCGTAAAGAGATGAATTATCGCAGGCCATCTCATCGATTAAGTCGATAGGAAATGTTGACTTAAGAGGATTCGTCGGGAGCAGACGCACCAAGTCACGAACTAGCCTCCATCCCGGTCACACCTCTCGCTCGCCTATCGACCACGTGGTATCACCTCGGGGCATTGTTATGCTTGCGGCTGATCATTAAGGCTAACTTAATATTTTGGGGAGTTGGCCCACGTCTCAGTACACTTCTTAGAATCAGGAAAAGGAAATGCGTCCGGAGATGACGAAATTGTTGTTCGGAAGCATGTTTTATAAAAGTCGTGAAAACTATTACATTAATTTAAAAGTATTCACTTAATTGAAAGTATTCACTTAATTGAAAGTATTCACTCAATTGGAAATATTCACTCAGTTGAAAGTATTCCCTCAGTTGAAAGTATTCGCTCAATTGAAAATATTCACTCAGTTGAAAGTATTCTCTCAATTGAAAATATTCACTCAATTGAAAGTATTCACTCAATTGAAAATATTCACTCAGTTGAAAGTATTCACTCAAATGAAAGTATTCACTTAATTAGCATCGTTAACTGTTAAACAATTAAGTACATATACTAGTGTTGCCAGTTTTATGAAAACTTCCGTCACCTTTGATCTTGAAAATATGTATGACATATAAAGTCGCTAAATTGAGACTGTCTACACCACAAAGAATAAGGTGTATTAATAAAATAAAATCTTTGCATTCTTTACAAGCAAATATTAAGAGCGACTCGTTCGTCAATGCTGCCGTTGTTTATGAGATCTCTTAATATCTATCTTAATGATCTTGAACAGTTGATATCATAATGAGGACAGTCGTTCCGCTTGAGTGTCGGGAGTTCCTCTTGAAGTGAAAAATGATGTCATCGGCGATCGTCTTGATTTTTTTCCCTTCTCTCGTACCTACCGAACCATCAAATCAAATCAACCGCTCGGACTTAATATAGACTGAAGGAAATTTCCCTAAATCCACGTCACAGAGCTCCATTAGTATTTTTTTTCCACACAGTTCTGTTTTATTGAAAGTATTGTCAGTTGTTTGTTGTCATTGTTCATCCCAACCTTGGTTTAAAAAAAATGTCCTTTCTTTCGTTTGTTCTTGAAAAAAAACATATGTTGAAATTGTTTGTTTTTTTTCCGGAAAACGCAATTAGACGCAAGAAAAAAAGGATTAATTCGGGGGACCCCTGTGAGCGAAATCTGTCAATTATTACGCTCCACTTCTCGAAACCCACCCCGGGGTTGCTTCAATTTATTTTCAAGACAGCTCTTTTCTGATCTGATGCTGGACCCGGGACTCGGCCTTTGTGATCACTTGAAGCGTAAATCCTGAGAAATTACTTACGAAATGAAATTAATATATACAAAAATAAACTCTTTGTGTAATGTGACTTGTAAGCATTTAGGTCAAATATGAAGAACAAAAATCTGGAACAGAAGATGTTATCGTTTATAAAACAGCTTGGAATATGGGATATTGAATAGGTTGTAAGTTTCTTTTAATTTCAGATTTATATCTTTTTCAGTATAAACGAATATTAAGAACTTGTGCTGTCCCCAGTATCACCCCAAAATATATCTACATTCCAAAAAAATATATATTTATAGTGAATTCATTCGATAACAAAAATTAATAATAATACCATGTTGAATTTGGTGTTTTGATATCCACTCGGAATAAAATAATCGTAACTGCAAGGTAATAATAAATTGTTATTAAATTACAGAATTGTACACGAGAAGGACTTTTTTTTAAATTATTATTAAAACTACCATTTTGTTTTTTTACCAGCATTGCAATTTATTTTCCTGGTTTTGATAAGCATATCAAACTGCAATCTCTCTACATTCCCACACATCCTGAGGCAAGGTGTTATAACATCCTCATTGAAGATTCTGGAGGACAATTCATCTTAAAGGAGATGCCTCGAGGCGTGGCGCATGCTCCGGCACCCATCCCCCGGTCTCCTTAAGATGATCCCCAGCACAGCTCAAGACATGTTTGGATGTTGTCTGAGGCCGTGGCTGATGTTCCTCCGGGCTGCAATGAGGATGAGGACGAGCGTCTTATATATTGTGTAGATCGCACACAAGAGGGGCACTCGATGACGAAGCTATACAGATCGCATCTTATACCCTCTCTCTGTGATGTGTTATTTAATGAGCATCGATCGAGGTTTTTATGGGCTTTGAGATTGTGTAACGGAGCGATCTTTTATTGGATTCGAAATGGAACTTGAAGAGGAATTGGACAACCTCAGTTTACAAGCAAGTCGTCCGGATGAGGTGACTGTTCAAAAGCAAACTGTGGTTGCGATTTGAGTGTAGCTGAGAGAGTAAACTTCTTAGATGTCCTTCTTAAGAACATGTGTTTGGTTCCCGTGTTACCACTGACACATCAAAATGCTTTGTAAAGCACCAGTCTATTTGGTTTGGACACCCACGTCGGTTTTATTCATCATTCTGATAAATAGTCAATAGAAAAACAAAATGGCTGCCGCGATGACTTCTTAGATTGGAACCAACAAAAACTAAAAAACTTAGCGGGTTTTCTTAAAGTTCCAACCCTGCCTGAGTTTTCCTGATGGAGTCTTCATTTTCTCATGGTGGTGGATGGTTGCGGAATGTCTGTACACAAACTAATAGTCATCGCATCACAATATTTATTCAGAATATTTGTTGAAGATACAAAATAAGGATTATCTTCCGATAACGAAGTGAGTCATACCGTTTCAAGGCTGCTGTCACAAGAATCCTGTCAAGACAAATATTTATTTCTCCCCTCCCTCCCGTCCTCTAGATCCAAATTACCCCCCCCCCTCCCCAAACCACCACCATAACTACAAATCCCTACTCGCTGGAGTAGAATATAACCAAAATAGACATTTCAGTTTGTAAATTCCAACAATGCGATAAGCGCACCAAATGAATTTTAAACATGTAAGATTCCACGAAGATTTTTGCCGATAAGTGCTAACCCAGCGTGGCGAAAATCTTCCCCCCGAATAATTCCAAATCGGAAAATTCAACCACATTCCCCCCACTTGTAAAAATAAACCGCTTAAAATTCAGGTGCGCGAGTTTTGAGAGCTGAGAGCGTGTACTACCACCATCTTCGCGCCGCTTTTATTCTCGATGTGTGAATATCTGGGGCTGGGTTTTTTTTCCCGCCAATATGGGGCTGGTTTTTTTTCCCGCCAATATAAACGAGCATGATTTCCACCCCAACCTCGCTTGACGTAGTGTGGATTAAATTAAATGTGACGCCTCAACACGGCGTAATCAGCCAATCTAAAACGGGTCCAATCGCAGAAATATTTGTTGATCTCCACTCAGATGGATTTTAAGGCGACCGACGAATGACTCACTGTTTTGGTTTTTTTTTTACTTGGTTTGAAATAAATAAGTGCCAAGAAAAATCAGTTAAAGTTTGTTATGTAATCTGTGCTAGTTTTTTGTTTTTCTTTTTTTGTCTTTCTTTTTTTTTTTGGAGGGGGGATGGCTGTGTTGTTGCTGTTGTTGTTTTTAATTGTTAGTGTTTGTTGGGGTTTTTTTTGGGGGGGGGGGAAGGGCAGGGGTCGGGGAGTAAAGACAAATGTGAAACTATTTTTAAAATGTCGTTTTATCTTAAACTTGTGAAGTTTATCCTGTGTGATGATCCGACCATACTGATCGAAACGTCAATTCTGTACTTAGTAGAGACGTCACTAGTCCTACGCCCCAAACTTGAGTTTCTAGACTCTGACGCTTAATTTAAAACCATACTTGAAACTGAATCTACTAATAACCTACAAGTTTATAGATTTAAGACTGGATGAGTTACCCGGTCTAAACGAATGTAGCACCTTCTCTTGTATTCTTAAATATTGAATTTGTGTTTTTGTTGTTGTGTTTTCTTTTCTTCTGTAGAAATCTGCGCCCTGAGCTGCGAACACGGTGAACTGAACGTGAAGCGGTGTGAGTGCAGCTGCGAGACCGGCTGGGATGGGATGGCCTGTAACATCCCGCTACCCGTCATTCCAAATGGCCAACCCTGTAACCTAACCTGCGGGGTGCATGGACAAGTGAATCAAGACGAGTAAGTCATTTCAAATCTTTCTGGAGTATGATGGAGTATTGGGCCGTCATCAAAAATGGCGGTTCGGTCTTACGGCTGCGGCCTGTTGTCAAGGATGTTGGTATGGTGTCCTGTGCTTCGACGCATGTTCACTTGACTCACAAGCCAAAGCCACAGCCGCAGCCGCTAAATTCGGACACGGCGTTAGGTTTGAAGAGCACCAGTCTATTTTGGAGTTTGATATTTTTTTACCAGCTTGCTAAGGTTTGGTTCCCTTGTTACCAATGAAAAAATCCTACACGTCAGACTGTTTTGTAAAGCACCAGTCTCTTTGATCTGGACACCGACCACCTCGGTTTTGTTCACCAATCGATTCCGGCTCCAGGCTCCGTTTGATGTCGTAAACACCGCGCAGAATGTAAGTTGCTTTACGGAGCCCGAAGCCAGAGCCGGACCCCAAGCCGCGATGTGGGTGAATATGAATGCCCCGGATAAAAAAGCCAATGAAAATCAAAATGGCAGCCGAGATACCGGTGACGTCAGCTAGTTTATACTGGGACATCATCTTGTTTGTTTTATCCCGCGGGTGATGGGCAATCGCCGTCATACACAACTACAGTGTTGATCATTGACGTGAAATGACCGTCGTATTAATTCCGCATTATAAAGCTGTCTATATAGATGTGTTGGTTCGTTGTTTACTGATCGAAATGAAGGAGGTTCAGCACAGGTCACTTATAGATGAAAAATAAGTTGACCAATCAAAATCGTGGTTCACGAAAATGTGTACATGTTACCATTGGCTCAAGCTCAGAAAAATTTACATACATGCATATTTATACGTACGAGAACTTGTCTATCTGCTTTAGGGTTTCAAGACAGGCTTTAAGAATTGTTTGGAAACAGTGGGGGATACCCTCTGCCCAACATCGGGCATGGTGTTTTTTAGCCTTTAATAAAACTTGTTTAAGGTATTTCCTGACCCATTTTTAATTTTGTTTTTTGTATGTGTGTGTGTGTTCGTTTCCTCCTCCCCTCCCCGCCCCGCCCTCTCCTATACAGGTGCAGTTGCGAGTGCGACGAGAACTACATCGGCGACACGTGCGACACTCTGTGCGACAAGACCTGCGACCCGGACCACGGCACCCTTGACCCGGCAAGGTGCACCTGTCAGTGCGAGTCAGGTTACTATGGCGAGACATGCTCCAGTGAGTTAGCCTTGACATCAGGAGATGGCAGCGGTATCTCAGCAGGTGCACATCAAATCGACCAATCAAATCACTCCCCCTCTCTCTCTCTCGTAGTCTCTTTCCCGAGTCGTTGTTGAACGATATTGTTTATGTTTTGGTTTTGAAACACATTTTTTGACCGTTTAGACAGACTATCCCAAATGTCAATTTTCCCTACGTAATGTCCGAGTCCGCCTTGTTCTGTCAGAACTACGAGATATATTCCAACTAGAATTGCATCAAAAAGACTAACAATTTAGTCTCCAATAGCTTTAAAAAAAAGTAATGCATGGAAATTGTTCAGTGATGTCAGTTAGAACTTCAAAATAATCAACTCATTCTTCAGCCAAATTAGCAAGTTTCCAAGTGCGAAACATTTTTTTTTTCAGGTTCAAAACAATTTTTTTTAATCAACCTCATAGAAAAGGTTTTAGCATTTTTTCATTTTCTTTTTCCACGTATTTTTTTTCCACATAAATCATTTAATTGCATCAATTTTTCGGCGGTGATCACAAACTTTCACTGTAAAAGAATTTGTTTTTAGTAGAATTTAAAATACCGCATTAACTCTTCTTTCTTTTTTTGAGTGGCAAGACTAGTTTTGATTCCTTTTATAGATAAAGAGCTCTCAGATTTAACAGAAAAGCTAGTTTAATTTACACTAACATGCCCTTCGCTTTATATAAGATAGAAGAAAAAAATTCATCTCGCAAAATTGCAACGACTTAAAACGGTGTGCGGGAAGCTTTCATTGTGTCTCTACCTTTTTGTTTAGCATTGTGCAGGGGTTTTATCCAATATTTACGCTACGCCGTTAAACTCTGGAGAAAGCACGCTTTCAAAGTAATGCCATCCCAAGTCAAAACAAATTTGATTGGAAAGGGGAGTTTAAGTCATCGACTAACAAAAGGCGGGATAATTCTTTGTTTTTGTTACCATGGAAACGCGGAAGTTCAAAGCGGTGTTTGATATTATTAACAGTCCCCCCTTTATTTTTTGAGGAATTTGCTTTTGAGTTTTTAGACGGATAGTGTGTGCACCTGCTTAAATACTGTGCTTTAGATGGTAGAACTCATTGATTGAAGTAGAATTGACGTAAATGCTGTCGATTAACTTTTGAAAGAAAACATCCCAAGCTAAATCCGAAAGAATATGAAGAAAAAAACTCCTTTTGGTTATAAAATATAAATCATAATATAATATGCAAACATTTATGTTCTTATGCTTTGTTCAAAAGTGAAAAAAAATTGTGGGACTTGTTTCGCTTTGGGATGTTTTCTTTTTGAGGATTTGTGAATGGTCGGAGGAGAAGGTTTTCACCACAGTTTTTCAGCGGCCACTCCTACCAGATTACATTTTAGCCGACTGAAAAGAAAGCCAATTTACCTTCTAGCCTCGTTTTGGTGGTCAGAATTGTGCATGGAAGAAGAACAAAATGGCCGCCAAAGTCAACTAAAAAGAAAGCCAATTTACCTTCTAGACTCGTTTTGGTGATCTGAATTTTTGCATGCAAGAAAAAACAAAATGGCTGCTCGTAACGAGAAGACTACCTTTTGAACCATTCACATTTCTTTTGCCTAATAATAATGGATTTTGTTTCAGCGATGAGTAGGTATGTATTAGTAGTCACGCTGAGTGAAATATGCAGCAATAGGGCAGATTTGTTTTATCATTTAGCTATGGGGCAAAACGGTGGAAAAAAACGGCTTGATACCATGGGGGAAATGTTGGCTCTTGACGCCTTGGCTTCTTTCACGAGGCACTGCATCTGCTATCATTTATTCCGTCTTATACCCTCTTTTCATACATTCTTAACTCATCCATCTCCCCCTCCTCTTTTCCTTCTTCCTGCATCTCTACTAAACCCTCACCAACATTAATCTATTTTCCTGTCAGTAAAAAAATATATACACTTTAAAAGTCATTCTGCTCTGGTTTCACTATTTCTGCCTCATTGAATCGACGGACATCTTGTGTCCTCGTTAAAATGCCAAAGTAATTAACATTTCAAAGTGATGTACTACCACAAAACAGAAATATTCTCGAAATATCTGTTTGGAATATTCCCCTTGTGTTTTATTACTCGACATTCCATTTTGGAACACAAATATTTCTGAGTCTTCTTTTTTTTAATTTTTTTTTTTGACTGATGATGCAGAGGGGATTCATTTGGTCTTTAGCCATACAATCACACATCGCTAAAAACAAACTCTTATTTATAGAGCGACTGAAACAAGCAAAATATGTTGTACACACAAATTTGCATCATTAGACTTCTTTTTTTGGGGGGGGGGGTGGTCTCTGAAAATATTTCCTTTCGCTGTGCAGGTTCTTATTTTACCTCTGACAGCAAATCAAAGACTATTCAAAATATTGAGAGGCATGCTCTTAACATCCGTTAAGATTAAGAAATCCTGGGTATACAAAATCCTCCCTGCTGAATAAATAAGAAGTTTCCTCTAACCTTAAAAACCATCTCCGCATCCCTCTCTCTCTCTTCCCCCTTCTCCTCTCCCCCACGCAATCTCACAAGACGTTCTTTACTCTCTAGAGGTAATCAGAGACGAATGACAACTGCAATCAGACATTCATCACGTCGTGTGTTTTTACCATCAAGGAAAAAAGAAAAACGGGAAATGTTTCCCGTCATGAACTCTCGCGACGTCATTCGGGGACAACCAAAAAGTAATCATTGTGTAGTAGAACAGCGATCAGCCCGAGCTATATCATATATCAGTGCGTTTGCAATAATGAAACGGAACTCCACGGCAGAAAGGGGGGGGGGGTATTCTTTAATTGGTCGTGAATCGGTGGTTCGGTGCAGGGGAATAATGATGCATCATCTTGAAATGAGCGCGAAAACGACTTCGCATCATTAAACCGATTCTCTCCGTTTGTTTTTTTGACTCAAGAGAAGTAACAAATCAAATAGTCTTCCCTAAATTGACAAGTTTCTCATTTTGCCTTCATTAGGAAAGTCCTTGCATTTAACCCCGTCACCTCACAATCCATAACCTCTAATTTGACTAAATAAATACTTTCTGCCTTAATCAGTATTTCATATTTAGTTTTTCTATGAAAAACAATAACATCCCCTTGTTTAGATAGGTGGTCTTGCCTCAAGTAGCAACAAATAATTGTCCTCGAGTAACAATCCAACAAAATTTTCCAAGTATTTATGTCTGAACCTCTGTTTCTATTTGTTTTTCGTTTTTGTTATTATTCACACATTGAGGTCTGGTTCGTGTCCTTATACGATCATCTCACCCATCCCACTCTCTCCATTTCCAATCTTCCCGGTCATTCACTTCTCTTCTCCTCGTAAAAAAAACCGGAAACTCAAAACAACTTTCCTCAAAGTCCTCCATCTTCCTTCAAAGCTTCCCTTATAAACTCGTGGAATTTGAACGGGGTTTTAGAGCTGACATGCCAATAGAGGGCGTTGCTAAAATCAAACAGCCTCGTTTGCCAATGCCATGCCGCTTGAAAGCTGTGTTTGGGGATGATGCTTCAGGCTGCGGCTATGGCTAGATTAATGCTTCTGGCTACACTGAAAAAATAGCCACAGCCGTAGCCTTAGCATAATATTCCTTCATTTTGTACACGACCTATACTTTAATTTTGCGGTAGCAGCCATCATACACTAGTCATTCATTGTCTTAGACGTACTTAAAACATTGCAATCGAATCCAAACGCAACAGGATAAAAACACGAGCCACTCCACATGCACGCGGCTTTTTTTGAAGATGTATAAACCCCAGACTTCATTTCTTAACCCTAAGGCACCGCCGATGAAATGTGTAATGAAGGTACTTATTGCAGTAACGGGGGAACATGCTATGAGGTCGACGAACCCAAGACGAGAGAGCTGATTCTAATATGCGGGTAGGAAACCAGTTTAATATTCAGTCTTATTCCCTGCTCACCTATTGATGATGGTAATCCTAACTCAAATCATGTCAAACAGGGACCAGACTAGTTTACCTGTCAGCCTCGGTTTGGTTGCATTGCTTTGAATGGAAGTAAAGAACTGCACCAAAGATCGTCATATCTTTCAAGAGATCATTTCAAGGAACAATGCAATAAAAATGCTTTTTGTGTCGTGTCTCTTGGCAGGTTTGTATTATTGATATTTGATAATATTTAAGTTTTCGTCTGCAATCATAATTACTTTGTTTAGACCGACCACTTGTAGTCAACCATTTTCATAATAAATTGTTGACATTTTCGTCAGTCGTTCCACCAAAGGTTTACAATTAGTTACGTTTGGTTTTTGGATACTGACTTAAATTTGAATTCCAACCTTCTTTTTTTTTTTTTTTTTTTTTTTATATAAACTAATCACTATATCCCTGACGCAATTATTCCATCAGCGATATTTTGGGAATTGTAAAAATAAAAGAGTAGATTCTACCCACGAATATATATAGACAGGAAATTTAATTTGGATTTACAATTTGGAGTCAGCGTCTGCCTCTTAAAAGCTCCTTGGCCCCAATAGATGAAATAGTAAACCGTGATGTCACACAGGGGGGTCTTAAAGGAACATTACAGAATTGGTTAGAAAAAAACTTGAAAAACATACTTTTGATCACAGATTTACATAAAACTTACACGGTCTGATGATGATGATAGTAGAAAACATCCCTTGAAATATTTCTGTCTGAAATGCCATATTTGATGAGAAATGAATAAACTAATTTTCCGATTGGAGTTTATCGCTCAGTGAGCGTTTTATTCATTTGTTGAATCTATATGATTTCATGCAAATGTGTAATCGGTTTTTCACTATTTTCTCGTGACCCAGATGGCCGATCAATCTCAAACTTCTACAGGTTTATCAGTTTATGTATATGGTGGATTACATAAAGTGCTTACACTGCCAGCAACTGCTTTGTTTGCAAAAACCAATTCTGTAATGTTCCTTTAAGGGTGGGCGACGTCTCCTGGAAAGATCAGCAGCCGTCAGTCCTAGACTAGGAAGAAGGGGGGGGGGCTTCTTCCATAAGATCCTTGCTTCGTTTCTTGAGATTAAATCAAGGTGGTTTTGTGGAGCGAGTCTCAAAATAGAAAGATGCTGATGGATTTATTTAGTATCAGTTATGATTTGTCGGTAGTGGTCCCCGATGGAAATGAGGTGAATTCCGTAGCAAAAATGGATTTGATTTACTTCATTTTTGTTTTATATTAATATTTTTGTTGTACTGCATCGCTAGGTTCAAGTAGTGTAATTTGCTTCATGTCTGTTCAATTTGAGGAGTTTTTTTTTAAATTCAATCAGTTGGAAGCCTTCTATTTTTATACTAGAAATATATCAAGTTTTGGGTTGTTGATGTTGTTATTTATTTTATTTTTTGTTTTTACTGAAGCAGTTTGTTTTTTTGTCCTGAAATAGAACTAATCTTTAAAGGTAGACTGCAACATTTGCAGACATGGACAAAATATACTTCCAAGTTACAACACAAAGCTTACTTGACTGAAAGTATGTTATCCAGTGAAATCTCTTCGCCAGGTTTTATTTTATCGTACAGAACGATGCAATGTTGTGTCTTTTTTAAGCGATGGTCGGCCGACCATAGTTTGAATGTTTGAACTTTTAATACAGCTTAAAAATCGTCACCATTTTGCTCTCGTTTTTCTGAGCAGTCATGGACTGACAAAATCGTTGGAACGATATTTCATATTAAATCCTAACCCCCAAATTTTAAATTTTCTTGAAAAGTATGTTTTAAAGAAAAAGTAATTTCCCTTAAAGAATAGCTTGATTGTTTAGACACTTTCATGTATTGATATTTATTCGATTACAAATATTCACATCAATGTCTTGACATAGGACTTTGTTTTTTTGTTTATGTTTTTCAAAATTATTAATCATGTTTTATTTTCCGATGGTTTAGGTGTCCGAAGGGATTCAGCGGGGAGCGGTGCGAGCAGGCTGTCTGTGCTATCGAGTGTGGTGAGCATGGTGTCGTGGATAGCTCAGAATGCCGTTGTGTATGTAGTGAAGGATACAGGGGAACAAGCTGTGAAAGTAAGAACAATGGCCTTTGACTTTTGACCTCCCTAAAATAAGGGATGGTGATAAAAAATCTTACCAAAACTGCTTTTATTGCGAATTTCAAAGGAAGTCTAGTCTACCCGCTATTTGTTATTTTTTGTTTATTATGATATATTTCTGGTACTGAAACCCTGGATGCCACATAAGTGATCTTAATCACTGTAGCTCGCAAGCCTGAGGAAACCTGTCAACAAGGGTGCTTGCTATGTGAACCAGAAACACCTGGGTTAACCCCTACTCTTCCACACTGTGCTCTGGGTGCTTTTACGTGCACTACCAATCCTAAGTACAGGGGACCTTTATCTTAATGTCCCATCCAAAGGACGAAGCAATTATGGTAAAGTGTCTTGCTCACGGACACTAATGCCACGACCGGGACTCGAACCCACACTCTGCTGATCAGAAACACCAGAGCTTGAGACCGGTGCTCTTAACTTTGCAAAAGAAATCCCAATTGAAAATGTTTAATTTTCTGAGTTGATAATAAGCTTCGCGTGTTTTTTTTTTTGTCGTCAGTTATAGAGGACGATCACACCGAGCCGTGTGGGCCAAAGTATGAACACTACTGCATGAACGGCGGTGGATGTATACTGCTCAAGGGAATCATGAAACCGTCTTGTAGGTAAGACTACGAGCAGCTTGAGACATCTGTAAAAGATGTCTTGAAGAGCATCTTGACAACTTATCTTCCTGTTCAACCTCTCTATCTATATCATCTCATCCTCTCTTTAAACCTCTTTTTCCTTTATCCCAATTCCCCAAGATGGTGCATTGTTTTCCATACAAAATTACCCCATCTCCAAGGCCACACATCCTCATTTTGTTTTTTACATGAATAAGACAATTCATTTTCTTGAAAGAAAACTCGTCACTATTAGTGTTAGTATTGACACCTTTCTGATTTTCCTCTCTGAAAGTCAGTGCCTTTCTTTAAGACACTTATCCCAAAATGTCCTTCATCCTCCTCTCCCCCCCCCTCCTCCTCTCACTTCTCTTGTAAGCTCTAATCATCCGCACATCTTACCGGTGCGTCTTATTCCAATCCAGTCTCATTACATCCTTCTAAAGTCATCTTCTAGCATCCACAGTTATCACACTCACCCACCCCATTGTCTCTCTCTCCACCCCCCCCCCCCAGCCATTATCAGTGGTCACCATTCTAAATTTTGTTGTTTTTCGTAATCCATATTTTGTATTGTCAATTTTTGAATTTGTTTATGTTCTTGCATGGGACACGATTAATCTTTTTAATTTATTCTAATACAAAAACAACCTGAACTTATCAAAAGGAACCGTTAAGTTAAATATGGAATTGATTTGCTTGGAAGGCAAATAGTTCGTATAACTCGTAAAACGAACATTCTTCTTGATATTATTAAAATTCAGTGCAAAAAATAACGGAAGGTAATTTTGATAATTACTTCAGGGTTGTTTTTGTATTTAAAGGCACTGGATACTATTGGTAATTACTCAAAATAATTGTTAGCATAAAAACTTACTTGGTAACGAGCAATGGAGAGCTGTTGATAGTATAAAACATTGTGAGAAACGGCTCCCTTTGAGGTAACGTAGTTTTGAGAAAGAAGTAATTTCTCAGTAAAATATTTGAATTGATCTTGAGACCTCACGCGTGAGGTCTCGAAATAAAGCTTCTGAAAGCACACAACTTCGTGTGACAAGGGTGTTTTTTCTTCCATTAATATCTCGCAACTTCGACGACCAATTGAGTTCAAATTGTCACAGGTTTGTTATTTTGTGCATATGTTGAGGTACACCAAGTGAGAAGACTGGCCTTTGACAATTACCAAAGGTGTCCAGTGTCTTTAATAACAAATATTAGATTGAATCCAGTTTGTGCATATATATTTGAAAAAAATGTATTATCAATGAACCTGTTATAATATTTGTGAGCAATAATTGTATGCTTGGTCAGGAGCCTCACAGCTTTTCATGGTCATGAATATGCAAATAATTATTTCTGGGTGGACCAATAGCACCACCCGCTGCATGTTCTAAATTTGCATGTTGCTGCAAAAAGAAATGTATAATGTTGCTGAATATTTAAATGTGCATGCTTACACATTTTTTTTTAAAGTGTGGCTGAGAGACGTCGTTGGAGTGGATTTTGTTTTAACTTTGCACTAATTGTGTTTGAATTGGGACATTGCTAAACAAGACTTAATTAAAATAACATATCTACTAAATTAACACATAACTCATTAATGAGGTTTAACTAACAGAACTTGGACAAGGACTATTTATAAGAAATATAAATATATTTTAAATTTAACTCTTTCTTCTTTAACCAAAAGACATTGTTACACCCGAATCCACGACCTTACATTTTGTATCTCGTAAACAAATATTCCCTGGAAAGTGTAGCGGCAAAAAGAATTCGACAAATTGGGTGTTCCTGTCTCGTCATATAGTTTGGACAATCTGCTAGTCGTTTCCATAGCAACCATTTGTTTGACATCACATCTTTAGAAGTAGACACACGCCCGTATAGATTTATTTCTCTCTTTGACTAACGTTTTCTTTAAAATTTCCAACAATGAACTCTTCAAAAACAAACACTACCTCTCTCCTTTACACTAATTCGAATATAATGTGTCTCATTTATTCTTAGTTGTCTTTTTTTTTCTCTGATTAAAAATAAATTATTTCAACATCTTCAATTTTCAAACTGTCATTTTCATCGACATGAAAACATCACTCAAAACTCAGATCGAAATAATTACTATCAAAACATTTACCGCAGTAATACTTTCAAATCTTCAAATTCATTTTTTCTATCCAACATAATTATGAGTTGAAATCCATTCTTTCCAAGCTGAAACACGAACACTTTTTCCTGCTTTTAAAAGTGTCGTTTCTGTATCTTTGTTTTCAATATTGTGGTTGCTTTTTAGTGGTAGTGAAAGTTGTCTAAAAAATATCAGTGTTGTTTTTAATTTCTCAGATGTGCTTCGGTTACATGTGTGTTGTGATATCGCAGAGTATACCGAGTTTGTGGTATATTTTGTTGTCTTTTTTGCAAAAATTCCATTGCTTAAAAATGCCCAGCTTTGATCATCGCAAACTCAAACCAACTTTTTAAATTGGGAAAGAAACATCGTTAATTTATTCAAATGACCTCTGTCACCATTATGCTGACAGTGGAAATCAATATTGATCATTGATTTGACCTTCCTCAATCGACCTTTGACTGGGGTCAAATCAATCTTGGGTTGACAACTATACCCGGGGATTTTTTGTGTGTTTTTTTGTAAAATTTTGCTTCGCTTCTGTAAAAAAAAAAAAAGTTTTGTGTTACACAAGTATCAGTTGTACTTAATGGCTGCTTCTTCATTGGTCAACACTGGTAGAAAGGGCACTGACAGTGGTTTCTAGGTGATGCACAATGGTTGCCTTGGTAACAAGAGATTGGAATGTTTTTAGTAACTGTACTCTGATTGGCAGGTGTCCCATTCTATATCATGGGAAACGTTGCGAGCGTCTGGAACCAGACCTGGACTGTGGTTGCTTGAATGGTGGAGAATGTAGTTATAACCAAACAAAGCAGGAATATGTGTGCAAGTGAGTAGACCAGCCTCTCAACAAGAAGAAGCCAAAAATAAAGGGGAAATTCGGGGGAAACAAAACTTTCGAAAAACAGAGGAAATCCTCTATAAACAAAAACGTAATTTATAACCAAAGACAAAAGTCTGCTTTTCCAAAAATGGTGTGTTGTGTAAATAAAAAAATTAATCCCCAAAAATATAACAAATTGTGGGAGAGAACTTTTTGCAGAAAAAAAATAATATTAACAAAATTCAGCGAATCTTCAAGATTCTAAAGTATTTATTTTGCTCTTAAAGTTTTATCCCCAAAGAAAACACATTCTAAGTTGTTTGATACATTACGTCACTGTGACGTATTCGATATCCTCAAGTTATCATTTTATGTTTGTCTTTATGTTCCGTCAAACGTGTTCCACTCACATCATGTATACAGACGTCGATCAATTTATGACTATCTTATCGATTAAGTTCAACTGATCTTTTCGTAAACTTTGTGCAAGAAACTATCTCCACGACACAAGTGTACAAACAACTCCCATCAGAAGAAACATGTATTTGAAGATAGTGTGTGGAGGAAGGGTTTACCTTCTCCTCTGCAATTTTTATATTTATGAATTAATAACTCAATTAATTAACCCGTAACTTTGCACAGGTTTACTTTTGCAGAACAAATTCTAACAGCATGGTTTGGCACTTTGAATTGCAACAGGAAAACTATGACCAGCTTTTTATTACAGAGAGCATGAAAAGAAAATACTAAACTGATCATTCTTTCGGACGAAAGTACATTTTGTATGATAATATCAATTGTTCCTATAATTCAAATTGAATTTGTATTAATAATCAACTAATCTGTTACACAGGTTTGAACATAACATAGCCATGAAGTGATGTTTGTGTGTTTTGTTGTTTTTTGGTTTTCCTCATTGAAACTTGGTCAATCTTTCACTTGTTTTGAGCTTTCTATTTTTACAGAAACAACACAGGTCAACCGTTTTAGTTGTCGAACAAAAATAATTCAATTCGACACCTTGAGACCGTAGATGGCAGCAGACATCATGGATACATTCAAAATAGATTATGGCACTTTGAGATGCAAAATATTTTCCTGAACAATTGGTTTTTACCCAAAGTCTGCTGCCACCTAGCGTTTCAAAGTCTCCCATTGTTGAAGAGTCTTCGGCCCTTTTCGAAACCACAGCTTGGGCTTGGGCTCAGGCTTAGGCGTGAAGCCCCGTAAGGAAAACCCACGTTTTGTATAATAACTAACGGAGCCTGAGCCCAAGCTCATGCCCAAGCCGTGATTTCGAAAAAGGGCCATCAGTACACAGGCTGTACTCAAAGCTTTGTACTCTTCCTTCCACCATGTTTGGTGGATGAGTCAAAATTGTATCTCTTCAAATTTATAAAGTTGGTCAAACAATGATAAAATTGGTCAAGTACATGAGAGAAATCATTCCATTTTTCTTAATAATTAATACAGTTAATATATATATTTATATATGTATCATCGTTCCTTCTATTATTCACTGATTGTAAATTTTCACAGTTGCCTTGCTAAATTTACCGGTGAACGCTGCCAGTACAAAACGCTCCCACCGCCCCGCCCCAACGCAAGTAAGTACCCATGTGAGAGGACACAAAAGCAGTGTCCCGTCTTATCCATTCTTTATGCAAATTAACATCTCGTGTTTTCTCCTCCTTTTTCCCCAAAACCCCCTCTTTTTTTTACATTGCCGTTTTATTCAGCTGTCCCCAAAACTATGGAGGTACGAGATGTCAGTATGTGAAACCAGGCTATTCGGGAAGTAAGTAGATGCCTATGACGTGCCCAGTATCAAAACAACAACAACAAAAAACAAACAAAAAATCACGCACTTCCTCGCATCTTGTCACCTTGCTGCCACTAGAGGGAGCTGTTTCATCATGCTTCAATCCTGAACCTGTTTGTTTTTCCCTTTTTCCTCGTGGATGTCCCAAAAATGGCTGTTGATGGTTAATTTGATCTGCATTTTATCCTGAAATGAAACACCTTGTTTATTTTATTGTTTTATTTTAAGTTTACAGGGTGAATATTTAATTATGGTAAACATGATGTACATACCTTAATTAAAATTTACCAACTCCTCTATTTTTTCCCTTTTTATACTATTTTTCTTATTATTTTTCGGTCTTGTTGGAATGCACCGCATTTCTCATATTTGTAACTCTTGTTCATCATTCAGAATTTTTTTTTTTTAATTTATCATCCATTTCAGTCGTTGACAGTTGTAAACCCGACTGTTTGTCACAAAGCACTCGGCAAAATTCGACACAAACCGGGCAAACAGAAACTTCCAAAAAGGATAAGCTTTTTTTACTTCCGTCTTGTTTCCCCCATCATCAAACCAGTCTTGGGACATTCCATTCTTCACTGGTCCACCCTTTCTCCTGATACCCGCCACAGGAGGGCGCTGTTCATCATGCCTCCTTGTAGGTGTTTAGTTTTCCCTTTCCTCTCGTTGTAATCCCACCGAGATCCTGGTGTTGGTTTTGTTGACGTGACTGTCACCTGTTTTCGTGTGTAGTAGCACTTACGAGATTACACAAAAATTAAAAAAGGATGTATTTTCTTCATAGAATAACAAACTCCTTTACTCGAAATAGGCTTCTTTTCTCGACAAAATCTTCCTTGTCATGGTTGCAGTGGTTTTCACTCAAAATGTCCAAAACTCTCGGCATTTTGATCAGTCATTTTATCACTAACCACAGACTTCCATCATCAGCTTTACCATTGTCAGGCAAAATGTTCCTTATTCATACTTGCGCATTTCCAAATACATCTCTGATAGAAAAATAGTGTCCATCTTGGATTTTACTGAGGGTGATGGCATCTTCTCAATCTGAGCTAACAATTCATGCAAATCAAGGCATTTTGGTATGGGCACGTTCTGCATGAGCATCATTAGACTTTCAAAGAGAAAGTTATCAAGAAACCAAATCGAAAAGTTTCACCAAGTGAAAATTCCCGGCGTTTTTCAAAAGGTTTTCATTATACTTCAAATCAGGGTGTTTTTTTTAAGTCCCTGAGAGAAATTCATGTCATAATCTGTGAGTGTTGTTCATATATTTTTTTAAACCAAAGTGGCGGTTTTAAATCACCGTAGTATAATGTGTTTTTTTATGCGAGTGTGTGTACTACTTATTCAAAAAGATTTGTTTGGGGGTTTATTTTTATGAGCAGGTGATGATGTTAAAGTTTGTTGACAATGTTTGCACGTTTTATGTGAATGTTGACCTGTTGATTGTCACTGTGCCTGATGTCATGCAAGTGCAGACCATTCCATTTTTCCCACAGGTATACTGCATGATCCATGTTCCATCTTCCCTCCAGATTAATGGAACCTGCCATGCCTGCATAGTATGAAATAATAGACTTAGATCTCTGCACTTTACTGGACCTTCCTCCATGATTGGACGGATGCATGTATCGATAATAGTGTAAAAGTGTCCTTAGAGGGCGCTGTTTATTGCACACCGGCATGCTGTCAAAAAAAGTATCCCAGTATCCTGCTTTGCTTTAGCGTATCTCCACATGTAACAGTGTGTAAGGTATGCTCTTGCAGCAGGTTACCAGCTTTCGTACCCCAACCCATGTCATGTTGTTGTTGTTGCTGCTAGGTACGCCAATTCTTCATCGCTCCCACCGAGTCAAACGTTATATGTTATCTGGTACGTTGTGTGCTCCATCATATTGCTAATGAATATGCATGAGCATCAATGACTGGATGTCCGCCACTGGTTATTTGCATGAACTGCACTATGCTGCAACCATTGATCTACATTATACAGTATAATGTAGATCAATGGCTGCAACGGTCTATATCAGTTATGCCACTCCTACCTTAGGCCACGCCCACCGTAGACGCAGCATCGATTTAGCGTTCAATGTGACATACATTCGATTTGTTTTAATCTTGCTATAGTGGGCGTGGTTAACAGGTAACCATAGTATAGTCTTAACTATTTTCTTTTGGTCGGTTTAGGTAGAAATTTTCAATTAAAAACAAATAATATTTTCCTCTTTAGATCTGTGCTTCGCAAAGCAAGTAGAATATGACGCAATTAATACTGACTTATTGTTAGGGGAAATATTCTCATTTTGTTATCTTCGAAAAGTTCAAACTTGGTTTCGGAAAAGTTGATGTGAAATGCCGTCATGATCAACTGTTGAGAGATAACTGGCAAAATGTCGCGCTTAAGATAATGAGCAACTCTTTGTCAAATGTTGTGACTTGACAGGAGAGATCAAATCTAAGATGGTTAGACATGGAGGTTATTATTATTATTTCAAAGACGAGATAAACCACCAAAAAAAGAACGTTTATTTGAGCAGTGGGACATCTTAATACAGCACTTGTCATGGTTTCTTGAGACTGTTTGCATGAGAACCGCGAGAATATTGACCACCGTCTCTCGGGAGGATGAAAATAAAGGACTTGCTACCCGAGAAATAGAATTTAAAACATCTTTATTTCCTTTTAAAAAGGACTGCTGAGGAGAATTCTTTTAAAATATTTTTGATAAAAAAAGGGAGGATAACTTCAAGTTCGCCACCAATTAGGTCAGGTGTCCTATATTACAGCATTAATAATCACAGGGGGACCAGACTGTTCGCCATGTGATGACGTAGATTTAACTTGTGTTTGCCCACACAGTTGCAACGTTTACTGAGGGGGGTATCGACAGTTAATTTTATTGCCACTTTCGCGGTAATGAAGGGGCCATACTCCTGTCATCTCAGCCTCGATTTGATTGCAAGTATCTGAAAAACAAAATGGCTGAAAAAACATGGCTGTACCATTTTAGGTTGCAGACGGAGCTTTCAATTATATTGAATTTGTTTGAAGATGAAGACCGGAATGTACATAATTATATGTTGTATTTTTTTGATATGTATTAGTAGCATGTTATTGCATAACAACGGCGAGGTCTTGTATAAAAAAGACCCCTCTGCATTAGCTTGCCAGTATTTTTTATTTGCTCCCTGTATCTTAGTAATTATGCATATTTCATTCATGAATATTCATGCCATTCAAATGCAGCTTCCTTACATAAAAACGAAGCTACGGTATGTTTTGTAGACGAAAATTTGTTGAAAACTAAACTTATAAATTGTTTTTGAGCGTATACAGTCAAAACCAAACTCGATAATTTATTCCTGGCTAGATTCAGAAAAAAAATTGTTATACTCTCACTTAAATTTCTGTTTAGCTTTATTATTGTTAATTTCTTTTCATAATGAATGCCGATGCAGTGTACTTGAATTTTATGAATATTCATAGAAGCATATTAATCTGATGTATAGTCATTGGATGGACTCCAGTTGACCAAGCAATGGTCAATGAATGTTCATCAAACAGCCCCAATCTAATGAATATTTATGCTTGTGTGTACTCAACTTCTTGGTTATTCATAGCTCAAACCCAATCGAGTGTGATTAATCAGATGCACAATCATGTATTGAATATTCAAAATGGGTCTTTTTGTAATGATTATTCATTAGAACACTGACCAAGCCATAAGTTAAGTATCTTTTAAAACATAAACCTTAGCAATCCTTCCGCAGCCTTGAATAACATCAAATAGTCATGATATGAATTTGAATTAATGAATATCATTTGCATGTTTTACTACAGATGCACAAGAGAACTCTCGCAAGATGGTCATAACGATGAGTGTTATCTTCGTGTCAATGCTGATCGTCATCGGAATCGTCATCATCGTCTACGTCAAAAACAGGTTGGTGACCTCATTCAAATATGAATAATAATAAGTAATTTCTGCATAAATTATCTGATAACTTCTCTTTAAAAATATTCAAATTTTGTATTTGCCTTTTCTCCAAGAAACTATTGTAGAGATCAAACCCTATCCGTCAGAAAGGCTTTAGTGGCACGCAGGTCTTATTATAAGCATACGTTGCATAAATTTGCATACAATAAATGTTACATTGTAAATGTTTAAAATGTTAAAGGCAGTGGACACTATTGGTAATTACTCAAAATAATTATAAGCATAAAACCTTACTTGGCAACGAGTAATGGGGAGAGGTTGACAGTATAAAACATTGTGAGAAATGGCTCCCTCTGAAGTGACATAGTTTTCGAGAAAGAAGTAATTTTCCACGAATTTGATTTCGAGACCTCAGAATTAGATTTTGAGGTCTCGAAATCAAGCATCTGAAAGCACACAACTTCGTGTGACAAGGGTGTTTTTTCTTTCATAGTTATCTCGCAACTTCGACGACCAATTGAGCTCAAGTTTTTACAGGTTTGTTATTTTATCCATTCATTATGTTGAGATACACCAAGTGAGAAGACTGGTCTTTGACAATTACCAAAGGTGTTCAGTGTCTTTAAGAGCACTCTACCTGAAATAACTTCTTTTACATTTTTCTTACCTTTTCTTAAGAAACGCTCGGGAGACTGAGCGGAGGGAGAAGTTGGAAGATATGCTTCGTGATGAGCAGAAGAATGCAAAGCGTTTTCGTGCGTCTATACAGTCGTCGGGAGGAACCTATCCCGCCGGTGACATCGAGTTGACAAGTGTAAGTAGGCTATCTTTAAGAAGTTGACTTTGAATATGAAGAAGGTTTGCAGTTGTCGTTGTTGTTGGTTTTTTTTTTTTTTTTTTTTTTAAGCAGATTTGAAGATGCTTAGAGACACCTCTTGGACTGTCTTTCTGCATGTGTCCTTCTCCACTTAATTCCCGTTCCGGTGTCACAGGTGATTTTGTCCCACGGTGTGTGCGTGTCCCCAACACGGCAAAAGGGGGCTGGAGGAAGTTGATTCAATAGAGGGCGCTATCTACACAATTCGCCTTATGGGGGCCAGAATCCCCGGAGGACAGAATCACCTGCCACACCGGTCCATTTGCTATTTCGCCTGCCACTTTTACGTGTTTTCATCTTCCTCCATTACGCCATCGTAGTCTTCCTCCACTTGTTTGATCTTCACTTTGCTTTTTTGTTTGTTGGTGCTTTTAGTACTCCAATCAACAGTCGGCTGTCAACATGGAGCCAACGCTCGGAGCTCGCAAGGCCAGTAACCATTCTATCGGTCGGGGTTCCCTGACACGGAGCAACAACGGCAGTGTGAGTGGTGCGACACGCCAGTCACCGCAAACGAGCATCCACTCTCGTCGAAGTCCCTCCCAAGGCAGCCGAGAGGGTAGCCCACCCACGGGCAAGAACGGCTACGCAGCGGTGCCCACAGAAGAGCAAGTCGTGCATGAACAACAACCCAAAACTAACTCTGACGCGTCGTTGGAAGGGCGAGGCGACCCTGACACATTGCCCATTGATCATCAAGGTGCTTCGAGCGATCTAGGGAGCGAGAGTGAGGGTTCGGATAGCGGTGGGGACATCATCGACGTCCCCAACCCCCAAATCCAAGCTATACATGACCACCTCGGCGGGAGCGATCATGATAGCGGTGACTATACGTGGGACGAACACAGTTCCCCCGGCCTTCGGGTCGCCACTTCACCCTACACGCACGACATGTCGCCATCGCACCAGCCCAGAGGTAGAGGGCGCCTCAACGGCGTCACGACCGGCAGGTCGCCAGAGCACGTCAACATCCACGAGAACCCGTTAGTGGGTCCTGGGTACAAGACCGACGCAATGAACAACGTCACGACGAGTCCGAAGGCGGATCACTACGCAGATCGGTTAAAGGATGTTGTAGAGAGTAGCCCCCCTTCAGCAGTTTGAAACTCCTCCCCCCTTTTACTGTCTGTATATGAATCCTTTATATTTATATTTTATAAGTGTATAGACCCTATTATTTACTAGCCAAACCTGGATAATAACAAGTTTTTCTAGATTTTAGGGGCGAGAATAAATTTCTAAGTAAAAGACTTTAAAGAGGGGTGTTTTTCCCGGAAAAAAAGCAGACACAGTTCTCTTTCCAAATGAATTTGTATTAAATTTGTCAGTAGCTGTTTCGTTTTGCAATTGATAAGCTTTGTGGCTTATAAAAAGAAAAGTCATGAAGGTGGAATTGAAAAAAATATATATATGTAGTAATAATAAAATGCTCTTTGTAATTGGTTTTATTTTTCTTCAGGAAAAAAATACAGAGACAAAAATGAATAAATTGAGCAACATAATGTGTACTATTTCTTCTGAAAGTGTTTAAAATAGAATGAAATATTTGATGTTTTGGTGACATTTTTTAACGGACCAAAAAATGGGGTTAATTATAACAATTTGTTTTAAAAGTCGGCTTTCAAACCATTCACTAGAAGGCAGTGTGGTTGGCCTTCAATTCTAGTGTATGGTTAAGAAAAGTTGTAAATTTCAAGTGACTAGGGGTAAGGTTTCAGTAAAACGAAGAAAACATGTTTTTTGAGGTTTTTCGAAGACGAAGCCTCGAAAAGTGTTAAAAGAGAAGACGCAGCTTAAAGTTGAAATGAGATCAAAAACACTCTCCTGGGACGACACTTCGTATTGAGTATTCAGATCTGAGTTTTAGTAGCTTAAATAAAATTAGTACCTGCATCAACTCTCTTGTAAAAAAAAAAAAAAAAAAAAAACTTGTTCAAAAGAAAATTAAAAAATTTTGAGGCCAAAATCATTCGTGTTTTTTCTCCCTCCATTTTTTTAAAATAGCTTGATTATATTTATATACGTGGTTGAAGAATTGAACTGAATTTCTAGATATGTAAATTATCATGACGTTATTGATGTTGCTGTTTGCTATCGTTTTGTTTGTCTTTTGTTTTGTTCCTGTTTTATCTGCATTTTGGATTAAAATTAAATTATTTTGTTGGGGGGGGGGCATTGTTGCTGTGTTTTTAAGATATTGGGTCCTCTTTCACAGGGCTACTTTGCAAAATGATTTGTTAAGCACCCGCGGGGAACCAGTCACAGGTACACACATCACATGATATTTTGGCTGGTAACCTGCTCCCGCTAAGCAATATTGTATGGTAAACATCCTTGTTTGCCCCCAGGAGCTCTGTGACATTGAATCCTTATAAATAAGACACGTAGCACTGTGGTAGCAACCATTTGTCACGTGATTTGTATGTAGTTGCTAGGTAACCTAGACTAGTCACGCCCACACCCCGTCATCATTTTCATCTTTCTTATTGTTGCTTCCTCTTTTGGTGGTATTTTGTGCTTCAAGAGTGTAATAATTCCAGAAATATTTTTTACGTCAATTGTATAATTATTAACAAAATAAATAAATAAAAATATGTTTTTTAATTTAGAACTGCCTGTTAATATTACGAGAGTACTTAAACGCCTAGCTTTTAAAAGAAATAACATGTAGATTGCTTTATTCAAAAAAAAATCACAAAGTGTTATTTAAAAATGTTTAAATTAACGTAATGTTCTAAAGTTTTTCCAAGTAACACCTTCCTTTTGTGAAAAGTCGTTATGTTACAAACCGACTACCATCGTTACTAACATGTTGATATTCGAGTGCTGCCAATCGTACGCCGCACTAATACACTGTGATTAATCCAAACTATAGAACACTAGGTATTCGAATTTTGGAATCGAGTACAGTATCGATACCAAGGCTGGACGCTGTATGACGTTTCATCTCTGAAACACGTCCACTTCGTTTCCCAAAACTACAAAACATTTTCATCGATAAGTTACAGCTGTGTTATTGTGCCAAATATTTACCAAACACAAAAATGTGTATTTTTATGATGTGAAAAGTTGTACCTGTTTCTTCAAGTGTTGTTTTTGATCCATGTGATACTCATAAAATTTTAAGAATAAGATAGAAAATGAAATAAAAAACAAAATCCCTGAAGATATTATTGTGGCACCAAACACATTAAATATAGTGATAAAATATAATATAAAAAAAAGCTATGAACTTATTCTAACAGAAGTTTATGACCTAATTTTTAGAAGATTTTTCTGGTTGTAAAAAAAATATGTAAGTAGCTAAGCTGTACTGTTGTTTGACCTTGAACTAGACCTTATGGAAATATTATATTTCTTTCCAAACAAATTTGCCTACGACTGTTTCCTCTCTTAACGCTTCCACGCAGTCCCAGAAAGTGTCCAAAATGTTGCAAAAAAAAGCATCTCTGAGGGGAAATTGCTTGAAAGAACAGTAATTTGATTGTTGTTGTTGTTGTTGCTGCCGTTGTTGTTTTGGGGGGTTGGGCGGGGTACCGATTTTCTTGATGAATATTTAAATTAGTTATTTATTATTTTTTTAATCGGATCTAAATGGGAAGGTTTCTTCTTTATTTACATGGTTTATTTAACTGGGTTATTGAGTTAGTGATAGTCTAACTTATCTTAATCAGTTCAGACAATACAGTTAAAGTTAACTAGTTAATCTTGCTTAGGTTAAACTAGTTACCTCTAACCAGTTAAAACGTCAAGGCCCACATTCGTGGCATTTCGCAATGTTTAGGTACTTTGTTTTAAATAAGCGGAATAAACTAAAAGATAAAAATATAAAAACATTTAAGCAGTTTGGGGAATATTGTAGCATAAAATGATGTTCAATTTAATAAAAAGATATGTCTCTGCAGACTAAAAAATTAGTTTGTGAAAAACATGAAAAAAATAAAAACGCTGAAACCAGTAAGCTGATGCTACATGCGTTGCATGCGTAGATTTTTGTTTTCTTTTTTAAATGCATGATTTACACACCTGGCTGAATACAACAGCCGTCTGCTAAGGCAATGTTAATGAGTCAGTAAATAGATATCAATTGTCAATTAGCAACAATAAGTTGCGTTTGAGAGAGGACAAAAAAAAAACATTTTTGAAATCTAATGGCTGATGTGGATAATGAGGCAAAGTAATGTGCTGCGTATAATATACATGTTTACTCATTTTCGTGGCCATGAACAAACAGCTGACTTTCAAACATGACATTAAACGGGAATTCTCTTTCTTTTTTTCACGACCTTGCGTTTTGGAAATTACAGCCATGCAAACGTGTTTTTATAAAGTGACTGCCAACAACGCATTCGTTAAAAATGTGACCCTTTGTAGTTAATGCATAATTTATGGCAAAGTTTGACAGTAAAGGTGTTATTTTCGTTTCAAGACATGATATGGCTTTTTAGGTCCTTTTAAAACAATTTTGTGAATATCGAATAAACTTGAGGGTGTCAAAATGTAAGCTAATATGAATATGAATGAACCAGACCTATTTTCCATCTTGATCCTTGAATAAAGGTTCATGCATATTCCTCAAAGCAACGTGGCTCATGAATATTAATGTGAACCTTGTTGTTATAAATATTCAATACACTGGGCGTCTGTATTTTCACGTGACATTTTGCTTTGCGTGCTAATAAATATACCTTGTTAAGCTCAATATTCTTCCCTGATTTGCATATATAATTATGCAAGAGAAAACTTGCTAATTTGCATACCAATGTTCAAGCAAGCGTCAACTTCTCAAGCTCTTTTATCAATATGTAGTAGTACCCTAGTTTAATATGCAAATTAACTGCCACTATACGAAGATGATACACCAGACAATCTTACCCAAACCTGAACATTTTGTGAACATTGTTTTTGAAAGTACAACCGCGTTATGAATGCCATTTTTTTAATTTAAATTTATACAAGATAATGTTTTCAATACGCTGAAAAGGTGACTTTCTCCTTCGTTATAGGCCTTCATTGCCATGGAAACGTAATATCCACTTCCAGCAGTTGTCCAAATTTTATTGTATTTTTTTTTTGTTCTCTTTCTTCTTCTTCAATTATTTTAAAGCCATGCGTAGGAAGCCGTCAAGCTGCGCATGCGTAATTGGATACGTAAACGGGTAAGGAAATGATCCTCTATGTGTGTATCTAATTAATAAGCTGAGATATAAACGTACCGTATTTATTCAGCATTAGGAAATTGAATTACAGAGTATACCATTATAGCAAGGCTTAATCATCGTCGAGTTGATGTATTATGACAATTTTCTCGAAGCAAATTTGCTGCAGTTCTCGATTATTATTTATGCGTATATAGGAAATTAGCAGACATTTTTTTAATACTAAACGTTATTATAGGCTGGAACACTTTAGCGTACGATATTGCCCGATCGCCTAGGTGAAGTCTATGGTTAGAAGACACCCGGATGTAACTATTTTGTAAATAGCTGTTTTTTCCATAATTATAGAATGTCTTCGCTACGTAATTCCATTGAGCTCAATCTTAAGACATAGGTAAATGAAGACGATGCTGTAATGTTTTCTCTGGTTTAAAAAACAAAATGAAGTATGTTAATTTATTCTCTTGACGTCGTTATGACGTACAAGGTTATTTTGTGGATGAAAATAAAAACCTGTTTGTATTTTGTCGTGTTTATGTCTTTAAAAATGCTTTGTAATAAAGGTGTATATGCAATGTAAACGAAAATGTTTGTTAGTGTGGTTAATCAGTTGTTGTTCTATCTACTTTGAATCCAATCTAAAATCGTGGACATTATATATTGAGCTTTTTCTGTGACTTAAATGTCAACTCAAAATAATGTTGCTTATTTTTGCAGAGACGTGATACCAGCCAACATACCATCCAATTTGCGATGCTTTTGACTGGTTTCCTGAAAACAAAATAACTTGATAAGACACATTTGCTGTGTAAATAGAATTTAGAAACTGGCGCAGAAATAACACAAACTAGTAGTGGCGAGAAGGAAAAAAAATGCACTGCTTCGCCCCACAACAGCCGGACGACATTGAGAAAAAATAATGTCCTCCAAGTGAGCCCGTAGTCAATGAAACATCGATTTGCATCTCTCAATCTCATTCCCCGACCTTGGAGTCAAATTTGTCAAAAAAGTACAGACTTTATCCCCGGCAATAAAGTTGTAGTGCCTGTGATTTGTTGATTGGGGGGGGGGGGGGTGGGGGACGAAGTAAATGAAGCGTACCTCGCGGGGACGTAAGTGCGCGAGGCGGTTCAGGTTTAACGCCTGCGTAGTATGCAAATGAGTTTTTTCTTTAGTTTTGTAATTAACGGAATGACTTGTGGTCTAGACGCCGTACAAGGTTTTTTTATCCAACGCGGGAAATTTGCTGCCTTTTGCGGTGCAAGGTAATTAAGCACTCCTTTTGTTTCAATTGACAAATTTATTTTGCGAGTTTAATTGTCAGAGAGCATGTAACAGTTATAGATGTTACAGGTTGTCCTGTGACATTTTATGTTATGTTGGGGGGGGGTAAAAAAAACGAACTGTTCCTCTCGTTTTCAGCAGAGATTTCACAGAGCCAGTGGAAACTTCATCAAGAAATTAGATGGCCGCATTTCCGAGAAAGCTGCGAAACGACAGCTAATGTTTTGTGAGGGATTTTCTGCACGTTTGTTTGATTTTGCTCAATATAAATAAGAGCAAAGTGTGGTGACGATTTTCTCTCGAACATTGTCAGTCCGCCAGATGGAAATTTCAGAACAAATAGGTTTTTTTATTACGTTAATGGAGCTTGGAGACAATAACAAGTTACTTTGTTTGCCCTGTCATATTTAATATGAAGTTATAGACTATACCTTTGTACTTTTCCTTTGTTGGGGTTGCTTATTTATTCGGTTGTTGTTTGTATGCGATGTTCAATAACCTTTTAAAGGAACATTACAGAATTGGTGAGGAAAACACTTGTATAATGTACTTTCGATCACAGATTTACATAAAACTTACACGGTCTAATGATGATGATAGTAGAAAACATCCCTTGAAATATTTCTGTCTGAAATGCCATATTTGTTGAGAAATGAATAAACTCATTTTCCGATTGGAGTTTATCGCTCAGTGAGCGTTTTATTCATTTGTTGAACCTATATGATTTCATGCAAATGTGTAATCGGTTTTTCACTATTTTCTCGTGACCCAGATGGCTGATCGATTTCAAACTTCTACAGGTTTGTCAGTTTATGTATATGGTGGATTACATAAAGTGCTTACACTGCCAGCAACTGTTTTGTTAGCAACAACCAATTCTGTAATGTTCCTTTAAATGAAATAGTCACAGGGGATAGCTGTCACTACCACATACATTATATATCTCTTGTGATTTATTTTAAAATAAATTCGTCTATAAAACAAGTTCTTTGATGTCAAAATTAGAGGTGTTTTTTTTTTTTTTTACGACGACGCACCTTG
This sequence comes from Pycnopodia helianthoides, assembly GCA_032158295.1. Classification (NCBI taxonomy): domain Eukaryota; kingdom Metazoa; phylum Echinodermata; class Asteroidea; order Forcipulatida; family Asteriidae; genus Pycnopodia; species Pycnopodia helianthoides. The sequence continues at coordinate 12,566,182 of CM063261.1, forward strand.
AACAATATCTGACGCTTCATCATGGCGGTGCCCTCGTCGTTTTCAACGGCAGGAGCACCGGGTGGCAGCTGCTACCTTCTGTTCTAAAAACCAAAGCATATAGTGTGTATTCTGTGTAGTAATCCACGAACAAAATGTAGAGTTGATCAACACTACAGAGAGAAAGAGCTAGAGAGAGCCTAGCCAAAATATTAAATTATGGCGAGTGTAAGTGGCTCAGGGCCAATTAGATTAGCGTTGGATGGGATTTAGATGATGTAGTCTCGACCGGCCGGTGGCGTTATTGGCCGAGAGCGGAGATGTACTAGTGATGCCGAATACTCATGGGTTTTCCTTCTTCTTCTTCTTTTTTTGTATGGTACCCCTATATGAACTAACCAATGGTAGATTGCTTGGATGTCAACGGCTGTTTTATGTCGTGAAAAATAAATCCTAAGTTGTGATTTTTTTTTTTTCAATATTGTGTGTATGTTTAAAACGGAATGCGTACTAATTTTGGCAATGAAATTGATCTTGTTTTAGTTTAATGAAAATGCGATGTGAAGCGATTCCACACCAATCCCAAGTTCGAAAATGTTGATACAATCCATAAGATTCGAACAGTTGTCTGATCGGTGACGGCAATGTATCCCGCAACAGAGCAGTAGTAATTACCAAGACGTGGTCACGTGATCCTTTTTTCTTCAATTTGGGGTGTTTTTTTTCCGGTGGACCAATCGAGCGAAACCAATCTTGCTTGGTGAAATATTCATGCGCGCTCCGGACGTGTAGCTCGTATATTCCGCACAGCAGCGTGTCGACCCCGAAGCCCCCATGCCCGGGCCCAGTGACGTGTGGACGGCAGAGCTTAATGCGTTAGGATGCGCCAGTGGTTTATTACATGTCAACGTGTTTCTCAAGTCATTTAGGGTGATGTTAAACCGTTAGCTCTCGGCGACAAGACGAGGACAGGCAGCATCAGCCAACCGTCTCTCTGAGTGGATGCACGACTTCGTAATAATATTAGACTCGACGCGGGAATTTCTCCTGCCGCTCTTTTATTTTGTTGCTATTATATCTCGCTGTTTCACATTTCCAGTCTCCAGACTTCACGAGATTCTATCAGGGTTGTTGGTTATTTGTTTATAATTAGGTTTGTGTTAAAAGACGAGCAGTCACATGACTGATGACGTATGAAGAGGCATGGGGTTGGGGGGTTCGTGGGCTTGCGGATGGGCCCTTGTGGGTATTTTACACAATGAACATTGGACCCCACAAGAGAATTCTTTGTCCATACCTGGACCCCTCAAAGGAATTCTTTAGAAAAGGGAATAATATAACAACAATAGCAGAACCCAAAACCGAAGGTTGTGTGAGTGAGTTTTGTTTTTTTGGTTTTTTTACGGGGGGGGTCCGTCTTTTATTGTCCGAAGGTTAAAATGTTCGGCGACCGTGCTCCACATTCTTTAAAACTGAAAGTGGACACCGTTGAGTAAAATCAGAACATCAAACACGACTGGTTACTTTTTGTTTTAAACATACGGAAACAAAATCTTCTGCGCTTGCGCGTACCGCTACTACCGGTGGTGGCGCCCTTCACAAGCGAGTTGGCATATCAGTCGTCACCACGCACCGTGCCGACTCAAAGATGCACCATCCTCACGTGGCTTTCCGTGTAGAACGTTTTGTGCTCGTTCTTGCCGTTCGTTTCGGTCATACAACTTGGTGTTTCTACCGTTAGACACCAGTCGATGGACCACTCCACTGATTAGTACCGAACCGGTCATCGTTTATACTCGCCCAGACAACACTACAGCCACGGGTAACCCCCCTGTCTCCATTATTATTGACTTTCATCTGCGTGTAATAGCCGTCTGTGACCACGACACCGATGAATCCTAGTTAAAGTCAGTCGACGGCTGTTTGTCAGGAGAGGTAAGCACTATATATAATATAACAATGACCCACATACTTGTCTGCATAATCTACACATTGTTTGCGTTGGTGTGGCACTTTGATTGAGTTGTAACTCGGAAGCATTTGTATGTGAACAAAGAGCAGAATGCCAAGTACCATTCCTCCCAGCTGCTGACCATTTTCAGTTAATGAAAAATTATCCTTAAAAATATTGCTATTTGACTCTTTGTCAGTCTCTCTTAGCAAATTAGTTCATCTTTATTACTTGAAAGCCAATACAACATAAACACATCTAACAAATTTGATCTGCCTAAAATCATGTTTACTTGACAGAGAGCCCATCACGTCATAGCTAATGTCCGTTTAACTGTAAAAATGTCAAATTTAATGTCAATGTTTGTCTGCGTCTTCGTTGAAAATGATCAGTTGACTTCACTAATTTTAATCAATATCTGTTCGCTGACCCATTGCGTCTTCCGGTCTCCTTCACAAAAGTCAGTTTTATTAAAAAACCTCGTACTCGTTCACAGACGGGAGCCAAAGCTATCAGACTTTAATTTGTTCTCCGTGCATAAAATCATGCCCAACTATTAAACCGGATGCTAAACGTAATTGTTTTGCCGCTATATTTTGTTATCCACAAGTTGCAGTAGTTACGTTTAATTTGTAACCCGATCGCACTGTTATTTCAAACTTCGTTTTCCAGCTTCTTTCCTTTTTTCATTTCAATTTCATTTCCCTGTGAATTTTAGCTACTCTCAATCAACCCGAATAATAAAAAATCCTTGAATAAAATATGTTTTTTCGGCCGGGGAAATTCAGCTGATCTTTGCGCAAACACGCAGCCCGAAGTCCCTGGGCGCTAAACACACCGCGTTCGTCGTATTTGGCCGGGTCCCGCGCCCGCTTTGCTGCCCGTGAATTTATACAAATTAACGGCACGTTACTATCCAATCTGCTCACGCTGACGTGATGGATGGCCGGTGTTTGGTACGGCAGAAATACATTAGCCTACTATTACGGGGACGAGGGGGTGCTGTCAACTGGCATGATGCGGGCTTATAATGCGTAAGGATTGCTTATTTGGGATGTATATCGGGCAGATTTTTATCCTGGCATCGTGGCAAGTAGGGCAGAGTCAAACAATTTTAGATTTGAGTTTTTGGACGGCTTCCGTGATCATTATACCGCGGTGGAATAAACCGGCAAGCGCATTATAACGAGGATATTGCCACACCATATTAATATGTATTGTGCCGTTTGTTTGATTTCTACAATTCCCCAACAGACTTTCTACACTTTGGATTTTTTTTCCAATTCGGGTAAAAAAAATAATCTAAATAACAAATGTACGGACCTAATCTGACTCGATTTTTTGTTTCCATTATTTATAAAACAGAGTTCGCATAATGTGCTCTCTAGTGCATGACTTTCGCTGTCTTAGCACCCTGTTTTAAATTAACTAATTAAACCCTCAGCGATGATAATAATGTCATGTTCCTTGAACAGCCGTCGTTTTTTATTATATACCCAGTATCTGTACTGACGGCTCCGTTAAACCGATTAGACAGTTCAAGTTGTTGCTGTGTAATGTTCTGATTTGATCAGAATTCCACCACCGTCGGACTAACGGATTTACGCATGGAAATCACCCTTTTTTGTGTTTATCTGTTTTCTGATGGATATTAATCTTTTTTTGGGAGAGACGGAGAGAGAGAGAGAGAGAGCGAGAAAGAGATGATGGTAGTGATAGTTTAGAGGCAGGTCCGCTGGGCATAATTGGAATTTAAATTTGACTGGATAAACTCTGTGTGGCCATGTCACGTGTACTATGGAATAGGGTGAACCCATTTGTTAAATAATCCACCATTTACTGCACAGTGGAAGATGATTGCCCGACAGTATGAAAATATACAACAAAAATATCATCAAATTACCACAAATAGGACAAATTTTGAAGAGCTTTTAAGAATTCAATGTTAATGTAATGGAATAGGGTGAACCCATTTTTAAATAATCCACCATTTATTGCACAGAGGAAGATGACAGTCCGACAGTATATGAAAATGTACACAAAATATCATCAAATTACCACAAATGGGACAAATTTTGAAGAGCTTTTAAAGAATTAATGTTATTTGGGAAGGAATGATCGCAGGTTTTTTTTACTTTTCAAACTCGATACTGAGTCTTCTTCTCTTCTTTTTGTTTTAATCTGATTTGTATTCCTTTGTTTTTTTTCCCCTTCCCTTTTCCCCGAGTAAAGACAACAGAAAAGAAAAAGGAGACTTCACGCATTTGACCAGATTTATCTGATTAAGTTCTCCCATGCACCATGATGTCCAATAAGTTCTTGCATTAGTCTTCTTCAAAAAAAGAATTCCCAACATTTTGTCTCCGAATTTTCGTAAGATATGAGCTGAGTTCACTCATCGGATTGCGTTCCCCGTGATTATTTTTTTTGTTCAATATATAAGTTTGGGTGGTTACTGCAAGAAATGGGTTACGTCTATACAGGACGTCACCCTTCCCCAAGGACTTGAACAAGAATTGTGACACTCTCGGAGGGCATAATATAAGGCCCAAACCAGCTTGTGTGAACTGTCTTGCAGAGGGGGGGGGGGTAACCCCTCTATACACTACTGGCTATGACAGCTTCATTATTCTGTTGTAACGGCAGCCAATAATCGACCCATCACCGTGTCCGACCATGCAGACCACAGCCGCGTTGTGTTTTCGGTCTATTCCCCAAAGCCAAGACGTCTAGGTTAGGGCTGAGAGTAAGATCGCCTCGCCCCGACCAGAGATCTTAACTCCCCAAGACAAACATCACAGATTATTAAGACGACTCGCTTATAAATGTCTCTAAGGTGTGGTGGTGAAGAAATCATCCCAAACATCTTAGATATAACTGAGAGGGCACTGGATGCTCATTGTCATTTTCTATCAAATCGTGTGAGTGCACTTTTTAGCGGCTGTGTGCGCAGCGTGTGAGCATTATTCATCAACTTTAATTTGCGTGTATGTTTTTTTTTTTCATGAATGGATATCGGCTCGTGGAGATACATCGCTATAAGCAGCGGCACAGGGTCACGCTGTTATAACCGAATCAAAACCACCGTTTGGGTGTACGTTAAAGCGGTATTATACGGTATATACCTGCCTTCCGCACTAGCGGGTAAACGGCTCGGAGGCGGGGACAAATATAGCCGTTGAATCCGATTAACGTGAATAGAAATTGGCCGGAGTATTTCCATATTAAGAAAAGGATTTAAATCCGTCTAAGAAAAGCATTTAAAAGAAAAAGGAGTGGGTAGTTATTTCCTCTCCTTGATATCATAATTCTGTTAAGAGTCTATTTTGAGTGTGAAGTAATTGTTATAGATTTACCGGTATCCGCTTGCCCGGCACGAGAGAGCAAACCCTAGTGATGTAATTTGGCGCTGAATTTTCATTTCCATTTATATACCACGGAGTGTAGATTACCACGAGGGCGGCGGACCCCTGCGGATAGACCGAGTCCATACTGCCCATCGGGGGATGTAGTTCGGACCTTTTGGTACGGTCTCGGCTACTGCTGTCAGGTTCCCTGCGTCATTGTAATGATAATAGTAACAAATGGCGGGACCAGACTCTTTTTTTTAAATCACCTTTGGCATTGTATGGATCTGGCTACAGATAATCGCTGAAGTCACTATCCCCCAACCGAATGGCTAAATATATCACCGAATGGCTAAATATACTACCGAATGGCTAAATATACTACCGAATGGCTGAATATACTACGATGGCTAAATATACTACCGAATGGCTAAGTATACTACCGAATGGCCAAATATACTACCGAATAGCTAACTATACTACCAAATAGCTAAATATAGGCCTTCCACCGAATGGCTACTTCTGTTACTCCTTCATTGGTTGTGTGAGTCTGAATGGAGCAGTAGCTTAAATGCCCTGTACACTATTGGTAAGAACGAAAAACACAAATGTTCCCAGATTCACACATAACTTACATGATTTAAAGTAAGTAATGGACGAAATGGTTCCTTAAAATATTTCTGCATAAAATGCTATCTATTCTGAGAAATGAATAAAACAATAGTTTTTATCACGCGTGATAAAAACTCGATGTTTGAAAAAACAGAAAACACATAAGGTCTCTTTTCACTATTTTCTCGTGACCTCGATGACAAATTGAGCTCAAATTTTCACAGGTTTGTTATTTCATGTATCTGGGTAATCACACAAAACATGAACTTTGTTTGCGACTGTTTTGTCAGCTCTACCAATCCTGTATAATACCTTTAACCAGACCTTTTTAGGGGGTCAAGTGAAAGAAGAATTTTGTTTATTTATTTATTTTTTTTTTTGGGGGGGGGGGGTGGTTAATATATCAAACCATTAATTTTTGCATTTTTAGACCTCATTTAGAGGGCAAGGGGAAGGAGGGCAAGGGACCTAAGAGGGTTCGGGGGAGGGCTCTCCCCGCCCCTGCCGGTTACGCCACTGGAGTGGAGTACAAAATGGCCTCCATTAAAAAAGTTCCATTTGATTGTGTTGCCTCATCAGGACAGCTCCCTCTACGGCTCAACAGACCGCCAATTACTAAGAATGATAACCAGAAGTAGTAATAGGCCTTTACTCTCATGTATTTATTTTTAATGTTGTTTTGTTTTTCTTTGTTCATTCTCCTGTTTGTTTTTTTAAGTTTTGTTTTAGTAGAATGTATTCTTTATTTTAGTAAATTGTATTTATCATATTTAATTATATTTATAAATGTTCTTCTTCTTAATATTTTTTAACTAATTAGTTATTTATTTATTACATTTCTTATTTTCATTTATTTGTTTGATTAATAATTTATGTATTTTATCCCTCTCTCTATTGCGTTAATGCTGTAAAGCTTATTGTATTCAACAACCAAAACACCAACAAAAATACATATTCCGCATTAATAAAAGTCCACAAAAAGTTCTGCCATTTATAGTAACTCAGTGAGAAACAATTTAATATATAAAAATACAGATATAACAATTTAGCGTGACATAATCAAAACAATACATAAATATTTGTTTTAAAATTTTGTATTTACCTTTTATATAAAAACATTTGTATTAGTGGGTTTTTTTACATTGATTATATATTTTTGTTATTATTAATCATTTATTTGTTTATTTTATTAATCTATTTATTTATCTATTTATCTATTTGTCTATTTATTTATTTATTTATTTATTTATTTGTTTGATGATTTTTGTTTTATTGCTTTTACATTTATATTCATACAAAAATAATTTTAAGGGGTTCCCGAAGCTTATTTTCGAGTTGCTAATATTACCAGAAAAGAAACTTAACCATTAAATGGTGAAAGGTTTTTTTTTTTGCGTAAAAGGTGTTTTCAAAATGGCCACAAGGCGAAGTTCTTGTAAAATAAGAGATACAAAATCACGCAGAAGCCAACATGGTGTCAGAGGTATGTGAGAGTATCGTTGTTCTGGAGACGTATGAAAATCTCAGAGAACACAATTTATTTTGGAGGAATTACAAAAACAATTTTCTTCCTAACAAGATGACATTTTTTTGCATATGCCAAAATAAACATTAATAACAAACGATGTAGACGTAAAACAAATCGAATTATTAATACAAATTTTTAAAAAGGACCAGAAATTTACGTTAGTTTGAAATTTGATTAAATCTTTTCATTATTATTTGGCTTTTGAGAAACCCGAAGTTTTGTGCTCCCAAACTCAATTGGTTTTCAAGAAATGAAAATATTTTTAGCATAAACATATCAAATTAATTCCAGCAATTAAATAAGTGTCATGGCAACCAACTGCAACCAATCAAAACCTCGCGTACGTAACTTGCCGTCTAGCCGTTGAATAAGCATTCGACCGAACAAAAATATAGAAGAGCTAAACAACAATAATATAAAAAAAAAAATACAAAAAGCCAAAATAGTGATAAATATCAAACGGGGAGAAAAAGTGGGGAGAAAATCAATGTACAGTGACGTGGTGTAATATTATTGTGACTACAGCGAGTGACCAGAAATTAAACAATACGTTTTGATTGTCGAGATCAATAACAAAGTGAGCCTTAATTTTGCTCACTATCATATTTAATTACCTGTCTTTGGAGACAATTTCCTGAGAAATGAAAAACAAAATCGTTGCTTGAATATCTACAAACAAACTGTGCTAATTTTGAAGAAAAACAACACACAAACAAACAAACAAACACGAAGGAAAACACGAAGGAGAACGCGCGGAAGGGATGCAACTTCTGTGTAGTAATCACTACTACTTGTCTTCACAATTTGAATATTTCATCTAAATTCTTTTGTCCTTTACAGCAAAACCTTGAGATCTTGAGCCGAGTCGAAGTTAAGAAAATGAAGAAAATTAAACGTCAACAAGCTAGGGAAACAGAAAGTGCAATTAGCGGTATGTAACCACAGGGTAAAATGAAAACAAAGAAATGAAATAAGATGACCATGAAAGATCGTAAACGCCGAGTGGTTATCTGCCTGGTGAATTTAAGGCTTCAGCGAAGAGGTACGCAGTCTGTATCGTACAAATAGATGATAAAAAAGAACAGACAAATATATTTATAAATAACGAAGCAGACGTAAACACGAGGAAATAGACGAGTAGGACCCCCCCCCACCACCACCACCACCACAATGTATGTGGGGGTAATATTAATAATAATAATAATAATAATAACTGAACATTTTTATGGCGCACAGTATCTGGATGACAATTCAAAGGCGCCGAACAGTCAGTATTTTCCTGCAAGGTATATATGTGGAGCTACTTTTTGAAGTTTTAGAGACCTATTCCTTTACATAGCACAATGTAATTGTTTACAAAGTGCTGTGGCGCAATATGCTGCCAATCATAGGTAGGTGTACACATTCAAACCGAGGACCTGTTAAAAGAGAGGACACTCCGGTTGGGTGAAGTCCCTAGTTGGAAAATGTGTACACAGCCAATGGAAAGTTGTTGTTAAAAAGTTGGAGTGCAAGCAAAAGAAGGACAATTAGAGGTTCCCGATTGCAGGTGTTTACACACTTGGGTGTGTGGGTGGGTAGGTATACACATTCAAACCGGGAACCTATAACAAAAGAGGACAATAGGGTCCCCGTTTGGGGAAAGGTCCCCGTTTGGGGAAAGTTCCCCAGTTGGAAAACGTGTACAAAACCAATGAGAGCTGTTGCCAAAAAGTTTGAGTACAAACAAAAGAGGGACAATAGGAGGTCCCCAATTGCATGTGTTTACACACTTGTGTGAGTTTGTGGCATTCAAACCGAGCACTTACAACAGCTCAAAAGGTCAATGATTGCTATCACAAAGGAAAACAATGCCCCCGTTTGTAAGGACTGAGTTGGGGGTCCATGATTGGAGGTCAGTACACACTGACACGCGCCAACTTACGGGGAACTTAATACAACGGAACAATGCTACCCACAAAGTTTTCTTTGTTCTATTTCGCTTATTTTGAGGATTTCTTCAGAAAAGGGAATAATAGAACAACAATGGAAGTACCTGCAAAGGGTGCTTGTTTGTGTTTGGTTTTCATCAATGTGCTTATTATTTGGAATAAACCTTGTTTATCTCGATTTGTCTTTAGTTGATCAGAAGAAAATTCTAATGGAAATTTAAAGTTTGTTTTGATTCAAGTACCCGGCTCGGTTTACTGAAGTTTGATGTCAGAATAACAATGCACTGACGGATCAGGAACAAATTACTCAGAAACAACTATACCACTATATTAAAGGGCCGTGAAAATTTAGGATAAATAAACGAATTAAGAGGGGGTATGTTTAAAAGAAAAATTTAGGCTAAACTTATTGCAACATGCCAATTTGCTTAACTAAATTGTGCTCGAAAAATCCTGTAAAAAAAAACACGTTGTGTGTCCGGTTTTCCAGTTAAAAACAGTATTTTCAAAATACTATTTTGTGAATTAGTAAGTGTCAAAGAACAGCATCCGCACTTTATGTGCCCCAACATATACATCAAATGACAAACCTGTGAAAGTTTAAGCTCAATCGGTCATCGGAATCATGAGAAAAATACCCCGTGACTGTTTTCAGTGTTTTATAGGGAAACAATATTTCAAGGGACGCTTTCTACCTTGAACAGCTTTTATAGTGAAGTTATGTGTTTTTAATCTGTGATCGTACCACAGTTATGAACATGCTTCAAAGTGAGTTCTGTACTCCTCAGTAAGACGCAAAACACAAAATCTCACAGATTTACTTTAAACTTGCACGGGTCACTATTCAAGGAAAATATTATTGATGATAACGTAAAACAAACAGAGAACTAAGACCTAATTGTAAGAGCAACAACTATTATATTTGAGACCGTAATGATTTTGTTCTATACGGAATGGAAGACGTTATGTGAGACTCGTTCAAACATAATCTTATGAGACCAAATAAGACAGAAGCGTGAAATGTCGATGTTGAAGACGATGTTGATGATGAAATAAGACGACACAAATGAGATAAGACACTGTCAGATCCTCCCTGCATCCCAGATGCCCCGTCAGGAGTAACGAACACACATGCAATGAAATTAGTGAGCGCCCAAGGTGTGTAGATCTGAAGTTAATATGAAGGGGCGGGAAAGATTGGCCTGGAGGGCTGGCCTTTCATATACGGACAGTCACGTGTATTCGATTACGTGGCGTGGTTTAGGAGTGCGGAAGGAGGGGTTAGTAATGAGTTTAGTGACTACCTCAAAATTGACGCTTCGGTTTTTTTTTTTGGTTTTTTTTTTTGGGGGGGGGGGTTTTGGGGGGGGGGAGTGAAGTCACATCGATTTGGGCACGATGAAGTAGTCATTTTTGTCACCCATTGAACCTCACTTTACCCCCCCCCCCCTCCCCTGAGAACCTGAGCTGGTCCTGCTGTATTTTAAAGACACTGCTCAGGGAAGGCATGCCCATTGTGCAGCGTCCATCCGATAACCCCCCCCCCTCCCCTTCTTACGGTACCTTCTTTTGGTTGGGTGACATCACTTTTCTCCTCATTCCGTTTTTAATTAAGCTCTTCTCACTGCTGTTGTTAATTAGTCGTTGTCAGAGTCTTTGTTTTCCACGCCTTTGTCTCCTATCTATCAAGATATATTAAAATTTTAGTATACACTTTTTTTATTATTTTGTTTCTTTTCTTACAAGCTAAATCAATTATCGTTTGCTTGGCGTTTTACTACATTTTCCACAATCGAATTTTCGAGGTCCACTTTGTAATAATGTTTTGCATGGGCGGCTCCTTTGTGGCCAGTGATCTTTGCGCTCGGTGGGCATCACCGTGCGGCAGAACATCCATTGTCTAGTTGCCACCTAGGTAGGAACGTTATTTATTAGGTGAGTCACCTGCGTGTTGTACTATGCGGTGTTTTTTTTTATTGAAGATCATCCAAGAAAAATTTAACGTCTTGAGAAAAAAATCTAATCTTTAAGGGTCAAAAGGAAAAGAAGAAGAAGAAGACAAAAAAACAGGAGAAAAAAATGTGTCTAATTCATTCATAGCTTAGAATTAATGATATGCGGACACTGGTTTTCTAATCTTACCTTGTTTGCTTCTACTGAAAAACAAAATCAAATTACCGAAGCTTGAAAATTGTCAAATATTGAGGGAAGAAATTAAATTTAGCCATCACTTTCTATTGTTGCCGTTGCCCCAGACATACAAAATGAATTAATGTTATTATGAATCATCTAGGTCTCTTCATATCTCCCCACCTTTTTCTATTCCTCAATTATTGCACTGTGGCGGTACTTTTCCTACGCTGGGTGTCCTTTGTCATATTGCACACTGCGAGTAATTACGCCATGCTGTTCGTCTCATCTAATCTAATTGTGCAATACAGCATTTTCATTTTGCCATTTACTTGGGTAAAATAACACAACGGCGCACACTGCGAGCCAACGTCACACGCCGGGACTGCACTAGTGCGCATCAGTGAAGCGTCAGTTGGTGAAGGTAGCGTCCGGCACGACGGCACACACACACACGCCGATGCGACCGTGTGGTGTGATGATGTTGCAAATGCCCATAATATAAACCCAGTGCTTTTATGACGTGAAACATCATATCTCTCTCTCTGTCTCTCTCTCTACCAGATGAACATTGATTAACTTCCAGTACCTCAACCAGCATCACGGAATCCTGAAAGAGGAGAATGAAAACATCCCAACCGTGACGCTCCTCGTTTCGAAAGGAGAGCACTTCACATACCAGAGTACGATCTAAAGGAATCAGAAGTAATCTGAACCCCGATCCCTTGTTTAAAAAACAAAAAACACTTTCTGGTTCTTGTAGAATCGCAGTGGTTTTTTGTAATTAAACTTGGACATCACGTGACGGTCTGAGGGGGTAAACCAGACAACTGCGACTTTTCGGTGCGGAGTCAAGGCACAAGACGCCGTCTTTAAACCCAGTGTGTACTTCTGAAACTACTGCTGCACGAATCTCTACAAACAATGCATCAGCTGTTTTGAATCGCACATCACTTCCCCCCTTTTTCTCCACTCGCCTGGCCGCTGCCTCTCTGACACACAACTTCTCCGCGTACCCATCCACGTATAGCAAAAAAGGCGGGAAAGTGCTTGACAACCATGTATTGTTATCAGTGTTCGTCTGTGCATGCACCGCCGTCTCACCTGGACGTATCCTCCGGAACATGCGAAGGATCCAGCTGTTCATGTGAGTAGGCCTATCTTTTTATATTTCGAATTTTATTTATTTTTTCCAACAAGAATTCAGCTAAAATTTTACTTGGAGAATGTACAAACTACAAGACCGAATTGATATTAAGAATGTCAAACTTGCCGCTTTAAAAGTCATCGGATGCTTTTTGAGTTTGCTCAAATTACTCTATGCGTATCGTTCGTTACAATGCGTTAGTCTATATACCTTGATCGTTAGGTTTCTAATTTCAGCTTGCGTTTCTGACGTAGCTTCTAGTGTAAGATAGAAATGTACACGAGAGGAAATTTAGGTCAGTCCAACGTAAACAGTTGTTAAATGAGGAAAAGGGAGTGAATAATTACGAATAAGTAATTTAACTGTACAAACAATCTGACGGACAGGCCGAGATTCTTGCCGGTAGTAAGTGCTCCATCAACCGTTGTCCTGCCTCACTTCCTGACGGTCAAGCTCGTGACAAATTTTATAACAATCCTGAGGACCTTTTTTTACGTTTCTTGATCTCTGTCTGTCGCAGTCTCAACATTCCCTTGATTAACCAAGACGATGTTAGAATATATTTTCTTAAGACAATGGTCGTTCCGGTCAGGGTCGTGTGTAAACGCTTATTCTGTATGTTCAATGGTAAATCATATTTTGGCGTCTTGTCTGCTTTTTGTGTCTTAGCTGCTTTTGTTAGTTTTAATCATGTTTTCTCTGTATGCGGGATGAGCGGTTATTGGAATTTGTGCGCAATATGAATGTTCACTGTTATTATTTATATTTTGTTGCTAATGTTAACACTGACATTTAGGATATCTCATAAACACCAAGTGTTGATTATCAATTTGTGGCTCAATTATAAACACCGCGGTCTGACTCTAGCATGGGCCCACTTGCATAGAGTTGCTTAAGGGCAGGGTATACTTTTGGTAATTCTCAAAAACCAGTCCTCACTTGGTGTATCCCAAAATAACAAACCTGTGAAAAATTGGAGAAAAAAATGAAAGAAAAACACCCTTGTTGCATGTGTGCTTTCAGATGTCTGTGAAAGGCTTCGTGCCTGAACTCTTTCTCAGATTCACATTTTGGGGTGAAAAATTTACATTTTTCTCAAAAACTACATCACTTCAGGGGTCGTTTTCTAACAATGTTTTATAACATCAACAGCTCTCCAGTGCTCTTTATCAAGCAATTTTTTTATGGTCATTAATTTTTGGAGTAATTACCAATGAGGTATACACCCTGTCTTTAAGTCGACATCGCTTAAAAGATTTATGCTTAGCAAAAAAATGAGCAGGAAACCAGTCACAGATGGCACATGTGACACTGTAGTTTGGCTGGTAACCTTATTCTGATAAGCATGGATTTGTTGTGCTTATAAGAAGCTCTACAACATTGGGCCTGGGTGAAACAAAAACGTGAAACAAAAACGCAATGCCAGCATTTGCTTCTGTTCATATACTCAGAATGTGTCTAAGTTTGTTTTAGTATAATACAGCAATCTTCCGAACTTAATTGGGTTACATTTTGCTTTCAATACTGTTTACAGTAAAGGTGGTTTCTAAATAAATTTATAGGAAACTGGGAAGTGCTAACCTAAGTATACGATCGTGCGAGATGGTTATACCTAGAAAGTCAATTATTTCATATCGTCCATGTTTACATAAACGTCCAAACAAACTCTTCATTGAAACATGGGTGCTTGGAATCTGTGCGTCAACAGCTTGCAGAGGTGTTCATATTTTATTTATTAATTTGGCGTGAACAAAAATTGTACACAAAAAATTGTCCTTTCCCTCCCCTACGGCTGAGAACTTGATAGTGGATCAATTAAAATGTTACCTTCTCGAAGATGTGGGGATTGGAGACCGAAAATTGATACCGCAGGACCATAGCCATTCGTCTTGATTACCACCCACAAAACATCCCTAAAGTTTGATCTGGATTTCCTTAATGGAGAAATCGCAAAAATTGACGAACCGTATGTCAGAGAAAATATAGGTTGACACGACTGCGTGGCATGACCGCAGGCAATGCGTGTACTTAGCGTCAAGATAACAAACCAGTAACGAAACAAACCCCAACGCTTTCTTGTACCTGACGTGATCATGTCTGCGCCAATTAAGGTGCTTTTAAACTGAAGCGGCAAAACGTGATAAAACTTGATTAAATTAGAAGCATGGAAGACGAGCTAAAGGCCTTAGCACTCGCGAAGGACCGCAGCGTTCCACACTCTGGCAACCACATGCGCATTTGGTTGCCAGCCCCTTCAGAAAGTTCCTTGAAAGAAGTCGACCAAAAGTTACCAGTTTTACACAGGGAAAACAAAACCAAAGCAACTCTTAATTACAGCCAGCCTTTTAGTTTACTTGATGTTTATTTATTTATTTGAGAACTTCCCGCAAAATCTCCAGAGAGAATATTGAAGTAAGAGCGAGGATAAAATTGACAGTAAAATTTTTTTTTTAATTGTAAAAGAAACGTTTAGGAAATAAGTTTTCTCAAAAATGTCATAATATCAGTTAAAATATTATATTTTTTTGCATAGATATGTTTTTCTACAAAGAGATTTGTATAGGAAACTGAAGCAGGGGAACACAAAACATAACTTCCATTTTGACGATAATGTGATTCTGCTCAGTGCAGTGGTGGTAAATTGCGCGTGCTGTGTCGTGGCCAATCGGTTAAGAGCACCGGATCCAAGCCCTAGTGTTTCTGACCAGCAGAGTGTGGGTTCGAGTCCCTGTCGCGGCACTTGTGTCCTTGAGCAAAATACTTTACCCTAATTGATTGTCTTTCGGATGGGACATTAAAGCCATAGGCTCCGTGCCACCGGTATTGTTTACAGGTTTCCTCATGCATGCTAGCTACAGTTAAGTTCACTTATGAGGCATCCTTGGTTTCATTACCAGAAATATATAATAATATGAATAATAATAAACCTCAAAGGCTCGGACATATTTGAGATAAATTAACACTTACTCTCGCCATATGTATATGGGACACAGATAAAGTGATCCAGGAGAAAGGACCACAATATTCATCCTGCATAACTAACACTCAAAAATGACGTCACCCATCCGAAATGAAATAAAATAACCCACTCTTCCGCAACAACAACCACCCCTTTAAGCAAAATATTTTTTTTAAATGATAAATCACGTGACCGCATCAATAACCCATTACCTCACTGCTTATTCTGCACTTTGGTAATTGCATTAATGCAATCAATTAAGTCATTTTTTTAATACAAAGCATTCTACAACATAATCGCTTCTGTGCGAGAATCAATCGCCGGGTGCATAATTGGTTTTGTGACGTCACTGATTGGATAACCCGGATCTTATTGATTCGTAACCAAACATTGACCCGGTCAGTTAAATCGCCCTCCTCGGTGACTCTTCTAAATTCCAGCATAGCTTGCTAATTAACGTAATTAACAATAATATGTCACATCACGTCCCGTTCATAACCAGCATCCATGAGACAGCATTTAGTGTTTGCGTGTTTCTTTTTTGATTGCATTTGATTTTTTTTGTAATCAGTTCTTCAATTTGAGCTAATTTAAGTACACCGGTTGTCAAAAAAACACGATCATAAATTTTAATCAAGATGAATATACCCGTGTTTTTTTGAGCAGCAACAACCTAATTTTTCATGTTGTATTCAGTAATTATTGTATTACTTTGAAAGTTAGGCTATCGGATTGTTCGCAATCATTTTCTCCCTAAAATATCTCTTTAAAAAAAAAACTGTGAAACTAACACTTACTTATTGGTTTAGGCCCAACAAGAATATACCAGTCAAAACCGTTGTCATAAATATTTAAACTTAAACATGCTGCAATATTTTGAGGAAATTTTTGCTAAATTTGAACTTATTTCTCTCTCTCTTCCCAAGAAAATTTTTAAAATGCAAATACAAAACAAAACACCATGCCTTGGTGATGAATAGTTTATTATTTCAGCATTATGACGATAATATATTGGTTTTTCCTTTGAAAATATTTTGATGAGTACACAATGGGTGTGATCCAAGAAACTAGACTTGTACAATCCCTTTAACATCGCACAAGCAATTATACGCGTTAATTACTTAACAGAAAGGAAATGATCGACTTGTGGAAATTTATGGTCCTTGCACTTCTTTAATCGATGCAGAATTTCCGTCGGCACTCAAAATTTAATCTGTCTGATTTTTATCTATTTTATCCTGATTTAAACCATTCGTGTCACCCGCCCTGTTTTTTGTCTCCAATGTAAAAGCAAGTTGACCACATCGAGGCTGGTGGGGAAAACAGTCTGGTACCTTGACTACAATGACATTGTAAAGTTCCATTGTCAGTGTGTATTTTGGACCGCGTCAGGGTGATGGGTAAAACATTGTATTGAACACCGTGACGGGATGCTTACACTATTTCGAAAATTCCTGACTGCATAATACAGTTTACCATATTAACCATGTATTGTGGCGAGTACAATGTTCAAGCTTATTAGGTCTATATTTCTTGAACTTCTTTGGAATTATTTGCAGTCCCATTGAAACAAATTTTGTGTGTTCAGTAATTAAAACAGAATAGAGCTTCGTATTTAGATGTCTATTTTTCATCTGTACGTCCGACGTGACAGGCAGAGCCATTTTGCACGCTCCCAACAGAGACTTCCATAGTATGCCCGTTGTCGTCTCTTGTTTGTTGGGTCGTTTTGCATGTTTGGTACACATCCGTGTGTTTTCAATCTGACGTCTGTTTGTCTTTCCCAGATTCCATTGCCTGTCTGTCGATGTTGTGATTGTATCCGGTTGTCTCAATAATGGGGTTTTGGTTTGGTATACCTTCATCGTCGTTTTCCTCGTGGTTGTTTACCGGCATTTTGTGTTTCTAGCCCGTTCTTATTTGAGCTCCGAAGCTAGCGGGGGTTTTGTTGCGTGTAAAAGCTGTAGGGAGAGCACCGTGGCCTCTCCGATACGGCCCCGGGGGACCGGGGGGCTTTACTGCCAGGCAAACCCCATAATCAAGTTAGCCTTCCCCCGTACGTCGTTCTTATGCATCAGCCATCGTCCAACTCACAGGTTATGAATAATACAATTACTAAATTACGTCGGCAGTAATTTTCCCTCTAATGCAATTACGAGGGATGTGCTTAGCGCAGGCTTTTGAAATATTTAGCCCACTGTCAATACAATTATAATGAGTCGAAATCGTCTGTACAATGTAACGCTATTACAGTTTTCCCTGCTAAATTTAATTTCACAACCGCGATCCCTTTGTGTTAAAAAGCAGTAACTCTATTATATTTCGCCTGCCTCAAATCGCCCGTGTGGACACGGGGGCACAATGATGAAGGCTGTGGCCTGACCAGCTCAGCGGAAGATTCCAAACGGAGGGCCGGATGAAAGTGTAATTCGCTCTTCACGCCTGGGTGGAGGGTTCCCGCATCTTGGCTGCCCAAGCTCTGATTGTACCGTGTCGCAAACTCGTCGCCCCGTAATCTCCTTCAATTAGGGGACTAAATTTGACGGCACTTCGTCGAATGTTGCTAAATCCGTAAATCACGATGGGGTGTGGGAACAGACATTTTCATATTATTGTCTCTGGGACGGGGGAAGCTGAAGTTTGGTGTCTCTCTCGTCCGTGAAAAGGAATGGAATCTGGGTTTAGTTTTGGAGGGGAGGAGGGATTAGAGGGGCTTACCTTGGTGGGGCAACTCGAATCGAACTTCTACTTTCACCGTTGGACATGGTCCATCAATGAGACATCCCTGGATAATCAATGAACATGCACTGAGTAGCAATTCGAATGGTCATTTCATATTTTGTCAGTGCCCCCCCCCCTTCACCCCATGATCCGCCCACTAAGTGGTACATCCCATAAACCGGGTAGCTCAATGTTTAATGGATAAAGTGCATCGACACCGTAAGAAAACATCACTTGACGAGAACGCCCTCGTCGTTGTATTCCCGTATGACAGTTTGATCATAATTAATAACATAGTGTCGCGTCGGTTAAATTGCTTAATTTCCCCTCAGTTAATATTTTCGTTTTTCCTTCACAAATAACTAGTTTCAAAACCACTGAATGATAACCAACGCCGATGCAAAGATTTGCTAGAACTTAAAATATGCTGCCACGGCCAAAATCGAATGCAATCTTCCACTCATGCACAACATGCACCGGACGCGATTTTTTTTCTGCAGCATACTTCGTCAATACAGTCAACAGTTAAGGGATAGGCTGTTCTTCCCTATCCCTTAACTGTTGACTCCATAGCCGACGTGTGCTGCAGAAAATAAATTTGCGCACCGGACCCCGGTCTTTACATCCACCAACTCATTCAAAGTGAATCGTGAAGCGTAAAAACAGGCTAGAGTCGTAGAGAACATCCATTACACGTAGAAAACATACAGTACGAGTAGAACACATCCGGTACAAGGTCATGACGCAATCTGTACCTGCTAATTGAGGGATGTACAGCCGTCATTCTCATTCTTGTTTGTGATTCATTTTTGTCATGATTGCGTTTACCTTGACATCAATAGATCTGATTGTTTGTGTTTACCCGACCCATAGTTTTATTTCATAGTGATTTTGTCTTTGTTTTGCAATAGAGTCGCAAAAAACACACATTCGTCCTTGGTAGTCTGATAGGCTGGAAGCGGCTGTGGCAAGACAGCCGCTAAGTTTTATTCCTCATCGTTGTTGCTGCAGGCAACGGCCATTAGCCGTAGCCGAAGCCGCACCTTATTTTCTACCCTTTGGACAACCTTGATTTCTGTCACCTCATTAAGATGTTCCCATAACACCGAAGGGGGCGGATATTGAAGGGGTGCAGCTGGTATTTCCGACATAGTGTACAGAATTTCATAAGTGCTGTTGTTTCGCATACTTTGCACTGATAATGGGAGATCTAAAATATTACAGGATGGAAGAAAATATGTTCAGAAAACAGGAGGGAGGGGTGTTGCAAATACTCTAACGTCATATACGCCTGAATGTGTCAGTCTAACTCCATTTACATAGGACGGTCAGTGCAAGCTAGTGGGTCAGGCTAAACCCAACAGCTGCCATTTCGAAACTAAGGTTTTTGACCAGTCTCCGGACTTGAATATATAATGTACTTTCTATGAAATTACAAAGTGGCTGGGAAGTCAGAGCCGTTGTTTCCAAAAGGCTTGTATAGTAACGAAACAGCAGACCTACAATAACCAAGCAGCTGCCATTTCGAAAATACGGTTTTCACTCAGGCTTCGGACTTGAATACAATGTACTTTCCATGAAATTACAAAGTGGCTGAGAAGTCAGAGCCGTTGTTTCCAAAAGGCTTGTATAGTAACGAAACAGCAGACCTACAATAACCAAGCAGCTGCCATTTCGAAAATACGGTTTTCAATCAGGCTTCGGACTTGAATACAATGTACTTTCCATGAAATTACAAAGTGGCTGAGAAGTCAGAGCCGTGGTTTCTAAAAGGCTTGAACAGAAGCACAACAACCGACATACAATAACCAAGCAGCCGCCATTTCGAAACAACTGTTTTCACCCAGGCTCCGGACTTGAATATAATGTACTTTCCATGAAATTACATAGTGGCTGTGAAGTCAGAGTCATGGTTTCTAAAAGGCTTGTATGTATTCAAAACAACCGACCTACATCCATTTTGATTAAGTTCACCTGATAATCATACCGTGCATTTTTCTCCTTATCGTGTACATGTAACCCGGTCTCTCATTAGGGACACAAAGTGCAGTTAGTTATGACCATGCACTACTGCTCACATCTGTTACTAAGGCAACATGATATTTGGGTTTAGGGTTAGTTTTTGGCCCCAAATTTGGCGCCAAATTATTGTTCTGTCCTATATACTGTTAGTAACAAGAGTGTGTTGTCATTCTGTATTTTCCAACGAAATAGGCTGACGAGGAAACCCTATTATAGGAAGGTTAGATCATCATATCATGATATGAAATATTTATTTGTCATTTAGCCATGAGCGTCGAATTGCGTGCAGCCCCATCCCATTGGAAACACGATAGGCCTATATGTGTCCCCCTCACTGGTAAATAAACAGCCAACGGTTCTTTAGTTTCAAGCACCGGCAGCGGAAGATCCATAATTTCCATCCAACATAATTACACCGCAACCTTCTGATCTAATTTATCAAACACATCCAAAAGTGAAAAATAGGTTATTTATATACAAGAAGCCGTAATTGCATTAACAAGTTGGGGAGTTAGTTTGGCGAGGGCGGCTTTTCGACGCGAAATGCGAGCGTCTGCCGAAGCCGTGAAGAAAACGAGAGAGTGAAAATGACCAACACGTCCAACGTGTGATGAATGCTGAATCGTCGTCGACTAGACGTAATTCAAGTCATCAGGAGTGATATATGATTGACACGGTGTACATTCGCATTTTTTTTAAGGTTTCTCTCTGTGACTTGGACATCCATCAACGCTATGTGCAGTGTAACAATGCTGTGGCATTATTATGAATAATACATACGAAATGCATTGTGATGTTGTGGAATTATGGCAGACGATTTGATGTAATGCACAATTAGTAAAATACACACGCTTGCATCCAAATTGAGTCACCGTTAAAGGTACACGTTGCCTTGAATCGGCCGAGTTGGTCAAAGCGTTTGTAAACAGTTTGTTATAAAATGCATGTGGTTAGAAAGATGTTTAACTAACATAGTTGGCCATTTTATGGAGTCAAACTTTTGACTCCACAAAATGGCCGACCGTGTTAGTTCGCAAAGTTCAAGGAAAACCACGCAATTTCGAGGCATATTTGTGTGGATCATTGTATTCTACTTTTAAAACATCTTTCTAACCATTAGCATTTTATAACAAACGGTTATAAACGATTTGTACAGACCAACTCGACGCGTGTACATTTAAAGACGAAAAGTAGTAGTGAATTCAGATGCTCCAGTAGAACTCAACTATTCCCTTTTTTCCCGGTCATTTTCGACCAAACAAAAAAAGGGGCCTTTTTAATTTCCATGCACTCGCATTAAAGTGATTAGGCCTCTTCAGTTGAGAACGTTTATTCATTTTTTTCACTTGGAGCCAAGCGAATTGGTATAGCGTTTAATACTCCATTAAAGGAACATTACAGAATCGGTTTTGCTAACAAAACAGTTGCTGGCAGTGTAAGCACTTTATGTAATCCACCATATACATAAACTGACAAACCTGTAGAAGTTTGAGATCGATCGGCCATCTGGGTCACGGGAAAATAGTAAAAAAATCGAAGTACACATTTGCGTGAAGTCATATAGATTCAACAAATGAATAAAACGCTCACTGAGCAATAAACTCCAATCGGAAAATTAGTGTATTCATTTCTCATCAAATAT
The DNA here is from genome assembly GCA_032158295.1 of Pycnopodia helianthoides. Lineage (NCBI taxonomy): Eukaryota > Metazoa > Echinodermata > Asteroidea > Forcipulatida > Asteriidae > Pycnopodia > Pycnopodia helianthoides. The sequence continues at coordinate 12,588,151 of CM063261.1, forward strand.
GGCATTTCAGACAGAAATATTTCAAGGGATATTTTCTACTATCATCATCATTAGACCGTGTAAGTTTTATGTAAAATCTTTGATCAAAAAGTATATTTTACAAGTTTTTTTCTTACCAATTCTGTAATGTTCCTTTAAATTTATTCGGCATTCAGTTTTTAGGCTCAGGAGGCGCAACACTTGAGATTTCTGCGAAAAGCTGCTGCTGCAAATTTGAATTCTGTTCGAGTGAATTGTTCGAGTAAATTGAATGGTTATCTTTCCTAATCGCATGACGCAAAAAAAACATTTTTGCTTACACTAAAGTGAATGTCACTGTTTTTATGAACTTTCAATTTCGCGCGAAATAGAACAACGCGAGATTCTCATTGGCTGCTTATTTGCCCAAAATGACCTGGAAAACCTATTTTTTCCACATAATAATAGTTTAAATTACTTTATGTTGCTCGTGCCCATTTTCATTAAAATATAACATAAGTTGTGAGAGAAATAAGTGGGTCGAATTTTCATTTCAAATCTGTTGGCAATACATTATGGATTTTCATTAAAATCGCAAAATATAATATTGACACAAAGGTAAGAAGGTAAGGAAAAGTACCTTATCGTCAACAGTTGTTTTTGTTGTTATTGTTCTGGATATCACATCACGTCATTGACCACCATTTTTGATGAAAAACAATGGACACGTGCACGACACTCAGCCAATGATAGCTCGTCGCGCGCGCGCCCGTTTCATCAAAGATGGCGGCCTCTTCATGCGTTCACATGTGCAGTACGCCATTGATCTACATTATACTGTAGATCAATGCAGCACGCGCGCGCACGCCCTCTGCGGTCAAAAATGGGCCAAAATCAAGAATGGAGACCACAAAACATTTAGTGAAAATGTAACACCTTTAAAAAGAAAATACTAACTCTAATGATATTTTACTCATGTTAGCATTGCTATTTCTATTATCGATATTGTTTCGATCAGAATACTTTTGTTTAGAATGTTCTTCGGTTGAACTCTTTGTTCGGAGGTTTGTGTTTTGTCGCTATAGACATCGGTGCGTAATACCTCTCGCATAAATTACGACACTTACTGGTAAAAAATGCAAATTAAACTTCATTACTCGACGTTTTCATACCAAAGGGATAGTAAAGAGGTATAATTTGATTGGGTAAAATTGTAAAATTCACGTGGACGGCATTACACTGTTATGGTTGAAGAACACAATAATTGAATATAATTATTGGACTTGAGTCCCTGGGGAGACGAAATACACTGGGCCGGTAACTAAGACACAATGAGTGCAACCTCGAATAATAAATGTCTACTACAATGAAGGGAACGAACATTGATGCGTTGCCGTGGTAACCGAACACTATGAAGAGTGTGTTTTATTAAATTACTTTCGAGCAATGTCACTGCATGATTTTTTTCTTCACCACGACTGCTAAAAAAAAAAGACCCATCAGGGTTCTCTCCGAAACAGCCCCCCCCCTCTCCTCCGGTTTGGCATAATTTGCATAATAAAGATATGCTGTGACGACAGCTCAAACAATTTGCATATATGATGATCATGTTTGCCGGTAACATTTCAAGGTGATTCGGCCGAATGGAACCAACCACAGAGAAGGAAGAAATGAAGTGGAAGTGTGCTGAGTTTTCAGGCCTCGAAATAATTATAAACTCTTACATTTACGACGGTTGTTCATAGCTAACCAGCAAGACGTCTATACCCTTTCAGACCGTAATAGTTTGTGCTGCAATTTGTACAAGCCTTGCTGACTTTGATCGCAGTATATTTCATTATCTGCTTTATTTAAAAACATTATTTTAAAGACAACAATCACGAAAATTGCTTAAAATGAAATTCAATGACACAAATCACAATCGAACATTTTAAATGATTCACACATTTTTAAATACGATGCTGTCCGGTAAATTATTATTATTATTTTGTTGCTTATCCTTTTTCCCAAGGCTGCATTAATTAACCTTTTCCCAATGGTTCGTTTATCTAACTTAACAATACCAAATTAGACCCCCCCCCCAAAAAAAAAAAAAAAAAAAAAAAGCGAACTACTTCCTCGGGGCACCGTTGCAATTAAGCGCCCAATAAGGCTCCTATTAAAAAAAATCCTTAATAAAAGTTTAATTCGCTTGCCCCAATTATGGGGAGAAAATCGTGAGAGCGACATCTTTACGGCGTGTCAATAAAATTAGCTTGACTCTAATGGGATCTAGATTCGTAATTAGATTTAAAACGTTGGCTTTGCTCTGAACAAACAACATCAGTACGGCGAGAGAAACCCCTAACATTTACTCAACAATAAATTGCACAGTATGGTAAGATTCTATACACGTGCACTTGAGAAGGCCTTTAAAAAATATGAGGCGATCGGTATGAAAAAAGTAGGTGAATTTAGAGCGGGGGGGGGGGTCATCAGGCCGCGGGGACAGGTTTTATAAAATGTCCAAGTCACGAAGACAGATTTAATGGCTTAAAAGGCGTTCTCCAGTGATGGGTGGTTTATAATTAAGTTACGTGCGACAATATTTGTCGAGTCTGGACGCAGCTTGATTGTGGGAGGATCTCGAGACGGAACATTTCTGGATGTTTTAGGCAATTACAGCGTTTTAACGTATTGGGGGACTTGAGTGAGCCCTTGATCCTAGCTTCAAGTGGTGGAGGACTGTATTGCAGTCTTGACGCGTGCCGGAGTCTGGATTGACTGCCGAATTAAGTTGATGACAATCGGAACGTATACAAAGCGATCCGCCAGATGAATTGGTAGCCTGATCTAAAATGTGGGCCAAGTTAGAATTTTCAAGAGGTGAGACTCGATGCTTGGCGAAGCCATTTTGTCGTTGTTGTTGTTGTTTTGTTTTGTTTTGGGTTTTTTTGTGTGTGAAGTTTTTTTTTTTTTTTTTTTGGGGGGGGGTCGTCTTCACAAACCAATACGAGGCTGAAAGGGAAACTAATCTGGCCTCGTTTTGATTCATGGATAATCATAGTCTCCGTGACTGTTATAGAATGCAGGGAACGATTAACCTATGGCTTCGTCAGGGAGGTTGAGTAAATCACACACCAACGGACGCAAGTGTCCTCATCTTCCTTTGTGTTCTATTTTCACATTTCGATGAAAACTATTTCGTCAGCAGGACTTTGTCCACGAAGAGCCCCTTGCATCGGCCACCATCGCTGAGATCAAACTGTGCAAACAGTGCACACCTCTCAGCCAATTGTGATAGGTCTTCATTGACCACAGTGAGGGCGCTGTTTTGGGGCTTGTGACGTCATTATGCAAGAGGTGTATTGTTTTGAATGATCCCGTTCAAACTCAGGACTGATGTGTGGGATACCCCCTATCATAGCCTAGATGCCAGAAGGGAACATAAGAAAGCTCAAGGATCAATGTGTTCTGGGCTTCAACTATGGCAGTCCCGCAGGCGATTTTTGTTCTGCAGGCATACTTCGTCAAAACAGTCAACAGTTAAGAGATAGGCTGTTCTTTCCTATCCCTCAACTGTTGACTCCATAGCCGACGTGTGCTGCAGAAAATAAATTTGCGTCCCGCAGAGGACACCAATAACAATTCAATATGAGTCATGATGTCCCTTCGGGGCCACCGTACTTGTTCATTTACATATTGTTTTATTTAAAATCTTTGGACAATAATAATCTTGACCAAGTACAAAAGTGTTTTAAAAAACGGTCATCCAAAAGATGTGTCTTCCACAAGCCCCTGGTCATAAAATTCTAATAAATAATTATTAAGAATACTAAAACAAATTGTTGGAAATTTGACCGTTTGTTTCTCTTCTGCAGATGGGGATATATCATACGCCAGTGACGTAGACGATGGTTTTGCCAGGCGGAAACAACGACGTAATAGAACAACGTTCAGCTTACAACAGGTTAGCTCGTCTATCATTACACTTGATACGTCACCAGATACGTCACCAGATACGAAGATTACAATAACATAGAAACCAGGGACCAATTCAATCAAGCCAAGCACGCAAGTGGTTTAGCAGATAGAAATATTGCTTAGCATAAATAAGTTACCAGCTGAAAACACTGTTGTAACATATACGGGGTTGTGACTGGTTTCCCCCTCGGCACTTTCGCTCAGCAGATAAATATCTTTGTAAAATTGGGTTAACATAATGACCACAGAGCGGCCGTAACTAAAACCTGTTTCAGACCAGACTGACAAACCAACCGATATGTCCAATTCTAGCCTCGAATTCGGACACGGCCTAATAACCTCAATTGTGTTTCTTAATACCTCTAATTCCTACTAGCTTGAAGAATTGGAAACAGCCTTCGCTAAAACTCACTACCCTGATGTATTCACGCGAGAAGACCTGGCCATGAGGATCAACCTGACCGAGGCCAGAGTTCAGGTAAGGTCACTTCCGGTTTTTAAATTATGACGTTCGGTTGTTTGTAAATCCGCATAAAAATGGTATAGGCCTTGTGTCATTCAATGTTGATTTTCTAGGAGGATAGACAGCTATGCCCTTTTCGAAACCACTGCTTTTGCTTGGGCATCGGCTAAGGCTCTGTCAGCTCTTTTCATAAAGAGTGCTTTCGGTATTAGGGAGACAAGCAGTCGGGCTAAGCCTAAGCCGGAGCCCAAGCCCGCAAGCCGTAGTTTCGAACAGGGCCTTAGTAACTTTATTAATGGTTCAGCTACAACAGTAGACTTGTTTCATTACCAACTTCATAGGGAGCACTTCGGGGCCAAATTTACTTTTCATAGTTTGAAATTAGGATTGCACGCGCAGGGCCTATAGCCTGTCTCGTCAATAATTCAAGACAACTTTATTTATTGTCTACTAAATTTTCCAGTAATTGGATGGTATCTTGAGGCGTATACTCGCAGTTATAGATTAAACTAAAACAAAGTGTAGTAAGTATGTATGTACGTGATGTTATGAATATTAAAGGCTTTATGAGCGAGGTGTCGTTATCCGTGAATCACGACCGTAAACCTCCCCCAACCTTCCTCACACTCTTGCCCCACAGTGGTCCCCCCCCCCAACTTCCCGTCACTCGTCCTTTTCCTCGGTGAAGAAATTGCACGGGTTTGTTACCGAGGTGTTATACCATCTGCCGTGATTGGGCGAGGGAGGTGGCGGGGCCGTGGTCCCCAGAGCCCGGCGTGGTTGCATGTCGGGGACGCGGTGCATGGTGATTGCCCGCTTGGCTGGCTCGTAGCCAGTCAATATTAAGGCAGCTGTATTTATATATTTTTATCGCTGATTAATCTGCCCCGGCAGTGTTGATTTAGAATACGGGTCTTGATTGTTTACAGGTATGGGCTCGACAATCGTAATGAATAATACTTTTGCATGACAAGCTTTTTGAAAAAAAAAAAATAAACAATATCATAACAGACTTGGTCTTAAGGTTTTTTTTTCCAAGTTTCGAATTGACGATATGAACAACATGATCGTGTTTCTTTCTTGTTAGATATCAAATCTTAACAAACGTTTTGAAAGAAAAAGAGTTTCCTACTTATTTTTACAGCTCTATGATCACAATCTTGATGAACGTCATGTTGATATTTTATCCCCCAAAAAGTTTCTTCATAATTTTCAAGAGACAAAATCTAGTGAAGTATGACACACACACACACACAAAATCCACTTAGGCCTACCGTGTTCATTAAGGACCTTGGTCGCACGCATCACAGAAAACATTTCTAACCTAATATGGCAACATTTTATTTCCCGAAAAAGCCGTTCCTATTGTTGAAATGCGGTACCTTTGTCTCCCTGTATAGCTTCCTTAAAGTACAGCACCCAGTTCTTCGGGTGTATAGAAAACTCAATCAGTTTCTAGGTCACCGAACAGACGGGAGCTTTTTTAGAAGACGACCAAAAAAAAAAAAAAAAAAACTAACTCACTTACATCACCATTATGCTCCGTTGCAAACCATTAAAAAAAGATGGCGAGGGATGCAAATTGCGGGAGCACCTGGAGTGAGAGGTGTAAGGTGACCCTACCGTCCCCTCTCAGGACCACCTTGCTTCGCCGATCATACCCTCCCCGTAGACCCCCAGTAACAGTATCACAGCTCTCCTCGGCATCTCCCTGCCATCCCTCGGTGGACTTGTCTCCTTCGAATCTCGACACAGGTGCGGGGACTGTAATCATATAATTGAGTTTTGCTTCTTTAACATGATAAGGAATTGAGTCAATTAGATTATCGGTCTCCGAAGCGCTTTGTTGCCTTGGCCAGGGTGTGCTGTGCAAAGCCCTGCTAGTTTTCCCCCTCTCGTTCAATACTTGGTGGTTCGTGGTTTTTTTTTTTTCCTTCTTTCTTTTTTATAATGGGCGGGAAGCGAAGACGTGAGACATGTTTTATTTATATTGGATCCCCTCACTTCATGTTCCATCACCTCTGCGTCATATTTGTCTTGCTCGAATCGATAATTTATCATGTCTCTTTTATGTCAGCGTATAATAGATTAATAAATAAACAACCCTGTATAAATAACTGCGTTTTTTTCTATTTTGGGGTCGTAGATTTATTGTGCTTTATTGAGATACCTGAGACCCGATAAATCTGCCAGAAAAAAACATTCATCATTGATACGAATATATGACATTTATAGGGCCTTTTAAATCGTAACAAAGGGGTATTGCACCCTGTCATGGGGCAGTGGATGTCCTAAAACCATCTCATCTCTTTTGGAGTATGCAGCCCCGGAAAACCTAAATAGCAGCTGATCAAGAACACGACAATATAGTTGCATGTCTGTTTTATTTACACAAAATAGTAGTAGTAATCAAATAAACCTACAAAAATGATTGAATCCGAGTAAATATTGATTGACAAGCCACTAAAGAAAAAAACGGAAATCCAAACAAAACTTGCACCAATACACCAAACTCCAACGTCATGGTCAGAGAGAGAAAAAAAAACACACAACGAAATAAATATTTTTTACCAAATTTACAAAAACCAAACTCAAATTAATATTAGCACTGTGTTTGTTTAGCATAATTATACCATCCTCAATGTTTCAATCCCTTTACGATCTTGGCATTGCAAGTTTAATTGAGCAGACTTCATAATTTCACGCTCCAGTGGCCATGGTGGTTTTTTTGTAACGGTCCATGTGGCACAGTATGTCCTTTTTTCCCTCTTTTTTTCCCCTCCCAATCTCTCCCGGCCTCCATCGATACGCCGGCCTCCCAACGTCTCCTAACTCGGCGTAACCCCTAACGTCACACCCGGGTAATTAATGTCCGAACTGGTATGGAACCCAACCGTGGGTACATGCTATGAATACTCACCAGATATCGAATATAATTGGATACGGTGCCATTACAAGCTCCTCGAAGTTCCCGGGCCCCCCTTACTTGATGACAGCCCGCCTGTACTTCACCACGTCACGGGTCAGAATTTATTAGGTTTTTTTTTTCTTTCTTCATGAGAGCCAACCAAAAGGGCCCGGGCACGTGGCGTGGCATCTGGTGTAACAGTTACTGTTTCGGCTTTAAAAAAATAAAAATTAACAATCTCATCCGTGTACAAAATGCCATACGCTCCCCTCGCAAAACATTGTCCTTTGTCTTAATGAGACAGATACTTATAAAAAAAAAGAAGATCGAGGATCAATTTTGCAGGCCTTAGAAGCTTTTTGCTAAATGCCTCGGGGTGCGCGCAGAGAGCCATTAACGGCACATGCAAGATTCTAATGACAAGAAAATATGAATGTTAAATCAACCACGAAGTCTCGTTTTTATACAGAACAACAAAAGCTGTCCTGCCGTTTCAATTTCCGGATCACATGTTCAGCTCGCGTGACCTATATCACGAGAAGGCCATCTTTGTTTGATGCCGAGGGTTCACCGGTAGTGTTTATAGCCAAACACACAAAAGGGGCCAGTCTATATAATTCTAAACCACGATTAACTATACAGTGTACGATATAAATAACGAAGCTTTGTTGCCTTTGCAACCTGTTTAGAATCATAGTGTTGTAAAGGATTAGTTATAAAGGACGCTCTCGAAAAAACAATTTTTCATATTTTGCGTTGTGAGTGAACCCAAACCCTCCATAACATCTCGCCAATCCTACTTTAACAAAGGTTTTTCCTACATCACCCGGGTCCGAATTGACCCGGATTTGGGCCTGACCCGTGTCTGGGTCAGGTTGACCAGGAAAGCATAGTTAAAAATGGGATTTCAACTCGGATTATGCGTCAGTTCGACCCATTTCGGGGTCTTTTTTACACATTATTCTGGGTCATACTGACCCAGAAATCGGTCAGGCCTTAAAGGGCACGGATCCGGGTCAGCTCTGACCTGGACCCAATTTCATAATAATAATAATAATAATAATAATAATAATAACTAGATTTTATATAGCGCCAAATTACCGAAGGATGCAAGGCGCTTGAGGAAACAATAGAGGTAAATGAAAGAATTAGGACAGACCAGCTACTGTTTGGGGAAGAGGTGGGTCTTAAGTCCTTTCTTGAAGGATAGAACAGAATTAGTGTTTCTGATGGAGACAGGCAGAGCATTCCATAAGCAACAGAGAATGCCCTGTCACCTGACTTTTTGCGAGACTTGTCAACCACAAGGGATGTGGCATCAGAACTACGAAGGGAGTATGAGCATTCATGGATTGTAAGGAGAGAGGATAGATACTCAGGAGCACTCATAGAGCTGCTTAAGCACAAAAAGCAGCTAAGCACAACAAAATTATGCTCACCAGAAAAAGGTTACCAGCCAAACTACCATATCACATGTACAATTAGTGACTGGTATCCTGCCCATTTCTGCTAAGCAGACAATTGTTAAGCAATATTTTCTGCTTAAGCAGCTCTATGAAATTGGGCCCTGGAGTTTGCAGAGCGTACTGTTTTCTAGACGATATGGGGCTAAGTATAAATGTGTAATTATATTTTTGATATGCTGAGTTATTCACGCTGGCCTTAACCGGGGAGTAATCGACTTTCACTTCTTTCTATTCAGGTCTGGTTTCAGAATCGACGAGCCAAGTGGCGAAAAGCTGAACGCATGAAAAGTGACCACAAGAGCTGCGGTCACACCAGCGATTCCAACTCGACCGACGACTCGACCAAAGTGGAAAGCGAAGCATCGCCGGAGTCCACGACGGGGGGCGCTGAGGGGGAGGAGGGCGTCAACGCCAAGAGGTCGTCGTCGAGTCCCAGCGTGCCTGTCTCCCCTACGGTGACCACGCCCAGATCTGGTATGGTGACCGCGCCCATATCACCTGGCTCGTTTCATCAGGGACACGCCCCGTTGTTGTGGGCGGGGCCTGCGTCAGGGTTAGACAGGTAGGCGTGTACGCAACTATTATATGGTGGGCAGATAAAAATCTACCCCAAATTGGCAATCGTCACCACAGGAGGAACAAAATGGCAATCGATCATCTTCTGCAGATATTTAGTTTTAATTTATCTTTTTATTTATTTGTTATCTTGTTGTCAAAAGTCCGAGTAAAATTTAAAACGTGTTCGGCAGAATCAAAACGGTTCAGTCTGAAGTAATAATTCTTTAATTCTAGTTACCAAACAATAATCTCGACATCTTGTTACAAGTTCAGCCTTGGTAGTACGTGTTATTTCACAATAGAAACATGTCTGTTTTTTGTCTTTTTCTTCAAGATACAACCCAGCCTTGTGTTCATTTCCTGCCTCGCTAACAACGCCTTACGCATCGCAGCTGATGTCATACGCAGCAAGAAAAGGTAATGGTACAACATTGCTATGGGAAATGGGTGTCAACGGAGGGGAGGGGCTAACAAGGCGAAGGGGGGAAACCAATCGTATTTAAAATTGTTTGATGTCAAAAGGTTTTTAAAAAACGAAGAGATTGCCAAGTTCTGCAAATTGATGCCTCAAAATGGCTCTTTTGCACCTTCATCTTATCGCCGTTTGCCACACCCGATGTCTGAAACAGCGAATGCTCGAGAGCACCTAAATGTTTAAAGGAACGTTACAGAATTGGTTTTTGCTAACCAAACATTAGCTGGCCCTGTAAACACTTTATTTAATCCACCGTATACATAAACTGACAAACCTGTAGAAGTTTGAGATCGATCGGCCATCTGGGTCACGAGAAAATAGTGAAAAACCGATTACACATTTGCATGAAATCATATAGATTCAACAAATGAATAAAACGCTCACTGAGCGATAAACTCCAATCGGAAAATTAGTTTATTCATTTTTCATCAAATATGGCATTTCAGACAGAAATATTTCAAGGGATGTTTTCTACTATCACCATCATTAGACCGTGTAAGTTTTATGTAAATCTGTGATCAAAAAGTATATTTTACAAGTTTTTTTCTTACCAATTCTGTAATGTTCCTTTAAGAAGATAAACATCTTTGTAAAGACATGAAAAAAACACGTTGATAGCATTACCAATGAAATTATTGTATAGCTGTTAATATGTAACGCTTATATCTGTCATCAGCCAATGTGTTTTTAAACAATTATTTGTTTAAAAAATAAGACAAAAAATATTTTGGTTGTGTCATCTAGCTCGACCGTGTTCGCATTCGAAACTCTAGTTTACTGAAAACATGTCGAGTTAATATTAAGTTTACTAATTTGATTTTTTTCTCCCCAGATTCGTAAGTTTACTAATTTAATTGTTTGTTTGTTTTTGTTCAGGTTCGTACAACCCATTTATGTACGGCAGTTATAGTCTGGCAAACGGCCTCAAGTCCCCGCCTCTCTCATCATTTGCTGTAATGGAAAATCAAGAAAAGAGGTCACTTAGTCTGGCAGCGCTACGTATGCGTGCTAGAGAGTACAGCGAGGCGGTGGCCAGAGCGGCAGTTGGTGGGCCACGTGCTTCAGTTATTTGACAAAGTTTTTGGACATTGTTTTGTTTTTCCTTTCAAGGGTATTCTTCACTTGTAGATATTTTTTAAATTATCACCATGACAACGAATTGTGATATCGTGTGACTAAAATCAAACTGCACCCCAGCTTTATTTCACGAGAGTCATTATGGTTGTTTGTAAACAGGGAGTCGTGCGATCGTGGTTTTAAAAACCCTAGGGCAGGAGTAACCCCATGAATTACACACAATGTAGGAATTCAGGTTTCACTTGTTACTGGCTCCCCAGTAAGCCAAAACGTTTGATTGGCAGGGTGGGGGTGGAAACCTCATAACACTGCATGCACCGGCTGTCAGCAAGACATCTGTGCCCAATTTCTTTGAGCTGCTTAAGCAGAAGAAAATGCTTAACAGTGTTCTGCTAAGCAGAGATGAGCATGATACCAGTCACAAATTGTACACGTGGCATGGTAGTTTGGCTGGTAACCTTATTCTTGTGAGCATAATTTTATTGTGCTTAGCTATTTTTTTTTGCTTAAGCAGCTCTATGAAATTGGGCCCTGAAAATCCGCTTCAAAAAAAAACAGGAGGCTCCATTTTATCAGAGGGTTAGATCTAGGTAGGTCTGTACGTCTGTAAAAAGATTTGCACGAAGTAAATGAGTGAAAATATTTTTTCAGCCCCTTAAAACTAGACACTCTGGGACTTATCCCCCCCCCCCCTCTTAGATATGTGGAATGGCCCGGTCTAGGATATCAAAGACTGTGACTCTCCGATGATATTGCACTTTGGAGAAAACAGTAAAATAAAGAAAAATGTGCCATGGGTTAAATTGTTACGATCTCTCACTTAAAGGAACATTACAGAATTGGTAAGAAAAAAACTTGTAAAATATACTTTTTGATCACAGCTTTACATAAAAACCTACACGGTCTAATGATGATCATAGTAGAAAACATCCCTTGAAATATTTCTGTCTGAAATGCCATATTTGATGAGAAATGAATACACTAATTTTCCGATTGGAGTTTATCGCTCAGTGAGCGTTTTATTCATTTGTTGAATCTATATGATTTTATGCAAATGTGTAATCGGTTTTTCACTATTTTCTCGTGACCCAGATGGCCGATCGATCTCAAACTTCTACAGGTTTGTCAGTTTATGTATATGGTGGATTACATAAAGTGATTACACTGCCAGCAACTGTTTTGTTAGCAAAAACCAATTCTGTAATGTTCCTTTAAGGGTTTTATATGTTCGATGTCCCCTCAGGGCCACCATAGTTTTAACTACACCCAAAATAATCATCAAAAAGAAGAATTACTCATTCGTGGTGGTCAAGTTGATCTTACTCTGCCCCCAATTCAAAACCTCCACATTCCTAAACCTATTCTGTGTCTTACAAGGTGTTTTTGAGTACTTGGACGTCTGGACTCAGCCAAAAAGATGTTTATTTGTTACAAAGTTTTTGAGAGAAAAAAAAAAAAAACACAATTAATTTAAAGTGATTCATATTTTCACCGGCGTCTTTTACTTATAGGATCCATTTTTGCACCGTGTATTTTACAGCATAATTGATATTTTGTTTTCTGTACATGTATATAATATTATACGCAAAATATGTAAATTATTTATTATTTGGTAACATGTCATTTTTGTCACTGGTAAATTGTATGTAATGAAAGGGTGTTTCACACTGTTGCTATATTCCCGGGAATTTAACCCGATTAATGTGGATTATTTTAATGCCATTTTTGTCGGGTCTCCTATTAAACAAAGTAACGATAATGAATAGCTTTTCAAATACACAAAGGTGGGCAGACCATTTTTTTACTTCCAGTCTCGATTCGGTCAAACCAAGATGGCTGCATGGCTTCAGCTGCTGTGGCTAGTGCTTCTACCGTAGAATTGTAGAATTTTAGGGACATTAGCCACGTGCTCGATGTGTGGCATGGTGTAGGCCAACCCCCCTCCCTATTCTGTTCTGGGAATCTCAGGAATTCTTCAGAGTTCTAGGGGATGGGTACTTCTGTACCCATGTGTGTATTTCCTTCCTCCATGGTTACAGTATTTGAACATAATTATTGGGGGACATCCTCTGCCACATAATTATCGGCCATGGTTATACGTCATCGGCCAATAGTATTCCCATCTCTTCATGGTGCGGCCTTTTGTTTTTTTCACACGATGAAATCCATGTCACCAAAACGAGGCTGGGTGGGGTAAATATTCTGACCTCACTTCGGGTTGTATGGTATAGAATTAGTGTTCATCATTGCCATTTCATATTGACCAAGTAATTGTTATCTTAAAACATTTACATCTGAACAAAAGCTTTTGTGAGACAACATTACCGTATTTTTTATGGACCGTATCTTCGCAGTGTCTCAACTTCGATGAAAACCTTGTTTGAATACCTAAAGCAAACGATTTTTGAACTGCCCTGTTTTGATTTTCTTGTTTAGAATTATGCAATGGTTGTACTTAAACAATTAGTCATGGCACTTTTTTAAACATTGTGTCAAGAATTCTGCTGAAACGAACCGACGGTATTTGCTTCTTCTGTTAAAATTATGTGGACTGAAACTCAAATGATTAAGTTTATCATTAAACGACACACGATTTTGCAAGCGCACAATTTTGTTGGTTTATACGAACCAAATTATTTGGGTGAACAATATTGACGTCATTACCTTTAACAAACCTGTGCCTGAAAATGTACACCGAATTATGATAATCATTTCAAAGCGACATGCTGCTTTTGAAATAACAGTGGTTTTTTTTAAGTTTTTGTTTTATAGAATAATACAATCTAATGTAAAATAATGAAAACATTGCACCTCATAAAATGTGCCAGAGATTTTGGATGTATTTGACATTAAATTTAGTCCAAATCCTGTAAAATGCTGATCTTTTCCCTTACCTGAAACTACACGTGCCGTCTTTTGCAACTTATTTTCACGAATTTTGCACATTTTTATCAAGTTACAAAGAAGACAAAACTGGATTCGCTTTGACCTTCAATTCATCGGTGTACGCTTGGCTTGGTGTAACGATTTTGGAACAAAATGTTCCATTTTGTTTAGCATGCTGCCGGAGACGCATGCACACGTAGAGCATTCTGACACACGTACTAATCTTTCCCCGCCTGAGGGGCTGCGTTCTGCTCGCTCGATGCTAAAATCCAATCAAACCCATGACGACCAGGAGTCACGGCCCCTTAACTTGTTAGTCTTACAACGTTAACAAGTTTTTTATCTTGTCAAGGGGACAGGCGTGCTGATCGCTTGAGGGCCGAGGGGAGTGGGAGACAGTGCAATTGCCCTGTCGTCGTGCAGGGCAAATTATATTGTGTATTAAATTAAAGGGAGATTCAAGGTTGGAACCGACAAAATAAAGTTAATAAATATTCAGGTAAAGATTGAATTTGTCGTGTGCAGTTCATCAGTCTTGTAGTAGTGTTGCTGTTGTTTCGAGCGGTGTGCCAACTGTTTGGCCAGGATTCTGATGAATAATTCATGAGATGAATAATTCGTGAACGTTGAATGAGTGCCCTGGATGCGAGTCAGCCAACACAAAATCTGCATCCGAGACCGGCAATACACTTTATTTCCAAGCAACCAAAATGAAAAATTGAGGGTTGCTTTCGGGGGAACTGTACTGTTTGAAAGCTTCTTTCTCTCGATGAGATATCGGTAAATTAACACTTTAATTGCTTTGGGACTTACCTGAAATACGTTTGTCTTGTGTGTGCTTTTTTATTTATTTAATAGTGGGTTGCAAAATTCGATTTATTCAACGCAAATGTTTTCTCCAGCTTTTGGAAAGAAAGATTGAAGAGTGGAAATAATTATTAATGCAAAATGTTTGTCATTCTAACCGCACAATGATCGTTCCAGTGATGCAAAACGTCTGTTGACTTTGCTTTTTCTATAAACATAAGTTTATCCCGAGTGTGCCGTGCAAGGGCAACCAGTACCTTAACACGGCCCGTTTCGCCATACTTTTTACACCATGGTGCCCCCTTTTTCGTTTCCTCAGTTTGAATAAAATGAAGCCAAGCCGAGGCTGGTAGGAGTAAATCATTGCCTATAATGGGGTAAGTGGGAAACAGTATTCATTACCACTTATTGTATTTCAGGAAGCACAACAAACAAAAAGATGGCGCCTCGCACGAGCAGTACCCCGGGCCGATTAAATCGGCCCCGTTTTGGGACTGTGTACTGTCAGGGCACATTTGTATTGGTTACAACACACCACGTGACCTTAAAATAACCTTAAAAGTTCAAGTTGTGACAGAAATAAAAATGTTGGGAAGTCAGCTTTGAACCTGTGTATTGACTGCATTTACTGTCACTGAAAAAAAAATCATTTGCAATTAAATAAACATGTAGTAATTTACAGCTAAGTGATATTGATTGGGTAGAGAATACTGTTTCCCACTTAGCCCATTTAAGGCAGGGTGTACTTTTGGTAATTATTCTACGAGTCAATAGCCATAAAAAAAACTTACTTGGCAACGAGCTGACGGGAAAGCTCGATTTTTTTTTAAAACAACGTTAGTGTTAGAAACGAACTCCTTTGGAGTAATGTAGTTTTCAAAAATTAAATTTGAGAAAGGCTTCAGGCATGAAGACCTTCTCAGGATACACCACGTGAGGATACTGTTCTTTGACAATATTACTAAAATAAGCCAGAATTGAGTCCTCGGGCTCGGGTTGGCTCCATAAGTTGAAATCCTCCGTTGAGTAAAGGTATATATCCAGCACATTTGGTGTTCACACAAAGTAGACAAAACGTCTGCTTGCAAGAATAGCTCAGATGAAACCGGAAGTCCCCTGATTGTTCTTTGAAATTTGTGTCTATTATTCACTTGTTGGCAGAGAAACTAGGTCATGTTCTTAAAACACCAGAGTGCCTTTCCCTTCATTCCACGAGAGGGCGACAGAGCGATTTTTCGGACGCCTATGTTAAGTTTTATGTTTTTCTGTTTTGTTCTCGATAGGCCCCTTCGACTTCTTGTCTCTAGACAGTGTGAGTGCGTTTGTACAACCCTCTTGAGAGAAATGTATTTTTATTTCCAGGAAAGTATGTGTTTCGCTTTTTTCCCTGCGTGGATGAGTTTTAAAGGCCTGTACACTATTGGTAAGATCGAAAAACGCAATGTTCACAGATTCACACATAACTTACATGATTTAAAGTAAGTAATGGTAGAAAGGGTTCCTTAAAATATTTCTGCCTAAAATGCTATCGTTTGTGAGAAACGAGTAAAACAATAGTAATTATCGCGCGCGATAATTTGAAAAAAAAAAAAAAAACACATAAGATCTCTTTTTACTATTTTCCCGTGACCTCGATGACCAATTGAGCTCAAACTTTCACAGGTTTGTTTGTTCATGCATATGTTTAATCACACAAAATGTTGACACTGATTTTGAGCTGTTACCAAAAGTGTACAATACCTTTAAGTAACTCTGTTTTTATAGCAATACCACTAACAGGGTGTGGGTGGAGGTCGGTGAAACGCATGCAATACACAATATTAAATAGCGCCCTCAAGTGAACACGTCAAACCATTCAAAATGGCCGATTCGTCTGCTGCAAGAAGAGAAGCAAGAAAGCGAAGACTTTTACTGAGTTCTGAGGAAAGGCTGAAGAAAATAATTCAGCTAAATGAAAACATAAAAGGTGAGAATCATGGGTGGACTTGGATTTATTTTCTGTTGTCGTACTCAGAAAAATACATGTCGTATAAAATGTTTTAATGTTCAATTGAGCAGTTGGACATGTCAATGTCATATGTACACTACATCATCATGTAATTGTATGTATCATGTGTATTCATCAGATCGTCGATCATGTTGGATTGGAGTTCAGTTCTGCAGTAGCCCACCTTGTTGGGCTGTTATGGCTCTCTTTTAACATCGGTCATATGAAGTGTTATATCCGATGTTAAAAGAGAGCCATAACAGCCCAACAAGGTGGGCTAAGCTGCTAAGTTCTGCAGT
This sequence comes from Pycnopodia helianthoides, assembly GCA_032158295.1. Lineage (NCBI taxonomy): Eukaryota > Metazoa > Echinodermata > Asteroidea > Forcipulatida > Asteriidae > Pycnopodia > Pycnopodia helianthoides. The sequence continues at coordinate 12,604,998 of CM063261.1, forward strand.
TAGTTCTTATAAACATGATAAACATTGGCCTATGTTGACGTCTTTGACTTGAGTTGAGCATTTTCTTCCTCCATGGCATGAGTTGAGTATTGACTTTTTGAGTAAGACTGAGTTGACGCTCAGCTGTAAACCCTGACCAACCGTGACTAGGTACATATCTGGATGGGATCAAGGCCTGTACATTTTCTTAAAAGCAGCCTGTGCCTGCAGTATATCCATTAACATTTTAACATAATTATTGTTTGACAATTTAAGGATCCAGGTATTTTGAAAGAGCAAGCACGGACTTTCTCTCTCTTCACTTTCATGTGCAAAACCAATAGGCATGCTGCTAAAACAAAATTGTAGCTCATTACTTGATAATGAAGATTAAGTCCAAACAATAGGAGAACAAAGAGAAGTCTATTTTTCGTGGTCGATGTGTGTGCATTGTGTGTAACTGTAAGTGTAAGGCCTCCCTGACGAGGTGAGGTTGGTTTACATGTTGTAATTTTCTTAAGACAGGATTGGAATTATTTTAGGGTGTGACAGATTTAATTATTCTTTTTTTCAGAGGATGCAGGGCAAGAAAAGGGTGTGGTTGAAACTAAGACACACCCAGTGACCGACATAGCAGCAGCTGTAACAGTATCGGCTCCGCCCGTACATTCTGAGAATGCTGAAGAAGGGGAGGGGCAGTTCTCTTTACCAATAGAGACAATGAAGGAGGAGATCTCAAGTTATGCTCCAAGAAAGAACATCGAGACGAAGGTTTCATCCCAGAAAAATGAGACAGCGGAAATGGATTGTTGTGAAGAAGCGACTGAAACTGGACATCCGAACCTTGAGTTGACATTGGAATCAAACGTCGATGTAGTGTCCTCCGGGTTATCAGTAAATGACATCAAGGAAAATTCAAGACAAGTTTGTCCAACTCAAGACATAAATTCTGATGTGACGCAGGAAACTGTAACCATTAGCGACCAAGACAATCCCATACTGAGCAGCTGTAGTCCATCCCTACATTCCCTGTTTCCTAGCAACCAGACTCTTCCGACCAAACCTCATCACCACATTCCACCAAGACCACCATCTCAAAATGTTCCTTCATCCTCAGTGCCTTCCGCACCGTCATCGACAACGCCACCACAGACGAACTCTGTCCAAGACACGAGTAGATTTGCCCCACCCGCTCCAACTGAAAAAATCTTGACAACGAGGGAGGTATTTGTTGCCTTTGTGGCGTTTATGATGCGTTTGATGCTTGCTCTAGATTGGTTGACTCACTTTGGCACGCAGGTGAGATTGTCAGATGTGTTGTATTGAAAGATACTTTTTCACTTGGTTGTGATTTTTTTAATAATTCGAACTGTAACCCTTTAAATGTTGTTTCTATCTTGATTTTTTTAAAAAGAATCTTATCATAATACTTGTTTTTTCCTTCTTTTACCAGTCAATCATCATTCCGTTTGTAGCCATGCAGGCTTTGTTCTTCTCCTTGAGTAAAGGGTCAAAGGTAAGTTTTCCTTATGAATAATAGGTCAATATTATGAATATTCAGTGCTTCTTTTTTAAGAAAATTTATTGTGTATGAACCCACTGTACTTTTAATGCCATCTTTTAATAGTTCCCAGTATATACTATAACAAAGAAAGTTCAAATGCACATTTCATGAGTTGGGACCAGACAATTTTTCTTTCAAGCCTCATTTTGGTTACAATTAGTCTAATCATGCTAATGGAAGGAATTAAGATGGCATCATAGTGATACAAGGGGCCAAGTTCACGCACAAGAACTGTGGTTGACCATAGTTCGACTAACTTAGCCCGACCTCTGTCTACTCAACGATGGTTGGACTACGCTAGTCGACTATTTGGAACCAGCCTACTGGGCATGGTTGTATCGCTTGTTACCAATAGCAGTTTTCATAGCACAGTGCAGAGAGGAAAAGTTATGACGTTGATCTGACCTGTAATTACAGCAATCATACAGATGTTTTTTTACCAAGTTTTGCAACTATGTTACTCAATTATTTTATTTTAGTAAAGAGATTGCCATAAATTGGGGTCACATTTCTCTCACAATCATCTGGCTTGAGATTCTTAGGCACACGTTAGCATTTGCAAGATATGCATACATACTGAGTAAATATCGTCAGTCTATCTTTTATCTTAGAAAAAAAGAACATCCGTAAACAAACTTGACGTGACTAGAGTCGCAAGCACTTCAACTTCAGTGCGCATACGCTACCTAAGCCCATGAACCAGCCACCTGTTAACCATTTGTCCTTGCCCGAACTTGCTCAAGGCTGTTAAGCTGTGTCTAATTGAAGCGGCTAGGGCTATGGCCTTCGGCAGCAGCGATCACATTGAGGAATAGGGCTTTTCAGCAATCAAACCATAGCCACAAAGCTAGCCAAATCCACTGCCAAAGCCGTCAGTTCGGACGAGCAATATATATTGAATTATGAATGGTAACTTCTTGTCTTCTTTTTCCAGCAACCTTCCGGCGGGATGTTGCCAAACCTCCTCAGAATGGCAGCCATGTTTAGCGGGATTCCCGCAGCATCCATCAACAAGCTTCAAGTAATCCTGTCTGTCGTCAATGACACGATGGCGGATTTAGCGCTGTACTTATTTGTATTTCTTGTAACTCATGCAATGATTGAATTAATCTCAGCGGTTGGGCTTTGTATACTGGGGTAATAAACTCCAGGAATTTCAAAGTCTTTTTTTGACGAGATCATGTAAAAACAGCATGGTTTGGTTCATCAACAAAGCAAAGTAGCTCTCAGTGTAAAGTTCAGGGCCCAATTTCATAGAGCTGCTTTAAGCACAAAAAAGTAGCTAAGCAAAGCAAAAGCATGCTTACCAGAATAAGGCTACCAGCCAAAATACCATGTCACATGTTCAATTTGTGACTGGTAACCTGCTCATTTCGGCTAAGCAGAAGATCGTTAAGCAATATTTGCTGCTTAAAGCAGCACTATGGAATTGAGCCCACAGGTCTCGAAAGTGACACCGGACTGCTGGCCCGGGCCAGTGATTTTAGCATCGGGCCAGTAAACTCACAACCGCAAAATAATGCCTCATTCTGTAATAGCTTTACTATTCAGAAAAAGTTCACTTTGAGTCTGATAAAATATCTTTGGTTGAGTATCGAAATATACTTGCCATAAGACAGTGCTTAGCGCTTATTCAAATGTTAAACTGTTTGGAAAGTTTTTTTCTCATTTTGATTCTGGGTTTTGTAAAAACATTTTTGGTCCAGTGTAGAGTACAAATGTTGAGCTGCAAGCCCTGTGGTCGTGTGGATTTTTTCTCTAAATTAGAGCCCTGAAGTAGCCCCATCTATCACATCTACAAGGTTACACAGTGTGCTTAGGAACACTGCAGAAAAATAAAGAAAGTGCTAACGTTCTTTTTTTTTTCTTTTTTTTATTCAGAGAAATATTTGCATTAAAAAAACTTGGTTTTGAAAATAAGTATATTTTTGTAGTGAGCTGATTCCTGATGCTGTCTGTAACAATTAGTGCTTTTAAAGAATCATTTCTGAAGAATAAAGAAGATTTTATGAGATTAAGTTTAGTTGAGCTTAATGTGCAATTCTCTAACCTTTAAAATTTGTAAAAATTTGTTAATGACATTTTATGTGCCCTTTTTGTAGGCGTTATACAGGATTGGTAGAGCTGAAAAAAATAGTCGCAGACAGTGTACATGTTTTGTGTGATCAACCATACATGAAATAACAAACCTGTGACAATTTGGGCTGAATCCGTTGTGTGAGTCGGGAGAAAATAGTGAAAAACCATGCACAATTTTCAGCATGTGAACACATTGTCCTAGTTTTGGTTGTAACGAACCGAAATCATCTGCTGCTTTTTTTCTGATATAGTTTTCTTGAATATTCTGACTTCATTTCAGAGGGAAATATTTCATACACAAAATGGATCTGGTATGAACTTCATAATCAGTAAGCTTTCAGAATAAAATTAAACAATATGATTTGTTTATCCTTACCAATCCTGTATAATGCCTTAACAAATTAAAGTGCAGTGTGATAACTGCAAGCCAATTTGATATCAAAATAGTAACAGTTCTTTTCTATTTTTATTATTTCATATTTTCTTCTTTTGTCATCATCAAGCATCTGGACTTTGAAGATTTTTTGCAAATAATGATATCATCTAATTCAGTCTAGCGTAGAGCATGCAACTTCTCAGTAGATCAACTGTTTTCTGAGGTGCATGTGTCGTTGAAAATTGAAAAACGCTGCAGATATTTGTATCCACAGCATTTATTATTTTATTTATTTTTATATATTTTTTTGGGGGGGAGTTGAAAGGGAGAGGTTGGGGGTGGTAAAATAAAGTTGCATGCCAGATCATAGTTCTCTGTAATTAGACCTTTGAAGTGTTACTGGTTGTTTGTGTACCAGGGTAATGGCATGTGTTTGTTGGATCTTTTAGACACAAATCTCTCGAAGTTTTGCTGTTTGGAGTTACTCCTTATCCTTTTCAAGAGTTGTTCATGCACCCCCCCCCCCAAAAAAAAAACCAACACACCTACAGTGTGTTGTAAAGAGTGAGTAGTTGTTAAGGAAAACTTAAATTTGTCTTTTGAAATACAACCAGCGGAACATACGGTCCACCGTTTTGTGGAATCAGTTGGTTCCACAAAATAGCGGACCTTGTTCTGTCATGAAACCACACAATAATTTCAAGGGATATTTATGTGAATCATTATATTGAAAATATCCTTCCAGCCATATTCAGTTCAAAACAAACACCTTTTATTGCCCAAAGTGGCCCAATTCGAAGGCGACATGCCCCTTTAGAGTTATTCATACGTAGAGAAAATAAATGTATAGACCTTTCCATTGTTGATAAACAAACCGCGCTGGTTGGCATGGCCGGCCGAATGTTAGCAAAACAATCAATCGTGTTTAAAGAAAATGTGACCAAATTCGACATTTTCTGTAAAGATTCATGAGCTGAAATAGCTCTTATGATTGGTTGATTTGTTTCCAACAAATTCAACATAATTTAAAATATTTGTGTAACATTGCTGAAAACTATGGCTATCTGTTTTTTATTTGCATTTATGGCTTTCTATATTTTTCGAACCTCGGTTGGCAAAAACTCGGGCTGTGACGTTGCAATAGAAAGGTCTATTGCATAAAAGATCCTTTGTATCATGGTATTAATTTTGGGGGGAAAATAAAGTTGTTGAAAAATATTGAATCTCATGAGTTTGTCTGTCACATTTATTTTCTCAGTGGGTCGGCTAGTTTGCTCTACTTTCTTGGTTTTTTTGTGCCATATAAAATTGCAAAACATTGTACAACTATCTCTGTCGAATACAATTTTCCCTTTTGGGGTAATTACAAATTGGATGCCTGATTTGATGGCACTTTTTTCTCTCAAAAATTACCTTTCCTTAAAATGAATTCTGACAAGTTTGGAAAAGGAGAATTTTTTGTAGAAGCTTGCTTACCTATTCTCCTCCAAATCACAAGGTCGTGGGTTCGAATCCAGCCGAGCTAACTGCTGATTTCACTATGACTAGAATCATTATTCTTGTCTAGTTACTGAATCATTACTTGTTGATTTGTGCAATTCATAATAATAGATGTTAAACAAATGTTCGTAAGAGAGAGATTGGCTGATGCCAGCTTGGCGTTTATATCCCCTTGTGGAGTTTTGCCGAGTTCCCTTGTTGGGAAGCTCATCAAAAAGAGAAGAAAAAAAAACATATTCCAGAAAATACATCCTCCAGAAAATACAATGTATAGACAATCGAATCCAACTATTCCATGAATGACTAAACAAATTGGAACAAAAAGTAACCCCAATAAAAATGTATGCTGATACATGATAATTGATAACAATAAGAAATCTAATTTATACAAAATTATTAATCATTTATTCAGCAAAATTATTAATGGTTTATTTAGAAGACTGAATAAAACAAACAAATTGAAACCAAAAATAACCCCAATGAAATGTTATGCTGATACATGATAATTGATAACAATGACAAATCTCATTTAAAAAAAATTATTAACAGTTTTTTTAGAAGACTGAACCTAGAGTCTGGCCTATAATTATGTAACACCTCTTTAGCAATATTATGTTTTATTAATAAGAAATGGTTGGCAGCAACAGATGTTGCAAAAATGTTGTTTTACAACATAATAAAAGCTATTAACAAATAATTATTCAAAAATATTTATTTTGTTTTATTGTAGAAAAATAAAACAAAGTCAGTAGTCAGTAATCATCTGGTCTTCTGGTCATGTTGTTTTATTTTGGGCCTTTAAAAAATTGTCTTTAATTATTATTTTTTAGGACCAGAATTTCATTGTAATCAATAATGTTTCGTTTACGAGCATCAAAATCTACTCTCTTTTATTTGTTTTATCCCCGGTCGTCAAAACAGAGCAAAAAGAAAGCAAATGAAAGTAGGCAGGGGTCTACTAAATCAACAGCAGCTGGCACCTTGGAAACGCCCACATGCGTGAAAGCATTTCGTTATGGAGCGCCACCAATAATGTTATTTATGCCAACCGGTCGTTTATGACGTGGCGCATCCATTTTTGTGAGTTTTCCTTCTGAACGTCTCGTCTTCACGGAGGAAGGGTAAAATAAGGTTCATCTAATCATTCATCATCGTCTATTTCCTCTGGTTTTTCAGAGCCAAATTCATGCAGAATGTGGAGGGGAATTTTAAGATTATCATGTGTACTTTCTGCTGTGTTTTTGACTGTGAAAGCTGATGAACACACCCACACAGTAAGTGATTAATTTTGTACTTTCTACTATTTATACAATACTTTTTTACGTCTACGTAATGTACAACAGTCACAGTGTATGCAGTATTTTGTTTTATATTTTCATCGCGTTTTCAAAAGATAACAATTGTTTCCTCTTTGAAGGTGTATATATTTAGTTGATTTTAGAGTTAAGTGTAATTTAAGGCAACTGCAGTCCGACAAATTGAACACAAGAGGAAGAAAAGGAAGATTGGTCAAAGATTTGATAGAAATTTAAAACAAAAAGTGTGTCAGTGACAGTGGGCCGGGTTGGCCCGAAAAAACATGGGCCAAAATAAAATCTGTTTCATACAAAGAGTTCTTGTTAAGAATAGTACTAGCTTTCAGCTTCGTACCGTAACATCAAGTATCTTCCACTTGTATCTGTTGCTGTGTTTGCTGTAAACATGGTAAAACTTTGCAACCACTCGGCAGCTCTGTCGTCTTTCGATCATGTCTGACACAATTGCCAATGAATTGAAATTGGACAGAATCTTTGGAGTCACTTTCATTGTTTCAGGATTCTAATCTAACATTACATGGAACTGATGTAAACATTTTATGAAATAATACTCTGTATTGTGCGCCATGTTGAATCTGCAATGTGCGCTGTGGTGTCAGGGTATGTTGTTTGTTTCAAACGGACATTTAGTTTTACACAATTCGTAACTTCTCGTTTGCTTCTCGCGGCTGTGTACTGTGTCAAGACAGTGCCATTATCAAGTTGCAGAGTTCAAAATTAACACTGCACCGCAGCACACGGTGGAGATTCAACATGGCACATATTGCTGCGAAAAGGTCTGTTAAATTGGCTTGCCAAATTTAGCAGGTTTTGAGTGCTGTGTGACCATGGTGACTGTGAAGTATACAAGTACATGTAGCAGTACAGTAGCACGGTTTAAATAATTTGGCGCAACAGTGCCTCAGTCTTATGGCAAATGCAATATTTATGGTCCCAAATGGCATAAGTGCCAATTTGAATTAATAAGTAAAAAAGGCTACTCTTGATTCGCTCTAATGGTGAATTTCATACGTATTTCATGTACATGGCACACAGGGACATCCATGGATGCTTAGTTGCTTAGGTGACTCATTAGTCATTTTCGTGTAATTTTAAGGAGAATCTGGAGTCCTCGTAACTGCCCAGTGAAAGCCATTTAGTTTTTTCAATGCATCTCATGCCACGCCCCTCCCCCCTTCCCAAGCTTGGTTTAAAAAAATTGTTATTTTATGCCTGCCTTTTACCTCAATGAGGGCGCTGTTTGAGCTGTGTGATATTAAACACAAGGTTTCCACTGGGAAAATAGCAATGTACATGTTTGTATTGACATTGAATTATTTTCTTGCTAACGCTAGACCTTAATTGACGGAGGCAATGAGGGCAATTGCCTTGATGTCCCTAGTCATTGCCTTAGTGCCCTTTAAAATGTTGCATAGAGTGCATTAAAAATTGCGAGTATAATCACGAAGTGAAATCTAGACTATGTGAAATCTAGACTATTTCATTTCACTCGGCTTCGCCTTATGAAATGGAAAAGCCAGATTTCACTGAGGGATCATATTCTGTGCAATGCACAAAAGAAATGCATTCAATATTCGTTTTATATAACTCACAGTACACATTGATCCAATATGTCAATTGAGTCAACAAGGAAATTCATCCACCTCACACTCTAAAATGTTAAAACCCCTTCTTAACAATGTGGGCAACTCAAACCTTGTCCACCGTGACATGACCCTGCCTCATTTGGACACCTGGGAATGCAGCGTCCAATAGTTATCCACATTGGACTCCAATAGTAAATACATGGCAAAATAATGGATGACAAATGACGAGGACGAGTGTGTGGTACATAAAAATTAGTATTTCCCTCATAGAGGTGCCAATAACTAAAGAAAAATCGCCTTGCCCTAGGACAAGAATAAAGTGCACATAAGGCCTGCAACACATGCAGTAAATAACACTTATTTACCTTTTTGTCCCTCGCAGTACACCCTGAAGGAAGAGGTCGTACTATGGATGAATACCGTTGGTCCATATCACAATCGGCAAGAGACCTATGGGTTCTTCTCACTTCCGTTCTGCCGAGGAAATAAGGCAGAGATCAGTCATTATCACGAGACGTTAGGGAAGCTCTCCAAGGTGTTGAACTGGAGTTCAGTGGGTTGGACATCGATTTTGCAAGTAAGAAATAGTTTGAAAGTGAATATCTTGTTCTTAACCTCTTTAAGATTCCTGTAAATAATGACGGCGCCCTTTAACCCTCCTACTGTCAGTGACTCTTGGCAACATTTTCCAGTGAGTTGACCAACCATTTGAAACCATTGGACTGCCAAGGTTGTGTACGGTGGCACAACTGCACAGAACTAACTGTGTACTGTGTACATGCATTTCCTCATGGTATCATATTGCAGGCTGGCATAGTTTATCTGTCATTCAAAACCACAGTGAATGGTATTGAATGGTCAGACAGCAAGAGGGTTAAAGCTTTTGTTTGTGATGTGACGGTCAGTTTGTAGTAACTGGGTGAGAGTTCATGTTTCCATGTCCAGCCACAAGCAGACTATGATCACGACGACAGTCCCCTCTGAGCCCAACCATGCTGAATTGGCATCGCAGGTCATAGTTCGAGATGGCCACCCACTTCCATTTTTTAGTTAACCCAAATAGTAGACTACAATCTAACCAAAACCTTTTTCTTTGATTTCAGCGGAAATGCCACAAGCGCAGTACTGTGAAGTTGACATGACTGAAGATTCCTACAAAGCCTTTACGTATGCAGTCAAGAACCACTACTGGTACCAGATGTACATTGATGACCTCCCCATCTGGGGTAAGTAAGAAGAAACAAAAATTTAAGAGTCTTCCTCCAAGCTGATGATACATGTAAGACATCAGCCCCAAAAGTGTGAGATTTGGCCAGAATGCTAATCATATATCTGAGACATTTTTTTGAGAAGAAAGTACCGTGCAAGTTAAAGGCAACCAGGTACTGTTTACAGGCAATCTTCACTTTTTTGAAAATCTACTCGGAAGTAAAAGAGACTCTTCGAGAAATTGTTGATGTGCTTCTGTAGTGTTCCTTTTGCAGACAGTGCTGTTGGTTTCCTCCAAGTTGCCGGTGAGCCTGCCTTGTTTGACGAGAGTAGATGACTCTCTCTAGCTGGCTATTTACAACTTGTTTTATCGATGTACTTTCTCCTTCTAGGTATTGTTGGCGAAGTGGATGAAAGTCCAGAGAAAGGGCCAGACTACTACATCTGGACTCACAAGAAGCTGGACATTGGCTACAATGTCAACCAGATAGTGGACGTGAATCTGACCAGTGAAGTCAAGGTCAAACTGGAGAAAGGAGTTAAAATTCCGTTTACATATCAGGTATGAAGACCTTATAACCCAGGGCTCGAATTTTACACTGGACCCCCAGGCCCAAGGCCAGTGATTTTTGCCCCAGGCCAGTAAACTCATTTAGTACTCATATCAACCACCAATACTCCATGCTGTCCTGCCAAACTGGGTCAATACTGTCCTGCCAAACTGGGTCAATACTGTCCTGCCAAACTGGGTCAATACTGTCCCCAGTCACAAAATGTACATGTGACATGGTAGTTTGGCCGGTGACCTTATTTTTGTAAGCATAACTTTGTTTTGCTTGGCTACTTTTTGTGCTTAAGCAGCTCTATGAAATTGGGTCCTGGTCACTATTAAATGTCAATTTGAATTCTTGGGACTGAAATGTCTGAATTCGCTGTTATACTATTTCACAGAACTATGACAATCACTATGTTTACTTTTTTTGTTTTTCTGTGCCAGGTTAATTGGAAAAAATCCCAGATGAACTACAGAAAGCGTTTTGACAAATACCTGGATCCCAACTTCTTCAACCACAGAGTGAGTATTGATTTTATTGATTGATTGATTGATTGATTGATTGATTGATTGTTTATCCTGGGGAAGACTTCTTGCGAAACACTGTAGAACAGTGATGAGAAATTGCAGACTTTTATCTGAATTCAGGTAATAAAACACAACGGAAACTGACGGGTTAATTTTAATTATTTGGGTTTGAACAAAGACAAATTTACTGAAGTGGATTTAAACCTGCTAACCTCCGGTTGTATTGGCGGTCTCGCTATTTGTCAATATCTTTAGTTCAGGGGTGCCAGTCAGAAGCCATTCAACCTTTAACTGCTGTTTATAATACTGAATTCAGCCATTTTTTATGTCTGCGTGCCTGGTGAATAAAAATTTGCTGTAACTTTTTCCCCAGATATGTAGAAATCATGCTCTGTGATCTACTTTTCCAGCTTCTTGAAATCTCTAATCCAGGCCCAAGTTTTTAATGCATTTTCCTGTAAATGGGTTATCAGTAGATTTTTGAATAAATGTTGTTCTTTTGATATTTTGTCCCTTTTTTTATTGCCCACATTTCCTTGTAAACATACTTCTTCAACAATTTTGTTTCATTTCCCCTCATTTACTCTTGTATTATCTCCATAAAGCCCAGGCGTTTTGAACGGAGTGCTTCAAAATACAAAACCGTGTTGTTTTTGTTTGTAAACATTAAGCAGAATGTCGGACTTATGATTCTGTTCTCTGTTTTTGTAGATTCACTGGTTTTCAATTTTCAACTCCTTCATGATGGTCATTTTCTTGGTGGGTCTCGTGTCCATGATCCTTATGAGAACACTACGTAAGGATTACGCCAGATACAGCAAGGATGAGGACCTTGATGACATGGTATGCAATTTCGGTTGTGATTTTTTTTCTAACAGATAAAACCTTTTTAATTGTTGCATCCTCCTTCTCAGGAAGCCGTCTGACTTTTGCAGGATATCGTACTGCGAGCCCAAATAACAATTCCTTATCATTGGGCCAGGCATATCAATCTTACTCGAGTCCAAACATTAAAGGTGTTATACAGGATTTGTAGAGCTGACAAAATAATCACAGACAGTGTTCAACCAAAATCAGTTTTTTTTTAAAGGTTTGCAGATTCAGTTTTCTCGATTATGACTTTATTTTAGAGGGGAATTGTTCAACGAAAATATGGTTTTAGAACAGCAATTCCAAGAAAATAATCCTGTCAGGGTGGAAATGATAAATTTGGCCGATCTCCGGCTTTTAACTGGTTGAAATTTCTCATCAGGAAGCTAAATGGAAATTTTTTTTTTTTTTTTCTTGGCTAGGAGCGTGACCTTGGGGACGAATACGGATGGAAACAGGTGCATGGGGATGTCTTCAGACCAGCTTCATACCCGATGCTCTTCTCCGCTATGATTGGTAGCGGTTATCACATGGCCACGGTGGCTCTTGCGGTTATTCTCATCTCCCTCTGGGGTCATCTCTACACAGAGTGAGTAGAGTCAACCATGGATTATCTTTTGATTGGCCATTTAAAGGAACATTACAGATTTGGTTTTTGCTAACAAAACAGTTGCTGGCAGTGTAAGCACTTTATGTAATCCACCATATAAGTTTGAGATCGATCGGCCATCTGGGTCACGAGAAAATAGTGAAAAACCGATTACACATTTGCATGAAATCATATAGCTTCAACAAATGAATAAAACGCTCACTGAGCGATAAACCTCCAATCAAAAATTAGTTTACTCATTTCTCATCAAATATGGCATTTCAGACAGAAATATTTCAAGGGATGTTTTCTACTATCATCATCATTAGACCGTGTAAGTTTTATGTAAATCTGTGATCAAAAGTATATTTTACAAGTTTTTTTCTTACTAATTCTGTAATGTTCCTTAAAGGTAAATTCCTCCAGTCCTTTGGCAAACTAAAAATAGCCCGTTTAAAAATTTCAGTTAAAAATCTTTTTGATAAATATTTGCCGTTTTATGATAAACGTTGACTGTTTTATGTCTATGCTGTTTGTTTTACAGTCGGGGATCCATCCTGAGCACCAGCATCTTTGTTTATGCAGCAGCGGCACCCGTCAATGGATACTTTGGGGGTGGCCTCTACTCAAGAATGGGAGGTAAGTTGAGCCTCAAACCTAAGGATGGTTTGATGGTGTCCTTCCTTGCTTCCGGTCCCAATTTCATAAAGCTGTTTAGCAGAAGATACTGCTTGGGACATTTCTTTGCCGAGCAAAAGTATGAATGGGGCACCAGTCGCAACAATGTAAACTTTATGGAATTTTGGCTGGTAACCAATTTCTGCTAAGCAATATAATTTGTGCTGAGCAAAAGCTTGCTAGCAGAATACATACTAGGTTATTTTGCGTTGTTCAGACATTTTCTGAGGGCAGTGGATTTACTTGGTAAGTCTGCTGCCACCCAGTACTTCCCCCTGTTCTCCCATTTGTGGTGTCTTGTGGCCGAGCGGTTAAGAGCACCGGATTCAAGCTCCCGTGTTTCTGATCAGCAGAGTTTGGGTTCGAGTCCCGATTGTGGCATTTGTGTCCTTGAGCAAGATCTTCACCATAACTGCCTTGTCCTTTGGAGTGGACATTAAGCCATAGGTCCCATGTACTAGGATTGGTAGTGCACGTAAAAGAACCAAGAACATTTATCGTGGAAGAGTAAGGGATAACCTTGGTGTTTCTGGTTCACATAGCAAGCACCCTTGTTTCCTCAGGCTTACGAGCTACAGTAATTGAGTTCACTTATAAGGCATCCTTGGTTTCATTAACAGAAGTAATGAAAACAATTAGAAGGCCAATGCCGTATGCTGAACAAAGTGGGACTAATTGCAAAGAGTAAAGATAAACCCGATTTTCTTTTTGTCCAACAGGCAAAGTGTGGATCAAGCAGATGCTTCTCAGTGCTTTCCTGATGCCACTCAGTGTCTGCGGACTTGCCTTCTTTATCAATTTTATTGCTATTTATTATCACGCATCCAGAGCCATCCCCTTTGGAACTATGGTAAGTCTTCATCCAGGTAACTTACTGCAGGCGTGTGATTTCTTAGGATTTATATCGGATTTCAGGGTTTTCTCAAAATCTCCTTGAGCCTTTGAATATTCTTGAAAGAAGTGAAGGGAGAAAGAAATAGACCACATTGTGTCCGAACCTGTAGTTTTGTATTTCTGGTGATACACAGAGTCTTTAAATTTCCTGAAGTGTAACATCTGGGAGGTTCTGGGTCTAAAACAAGGGAAAACCCAGGCCTGATGGCCATTTTAATGAGTTTTTATATTCGTCAAAATCGCATTCCTGATTTTGTCCAAATGGAAGTAAACATCAAAAACTGTGTCAAAATTGAAGACGAATTCCAAAACTAACTCCGAAATGAAGTAGACTTTCAAACCTGACTCTCCAAAATGAAGCAGAAAAAATTGACTCTTGAAACTGAAGATACAAGTCCAAAAAGGAACTGATCAATCTGAAGTAGAATACCAATCAACCTGTAAAAATTAGAGTCTAATTTGAAAACTGCTTACATGTAAAGATTCAAGTGAAATAGAAAATAAGCACACAGAAGAAATTGAGAGCCTAGCTGGTGACACCATAAACCTGAGTTTCTAAAGTCAGGCCTACAATTTCATCTTTGAGAGGGCAAGGTCATTTTCATTTTGCAAAGGGCACTTCCATTTTCAAAATATGAAAGTCTATGGGAAACTTGAAGGAGCACCAAGGCCAGGACCAGGGGCAACAGAGGCCATGGCCTCTGTGTAATTCCAGGCCTGTAAACTGAAATGATAAAACTATGCATGTTTTGCCCTCTGTGGTGTTATAGGTTGCAGTGACTTGCATCTGTTTCTTTGTGATACTTCCTCTAACTCTGGTTGGAACCATCGTTGGCAGAGCGATAGCTGGTCAGCCGAACTTCCCATGCCGAGTCAACGCTGTCCCCAGACCGATACCAGAGAAGAAATGGTTCATGGAACCATCCGTCATCATCCTGCTCGGTGGAGTTCTACCTTTTGGCTCCATCTTTATCGAAATGTAAGATTTTCAATTTGGTCTCCTCTCATTGGATACAATATCTTGATTTCTGGATTTTGTTTAGACAGCTACTTGAGCGAAAAAATTGTTAACAGGAATGCTATTTAAACTTGTGTATAAAATGTATTTTTTTACCATTCAACTATAATTTTGATATTTTTACATTTCTGAATTTTTTGTAATTATTGATCCAGAAATTAGGCCCCAACCTCAAGGTTTTGAAAAACTAGCTACACTTCTGCCTTTGAGGGCGTGCGTCAAAATGACAATACTTTGACGTCATCTGTGGGATGTTGCTTTGTTTTTGCAACAAAGAGGGTATCAAAAACGTAGCTCCCACAAATTTTGGGAAAAGCGCAGCATGATTTCTCTATTTATCTGATTCGGATTTTTTGCCCTCGAAATCAAATTTTTATTAAATAGCCGAAAAGTCTATACAATCCTATACATGTGTACATGTAGCACTAACCGAACATATCTTCGCCACTTCATCGCTTCTCACGATCCCTTTTCCCCAGGTATTTCATCTTCACGTCGTTCTGGGCCTACAAGATCTACTACGTCTTCGGCTTCATGCTCTTGGTTTTCTTAATATTGGTCATCGTCACGGTCTGCGTCACCATCGTCTGTACATACTTCCTACTAAATGCAGAGGACTATCGCTGGCAGTGGACGAGCTTCTTAGCGGCCGCCTCGACGGCCCTCTACGTCTACATGTACTCCTTCTACTATTTCCTGTTTAAAACAAAGTGAGTAAATATTGTTTGAAGCTTTGCATGGTGTGGAAAAATAGGAAGGAACTGTAAATGAATAAATAAATATTAAACTTGTGGGTAAAACCAGTGTAAATCTCTTTTGTGAGAGTGTTGGCTCTGAAAAGAGCCAGTGTGGTCTCGACGTTTCAAACATATACTCTACTCGTCTTCAGGAGAAAGTGAGTAAATTTAGACGTTCAGAGAAAAAGAGTCAAGAGACTGTCCCTGAGTTTAATCTTTCAAACTCCCTTCAGGAAGTTGTCCGATTGTGGAGGATTAAGGACTGTAGGTCCAGATAACAATTGCTTATCTTTGGGAACAGGCGTACCGAGCTTACGCAAACATTAAGGTGTTGAGGAGGATGTGGGAGGGTCTCTAGCCAGGATGCAAGATAAGAATCTAGGTATGAAAAGAGGAGAGAAACAGAGGAGGCACTAAACAAAAGACCAAGGAATTCCCCTCCACTAATGTGAAATTCTAGGCCTGTCTGCTTGCAGTATTTTAAACTAATTTGGGGGTTGACAAGTGTCGTTGTCCATCCAATTAAGCTTTAAAAAATTGGAGGGAAAAGTTGGAGTGTTTTTCAACGTTTTGGTCCTTGACTTTGTTGAGATTTTTGGGTACAAGATTGTGGATCTCCAAAATGTTCCCAAGCTAAAAGGGGCTGTGTCGTCATGATCAAAGCAGGCCTGTGGCTGTGCATGGAATTATGAACTCTCACCCAGTTGCTGCACGTACGAGCGCACTCTCCATAGGTATGATACGGAGGGAGGGCGCAGGCTGCAGTAAGTGCGTTAAAGCTAAACAGGGTGAGAGTTTATGATTCCTTGCACAGCCACAGGCCTGCCTTGATCATGACGACACAGCCCCTTTTAAAGTGGAACACAACTTCTTTTACAGAATTTGTTTCATGAGGGAGAAGTGGCAGTTTTATGATTCATCTTAAAAAAATGTGAAATATGCAAATAATTTACTTAAAAAAACTGATATTATTTGTTGTTTTTTTCCCCCTCACCTGCAGAATGTACGGCTTGTTCCAGACAACATTCTATTTCGGCTACATGGCATTATTCAGTATAGCTCTTGGAATCATGTGTGGTACTATGGGATACATCGGAACAAGCACCTTCGTTAGGAAGATCTACTCAACTGTTAAGATTGATTGAGGTCATTGACCCTCCTTCTCCCCTCCCCTCCCCCCCCACCTAAAAACAACCCCTTGGCCACAAACCTTAACATGGCTTCGAGATACAGAGCAGAAAGGATCATGTTCCGGACCATTGAAGCTTGGACCCCCCCCCCCCCTAGCTCTGCATTAAACTTCCCCCCTTCGACTTCACCCGTGTCAGCCTCCCCTTCTTCTGTTCATCCATCCGTGCCTACTTATTTGTGTTCCTCTTCTTTTATGACATGATTTTGTAACCGGAGCTTGTACACCAAAGGATGCTGATTGCTGAGCTTGAATACCATCGCATCAGTGCAAAATACGCTGTATATCAGGTTTCGCAGAAAGATTCGTATCTCGACGAAAATGCTCTGTACAAAGATGTTGTATCTCTTTAAATGCACGTACCGGTTTTGTGTGTACGTCAGGGCCATTTTAAGCGAGATATGACATTTTGACAATTTCAAACTCGTTTCTGGTATTTTAGGAGATACAACATTTGGGGTAAGGTGTCAAGCGGGGACAAATATGAGAAATTCATGTCACCATAAACAGCATTTTCTCTAGATTCTGATGAAAAAGGACAAATAATTTTGGGAACTTGATCAGGGTTCTGCCCACAGTGGTCGGTGCCGGAAAACCAGCCCGGCACTCAGGATTCCCCAACCACCACTGCCAGAATTTTCTCTGTTTCCGACCACCACACATTTTCAAAGTTTTTAAGTTCCACTTGCAAATTCCTTTCGAAGGTTTTCAACAAAATGTTGATTTGAGTGTATTCATATGATCTACCGTGTAACTGATCCATCTCGCAATGGTTTCCAGGGAAACATTTTCCACCACTCAAGAAATCCTAGGCAGAACCCTGATTGATAAATACCAAATCACTATTGATAATCGAATCAACAGTTTTTGGTTTTGCCAAAGTCACAATTTACATTCATTCCCCCCTCAAACCAAAATTCAAAATCCATTTTGGTTAAACACAAATGATTTATTTTTCAGAATCATACTTAATGTGCAAATATTATCTTGTAGAAATATATGTGTCTATTAATACCTCTGTGCTGTTTTTTGTTTATCAAGATGTGACCATCAAAAAAATCGTTAAAAAAAAAAAAAGGGTTACTTTAAAAAATATTTTTTTTGCAGTAGTTGTAGTGTAGATTGAATTTACTTTTTTATCTTGTAGGACCGCTTTCCTCCAGCCAATGCCTGATTTTTTTTCGTTTTTTTCAAGAATTTCTGGATTTTGTTTTTCATGTTTTGGATATTTGTTAGTGTAGAAAGGGAACATGGGATAGGAATGGTCTGCGGAAACAGTCACTTTTGTTGGGACATTGTTTTTTCGTGAAACCAACATTTATCTGGAGAGTCAACATGCCTGACACTCTGTTCTTGTTTGGTCAAGATATTTGTTTTCCTTTAGGAGAGGGCATCTTTGATTTTTTACTGGAACATTTCTAGGGGCACCGAGGCAATGACCTGGGGCAATGAAGGCGATTGCCTCTGTTGGCGTTCGTGAAGTGTCGGGACGGGAGTAGACCAAAGGTCTTAAAGGTACACGTTGCCTTGGATCGGTCGAGTTGGTCTATAAAAAGCGTTTGTAAACCGTTTGTTATAAAATGCATATGGTTAGATAGATGTTTTAAAAGTAGAATACAATTATCCACACAAATATGCCTCGAAATTGCGTGGTTTTCCTTGAACTTTGCGAACTAACACGGTCGGCCATTTTGTGGAGTCAACAGTTTGACTCCATAAAATGGCCGACTGTGTTAGTTCACGATGTAAACGGAAAACCACGCAATTTCGAGGCATATTTGTGTGGATCATTGTATTCTACTTTTAAAACATCTATCTAACCATATGCATTTTATAACAAACGGTTTACAAACGCTTTTTATAGACCAACTCGGCCAATCCAAGGCAACGTGTACCTTTAAACTCATGATTCAGAATTTGTAAATCTTTGTTCACCTGGAGTATGAAATCATGGTTGTAGATCAAGGAATAGAAAAATACGAGTTTGTTTGTTCAGATAGTCCGTCTGCGACTGGAAATGAATGTTACAGACGCTGGTCTCGATCACGGAGACATCGAGGGGAGGTGAACAACAATGAACATGACTGAATCGGGAATCGAACCTTAACACCTGTGAACTCCTACTATTTGAGTATTGGGATGCTGTAACGAGACTTCTTTGTAATGAGTGCTGTGGTTTATTACTCATGGATTCGTACATTTTACACACTCTTGTTGTGGATAGTAGATTTTTTTGTTTAGGCTACATCTTATCGTGAACAGCCATCTAAGAATGTTCACACATAAAAGTTCAATCCTGCGTGAAAACAAGACGTTTAGTATAACTCAAGAAACTGACCAAACTCATAATTTTAGGTGAGTTATGAAATTTATAAATGAATTTAAGTGTCTGGGTTATTCGATAATTTAAGAAAAATCCCCCGAAAAAAAGAAGGAAAAAAAATTGGAAAATGTACAAATTACTGATAGTTTTCAGTGCAAAGAGACATGAAACATTACTTTTTATTTGTTTATATAAATGTAAATGTGTTTGAAACCATGTGGGGTTATTTCTTCACATTTTCAAAATTGTCCTCATGGCAGTGGCAGACGTATAAATGTACATAAAAAGTATATTTAACAAAATTATACCAGTTATAGAGGGTTGGAAAAAAGTTTGGATGTATAATTAATTGATGGTGATTGAGTTTCAACACCTGTTATGAGGGGTGTGGAGATGTTTATTTGAAGGGTGAACAAAAGTATACATGTATTGTAATGGACTGGAACTGTTGCATGATGGAACACTCTGCCTGCCGCAATAGGCACATGTGGCGTCTCACATGACTCATCGAGGGTGATTATACCAATGTAAACAAACTAGGCAGGCAAGGCACAGTGTGCATGGAAAGGCATGGCTGCTTCGGAGTGCTTCTGCTGTAAGGTTGGAAGCAGCCAGGCTTTTCCATGCATCCTTCTGCCGTAAAAAAAAAAAGTTTTATGTTGGCGTTACCCGACCGACCCTAAAAATACGGCCGACCATGGGTACTTTTTTTTTACAAGGGAAGAAATTTAATAATTAAAATCTATAGAAATTAGTTATAAATACGTTTGAAACCATTTCTGTTTTTTTTGGGGTGTTTTTTTCAATGTTGTTTGACGATAGCGCGTGGAACTTTGGGGTGCTCAATGTTTTGCACATCGAACTTACTGAGCTGCGTTTCACAATGGTGAATACATCGGCTGCTTTCTTGGAAGTCTAAAACAATTAGAAAACATTTTCAATTCTGGGAGAGAAAAAAAAAAAAAAAAAACTTACCGACCTATCCTATTTTTTCTGGCCCGTTACGCCAACATAAAAATTGTTTTTTAAGCCTTACTTATGAGTCGTGACGCCTAATGTGTCTGTGAAAAGCTCACCCACAATTGACTCATTTAAAGGTACACATTGCCTTGAATCGGCCGAGTTGGTCTATAAAAAGCGTTTGTAAACTGTTTGTTATAAAATGCATATGGTTAGAAAGATGTTTTAAAATTAGAATACAATGATCCACGCAAATATGCCTCGAAATTGTGTAGTTTCCCTTTCACATCGTGAACTAACACAGTCGGCCATTTTATGGAGTCAAACTTTTGACTTTTAAAACATCTTTCTAACCATTTGCATTTTATAACAAACGGTTACAAACGCTTTTTATAGACCAACTCGACCGATCCAAGGCAACGTGTACCTTTAAGAACCAATTGGAACACAGCAATGTTTTGTACCTTACAAGGTGGGCGGGGCTCTCCATAAAAGAATGTCGCCTTGTGGGCCGTGTTTGTAACCTGGGATATCCTCTCAGGGATTTTGCTTCGTACTCGAACAGATACTGATGCAGAATCGGGGCAAAAAATCTCAAGTTAAATTGTTTATGTTAGAATAACGTTTAAAGGTGAGCATCAAGTGTGCGAAGCGAAAGTTTCAAGAACTAAAAAAAACAAAAAACTTTTGGATCAAAATCGAAGGCCCCAAGCAATTTTTTTAATGTCGCCTTGAATATTTATATATCTCATAACTAGAAGTACAGTTTGTAAATAGCTTTGTAAATTTTCCTTTATCTTGAAACGAGGAGGGAAAAAAGAAGAGAAACCGGGGTGAAGTTTTTTTTCTGAATAATTTATGTCTTTATAGAAAGTGGGTGATGAGAACGATGTAGCTATTTGGTGTCAAATTATTTCAACTTTTATATTATATTAATTGTTGTAGAACTTTAAAATATCTAGCTGTTATGGCTGTAACATCTGCAGTTGCAGCATTCTGGGAGTGATGTAAGTAGTGTGAAGCTTTCTCACAGTGAAATAGTCGATTAGTCTGCTGCTGTAAGTGGATTTAATCAGAGTTGGGAAGTCCAGGAACCAGTCTCAAATCTTACGAACAACAAAGTTTCAGACTCTAAGTGTGAGATGTGAATTTTTGGTGAGTTGTGAAAGTTTTTTGTTAGATTGCATAAAATGCAGCCATTGTATGTTGGACACGACTCGGATTTCTCTTTACATTAAGCTACTAATTTGGTTAATTTCAACTGACAGTTTGCCCCAGACAGAATTCTTTTTGTAGGGTTTTTATTTATAAATGTAACTCTTTCTAAAGACTGCAGATTTTTGGATAATCAATCTAGTGTACAACATGCTGGTTACTATAATGTACATGTTTGTGTTCTTGTACAAATATAAATAAACTCAACTGTTAAACAATCAATAGTTTACGTTATTCTCTTTTTTTAACTATTGTTTATTAAATTCAGTTTCGATGTTGGTGGAAGTCAATATCCTGAAGGGACTATTCCAGTGCCATGAATTTTGTCAAATCCACTTTTCAGAGTGCACAGTTTAAAAAAATATGTTATTATCATTTTTGGGATATGTTGCACTGTTTGGTGTGGGTGTATACATATCATGTACATATTTTGTACACTACGAATTTACCCATACCCATTAGTGTCGTATACCTTTCTATTGCAAGGTCACAGCCCGAGTGTTTGCCAACCAAGGTTAGTAAAATATGGGAAGCCATAAATGCAAAGCAAAAACAGATAGCCACATTTTGTAACAATGTTGCACAAAAATAAAAAATTTACTGTTGAATTTGTTTGAAACGGCAACAAATCGTGTGATGTTTTCTGATTATTTTTTTTAATTTGCAGAAATGTTGTATTTAGTCACAACACCTGTTGACACTATTGATGTTTTTCTGACAGTGGCCGTCCATGCCAACCAGTGCGGTTTGTTTATCATAACAATACAAAGGTCCACACTAAAAAAATAATTGCTCAAATTTTTATAAAATTGAAATTTCCGTCCTAGCGCCCTCTCGTGTTTGATAAAAAAAATCATTGAGTTCAACACAGTCTGGTAGCGGAATTACAGCATTTAATAAATGCGCCTGGGTTTGCCGAAAAAGCGACGGTACCCAGTCTGCTGCAGAGTATTTCACGATCGGTTGGGTTTGAATGGAAGAGGTCGGCGGGGTGGATCGGTGGTTTTGAAACAAGTAAGTTAGAAGACAGTGACTCGTTTGCGAAGTTCAATATTTCTCTACCAGGAAAAGCTGTTTTGAGGGTAGGTTGTGAAGAAAAATGTTAGATTTATGATTCAAATGGCGAATAATCTGTTAGTGTTATTAAGATTATTAACACAATTTCATTTCAGCGACGTCCCTCCCGGCCCCATCACACACCTTCTCATTTTGTTCATTATTTATTTATCACAATCATTCAGGATGCGATATGCGTGGGGGAGAGTACACCCATTGAGGCATGGAGGTAAACTCTGTGTGTGTGAATGTGACTGTTTGTCATAATTTACTGAACATATGTTGTAGCTTATTATATAAACCCATTTACCTGTTTTTCTTTAATTTTGTATCAATCCCTAGTGTTTCTATCGAACACCAGCCCCGTTGTGCCTACATTATCACGACACTAGTCTTTTTTTTAGTAAGTTACTAAGTAAAACTAAGTGTCAATCACTCAACTCGTCATTCATGGAATCACGCCGGTCTTCCTCCATTGTAGCCCCATAAATTAGGGCCAATCTACTATGTCTACCTACTTTGTATCCTTATTCCTTGGCCCTACGCGCCGCCTACGTACCTTGAAATTCTAAAACAATTTGTTGAATAGAAACCCACGTTTTTATGACAAGATTTTTCCCCCAGTCGTTACTAAATACCAAAGAGCAATTGTGAACAGCACCTAAGATGAAAATGTGCGCGCTCGTTTTTGTGTAAATGTAAGTAATCAGAGGCAATACTGACACGATGAAACTGACCGGCATTTACTCCTAGAATTATGAGGTTCCATGAACCTCATAGAGGTCCATGTACAAACTACAATACAAAACTTTTTTTCATTTACGTTTCTGCACCTGGAGTTCTCATTTGAAATCGGATCTCGCCAAAATTAGGCTCTACGTGTTCCTTGGAATCTCATTGAGCGTTGCATGGGTCAAGAAAATCCACTCCGCAAATTTAAAATTGTTAAAAAGCAATAAATTCTTACCGTCATTCCCAGTCCTCTTCAAACAGTGTGAGTGTTATAACAAATATGGCGCTTGCTGCGCTCGCAAAGGTCTACCGAACAAACTGGTACTCCGCGCGCAGCAACGCTGGTCCCGGCAACTGTAGGTTGGTTTTGTACACACATCATGTGACTCCAGCGCCATATTTGTTATAACACTCACACTGTTTGAAGAGGACTGGGAATGACCGGAAGAATTTATTGCTTTTTAACAATTTTAAATTTGCGGAGTGGATTTTCTTGACCCATGCAACGCTCAATGAGATTCCAAGGAACACGTAGAGCCTAATTTTGGCGAGATCCGATTTCAAATGAGAACTCCAGGTGCAGAAACGTAAATGAAAAAAAGTTTTGTATTGTAGTTTGTACATGGACCTCTATGAGGTTCATGGAACCTCATAATTCTAGGAGTAACCGGCATTCATGATGTTTGCTGGTGCGCATGCGCACTGACATACAGCGTTATGACGACCTGTCTGTACTAGCTAGCTAGTCTGTGCTTCAGCAGTTTTCGGTTTACTTGGAAGTGATGATGTCAGGTTTCCGAACAGCGCATGCGCACCTGCAAACATCATGGATGCTGGTCAGTTTTATCGTGTCATTTTTAGCGCCCCCCCACCTCCTTTTTTGAGGCTTTTTTTTCTTTTAATGTTTTTTAAGGGTAAATATTTACGATCTCTGACGAAAATGTTTTGTTTACTTTAGCACTTTGAAAAAACACATGAAAAAGCTGGTAACCATCTTGAAAAATAGCCCAGCCGGTTGTTTTGAAAAATGTGTCGGGCGGCCATTTGAAAAAATGTAAATAAATAAATTTTAAAAAGGTCCTCCTCCTTCATTTCTGCAAAAAAGCAGGACGCTAAACATGTTTTTGGGGGTTTTTTTTGCGTAAGAAAAAATTGTGGTGGACTAGTGAAATGACAAGCTAACTGGTCCTGTTGGTTAGTCACTGAAAAAGTTCAGGGCAAACCCTGCTTGGGGATGTTTGCAGCATTCCCACTGTTCTAGTTTCTACATGTACCTTCAATCATGAGTATACACACTACACAGGCCCTATTGCTAATGTAAACACAACCCTTTATTGATGCACAAAGTATTTAATAGGATTGATCTGTTACATTATAATCAACTTTAATTCTGTTATCAGCCGGCTGTAAAGATAAAGGCATTATAGTAGGGAGCTGCTTTGTTTGCTAAACAGTAGTCTCTATACTGCTGGAAGTTGCCTTCTGAAATCTACAATTTACTTTGATGTCTGTCTGTTTTTATAAACCCTGATTTTATCAGCCATTGAAGGCAGGATGTACTTTTGGTAATTGTCGAAGACTACATTGTAGTGTTCTCATTTGGTGTGTCCAAACATGCATCAAATAACAAACCTGTGAAAATTTTGGGCTCAATTGATCATCGAAGTTGCAAGAAAATGATGAAGAAAAAAAAACGTGCACCCTTGTTGCCTAGAAGTGATATTGCTTATTCAGGAGTACAATTCCAGGACTTAATTTTTTGCATAATTATGTGGTTTTCTTTTAAACGTATTTCTTGCACCTTTTCTTATTTCACGTTTTTTGTTGAGTGGAGTGGGTAGGAGGTAAGAAATTGATTTTCTTGCCCCCATGTGCTGTTGTTTTATGAACGCGGTTATTTTTCGAATGGAGGTAAAAGGTTTATTGATTAGGCTACCTGCCGTTGTTACGTAACAGCTTGTCAGTTATTGATTAGTGGATTCGTAAAGTTGCTGTCTGGCTGAGTAATTTTGTTTTTTGTTTAATTTAATGTATGTAGGGTTAGGTACTTTTACAAAGAGAGCCTGACTCTTGGATCTTTGTGTAAAATTTAACGGTAAACTCATTGAAAAACAAGCGCCTAAACTTGAATACCAGGAATACCATGTGCATTCTGGAGCATTATAAATCTTGATGATTTTTTTGTCCTTGTTGCGTACCGGCCGATATTTGCATGTATCAGTAGGATACGCTGGCTTGTGGATGGGGAGAACCCTGCATGAGTTTACTGGCTGGAGTAATTATAGGTCAAAGGCTAGAATCTCTAGCCTCAGTTTCCGCGTCCAGAGTAAAATTCAAGCCCTCGTCGTTATAGTTTTATGGAAGGCTGCAGTCGCGAGAATTTTCTGTATCTACATTGCACTAACGAACCCACTTTCAGCATATAGGGTGGAGTGAGTGTTTATACACCTATCTGAACCCTCCTTTGCCAAATCATTTCATTACAACAATACCAATAAGTAAGTAGGTCAGAATTAATTTCAGCCCTTTCCTTTGTCTGACTATTATATGGCCGGTAGAAATATGAATGTGCGAGTCGGGTTCTCCGACCTAGGTTAGGTGTGTGTGAAGCACTTCAGACGGGCTGGGATACTTTGTTTACACAGCGAGCACTTGTTTGTTTAGACCATGAATGGGTTTGGACAAGTGTCAATATATTGACGGAAACTTGATTGGATGGATGGTTGGAAATGAAGAGACTGTACATTTTACATCCAGCGTCACCTTTTCATTATTTTTTGGTTCAAATTTTTCTTCTTGTAGGTGTCATGTGAACATGAGGTAACCGTAGCAACTGGAAACTGTTGATACTACCATCGCCATGGCGTTCAGTTCTGTACTACAGGTAGGTCAAACCCCACTACATTTTTGTACTGTTATCAGCACGTATGAAATAATATTCTTGGTAAGCTATGGGTGCAAGTAGTGGCAGAGGTCGCCCTAGACAATGGATAGACATTGTGACAGAGTGGAGTGGTAGAAGTGTGCAAGAGCTGTGAATAGCGGCGATTGAAAGAGAACAGGTGGTGGCGGCAAACCTAGGAGGAGTGCGCCCTCATTACAATCTGAGGGCGAGGCGGCTGCGGACGTGAGTCTATGCCGAATGATGATGAAGCTACTGCCACAAGGTTAAACCTCTTGCTGTCTGACCATTCAATACCATTCACTGTGGTTTTGAATGATATATAAACTATGCCAGCCTGCAATATGATACCATGAGGGAATGCATGTACACAGTACACAGTTAGTTCTGTGCACAGTTGTACCACCGTACACAACCTTGGCAGTCGAATGGTTTCAAATGGTTGGTCAACTCACTGGAAAATGTTGCCAAGAGTCACTGACAGTAGGAGGGTTAATCATAGCATAGTGACTATGAAGCACTTGTAGATGGCTACTCATTTTTTATTTTATTTTTTTCAAATATCAAGTCATAAACCACAGGAGAACTTTCCTTTGTGGTTTATTACTTGATATTTGATATGAAAAAGTCGCATCCCCTTCAGGTGATCCCCTGGCTGCCGCTTCCCAGGTTGTATCGTAAACTTGGGTGTGATCCCTGGCCACGCGGCAGTTAACGGTTGTATGGCTTCTGACTGGCACCTACGAACAAAGATATTGACAAATTAGGAAGACTGCCAACATTGGACTAGATAGCTCAGTTGGTAGATCAAGCGGCACGTTAATCCGGAGTTCGTTGGTTCAAATCCCGCTCAGTCAATTTGTCTTTGTTCGACCCAAAAGTATTTCATTTCAATAACTGTTTTATTCCTTTTTATGCAGATGTACCTCGGCTGGGCCAACAGTCTTCTCTGTGAGCATGGCATCCTCATCGATGGTTTACATCAACTCCGAGACGGGACGATATTCTGTCATCTTATTGAGCTCCTAACCGGCACACAACTTCTCCCACCAGACCAAGTAAGTCAAACAACACCATGTAGAAAAAAAACTTAACGTTTTCAAAACAGCATACATTGTCATATGATTCACTTTGTAAGTTTCAGAGCTAATAAATTAGTTTCTTCTAAAGATGAACAGAGTACACTGTTTGAAATGTCGACAGTCGATATTAGTTTTGTTTTGTTGGTAATGATGGTAGGTTTTTGAATCAGTGTTTGTCCTAACTGTTTTTTATCTGATTTTATGTTTATATTGCACCGGTAATGTTTATTAGTACCTTTTTAACTTTATTTTCTCTGAGGTTTTAAGTATGTAACTTGTATGAATTTCTAATTGTTTTTAAATTGTTAAGCGCCAAGGAGCATGTTTCATGGACGGACTGTATAAAAGTTCATTATTATTATTATTAGTTCGACCCTGGTTCTCAGAACTTCAGCCAAGAGACTTACTTAACTGTGGTAAGACATCTGCTCTATAATGGCAAAGGGCCTGTGGATTTTTTTTCACAGGACTCGGGAAAGTACTGAGTATACAGGTTGCTTTACGCACATCGAATAATATTCGCTGGAAAATGTTACAAAGAATGGCGGGATTTTAAAGGATGTGTTTGTTCCTTCCTACCCTCTAGGCTGACCTGTCAGACTCTGACGACGGCTTCGCTCTGGACACGGTGCAGGGTGTCCTGGATTTCTTGTCTGGTGTGGGTGTGAAAGTCAGCGTCTCAGCAAAAATTAAGTTGTTTCATTCTCTTGTTAATAGTAGAAATGCATCCCCTTAAATAAAGTGATCCCTGTGCTGCCGCTTCCCAGGTTGTATCGTAAACTTGGGTGTGATTCCTCTGTGTACGGTAGCTACAGAATGAACAGCTTCTGACTGCCCCCCCACTCCACCCCACCCCCAAACAAAGATATTGACAAAATAGAGAGACCGCAAACATAGGGCTGGATAGCTCAGTTGCGGAATGCCAGCACATTCATTCGGGGTTCACAGGTTCAAGTCCCGCCCTCGTCAATTTTTCTTTGTTCAACCCAAAATTACTTCCAAATTTACCCATCTGTTTCCCTTGTTGTTTATTACTCTATATGTTTAAAGTTCATAATGTTTCTGTTGTTGTTGACCAATTTTATCTTTGTGCCAAAGAGCTCTTCTTTTTAAGAGTGACATTTGAACTGTATTGTGACTGAATTGATTTATTGTATTTATAATTGATGATTGATCGTCTGTAATAATGGATTGATTTGTGAATTGTTGATTTTATTTTATTGACTGTTTTTATGATGGATTGTTTTATAGATTGTTGCTTCATTGCTATACTGACTCATTGACTGAATTTTGGTGATTGATTGATTGTTGGATTATGATTAATTAATTGCTTGTTTGTTTGATTGATTGATTGATTGATTGATTGATTGAATGAATGATTTAGTTATTAACTGATTAAATGATGATTGATTGTTTGATTGATTGAACCCGTTCACAGGTGTCGTCCATGGTGAGCTGAAGAGCATTCTGGACGTGATGTGGTCAATCATTTTACATTGTACCATTCATTCCACAGGTATGTCAGTTTATCTGATCGACAAGACAGTCTCATTTCTCATGTCTCTCACTGTACTGTCATTCAAAGAAAACAGAAATGTGGATTCATTTTACTCTGTAGGTTACAACATTATAAAGGTCCCTTACGGGCACCTCCTTGGTTAATGGTGGCAGAGAGGTTGATTTGCCCCAAAATTTACAAAGATCAAAGTATCAATTTCTAATACCGCGTACAAACTTTTTTTTTTTTGCTTTCTCTGTCAATTTTTTTTCTTCTTCTTGCTGTGCCCAAACTTTCCCCACTATTTTGCCCGAATTAGGGAGGGCATTTGCCCCCCCCCTTGCCGTCCTGGGCTGACGCCTATGAAGGCCCTCATGCGCATATTAAAAGGCTCACTGTAGTAAAAGTGATGAGACAGATGGGTGGAACACATCTAGTAGGCTGGCTCTAAAAACAAGTTGGAGTAGGATCCTAGCAACCTTGAGCTGATGTTGAAATCTTGTGGAATATGCTTATCTAAAAGGGTACAAAAATTTTTTTTTTTAAATTTTGAGGGAGTATGTAATACTTATTGGTTTTGCTGCTGCAGTTGCAGAACACGCACGTCCTTGGAAATATTAATTATGCTCTGGATCGTTTGTATAATTTACATTTTTTAAACTGAGTTCTGATTTGAGATCTAGCAAAATAATGGTCTGTTTTTGTCCACAGAGCGTGCTTCGTACCAGCGTACGGTGCGCATCGGTCGTAAGTTACTCTTACAATGGTGCGGTGAGGAGCTGAGTACCAGTATCGATACCAACAAGAGCATGGCTTCTGTGTATGTAGAACACTCAATATATTACTCTTGTTTACCAGGGAAGGGGGTTTAAAGGCAGTGGATACTTTTGGTAGTTACTCAAGAAATACAGTACCACAAAAACTTACTTGGAAAAGAGCTCCTGAGTGATAGTATAAAACAAAATTCATTAACCCTCCTACTGTCAGTGACTCTTGGCAACATTTTCCAGTGAGCTGACCAACCATTTGAAACCATTCGACTGCCAAGGTTGTGTACGGTGGCACAACTGTGCACAGAACTAACTGTGTACTGTGTACATGCATTCCCTCATGGTATCTTATTTCAGGCTGGCATAGTTTATCTATCATTCAAAACCACTTCAATGGTATTGAATGGTCAGACAGCAAGAGGGTTAATACTGAGTAAATTTGAATTGTACAGGATTTGATTGGTTTGAGTTAATGTGATTAGATTGGCTTTGATTTATCTGGATAGATTGATTGATTTGATTGGTTTTTTTGATTGATTAATTGATTGATTTATTCGTTATTTACAGGTTTTCTGGAAACAACCTCCTCTCTGACCTTCTCGCCAATCACTGCTATTTTGAAAACAGCGAAAACAACCGGGTAAATAAGAGCCTCAGTTCCACACTGTCTTTATCTTTCGTGACATCTTTATTTTTACGAATAGAGAAAGATAAATTTAAAAAAAGACCACATCTCATGCACCCCACTCCCCATATGACTGATTGAATACTACTAATAACAATTTAAGATTTATATTTCGCCTCTTTTATTAAAAATTTATCAAAAGCGCATAAAGTGCACAGAATGGAAGAAAAAGATAACGAAAGAAGACTGGTCACCAGGCCAGTGCCCAAACCACAGTATGGGGATTGGTCAGTCCTGCCAACAGAGAACTAATAAGAGCAACTATAAATATAAATATGAATAGTAAACTTGCGGGTACAAACTTGCTCGTCTTCAGGAGAAAGAGTATACTGTTCGAAACGTCTCTTTTCAGAGCCAACACTCCCTCAAAAGAGATTTTACACATGGTTGTACCCGCAAGTTTACTATTCATATTTATATTTATAGTTGCTCTTATTCTCCACACCATGCAAAGCTTCAAACACCATTTAGAGAACTAATAGTTACTTATTGCATAAGCCTAACCCTGCTGGCATTGGTAGTTACTTATTGCATAAGCCTAACCCTGCTGGCATTGGTAGTTACTTATTGCATAAGCCTAACCCTGCTGGCATTGGTAGTTACTTATTGCATAAGCCTAACCCTGCTGGCATTGGTAGTTACTTATTGCATAAGCCTAACCCTGCTGGCATTGGTAGTTACTTATTGCATAAGCCTAACCCTGTTGGCATCTGTAATGTTTGGATTTTTTTTTTAGGAGACAGATGCCTCTAACCCCACCTATGGACAAAAATCTTAACTAACTGGCAAGGCGACCATAGAATAAGGGGGAAAAAAGGATAACAAGTTGACAAAGGGGAGACAAGTCTGCCGTAAATTGCCAATACTAGAC
Organism: Pycnopodia helianthoides; assembly: GCA_032158295.1. Taxonomy (NCBI): domain Eukaryota; kingdom Metazoa; phylum Echinodermata; class Asteroidea; order Forcipulatida; family Asteriidae; genus Pycnopodia; species Pycnopodia helianthoides. The sequence goes on from CM063261.1 coordinate 12,635,757, forward strand.
TTACAGCATTGGCCCCTAATTGATTGAACCACACCCTGTTCCTTCAGTTAGGGACTCTCTCGGTCCAAAAAAGCCACCCTAGTGCAATCTTGTTGGATGCTATCATTCTCTTCAACTTCTTTTTTTCTTTTTTTTTGACAGGAGCGTTACGTTGTGAATCTGACCAACGGTATCCTGGCCACGGAGGATCATTTTGGAATAACGAAGACCCTTCTTGGGTATGATGTGTTTCAAATCTTGCCGTTAATTTTTCTTACACAAGTCTGTGAAATAATTCATAGTTTGCTATCTTCTAATAAAGAGGTGTGAGTCCTGCTCTTTTGATGTGTGGTCACCTACAAATGCAGTCCAAGTAAAATAGTTTTCCACCGTTTTATTAATAGTTGTTGGTGTTTTCTATTTTTTATTAATTTAAGAATTTTAAAAGAGGAACATTTTTATCTATTTTGTATAATGCGTCTTTAAAAGTTTTTGGGTTGTCGTTCCCTTTATTTTTTGTTGCAGACCCGCCGATGTAATCAATGGTACTTCTGATGAACACTCCTTAATGATCTACATTGCTTTACTCCGAAGAAAGGTTTGTGCTCATTTCATCTTTATTGATTGTAAATGTAATTGTATTCATTGTAAACACAGTTTAAGAAATAAACCGTTTTTGAATTGGACAAGCACTAAGACTAAGATCTCATTTGTCTTACTTGGTAAGTCTACTCTGATGCTTTCTAATTGAAAAATATTTATCAGACTTGAAGTCAACATGTGAACATCAACTTTGTTGTTAAAGGAACATTACAGAATTGGTAAGAAAAAAACTTGTAAAATATACTTTTGATCACAGATTTACACAAAACTTACACGGTCTAATGATGATGATAGTAGAAAACATCCCTTGAAATATTTCTGTCTGAAATGTCATATTTGATGAGAAATGAATAAACTAATTTTCCGATTGGAGTTTATCGCTCAGTGAGCGTTTTATTCATTTGTTGAATCTATATGATTTCATGCAAATGTGTAATCGGTTTTTCACTATTTTCTCGTGACCCAGATGGCCGATCGATCTCAAACTTCTACAGGTTTGTCAGTTTATGTATATGGTGGATTACATAGTGTGCTTACACTGCCAGCAACTGTTTTGTTAGCAAAAACCAACTCTGTAATGTTCCTTTAAAGATTTTACACTGTGAGGTATTATTATTCAATTAAAAAAAAACACAAGACGCAGAACAAGTCCAGTCATGACTTTACTGGCCCGATGCTTCTACCACTGGCCTCGGGCCTGCGGTCCAGTGTTAACTTCAAGCCCTGTTGTTTGCTCTCTTGTGTTGTTTTTTTCTAGTTGGTTAGCATTTCTCTGTTAATCCAGGACTTCTCTACAGTCTTGCTGTCTGCACTGAAAAACAAACTTCAGATTTGTTTTGAAATCAGAGATCCATTTTGTCAATACCTTTGCCGTTTTTTTTTACTTGGATTTGTCTTGAATCCGTCAGAATAGGAACAAAACTGGATCATTCGGACGTCTATGAGATTGGTAAGCCTTACTTTTTTGCAGATCCCACGGGGAAGGGATTTGTCTCCAAGCTCAGTATTGTTTTGGCCGAGCATTAACGAATCAATCAAGATTAGGCTAAGGGTTTTGTGGAGTTTTAGAGACGCAGATTATGTCATAAAAACTATTTTTCTGGGATTGCGTCTTACTTTCAGGCCAGCATGTTGACTTCAAGGCATTGCACGCTATCCTCGGATGAAGACGAATCTATTAAAATATCCCCCAAGAAACAGGTGAGTCTAAGAACCTTTCTTAGATTTATGAGATTTTAGTTTAAATTCACAAAATGCTGCTTCAATAAAATATGTTATGATGCTACAAAAAGGTTTGCTGCAAAAAGGTTTTGCTTTTTTTTATTTTGTTGGTTTTGCTGATGCTTTTTAATTTTTTATTCGCTAAATTTTATGTTTAAATCTATTTGTCAAAATTGTTTTCAATTTTAGCTTCCAAAATGGAGTGTTTCCTTTTTGTACGAGTACAATGGAGGACTTTTGGGACGCTAGGTGGCAGCAGACTTACCAGGTTAATCCATTGTTCTCGGCAATGCTTAGAACCACAAAAACAATGGAATTTTACCTGGTATGTCTGCTGCCGTCTAGCGTTCAAAAGTCTCCCATTTGTTTGTCTGGCTTGTGCATATTAACTGAATAAATGAGCTACACGCAATGCTAACATTCGCACGCTAAAACAACTTGCCAGCATCAACGATTCAAGCTCTGTAATATTTGTTTTGTTTTTAACTGTAACTCTGGACAAAAACGCCTCAAAACTCAGGAATTCTTTGCTTGTTGTAAAGTTGGAACACTCGTACTTGGAAAATGCACTGTTTTGTATTTTTTTAAAATTAATTGTAGACTCGATGGAATTATGGGGCCGTTCGGATTGAGAACTGCTTCGGTAAAACACAAGGAGACCAAACCAATTTTTGCTGACTCCTTGTGTTTTAAGAAATGTTCCAAAAATAAACGCACAATGGTTTTTTCCCAAACCTTCCAAAGAAAAACCGAGTACTTGAGTTTTGGGATTCTCCTAACACAAGAGAAATAATTAGTTTAACATATGTTAACAATTTGATTTAAAATGGGGCTGCGAGGTCAAATTCAGTTTTGCTATCCACTCATTTTCCAATAGAAAGAGTCCTTATGGAAAAGGGGACAAAGTACAAGTCTCTAACCTCACGTTAAAATGGGTGTAAAATGGCACTGTGATTGATATCGTTCAAGGGCATTTTTTGTCCAAATAAAAAAGTGTTTGATGACATCACATTTCAAATATATGGTCCGTACATTTTTCTACAGAAATTTTTTAGTTCATTCCCAAATTTTGATTATGTTCAATCAGAACGGCATTGAGTATGACCTTTAGACTGGTGTAAAAATTCCTCAATGGAATGTACATGTACAGACCCATTCTTTTTGATGCCCGATGACGTCATGTTTCAAATTTTACTCTGAAAGAGTGAAAAATAAAAAGATATTTTACACATTTTTAGCATGAGGTTGAAGACTTGTAAATATTTCCCCACTATCATGAGGATTCTATCTATTGGAAAGTGAGTGCTTCACAAAAACTGGATTTGACCTTGGAGCCCCTCTTTGTAATGCACAGCTCACCTTTGATACAGATAACGCGTGCACTCACCAACACACGTACATTTAGGTTCGCGAGGAAACGCTCGCTAGGTTCCAAACGCAGAGTCGAGGTTCCCAAGACGCCTGTAAGGATTCTTGACAGGGTGGCATCGTGTCCGTTTTGTCTTGACCCTTCCGTTCAGTTCCCACATCTTGACGATGTGGTCAGCGAGGTGTGTAAAATGAAAACTGCTTGATTCCTTCAAGACTCTGCTTGAGACATTTGTCTCTCTCTCTCTCGCTCTCAAATTTCTCTTTGAGTTCCATCGCTAGTGGACATCTTATGAGCTTCGACTCATACTCATCCTTTAATCCTTCAACCCCCCCCCCAAACTCGATCAGGATGATTTCAGCAAAGTTTTAATTCATATTCAACCGTTCCAAATTTTCCTTATTTCGGCCACAAATCTTCCCATCTTCTTGCATTCCTTAAGCCCTGCATTTCTAAAAACTTGTGTTCATTTAGCCCTGTGTTTCTTTAAGCCTTGCGTTCTTCTAGCCTGGAGTGCTTTTAGCCCTGTGTTCCTTTAGTCTGGAGTGCTGTTTAGCCATGCATTCCTTTAGCCCTGTGTTCCTTTCGCCCTGTGTTCCTTTAGCCCTACATTCCTTTATCCCTGGAGTGCTTTTAGCCCTGTTTTCATTTAGACCAGGGTGCTTTTAGCCATGTGTTCCTTTAGCCCTGAGTGCTTTTAGCCCTGTGTTCCTTTAGCTTGTTATCTTGGGTGGCAGAATGATTCTTCTACTCCCATTAACCAATTTTTTTCTCATTTTAGTTGTTTGGTTAACTCACTAACATTGTTTCCTAACAGCTGAGAAAGCATTTTTCATATTTTGATGTGATTACTGATGATGCTCAACTTGGCCTATTCTTTGGCTCAACAGGTGTATTTTTTCTGTTTTAGCTTTACCAGTCATCCTTTTTAATTCTATATCTTTCAAAAATTCTTTATGGTTTTTACTCAGTTTGCTGTGTTTTATTCTGATGCTTGTATTTCTTTAAGTAATTTTTTCATTCCATCATAACCAACCAGTTTAGTTAAATTGTTTGTCAAACAAACGTTTGTTTAACCCTTGCTGTCTGACCATTCAATACCATTCACTGTGTTTGAATGATAGATATACTATGCAGCTGCAATATGATACCATATGGGAATGCATGTACACAGTACACAGTTAGTTCTGTGCACAGTTGTGCCACTGTACACAACCTTGGCAGTCGAATGGTTTCAAATGGTTGGTCAACTCACTGGAAAATATTCCCAAGAGTAACTTGGAGGGTTAAAAGCAAATATGGTTAAGTTTTTGAAGCCCTCTTGTTTTCTTTTCCAACAGTCTCCAAACGCAAGTAAACTATCATTGGTTAACTCTGCACACAGCGAGCGCTCTTCCACCACCTTCTCCCATTTCTCCACTCACAACCTCCGCATAATCGCTACGCTCCTGACCTCTCCTCCCTGAGTTACAAACCACCATCCGTGGAGTCATCACAGAGTCGTACGATAACCCAAGACATCACCCCAGAGAAAAGTGACTCGGGGATCTCCACATCAGCAGATGCTCCTTCCACTGCATCTTCAAGTCTTCCGAGTGTGACTTCTTCTTCCAGGATGCGGGCAGAGCAGCGACTAGATTGGAGAGAAAATGGAGATGCCGTCTCAGTCGGTAACACAAGACAGTCCCGTGAAGACATTTACAACAAGAAAGATGCATCAAATCCTCCTTATGGGGCTGCATCTTCAGTGAGAACAGGGCTAAGATTTTCAGAGAGAGAATCCAATGATGCCAGAGATATTGTCTCAAGGAGGACAGACCTCAGTCTCCATAATGTGGAGACGATGAAGAATTCATCTTTCGCAGGGCTTCCTAATGGTACATCGAGACCTCAAGACATTAAGATACAGGGTAGGACCTCCTCAGGTGGGATGAAAGATTCAAATGAGACAAGGACAGATGAGCAAGATGCCGACAAGAGGAGCAGCCGAGGTGAAGCTGTTGATAAGAACAATACCTCTAGAGTACAAGGTAGGTTTAGTTCCATCAAGTATCAGGCAACTATCTGGTTCCTACTTTTATCAAAAATAAATGTGAAGCTGATGTCTGTGACTCAGACATTGAGTATACGACACAGAGATAAGAAAAATCAGACTTTTGTTTGATTTCGCCTTTTAAAAGTCATTCTGGTAAACAAAAAATGCTGTATTTTTCTTCTAAGTAAACAGGTCATGCTCTTTGATCTACTTCTCTAGCACTGAAGATGCTATTCCCAGTAGCTCCTTGGAAACTGTAACTCCAGGGGGTGACTCTCGCCCCTGACAGCCTTCTCTGATTATTGACGCAGCAAAATTAAGTTCACTTTTACGTTCGTGTCAAGTTTGAAACCTGCTTGACTTCTTTGAGTGAGTTTACTGAGAAATTATGAGATTCCTTGATGTGAAAGGAGAACAGATCATTTATCTATAGCTAGTTCATTCACAAAAGAAGAATTTTGAGGAATAGACATTTCGATGACTCATCGTAAATCTGTAATTTTTTTCTGCAGGAATTGGATCTGTCCTCACCCCTGATGATGAGCTTCTTCATCTACTGGAGACCATTGGCGAGGAGAGTCAACACCTCCGTCTAGAGCTGAATGAAACCCAGCAACGAGAAGCCATCCTGAAGACACAGCTTGAGGAGGAGACGGTCGGCAGTAAGGAGGAGAAAGTCATCTCCAAGCTGGTTCAAGAACTTGAGATGCTCAGAACTGAAAACCGTAGACTCTTCCGGGAATCTGCTACCTCTAAGAATGCCAATGCGCAGGATCGGAAAGCAATGGAGAAGCTGAATGCCACCATCACAAAGTTGCAGACTGAAGTTGAGCATTTAAATGCGGAGAATTTCAACCTGAGGATGAAATCAAAGGTTGGGAGCAATGTGGGATCGGTAGAAGTAAGAAGAGAGACCGAGGCCACAAGTTTGCCTGCAGGGGAAGAAAGCTCATCAAAGTTTCAAGACTCAGATTCTTACGATCTTAAAAGACAAGTTGCCAGAGCTGAAAGTAAGGGAGAGTTCCTTCAAGCTAGATTGACGGAGATGGAGGAAGAAATGACACGGAAACTGAACCAAGCCAATGAGGATCTGAAGCTCACAAGGCACGAGAATCTACGTCTTGAGAAAGAATGTAAACTGCTTCGGATGAGCAACGAAACAAGTCACTTGGAAGTGGAGACGGTCACCGGTCGTTGCCGGCGCGTTGAGGAGTATCTTGCCCATGCCCAGAGACGAAATACACGATTAGCACAGCAACTTGACGAAGAAGCTCTCAAAGCAATGTCTCAAGACAGACACGATCAAAGCCATGTTGTGAGGGCTAGACTCGAGGAGGAAAGTACCCTCCTTAAGGAGAAACTTGGCTTAGCGGAAGAGGAGAGGGGACTTCTGAAGCAAGAGCTTGCTCACTATCGCCAGAACAAGACGACCCTAGATGAAGTCTTAAGAGCTTGGGATATCCAAACCAGTAACAAGTTTCAATCATTCCTGGATGATTTTAGGCTCCACGCCAACGAGCAAAGAGAACATGAAGAGACCTGGAGGACCAGGAATCCTGAAATAAAGTCTGAGGAGAAAGAAGCCAAAACTCGGGATCTACAGGAAGTGATGCATTCATCTTGTGCTACTTCATCAAGTAGCAAGGACAATACGCAACAGGTGTCTGTCAAACAGGCAGCAGGTGTACCAGCTTCAAGTTTTCCATACAAAGCTGAAATAAATCTGGCTGTCAATGATGAGGTAGGATCGGAGGAACACCAAGCTGCCATTGACGACAAATACTTACAAACAAGCCCCCTAAGAAGAGACTCTGACACAGAGGTAGACTCCGAGATGGAGTCACAAACCACCGATGACACATTTTCAGATCTCCCGAGTGGATGCTCGGAGAATGAAAGAAGACATAGCCAGGAAGCGGGAGGGGTTGCCAAGACTGCTTCATCCAAGGCATTCCGGAGGCCAAGCTTGGGAGACCTGATCGTAGCTCAGTCACAACCTGCACTTGGAGAGAAATCTCCAAACCAGGATATACAAGATAGATCAGACCCAAAGATGTTGTCTCGTGTGTCAAATGAAGAAGAAAACGTTGATCGGGATGTTCTTAAGAAAGAAAGTGAGAACCATCCCTTTCCAGGTGCTGCTGACGCAAACCCCACCGATGTGCTGCCTACTCGGAGTCATTTTACAGGAAGGACAAGATTCAGTGCGGTTAACGCTAGTATAGAAACTCTCAGAGGAATCACACAGAAAGCCAAGTTGATCCCAGAAAGAACATTATCTTCTCAAGAAGGTACGATCTCAAAGGAGGTAGCAAAGAGCGAAGTCCAGACAAGAGACGCTGAGGGAGCACGAGGCGGAGACGAAGTTGCTTTGAAGACAGGTGGAGATGATTTGAAGATTGATGCAAACGGAGGAACCGCAATCACAAATGGATATGGTTTGGATAGCTCAAAGTTGGCAACAAACGGAGGTAGTTTTGATTCTCAAAGTCTTCCTGAGAAAGATCCTTCGTCGTCATTTACGATTCGTCAGAGGTTCAGTCCAGCACGAGGGCGCTTTTCAAGATGGAGGAGGATGCAGAGCAGTCGATTTCAACCGGCGCTTGACGGGTCTTACCTCGATGAAAATAGAGCGGGCTCTGGCTCTCTTCACAAGAAGTCATCCGATCGAATACCAGATTGGAGAAATCAAAGTAATAGTTTAAGCAGCTCTCTGAATCTAAAATCTACCTCGAGCCTTCCTGCTTTGCATCAGCTAGACTCCGTCCACTCTGAGATGGGCTCCAACAGCTTTGAGTCTGAAGAGGAATATGCATCCCTTCCAGATCGTCGTGACATTGCCTTGGGAACGGGAGGAGGAGACGTCAAAGAAACGACCAAAAGAGAAGGAGCAGACGGGAAGGACGTGAGTAAGAAGTCAAGAAGCAGGGACAGAGGAGACGGAGACATGAGCACTCGAGAAGAAGGTCTCAGCGCCCAGACCAGAGCTGCACCAGCAGGAAGCGTCGGTAAACCACAGTTCTCATCACCGCAGAGGTTGGGCTTCTTAAGATCAAAGCTCGGTATCAAACTCGAGAGGGAGCTTCTCAGTCCGAGGAGCATGTTGAGAAAAAATTATCTTGACGAGACCACTTCGGCCTCTGCATCATCCGTAGCATCTTCCGCAGACAGCCCAAAGCTTCAATCGACCAATGAGAATCATCCCAAGGAAAAATCGACCGATCAAATGCAGTCGTTTAAACCTGACGCTCCGTCTAGATCATCAAACGGCAAAGAGGATATTGAAATTAAATCCGGCGGAGACACCACCTCAAAGACCTCTGTGGAGACGGAGGGTAAGATGTCCGTCTCACAAACGAGCAGCCCCGATGTCTCGGAGCTTTCCCCGGCATCGTACAACCGGTTCTACAAGCATAAGATGATGGCCGAGAAGGATCAAGAGTATGCTAACAGCATCATCGATAAGTATCTGAATAATTGCTAAGATTGTTTAGTGTCAAGAATGCAATCTTAAAAAGCTGAAACCGTTCCTTTACTTTAAATAACGAGTGGAAGATCAGAAATGAGGGAGGAAGTAGGGGAACTTGGTCAAAAAATGAGAAATGAATTAATCTTTTGAATTATTTCTACGCGGGTAATAACAAAAGTCTGGTGAAATATTTGTTGAAATGAATTGCACCCGTAAAGATCAAATGAAAACCAGGCGTATGATTTCTCAAGATTTGTCCTGATTTCGGGATTTTCTCAAAATCTCGTTCAGCCTTCATATTTTCTTGAAGAATGAACATCACTAGGGAAAGAAACAGTCCACGTTGTGTCCAAACCTGTAGTTTGTGTTTTTCTGGTGATGCACAGAGTCTGTAAACCTACAGAATTGTAACATCTGGGAGGTTCCGGGTCTAGAACATGGGAACCTAGACATGAGAGCCATTTTCAGGAATTTTTTACATTTGGCAAATGTCATCCCAGGCTTTTTTTGTACCAAAACAGTGGAAAATATGTTTAGAAATTAAATTTTAGTACACAAAAGCAGTACATGAACTATGTAAAGCTCTGCTTGATTGCATGTTTTGTAGATTTGCTGTAAAAAGAAAGCAATGAATTACATATAAGTAAGGACTGAATTGTGCTTTAAGCAAATGCAAAATTTCTTCTTGATTCTTAAAAAAGACTTCTGGAACTAACTTTTTTGAATTGTGCTAACGGCAAATGCTGTACATGACTTCCAACGAGCTTGAAATTGTACTCAAAATATTTAATATTATAATTAGTTAACAATGTACATTTTAAAAGTCCACCTGGTGAAACATAAAAGAATGTTTCCCTTTTCAAAAGAAGGAACAAATTCTGAGATTTCTTTTTTTATATAATTCTTCCTTGGACCAAACGATCAAATAGTATTCCAAAAATCTCACCTGAAATCGCCTCTATTTTGTACAAAAATATGTGTATATATTTCAATTAAACTTCCATCGATGTTGTTTATTCTGCAGATGTATTGTTCTCTTCTTGAGGGATGAGAAATTTCAGACTTTTATCTGAATTGAAACTTTTTTATGTCTGCCTTTAAGTTAGACAAAGAACAAAACCAGCTGCTATTTTCATAAGAAATCATGCTCTTTTATCTACTTTCCAATTGCTGAGGAAACTGTTTCCAGATGTTCCCCTGGAATCTATAACTCTATGGGTATTAATTTCATCACTTTAAAGACAGGGTATACTTTTGGTAATTGTCAAAGACCAATATTAACTAACTTGTGAAAATTTGTGCTCAAATGGTCATCGAAGTAGCAAAAAAAAAGAATGAAAGAAAAAACACCCTTGTTGCATAGAATTGTTCGCTTTCAAATGCCGGAGAAAGGCTTCGTGCCTGAAGCCTTTCTTCTCAGATTCAAATATTTTAGTGGAAACTACCTCTTTCTCAAAAACGACATTACTTCAGAGGGAGTCGTTTCTCACAATGTTTTATACTATCAGCAGCTCTCAGATGCTCCTTACCAAGTCGGTTTTTATGGTAATGTATTTCTTGAGTAATAAATTACCAGAAGTGTCCACTGCTTTTAAGCTTCCTCCTAAAATGTGGATCCTTGTTTTAGTCAGATAACCTACACTTGAACCCTGTATCAGCCAGGATGCCGCTTGTTTATTCTGTCAAGCTGAAAGCTAGACAAAGCAGTAACCCATCTTACTAGCAGTAATAGCTTAGTGTTAACCAGAGGGGTGTCTGGGTGTCTGTCGAAAAATGTGACCCTTGACATCACGTGTTTACAAAACAGCTACCATAGCCTGGACCTCCCGCAGGTTTCAGTTTATACACTGCTCAGTGGAAGAAAACAAGAAATGCCAAATTTCATGGAGGTTGCATCAAGAGAGATTTTTTCAAATCTACTTTGAATGTGAAGAAAGGGGGAACATCTCAATACTTGTCCATCTGTTATTTGGGTTTTTTTAATGCAAAAAATAGTTAGTGGCCCGAGTTAGTAGCAGAGCCTTTCTCAAGAATGACTTGGAGAAAGGCTCTGCTAGGGTCGAAACGTCAGGCCACTAACTATTTTTCCGCATTTATACCACAGGTCCTTTTGGTTGGTAAGCAGTTTGCAACAGCTAATTCTATTTTCTCATCCCTTTAAAATGTCATGTACTTGAAACTCACCTCAGTTAGTTCAACCTCAAGAACACTTTTACCTCAAGGAATTTTCAACAAAGTGCTTCAAAGGTTTTTTTTGGAAAATACCAAGATAAAGAAATGGCAGCTGTAACTTTGTTTACTTATATGAATATCAAACAAGGATTGGCATTTAAATTGTAAATAAGTAAAACAAAACTGAAAGTCGAGAGAAACCATGTATATTTTTCTTTTGACTGTTTATCAATGTTTAGAAATGGAATTGACTTAAGAGTCGATACAGAACAGATGGTTATTTTTTCTATATGGTGTGCTGTTTTAAAATTATGTGTGGATTATATTGCATTTCTTCCAGCTTTTCAGAACAATTTTTTTCCAAAACAAACATAAATTTACAAAAATTTCTCATTCCAGCAAAACAGTATTGTTTTTATGCAATTGATTAACGATGATTTAACATTCCTTTTTGCATTCCTTTTATAATGTGTTCCAAGTAATCTTTTTTGTTTAACCAAAGAATCTTGAATGTTACAAACATCTTTTGTTTCAAATACTTACAACAGAACAGAGCAAAGTAGAACCAATTTTGACTGTAATTGCTTTTTGACTGACTTAAAGGGGCACTGTCGTTAGGATCATAGTCTGCTTTTGGCTGGACATGAAAACATGAACTCTCCACCCAGTTAGTACACGCTGTACATTGACTGTTACATCACCAAAAGAAAATCTTTAAAGGGCGCCGTCATTATTATCGCGGGTGTAACTGGGTGAGAGTTCAGAATTTAATGCCGGCAACAGATTCACTGCGGTCCCGACAATATTGCCCCTTTAAAACCCTCAAACGAGGTAAGTTGTCAGCACATGCTTCCATATTTTAATATTTCCATTGTCTTAACCACCTCGTATACACTGGTCAGCTCATAATGCCATGATATCCTAAGCTGGACCATGCCACACGTCCTAGAGGGGGTGTCAATCAACATGGGACAGTGGTTTGGTTGGAAAGGGCAGGAAAAACACTACCGAGCATCGTCAATTGTCAATGCTAGATGAACCAAATTACAAAAATTAATTAATTAAGCAAACAAATATGTTGAAATTTGCCCAGGCAACACATGGCCATGTAAACAACACACTAGATAAAGAAATCGTTGACAAATTGCAAAACAAACTCTTTTTGAAAAGCTTGGAGGCATGTGCTGACACGTTATTGAGTTAAGTTTGTCCCAATTAGGTGCCGCGTTTGAGGGTTTTATGCCAAGGTTGATTTGTCAGCAAGAGAGAGTCCATTGTTTGTTCCATGAACCATTTAGAACTAATTTGTGAGTTTTATAATGTGTGTCTTCAGATGTTTGTTTTTTGTACAGTTTTTTCTCTCCCGATTCGACGAGCCACCGCCACTTAGGCTGTCAAACGTCACCGCATCACTTATTGAAGGCTCATAATAACCCTACCTCCATGTAATAACGTTCCAAATAGATCCTGTTTAAAATGCACGTCACTTACAAGAGTAGATGCGCAATTATGTTACCATGATCATAAGCGTGGCAGTGACACTTGACAGCCTTTCTTAAAAGTGACGGTGGCTAGTCAAATCGGCTGAATTTTAAAGTTGAATGTTTGAATTAATACACAGTTATTTGATACGTGTAGTTCATGTTGTTTTAGGTCGTTAGTTTTTTAATTTAACTTTGGTTTGTACTTGTACAGGTTTTGTCTTTTTATTTGTACACAAGGCTGAAGATTGTATATAATGTAGAGTAGTAGTCTGTGGAAAGCATTTTGTACTATCTTTGTCAACAGAAGATTGGAAAAACATTCTCATTTTGTACATTTTAAGAAAAAGTGACACTTAGTTTATTTTGGTGCTGTGTTTACAAGTCACATTTTATTGACTCCAGTTTAGAGTGAATTTCTGCTTAATTTAATTATTTTTTTGTTATCTATAACCAAAGTACCACCGTTTTCTCCAAATGCCATATCCGGGTTTTGTCTGTTTTTGTAATAGACCCTTCCCATGAAATATGTAAATTACATTCACGCATGCGTACAGACGCTGCTGGTTGGCAAACGCCATAGAGTTGTGCACAAGGCAGACACACAAACGCGTGTGCATCACGCCACCATCAGTCCCATGCAAAAAGGCGCGATGTTCACTCATTTTGCCAACCAGTAGGGAGAGTGCGCACGCGCGATGTTCAATTTGCATATTTCATGGGAAGGGTCTATTGGTTCCATTTTTAGAGTAATCTATGTAATCTGAATGTTTTGTATCGATCTACCTTATACACCGATTTCTCAAATTTGTAACATCTGGTTTTGCCTGTTTTGGGGAAATTTAATACGTCAAAGTGAACCCAGGTATTCTTGGCATAAGGTACTGTACTGTGGCAGAGTTCATGGTTGTCGATGGCTGCTGAGTTACACACTGATTTATGCTGAAAGGCTTGGTGTATGTAGTCCCATATAGGGCGTTATAATTTTTGTAAACGAATTCTTTCAATTCGTCATCTCACCGAGCCCTGGAAAAAAAAATTAAAATTTAAAAATTCACGTCAAATTTTCTTCCATCATCCTACTATGCCCTCTGTGTTTACTTTGATCTAGTGAGCTTCCGTCTCTGAAAGCTCTTTACATCACCCTAGTGATGATGCTGTTACCATGGTAACACCGAGTGATGAAGTCGACCTTCGGTATAATTACCCATCAATAGAAAATTAAGCCCACATGCTCTTGAATCCAGTCTGTATTTTGTTTTGTGATCAGAACTCTGCTTTCATATGTTAAAAAAATACATCAGACACCGGTTTTGTTCTGAGAATTCCCTGATAGTTGTTTCCTAGTAGCTCATTCATTTCCTTTTGACAATTCCATTTCATTAGGAAAAAACAATCTCAATTTTCAACCATAATATTATCTTTAAAATATTCATAGCCAGCTTTCCATAATGGACACTATAGGGATAGATTATCATATGTGTACAGGAAATCTTTCTAAAAAGAAAAACAAAATGTTAAATGTATTATACAGAATTGGTAAGGATTACAAAAAAACACCATTGTTCAATTTTAGTCTGAAAGCTTATTTATTCTGAAGTTCATACTTTTTTCTGCAAAATTTTCCATCTGAAATGAAATCACATTTGAGAAAAAAAACCTTTACAAAAAAGACACAACAGCTGTTTTCGGTTGTTACAACCAAAATTAAGGACAATGTGTTTACATGCTGTAAATTGTGCATGGGTCTCCTGACTCACACAATGGATTAAGGCCAAATTGTGACAGGTTTGTTATTTCATGTATTTGGTTGATCACACAAAACATGAACACTGTCTGCGACTATTTTTTCAGCTCTACCAATCCTGTATAATACCTACCTTTAGCTTAAGTATGATCAGGTTGGGGTATTACAAAAATATATGTTTGTTGTATTTATTTCAAGATAGATTCTGGGGAAATAATAGACATGCCACTGAAGTGGATAATGACTGGTAACCTAATGACTGGCTGATTACGTTGACGGTAACAACACATGTTTTCACTGGAATACCTTCCCACCGCATTCCAATGGGAAGGGTTTTGTGTGTAAATATAAATAAATTATCCTTGCGAGCTATAAAATGAAGTGTGTTTTTTCTGAGTTAATGACCAAATATTCTAAACCAGCAACATTTTAAGATAAATATTTACGAACAAACTTCAGCCATTTATGTGAAGTTGATTGGGGATGGTTGGGTCGGGGAGACTAAAATGCCCTTCAAAATCAATAATGTATCATTTCAACCACCATTTCTTGTAAGCTATACTTATTTTAAACAATAGTTATTAAAATTTTAAGTCACGTTGCTCAGTGTTGGGGTTTTAAAAAAATGCCGCTGCATGTCGTGAACTATCTCCATGACAACATTGATTCTCGCCTGCTCTAAGCTTGTGTGTTATGCTGACTATGTAAACAAATAATTTTAACTGAAGCACCGGAGACAATTTTGTCCTGTTTATTTTTATTTATTTATTTGTGAATGTTTAAATTTTCTATTATTTCTCCCAAAAGTATTGAGTCATACCTGTCTCTCTGGCAACAAATAAAGCGCGATTGCTTTGGTTTCTGGGAAACTTTTCCATCAAACTCAGAATTGGCAACCTGCCAAACATACCTGTTAGTCGAAATACAATTTGTTCAAATAATGGAATGTTGTATCCATATTGTGGGGGGGGGGGGGGTGGTGAAATTCACCAACTGTTTTTTAGAACATCGGTGTGGAGATGCAAACCTTGTATCTAATGATGGTTTAGTTGGGTAAGTGGGCATCCTGCCGACTTAGACTTGGGTTTGATTTTGTTCCAGTCTTCTACGGCCATTCTGTTTTTTCTGTTGTCTTCAAATTCAACCCCCACAAGCTGCAAACATCAGGCGAATAGCTTCAGCTCTCTCTCGGATATCAAAATATGTCAACTTGAAGCGAGGTGCCATAGTTAATTCTTGCTCTATGGTTAAACCATGGGGGGTTAATTTCTACCTCCATGATGGCTAAACCAAAAATGAGATGTGCATGGGGGAGTATACAAAGTGCACTGAAATTCATACGTTTTTCATGAATGAATGCTAAATAATGGCAATTGTTATCAAGAACCGATTTGTTATTCACTTTGCTCAGTGGCCTGATTCCCTGAGTGGGGTCAATATACCGCCAAAGACCCCGAGGTCTAAACCATTCCACAAATCATGCGTCAGAAGTTCGAAGTCCGCTCACCATTAAAAAAAATGCTGGGTTACTTTTTTACATTGAGAGAGACACTTTACTTGGTGGTTGTCCCAATCAAATGTACATAAAAAGTACCGTAATGTAATTTGTTAGATTTAATGTTAATACTGTAAACAGATACAGACAGGTTTACCTTTGCTTTCGCAGTTTTTGAAAGAGTGAATTTTTTAACCTTAAAAACATGTGTCTCTAAATCTCATTTTCTCGACTTTAATATTAATTTAAAGATTTGCTCTAACATTTATATCCTCAATAATTCATACCAATTCTGAAAACGAATTTGTCTGATGACAGAACAAGTTTGTAAATGATGCTTATCCCTTGAAGAGAAAACATGGCCAATAAATTAAGACACTGACTATACAGTCTCGCCCACGGCATTTAAATCGTTACGGGAAAACCTCGTGGGCAAACAACCTCTCAGGAAATAATTCGGTCCTTAATTCTTAGATCAGTCAAAACATGACAAGGAGTGGTGGGCGTCTTTTAATTATGTTTAGGCGTCCCTGCAACGCAATCAGTGCGTCAGCTGAGATAATAAACTTGCCTACCACCCCCCCCCCCAACACACATACAACATCCCCCACCCCCATATCATCACAGTGTGACGTCAATTATCGGTTGAGTTCATTAATGTAGAGGGGTTATTACTAAGCCTACCATCCACTTTTCAAACACTTATGTATTTTGGGGAATTATTAAGTATCTTATAGTATGTCATATTTTGACGGTGTTTATTTTTTATTTCTCTAGAAGTATCTAGAAATAATAAGAAATGGCGATTGTGAAATAACTTATAATAATTTGTTTATGGCATCAACCCTTCTCTAAATGGTCTCGACCTCCACTCCATCTTGTCTGAATCTTTATGTAAAAAAAAAAATCCCATCTGCCAAAGTGCTATAGTGTATCATCGTTACTCAACTGGCGTAACGAGAGCCACCGTATGTTGTCATTTTTACCATCGAAAAAGCTGGAAATTCTGTAAAAATATCACACGTCTTTTAAAGCAAGCCGGTCTCTGACCCTTTTTTCCTTTCCTTCTCTCCTCTACTCCTGTCGACGAGATGAAAACCGGTTTGTTCTTCCTCCTGCTCGGGGTCGTCTGGGCAGATATTTTCCCCGGTGATGACTACAAATTTCACCACCACGACGCGGAGGAGTTGAAGCAGGTTTTAGACGAAACTCACGAAGAATGTCCCGATATCACCCACATTTACAGCCAGGGAAAGAGTACAGATGGAGAAGATTTATGGGTTATTGAGATCAGCGACAATCCTGGACAACATGAAACTGGTGAGTTTGTTTACATGTTTAATTCATTTGTCATTTTTAAATATTTAATAAAAGTGTTCGATTTTTCATTTTTTGTCCTTGTTTGTTTGTTGACTTTTCATTTATACAAATTACAATGAAATAAGGTTTGGGGGAAAAAATGGCTTAGGTCAATCACGACAGAATGTAATTATGTGCACAAACATTTTGAGAAAAAAATCCAACTCCAAAACAATAAAATTATTGTAATCAATATTCGCCATGATCAGATGATTGACCCTTGCTCTATGGATTGACTTTGGCCTACGGCAGTCACGACGATAGTCAGTACCCCCCCCCCACCTTAAAATGTACAGGCTGGATCGAATGTTTTTGCGGTTCTGTCATGTTTATAATTTTGCATTTTATTTTTACGCTGATGCAGAATTATTTGTGATAATCGTAACCATCCATCCTCGTGAGGATGGAGGATTATGATTATCGCAACTAAATCATAAATGCAGAATCAGACTTTTTATTAAAATAATGAGGTAAAGGGTCATGAATTTTCCAGCTAGCGATGTCCTAATTTAATTGTAAAATGGAGGAATCCTGTGACTGTCGGGAGGATCGAGGGTCAAGATCATCGCAACTACTCGGTATGAGCATGGAGGTATATGAGCTCTTGTCAAGTACCACCAGTAAGAATAAAATGCAAAATCCAATCAGCATTAAATACAATGCCCCCAACAACATGGCAGTGTCAACTGTTTCAGTAATGATAACCCTCAATCCTCTTTACGGTCGTCTAAATAAAGGGACATGACCAAGAGCTATGGCCAAGGCCAAGACCAGGACCAGGGCAACGAAGGTCATGGCCTCCCTCCATGGCCTTGCCTGTGTACTCCGAAAATCGCTGAGCTAGCACTGTGAAAAATCTTACTCATCTCTTTTTTCAAGTGTACTTTGGAAAATTAAAGTTGCCGAGGCCAAGGTCATGGTGGATTATCTGATTTTGAAATATCCTTTTTCTCTCCGAAACGTGCCTTTATACTAGATTGATTCATCAGGTGGGAAGCTCTACGATTACTCACGTTTACCAAATTTTGTTCGAACCCACGTACTGTCTGCCCATTCAATATCACCCAATCTGGTTTTGTTGATAAACCATGGGGAAAATATGCAAGCCTACAAATAATGATAACATATGGTGAATGCATACAATTACCACACATAAATAAGTTCTTGGAACAGTTGTGTGGGGCAAATGATTTTCCGTTTCAGAAAAGTGCAGATTCCGTTTTCACAAATCCTGAGTTCTTTTTCACACTAAAAAAAAGAAGAAGTTTCATGTTCTTTAATAGATCACAGCTTGTCAACATACACAGAGAGTAAATATAAACATAATCTTCAATGGTTTTGGATTTAAAAACAACAAAAGCCCAACATTTATGTTTGTAAATTTCTGAAATGATTTACTTTCGATTTAAATCCAGTTCTCCAATTCAAGAGGCAGGGGTCGATTTCACAAAACTCTTCCTAACTTAGGACTAGTCCTAGGCAATGCTAAGAGATAGGACTAGTCCTAAGTACTGGTCCTAACTTAGGACTAGTCCTATCTCTTAGCATTGCCTAGGACTAGTCCTAAGTTAGGAAGAGTTTTGTGAAATCGACCCCAGAATCCGCAAACTCCGTACGCTTTCCGCGATTGTTGAAAATCATTGGGTCTAGTTTGACCACCATACACTGCAATGCGGTTGAAATGTACCAAATGGTTGGGGAACTGTCTGATTTTGTTGGCAGATGAATGTTACAATGAGGAGGATATTTTTAATCCACCAATAATCTATCTACAAAACTGAACAGCTCAGGCCTAAGATTTACTCAGTAAAAATCTTTCACAGAAAGGGATTTGTGATATCTGTGAATGTAACATGAGTAGACATAGAGCTACTCAAGTGGAGAAAGTACAATCGACTCTCGTTATAACAAGATCGCTGGGACTGGCCAAATAATCTCTTTTATAACATTAACAGAAACGTTGTTGTAAGAGGACAGCAAAACAAAGAAACACAGAGCAGAAATGAGATTCGGGACGTCAGATTGTACTCTTTATATTATAAGCAGAACCTCTATATAACACTAACTAGCAGTGCTCGTGATAACGTGGGTTGACTGTACATTGACATGCCTCATCCATATATTTTAGGTGCATCTGAATATTTTGACAAAATTCACGTGTATTTTACACACAGGTGAGCCCGAGTTCAAGTACATCGGCAACATGCACGGTAATGAGGTCGTAGGTCGCGAGATTCTCTTGGTCCTCATCCCATACCTTTGTAAGATGTACAAGAGCGGGGATCCAGAGATAAGACATCTTATTGATGAGACCAGAATCCACATCATGCCTTCCATGAACCCCGATGGCTACAAGAAGGCTTATGAGAAGGTGAGAGTTAGCCAGGACCACTTTGGCTTTGGCTCAATCGGCCATCTTTAAAGACACTGGACACCTTTGGTAATTGTCAAAGACCAGTCTTCTCACTTGGTGTATCTCAACATATGCACAAAATAACAAACCTCTGAAAATTTGAACTCAATTGGTCGTCAAAGTTGCGAGATAATAATGGAAGAAAAAACACCCTTGTCCATGTTGTCACACGAAGTTGTGTGCTTTCAGATGCTTGATTTCGATTTTGAGACCTCACGCGTGAGGTCTCAAAATCAATTCAGATATTTTACTGAGAAATTACTTCTTTCTCAAAAACTACGTTACTTCAGAGGGAGCCGTTTCTCACAATGTTTTATACTATCAACAGCTCTCCATTGCTCGTTACCAAGTAAGTTTTTATGCTAACAATTATTTTGAGTAATTACCAATAGTGTCCAGTGCCTTTAAGCTGCATGGCTGATGAACAAGTCTTTAACCCTATCCACTATCGGGTGTTTTCTCGGCACCCTGCTCAATACATCACAATGCAACACGGTTGAAATGATAACCCTGCTGTATGTAACTGCAACAAAATGCAAAAGAGGACTCTGTTGCATTGTGAGGTGAAGTGATTTATGCCAGCCTTGGTGCTGGGCATTTACCCCGCTAAATGCATCAATACCAATTTATGAAGTTTCCTGGGGACTTGATTGGGTATGGACATCTCAAGATCACGCAGAAACCTGTCAAATACAGCATAGTGCAACAGAGTATGGGATTTGAGTTGACTGCTAAATACAACATTACTTTTATACAACAACTTTTACCAATTGGCAAATTTTGTTGTATTTGGCAGGGATAGGGTTAAGGTGTTTAAAACTAGGAATGTAAGAAGTCCAAGATGCAAAATAGAAGCACGGTGCCAAGGATTTTAGAGGATCACTGTGTGTTAAAAACTCTCAGTCTCATTGGTCCACGTTTGGAAAAGCTTCATGTTTTTTTTTTCATTCATTCAATTCTTCCAGTGGTCAATAAACATGTATCGTTGATCGTTGTGTCGGTTACGGGAATCGCGAGTTGTAGAATTTCTCAAAAGGTTGTTTCTCGTTTAAAATGACCCAGATAACTTTGATCAATGTCTACGCATGACGCTGCTGTACAATGTGTTTGCACAGTATAGTGTATCACTGAACATTGTGTCGATACAACAAAAGTCATACCACCTAAAATAACGTTTAAATGTGAAACAAAAGTTTTAGAATTTCTTTAAAAATTGTATCTCACTTAAAATAACTCAGATGTACACATAAAGTTGATTGATGCTGATGTATGACGCTGCTGTACAAAGTGTTCGCAAAAGATATGACTTAGTTGCAGAATTTAGTTCTGACCTTGTTGCACTGGCACGATGATATTATGTCAATTGTTATCAAAGTAAATGCTGTGTGTGCTGATTTTTTGTTCCTCATTTCTGATTGATGGTCATGTGTTTTTTAAATTTTTTTTGGGGGGGGGGCAAATGCTGTCATAAATATTTATTATATTATTTTTTTTAATGACACTTAAAAGTAATAATTTATTGGTATAATACTGGAAAGAACATTTGCCAACAACAACAGGTGCTGTGCAACTGTAAATTTTCATTGATCTTCTCCTGTAGGCAAAATTACTAAGAAATTGGCTGAAAGCAAACCAACCCCCATGTCCTTCAAACCCAAATTCTGCATTTTGGTGTTTTGGGTTTTAGTGTGAGGTGATTGATCAGTCTAGCAATGAAGCCAGACATAAGCAAACAGTTGGGTTTCAAGTAATTATGGTCTTTCACCTGTGGCAAAATGAAAATAAAAACATGTGTAGCGTCCTGCCTTTTTGAAAAAAAGAAGGAGGAAGACCTTTTTTTTTTAAATGGCCACCCAACACATTTTTCAAGACAACCGGCCAGGCTATTTTTCAAGATGGTTGCCAGCTTTTTTCTGTGTGCTAAAGTCTAAAAATCAATGTAAACATTTTAAAATTTATTTATTTTTGT
Organism: Pycnopodia helianthoides; assembly: GCA_032158295.1. Lineage (NCBI taxonomy): Eukaryota > Metazoa > Echinodermata > Asteroidea > Forcipulatida > Asteriidae > Pycnopodia > Pycnopodia helianthoides. The sequence continues at coordinate 12,657,069 of CM063261.1, forward strand.
CAGAGATGGTAAAATTTTACCATTTTAAAAAACAAAGGAGGCGGCCTCTATAAAGGAAGGGAGCGGGAACGCTAAACATGTTTAGTTTTTTATTTGGCCTTGGGGGCTGTCAAAGGTTTTCAACATTTGCAAGGCCATACAGAGAGGTGACATTTCAAGGCCCCTCCCCCAAAGTCATACAAATGTAAAATAGAGAAAACAAATTGTTTCAATGTTGATGCACACACATTAAAAGTCCTTGCTGGATTTCATGGAGCACTGGGTGGTCACCGGATTAAAAGGCAATGGTATTTAGTGGTACATGTAGCAACAACCTTACACCCAAATCATTCAGGTGGAAATACAAACTGCATGGTAAAGCATGGGGGGGGCGTTTCATAGTAGGGTAGTGTTAAAGGTCACATTCCTTCCCAGGCTCGTGGCCAAGAAGCCCAGGGGTGGTTTATAAAGCCTAACCAAGTGAAGGTTTTTACAAAGTGACCATCAAAGGGAGAAATTCTTAAATTGCTGAATTATACCAGGTGACACCAGTATGGTGACACTGACACAAGTTCACAGCCACAATCATTGGTACACTTTTTGTTACAAATAATGTATTTGCAGATCTTGTATTAATTCAACAAATTCAAGCACTTTTTATTCATCATTGACACAGCGATTGCTAATTGATATAAATAACATTGAGTTAACTGCTTCCACTTCCAGTGGTTTTCAAACTGTTGTTCATAAAATGGACACAGAAAAAATGTTGATCGTAGCATCGTGGCTGTGAACACAAGTACACAGTGTAGTTTATGTTTAGTAGGCCTATACTACTACACATATCGACCCCTTGCAGTGGCGGCCATCTTTGAAGTCAAACAATAGAAATTGCGCATGTGTACATGTATGTGCCACGCACAATTCTCAGCCAATGGCAGGTCTTCCCTTTGACCTCAGTGAGGGCGCTGTTTGGGCTTGTGACATCATACATGTACATGTATGTAAGGGGTCTATTGTACATAATAGTACATCATGTACAGTTGTACATGTGGATGTTTACAAAATGGCTGTTGTACAGTCATGCATAGTAAAGAGTGAATAATTTCGGGAGTTAAATTGCTTGTAAAAATTGTGGCAAGCGTATAAACGCTGTGTCGCCTAAAATTTGCTCTACACAACTCCCAATTGACTCGCAAATGTTGGCCCGGCCCCAGCGGCCTATCCAGGACCGCTGGGATGGGCTAACCAGCTTGCACAGATTCTTGTTCAGGAAGTACGTCATGCGTGCAGTGCTTGCAGTGTGAGTGCGATGCATGATGGGACTGAGCATGGGACTGAGCATGGGACTGTGCATTAACGTTAACGATACGTTTTGCCCATCCCAGCGCCTTTGGTTTTAAGACAAGGCGCTTGGGACGAGCGAATCCCAAATGGCGCAACCAAAATTATTGAGATGCCAACGTTGGGTGAATAGTGTCAATATCAAATTGCTACTCAAAATGTATCAGCAGCGTTATGCTGGTTAAAACACCCAAGGACCTGTCAAAATTCACTCCAAGTGGTCCGGCTGGACAGTTCAATGTTAAGAAGCATCCTTATTTAATGTGAATTATGGACTAGTGCAAAACCTGAAGGACCAGTGAAATGAAAAGCTAATTGGTCATGATGGCTAGTTTAAAAAAAACATGTGCTGTCTAAATATTTTGCTGTGCTGGATGGCAATGTTCCCAGGCAGGTGTTTATTTCTTGTTCTTTTTCCATCAAGGTTAATGCATCATGGGTTCTTTTTCACTCTATTGTGGGGGTGTTTTTTGTCTGTGTTTATGTAACCTTTTGCAATATTATATGTTTTATTGTAAACACAATAATTCTAATACAGCCCCTTTTTTGTTACCTTCAATTGTCAATGAAATTCTATTTTGAGCATAGTTTTTGTACAGTAGTTGTTAACAAAATAGTTTTTCATCTATGATTTTTTTTTCGGTGAATAAAACTGAAATGAAATTAAATATTTGATTGCACAAGTTAAAAAAATTATGTAAAGGCATGTATTCAGGCATGCAATTTCACAGCGGATCAGCAAATTTTCTCTGTTTTTTGGTCTTTCATGTCTTTGTGTATAAATTAAAAACAGAAAAACACAACAAATATTTTCTCTGTTCGAAGTTTACAAATTGCATACCTGATGTTGCAAATCAATCACTTTCATGGCTATTTGTACATGTGTACATGTATTTTACCTGAAATCTTTGGGCACATTTTATCTTACGAATTTCACTTCAACAATTTTGGGGTAAAAATGAACAATGACAATCGTTCTTCTTACAGGTGATAGTTGAAGGCGATAAAGATGATTGGCTGACTGGACGGAGGAACGCTAACGACGTGGATTTGAATCGCAACTTTCCAGACCTAAATCGTTATCTAAAGACCTACAAAAGAACTGACTTCTCTAGGATTCACGGCAAAAACCATCACATTTCTGCAGCCGTTGAAGATATCGGACATGAGGTAACTAAGCAGGAAGCCGTAGTTAACTCTAGAAATGTGTACTATTTAACCCTCCTACATGTACTCTTGGTAACATTTGTCAATGAGTTGACCTTGTTGTTAAAGGTAAGGTCATAGATTGTTTTTTGTCAGCGTAATGCTGATTTATAGCCAAATTGTGAAGAAAGATAACAATAAAGATCACCTGTGAAAGTTTCAGGTGAATACATTGTCCACTTGTTGAGAAAACAGAAACAAACGGTATTTTCACAAGAACGTTGAATCCATCCATGGTAAGCAAGGTGACAACGGGTACCAACCGCATCTCTGGCCGCAGCAGTCGCCGCGAACAGACATCAACCCTCAGAAATCTGAGAAACGTTTGATGCTTGAATCGTTTCTCAGACTCAAATGTTTTGGGGTAAAAAAATGTCCAGACCATATTATTTCGAAGGGAATCCTTTCTCAAAATGGTTTAAACTATCAACAGCTGCAGTGCTTCTCACCAAGGAAGCTTTTTATGGTCATTCATTTTTTAGTAATTACCAATCTGTGATCCTACATGTACCTTTAAACCAGTCTACTGCACAGGTTGTGTATGGTGGCAGAATTAAAAGTGCACTTGTACTGTGAAAATGCATTCGCCACATGATTGATTTCATATTGCTGGCTGTCATAGTTAATCTATCACTCAAATATCACGGTGAATGTCGGACAGTGGGAGGGTTGACTGTATGCTGTGTAGATGAATTCACCACATCATAGTGCAGGCTATCACACATCTATGATCATTCAAAACCTCAGCGGATGATATAGAATGATCACACTATAGGAGGGCTATATAAACAATCCAAATTTTAAAAATGTCACACCAGGTAATTAATTGCAGCAAAAAACTCTGTTCTCAAGATTATTGAAGCAGTAGTGAATCTTGCAGGGTTCTCCCCATGCAGAAGCTAGTGTGTCGGGCCAATACGCATGAATTGTGTGCCTAGATACACGCGAATTGCGACCGTTATGCTAAAAAAAAATTAAAACATTATTGCAATTGCTTTTGGGGGGGGGGCGAGGATTTCAGATCAAAATTCACAAAAATCATAAAGATAATACCATTTAGAATTGCACAGAAAAGCTTTTAAAATCAAAGATAAACACTCAGTAAAAAATATTCCGACGACCTTTGTTCAAGCTAGCACAATTTTGGTCCAGAATGCCACAAAGTTTTGACAAATCCTGGGGAGAACCCTAGTAGAAGACAGAAAAGGGTTGAATACAATTTCTGATGTTGTTGTTTTTTTACTTTTTAACATTGGCTGAATAAATCTTTATCTTATCTTATCTTATATACATCGTGTAACTTTACATGTAGTTCTGACCCTCGTTCTGAACCTGTGTGGATGTTTTTTGCCTGTAGCTGGAAGCAGAGACTAAGGCTGTAATAGATTGGCTTCAGGAATATTCATTTGTCTTGTCTGCAAATCTTCACGGTGGAGACCTGGTCGCAAACTATCCATTCGACTCTAGCTTCGATGATAAGACCGAGTATCAAGGTAATTTTTTGTTTTAAAGCTCAAAATATAGGATTTAAGGCTTTGTGTGGTGGAGTACATGTATGATTGGAGAGGTACGGACGCTGATGCATTGACGTCATCATGCCGCCATCTTGGAGGTAAAACGATAATGAAACAATGGGAAGCCCACAGCTGTGGAAGCGCTGCACACAGGATGGCCAATGAGCAACCTTTTATTTGACCTCTAGCCGAGGGCGCCCTCCTCAAATGACGTGATTATTGGCTAATTGGCTCTCACTGGTTTGACTTGTGTGCTCTAGTCTTTGTCAGGAAACTGGAGCATACATGTACCCCACCCCCCCCCCAAAAAAAAAAACTGACTTGAACAAAAAATGGTTTCTATACATTTGATGATCCACTAGTTGACATGAAAGGAAGAATATTATTAAGAAAGTCTGGACATTTTGAATCACTTGCTGCTGGAATTAACTGTTATAACTTGATTGTATTTTCTTTGCAGCGTCACCTGATGACGAAGTATTCAGAGACCTTGCCACAGCTTATTCCGAAGCTCATCATAAAATGTCCGACCCAAACAGAAAGTTGTGTGACGGAGATCAGGGACCCACGTTTCCTGATGGGATTACCAATGGAGCTGCCTGGTACCCACTCAGGGGAGGTAGGCCATAAACAATAACCATCACCGAGCTGGTGAACAGACCTTTTGACAAACAAAACTTCAACCAATTTTTAACCCTCTTACTGTCTGACCATTCAATATCATCCTCTGTGGTTGTGATTGATAGAAAAGTACGCCAGCCTACTGTATGATATCATGTGGTGAAAGGATCTACACAGTCAGTACACGGTCAACCCTCCTACTGTCTGTCCATTCAGTATCATGGTTTTGAATGATGGCTAAACTATACCAGCCCGCAGTCTTATAACTTATGAATGCATCTACACAGTACACATACATGTACACAGTCAGTAATGTGTACAGTTGAACACAACCCATGTAGTTGAGTGGTTTTCCTTTAGTAATGGGAACTCTAGGCGAGATAATATTTATTTTAATAATAAAATGAACTTTTTTTATTTTGGGTTGTATTAGGCATGCAAGACTACAACTATCTCCACACCAACTGTTTTGAAATTACGCTGGAGCTGGGATGCACCAAGTTCCCCCAAGCATCAGATCTCAAAGGATACTGGGAAGACAACAAGCCTGCCCTCATCAAATACATGGAAATGGTAAGACACTCTCTGTAACTTCAAGACGGTGAAAGTGTTGAGGGTGCTCAGAGCCGAGATGGAAAAGTTGACTTGGGTCTATAGAGAGAGCAGATTGAAACCAGGCCCAATTTCATAAAGCCTGTAGGCACCAAAAAATGATAAGCACAGAAAAATATTGCTTACCAGAAACTGGCTAACAGCCAACATTCCATAAAGTTTACATTGCTGCGACTGGTACACACTCATTTTTTGTTTAGCAAAGAAATGTGTTAAGCACTATTTTCTGCTAGACAGCTTTATGAAATTGGGCCCAAATGTTAGCAGTGTTGTCTTGAAAGGCACCCGGGTACAAGTTAAAATTCTCTTCAAGTGGTCTGGCTAGTTCAGTGTTGAAAAGAATCTTGAAATATGAACTAGTGAAAAAGCTGGGGATATGAAATGACAAGCTAATGCTCCGTATTTTTGACCGCCGCAGGGCGCTCTCAATAACATTTTTATCACTTCCGGGGGTATAACTTAAGCGATTATCGTCTGCCTCAGCTAGTTTTAACATCGGCGTTCTGTCACTTCTGTGGGCGATAGTTTCTAATCACTGAAGTGACAGAACGCTGATGTTAAAACTGTTTACAGCTAGCTGAGCAGACGATAATCGCTTATAACCCGCTCAAAAATACGGCGCACTGGGCCTACTAGCTATTCATCTTCTAGTATCCCGGGCGGTTTAGTTGGCGTAGTGGTTTCTTTCCTCGCCTTCCACCTCCAGGTCTCAGTTCGAATCCTGCCGGGGGCCATGTGTGGATTGGGTTTTCAGTCCCTGCCTTATTGCGTGGGTTTTCCCCTGGAATAATTGACTGGGGGTTTTCCTCCCACATCTAAAACTGAAATTTCCTTCTTTGTCTTCACTCCGTGGGGTTCTTGGCTAGTATAGTGATTCGTTTCACTTTTCTGAGAATCATTTTTTTCCAAGGGGGCACGTCTCGCTAATTAAAACTGTAGTTTTTGTTTTTTCCTAAACAGGCCCCCTTTGAGTACTCTCTTTATGGTATTTCCTTCTTTTTTTGTAAGATCATCTTCCATGGAGGTAAAAATAAATACATTGTCTGTAAAGATATGTATTTTTTTATAAACACTGAAAAAACTACATACAAGCTCATAAAATGTATCTTTTTATTCAGTAATTATAATTTCAAAAGTCAAAATTTGAAATGGGGGGGGAGAAACAGGGGCTGACATTAGTTTGGGAGCATGTGCCAACCCCCCCCCCCCTTAAGTTACACCACTGATTGTTATTCATTTGATTTGCAGAGTCATATTGGAATTAAAGGCGAGTGACTGATTCTTACGGCGATGGAATCGAACATGCTGTCGTCAGCGTCAAAGGAATTACTCATTATGTTACAACTGGTAATTTTTTATTCTATATTTATTCATTTGTTGAATCGAACCTACACCCTGATGACATAGCCATTAGAACTTGACTCCGATGCACTGAACCGCTCGGCCATTACACACCATTTGTGATTCATTTATCAATTTAGCCTTCTGTAAATCTGCTTCAAATTAATTTTCTTGCTTTGTTTACACACAAACAGCGACTGAAGGTGACTACTGGCGTCTACTGTCAGCTAACGAAGACGGAACTCCTCGACATTACATTGTCTCGGCGAGTGCGCCCAACTACTTCCCTGAGAAGAAGATCTGTACGGTGTACGCTGACACCGAAGCGACGGAATGCGACTTCGCCTTGGAGAGGAACAACAAGATCCCGATGAAGGGTGCGTCCGATGACGAGATAGAGGCCCTGAAACGGGAACTGGAGAACTTCATCTAGAGCGAGCCAAGAACGGGTTACGTTTGGATTGTATTCAGGGAATAACTTGTTCTTCATGATTATATTTATTTTGTTGGGGGGTGGGGGGAGGGGGGAGGAGATTTCCAAACACATGACCTAAAATTCTAGCCAGGTATTTTGAGGCATTGTGGAAACAGTTTCAGAGCCTTATTTAAACCAACATATTCATAATCTATAAATGTTTAAAAGAAAAAACATTCCCCTTGTTTATGGGAAACAGATGTCTAAGGAAATTCTTACTAAACCACGGCAGAAGATTAACTTGACATGCTGCAATTGAAACTTCCAAAACGTAATTCTAATTAAAAATTATAGTGATGACATTCTCGGAGGGTGGAACAAGAACGAGGTCGTTTTTCACTAAAATATAAATACATTTGCGAAAGGGGATGGGTTGCAGCAGTTGAGAACATACGTTCAGGGATTAAGTATGCACACCGATTTTAAGTCGGTGATCTGTTTTAAAAGATGATTCGGTTTTTTAATGTGTGGAAAGGCTGTGAGCAGCTGTGGTGAAGGGGGGAAGGACGTGGGTTGAGGGGTTAGTGAGGTCCAACATCACAGTGCTGTTGGTTTGGTGTCCACCGTAAAAGTTACACTGGGATGGTTGTGATGTGTGTATTAAAGTTGTGAGATAAATTATAGAGATCACTGTACATAGATATTAATAAACCTAGTGAACTAATGAGGGCGCTCTACTCTGGTACGCGGTACGCGTTTGTACCTTTTAGTGCTCAGAAGACGACTTCAGAAAACTGAAGGCAAACTGATGATTTGCATATTCAATCAGTTCTTTTTTCATCGTTTAATAAGAAACACACTTTGAGATAATGTACACAAAATTAATTTCCGTTTTTAAAGGGTTTTTTCCTTTCGTGTTTCAAAAATCTTACATCCTAAATACAATTTAGGGTGTCAAGGTTCTGTTGGGTTTAAAAATGTTTGGGTTAGTATACATATGGACCGATATTTCCAATTGATGTATACTGATAGAATTTATTTTACTTAATGACACAAAACCAGTTCAGGCTTCTGAAACACAATCTGCTGATTGGTCAACGTAGCAACATGTGTTCCGTATGCATCACTCTGATTGGTCAATATCTTTACAATGTACCAAGGTCAAGCGCCCTCACAGCTATTCCTGGGATTTCAGAATTGTTACTACTGGTTGTGGAATAATACTGTAGCAGTGAGGTACATATAGAACACCAAAGCAATATTAGTTGTACTTATTTATATATATCATCGCCATGACAACATAGATCGTGGCTGTTTATATATTGCATGAATGGTCTCGTTCAAGTAGCTTCGGGTCTTCCGTGATGTTCGCATGTCATACCCAGTAGCTCACGACCAAGCAAGACACTTCTAGATATGGAAAAACTAATCTAATAAAGAACATTTGTGTGGACGTGTTGGGTGAAAATCAAATAAGAGGTGCACATTGACCTTTGACATTTGTGCTGTCCCACCTGACTCACAGTGAGAAGGTGTATGATTATTTGTCCATGTCCGGCTGTGGCTACGGCTACAGCTGGATTGTCGTGGCATCGTGCATTGAAGTATCGGACGTTCTTAGCAACACCCTTAGCAACAGTTGTAGCCTTAGCTATTTCGATACGGCCTGTGTTTTGCCCTAGTAGGAGCACACTATGGTGATTTAACCTGTGTATCATTTGGGAAGCTAATCCAACACACCCAATGGCTGCAGCTATTGATAGATCACTGTATCTACCTATACATCATCACTGTAGCCAGTAGCCACAACAGGAAGACTGTTGTAGGTAGCCAATTTGTTAAAACTGCATTGGTAATCTGTACAGTGTATAAAAAGTCAATTCTAATTTGTGAACTGTTTTCACAAATTCAAACTGTCAGTTACATTAGATTCTTAACATAAACGAAAATTATATTGTTGTTTGATTTGTTGAAGAGCAAACAGATGTGAGGTCATAAAATCATGCAAATTATTTTTTGTGGAAAATGGAGAAATAAGTTATTTTAATTTGTTAGATATTTCATTTTATGACACACTTCAGGTTGACATTTCAGAGTAGGTTTTATTTCTAAAGCTTACATCTCTTCCATTAAATGAAAACTACATTTTTAGTCAGGTTGTTAGAGGGGAATTTTTCATCTGAACTAATTTTTTTTGTTTTTCTGATAATTGACACCTTGACTTACTTACACCAAGTGAAATTAATTGTTTTAGATCGTAACGCCGTATGTTGCATGCTGAAATGGTTGTACGAAAGGTAGTCGTTAAGTGGGGGTCATTTGCTCAGTACTTAAAAAAACATTCCCTAGATCAATATTTTAATCACCATTATTTATCCGTAAGCATGATTATTAATACACTATTTCTTTCATAGGCTGTAGGCCTACATTATTGCACTATGTCGGTGAACTACTCAAACATCAACTACTTGATCTTTTCAGTTTCAGACTCAGTTGATGGACGTACAGTCCATGTCAAACAGGGATTCAAAAAGTGACATTTGTTTCTGGTCTGATGTCGGTTTCATTCTTATTTAAAATGCAGATGCAAGGTGGCGGGTATAATTAATTCAAAGACATTCTGAATCCAACGAATCCACCAGAAGGAACGTAGATCTTTTTCATGGTGTGTGATCATCTTGCTCCCCAAAACTGGACGAAGAATTGGTCTGTTCCCTTTTTATGGAAGGTAAATTAGAAGTGTGATTAACGTTGGTGTAAAGGGAACATGACTGGAAGATGGCCACACCATACGACAAAGATCTATCCGTATATTTTTATAGTGAATTTTATTTTATAAAAGCTCCAAGAAAACTTGTGAGTGCATAAACATTGAAATTGTTGTTTTGCATGTTTTAATACACCCTTTTCAACTTCTGTTGTTCACTTTCAACTTAATCTGTGCTTTTCACATATAAATGTTGTTTTATGGGAGATATAAATCAGAATTCGAAATTCTTCATCGATAGTTTCTATGTTATATTATTTACACACTAGCACTTTCAATTTATGTGCAATACTCACTTTCTAGCTTTCATGTGCACAGTTTATTTATCATTATTATATTCTATTAATGGATGTGTGTTGTGTTTATGTTAGTATGGATCACTTCAACATTATATAACTCTCAAATTAATAAACTCTCAGTCTGATGTCATTCTGTAATTGACTTCTGATGTTCATTCTGTAGTTAATCTTCATCGGAGGTTCATGTAATTACTCTTCATCTGGATGTTTTGTAACTATCTTCTTGATGTGTTCATTCGTAGTAACTTCATCGGATGTTCTTGCTAATTACTCTTCAGTCTGGATGTGTTCATTCTGTAATTAACTTCATCGATGTTTCATCGTAGTTACTCTCATCAGGATGTGTTCATTCTGTATTAACTCCAGTCTGGATGTATTCATTCTGTAATTAACTCTTCAGCCTGGATGTGTTCATTCTGTAGTTAACTCTTCAGTCTGGATGTGTTCATTCTGTAATTAACTCTTCAGTCTGGATGTGTTCATTCTGTAATTAACTCTTCAGTCAGGATGTGTTCATTCTTATAACTCTTAGTCTGATGTACCTGTGATTAACTCTTCAGCCTGGATGTGTTCATTCTGTAATTAACTCTTCAGTCAGGATGTGTTCATTCTGTAATTAACTCTTCAGTCAGGATTGTTCATCTGTAACTAACTCTTCAGTCTGGATGTGTTCATTCTGTAGTTAACTCTTCAGTCTGGATGTGTTCTTTCGTAATTAACTCTTCAGTCTGGATGTGTTCATTCTGTAATTAACTCTTCAGTCTGGATGTGTTCATTCTGTAATTAACTCTTCAGTCTGGATGTGTTCATTCTGTAATTAACTCTTCAGACTGGATGTGTTCATTCTGTAGTTAACTCTTCAGTTGGATGTGTTCAAAAAGTTTAGGGTCGCGGTGTAAAATTAGGGTCAGTCGGGTAATCGGAAACAGAACTTTGTTGTTGGTTTTATTGACCAGTGTTTTGCAATTTAACATACTCCAAAGAAAGTGTCAAGGCCCTAATGGGACATATGATGAAAAACGAATTTCAGGTGCAAAGAAATATGTTGAGTTCTTTATTTCGTGTGCTCAAAATCATTTCGTAGTCATGAAATAGTTTTTGTTCACCTTTATCACTGTTCAGCCATTTTTGTTGTTTTCCCCCATTCTAGTTATTGTAACCAAAATGAGGCTGAATGGCAAAATAGTCAGACAATGTTTTGGTAAAAGAAAAATTCAGTAATCATTAAAGTGAAATTATTTCGTGCTCACGAAATATGGAACTTAAATTATTTCTTTGGTAAAAAGAAAAGTCAATAATTACATTTGTTTCACACTTTTAGAGAACGAGATATTTATAATTGTCAAGTTCTCTTTGTCACATCACAATCCTGGATACCTCTGTTTGGTTTCATTTTATTACAATAGGGGTGGGGGAGTTTGTGAGACATTGATATCATTTGGTGATAAGATTGCCACATTCCAATCATAAATTGTAGATTAACAATGCATTCTGTATGAATTATGTATATTAGCTTTAAAACATGTGTCACAATGTAATAAATGTTGGTAGAAAATAAATGTTTCAATTTCTTTTTTTTTTGTAGAAGGTGCTTTTGAGTAAATGCCCTCCCTTTATGATTTTACCAAAATTCAAAAATATAATGTTGGCCCATGAACGATTAAATACAAACAAATAACATTATTTAAAACGATATCCGGGATAGAATTTTATGAAAGTACTTTTTTAAAAATCGCCCCGACTGCACCTTTAAGTACCAGCGACATTTACAAAAATTTAACCAGACGCTTTGAACTAACTAAATTATACCTCATCTTTAATAACTTCATCAGAAATAAATTTTAAAAATTACAAAATAGTTATTTCTTTCTGACACAAGAGGGCGCAGTTTACAATAATCAGTAAATAATAATTTGTTTAAATACAAGAGGGCGCTGTTTACAAAATTTTAGCGTGCAGAAGTGCATCCGGAATAGCAATATTTACCAGGTCACCGTCGTCTGCTTGTGTGTGTCTTCAGCAATCAAATATTTTTCCTTAATAAGTACGGATTTGTGATTGTCATTTTGTTTGTTAAAACGTCTAAATATTTTATAGCTAATTTGGATTGCGTTCGCTTGTTGAAATTAATAAAAATTTGGGCCAAAATCTAAAGGAACATTTGTTCAAAACTGGAAAACTACAAGGGGTAAGCCTTGCATTTTTTATCAAATTTGACAAAAAATCTCAGTAAGGAAAATTTATTCAAAACTGGAAAAACTACAAGGGGTAAGCCTTGCATTTTTATCAAATTTAGGCCTAAATCTCAAGAAGAAAAATTTGTTCAAAACTGGAAAAAATCACAAGGGGTAAGCCTTGCATTTTTAATCAAATTTGACACAAAATCTCAGTAAGGAAAATTTGTTCAAATCTGGAAAAACTACAAGGGGTAAGCCTTGCATTTTTTATCAAATTTGACAAAAAATCTCAGTAAGGAAAATTTATTCAAAACTGGAAAAACTACAAGGGGTAAGCCTTGCATTTTTATCAAATTTAGGCCTAAATCTCAAAAAGAAAAATTTGTTCTAAACTGGAAAAAAATCATAAGGGGTAAGCCTTGCATTTTTAATCAAATTTGACACAAAATCTCAGTAAGGAAAATTTGTTCAAAACTGGAAAAAATCACAAGGGGTAAACCTTGCATTTTTAATCAAATTTGACACAAAATCTCAGTAAGGAAAATTTGTTCAAAACTGGAAAAACTACAAGGGGTAAGCCTTGCATTGTTTAGGCCTAAATCTCAAAAAGGGAAATATTTGAAAAAATCATCAGGGGTAGGCCTAAGCCATGCATTTTTATCAAAATAATGTAGTTAAAAAAACGGTTAAAACAATTTGCATTTTCGTTTTGTTTTTATTGCTCAACATGGAATTAATCTCCATTAATAATAAACCTTTAAAATAAGAACAAGTTTACAAAGGTTGTTATTATAAGTTACTTTACACATGTAATGGCCACTGCAGTCTTATTCATATCTATACTCAAGAAAAGAGTTTTTGGGGTAACAAATATGTCCCCCCCCCCCCCGGACAAGTTTAGCAATAAAACTGGAATCCAAATCAAAACTTGACACTGTAAAATCAAAATCAGTTCTTTTCATAATCCATAATCCGCTTAAAACTCAAAATAGTTAACAGAGAGGCCACCTGTAATTGTTTTGATTTTATTCCATGATATTATAAACATCAAGTAATAAACCACAAGGGAAACTGACTGGGTAAATTACTAACAATTTAGGGTTGAACAAAGACAAATTGACTAGTGGGGTACTTCACCCTGTGACCTCTGAATTAACATGCCAGTGCCTATACCAACTGAGCTGTCAAGCCATAATGTTAGCGGTCTCCTTACTTTGTCAATATCTTTGTTCAGGGGTGCCAGTCAAAAGCCATCCAACCTGTAACTGCCAGGGATCACACCCAAGTTTTTAACCCAAAATGATATTACAGACAAAGAATTAATTTCTACCGCCATAATTTAACAAGGATTACTGTGGGCTGAGATATGTTTTGGAAGCTGCAATCATACTCCAATTTGTTCACGGCGCTGCGTTCGTGAACTGAGCCTAGAACTGTCTCGAAAGCTTTTCCGTATGGCCGCCAAAACATAACCGAGCCTCTCAGATTTGAAATAGAAGAACTTCAATATAAATTATTAAATTTAATAACACATTCAATTTAATCCACAATTAACAATTTATGTGCAACAGTAACTTCAACAATACCTTTCAGATGTAACGTTTATTTACATTATACTGTAATAAATTTTTCTTGATTTTCTTTGCCAACCTGAACTATAAAAAAAAACTATATAAAATTTAAAAAATACAAACAAAAATTAAAGAGAGAGAACAAAATGGGTCATACAACCTGAAGGTGTAATATCATGTGACTTTTAGAATATTTTTTGGCTATATACTTATCAATATGGTTTTGTATAATAAATTGACCACTTACTATGGCAATCAGACTTTTTTATATATAATTATGGCACTATATTTGGCAATAACACAGAATATACATGTACTTCCAGAGAATTGTGACCATTCAAAATAATAATCACATGAAGGTGCGGAAAGCAATGCATCTGAGCAAGCATCAAGGTCAAAGGTCAATAATAGTAAAGCAGGTCATAGTTATAATGATAATAGAATTGGTGCATACAAATATGTGGAAGAACCACAAGAATCAAAACATACATAAATGCACTGCAAAAAAAACAAAAAACAATCAACTTTTAAAATTATGAAAATTATGAAAATATCCAATGCAGGAAGAACTGTTAGCTTTTAGTTCTCAGGGCTCAAAATTTACACTGAACTGCGGGTCTGAGGACAGTGATTTCAGCAATGGGCCAGTCGCCCTAAACTCTTGACTTGGCAAGTCCAGCGGTCTTGTGTTTTAGATGAAATAAAGGCATTCAGTCTGATAAAAATATTTCACTTCTGTTTAGCATTGAAGAAAATGTACCCATAATACAAATGAGATAAATTTTCTCTTAGTGCTCGTTCAAATTGAAAACAGTTAAGCTGTCCAGGCAAGTTTGTTTGTTTTTATTTCAAGTTGGTTATTTTAATGGCATGATAATGAGCGTTATGTGGTCAGCGATTGTTTGAAACTAATTTTAGACACGAGAGGACAAAACTCTGAAAATTGAGCCTGAATCTCTCTTACTGTAAGAGACTGTATTGCGTTGGTTTACTATTGTCGCTACAGTGATAGGCCAAAGCTGTTGAAGACCTGGATGTTTTATTACTAATTTTATTTGTTTATTTATTCTCAGATAAGTGAACTAAATCACTAGACTAGCCTAAAACCCCATTGCAACAAGACAAGGAAATAAGTTTCTGTTTTAGATGTGGGAGGAAAACCCCAGAGAATTTCCAGGGAACACCCACGCAATCATGTAGGGATTGACAACCCAATCCACATAGTGCCCCGGCGGGATTCGAACCGGGGTTCTAGAGGTGGAAGGCGAGGAAAGAGACCACTATGTCAACCCGACCGCCCAAACTTGTTTTCAGCTTGATGCATTTTCAATTTAAAAACTTGCCATTCACTTATGACCTTTGTGTCACTTGATTCCAATTCATTCGATGTGAAAACAAAAATTAGCCAGATATTGTGGCAGGGAAAATGTAAACATTTCCACCCACAAAGATTGGTAAATTGCAGCACGGAGAAAAGTGTTGTGATTTAGTTTTGGGAATTTAATGGACCAATTGTTCATACAGGGTGTAATCGATCATCCCGTCGTCGACCTTGCCTAAAGGCTTTATTCAGTCAGGTTTGATCATGGAGGTAGTTTGATCAACTGCAAGAACTGGGCATTGTTGGCCTCATTCTAACCGACCACAAATTCCAACACAAAGCTCGCTGCGTGTCATTCTTGATTGTAGGGTGGTTGGAGGATTAACTGGCCCTATGCCAAGCTTGGAACACCCCCATCCCCCTGAAACTATACTAATTGATAACCTAGTTTTAGATTAAATATCGAAAGCAAAAAATGAGGGCAAGTAAAACAATTTTTTTCCTTTCTAAATACTCTGAACTACTTTTGTCAAAAACACGTATCGAAGATTGGCAACTCCGAGTTAGACTTACTCCTTACTGTAAATTTGAAATTGTCAAAAATTCATACTAATACTTCTAACTTAATAATACTGGAAATGTTTAATGGCCAAACTTGTTCTCATACAGGTTTTGGATTGCTCTAAAAGCCTGTAAAACGTAAGCAAATTACTGTTATTGATTTGATTAGAAAGTTTGCCCAAGTTGAATTTTGTTGTAGAGCACGCAGTCAACATTGGTAGTTGTCAAAGACCAGTCTCTGCATTTTTTATGTGAGCCAACATATAGATGAAAGAAGCAAACCTGTGAAAGTTTAAGCTCAATCAGTCACGAAAGTCACAAGAAAACAGTGAAAAATCCTATTGTGGGTCTGTGTTTTCACTGTTTTCAAGCATTAGTTTTGGACTCACAAGATCAAAACTAATTGTTTTACGCATTTTTCAATAACTTTAGAAATTCCACCAAAAATATTTCAAGGGACATTTTTTATAAAATATAATTTTCAATCTAAGAACCAATGTTGTACTACACCCTACTATTATCTTAACAATTTTATAGACTTATTGATCAGGTTTATATTCGTTGAGTAGTCATTCCTCATAGCACCTGTTAATTGCATCTTTTGTTTTGTCTTCAATTGTTTCTCAGAATAAGTGAATTTCAATGTATGCATCAAACTATGCTATTTCAAATTATTATATTTATGGGGGTTAAATTAACTTAATAAAAATCTGTTATAAATTATCTTATTCTTCTAAATTATTCCTTACAGATAAACTCAACTGTTTTGTCACATTTCTTTTACTTTGGCAAAAAAGTATGTTTTTGGCAAACGAAAACAACACAAATGAAGTGTATACACTGTACACCTCAACAAATTAAAGAATCAAAACTCCAAGATATTTTGAATAACAAAATCATTAAAAAAAACAAGTCAAAGATTTCTTAATCATCCAAAATATCCTTACGTCTTTCTAATTAGATCCGTAGAGCAGCTTTAAAGCATAAAAATTGTGCTGAATTTGTTTCTCAATTTAAGCAACAAATAGCAGGAAACCAGTCTCATGTGTTACATGTGGAATTGTATTTTGGTTGGTAACCTTCTTGTGGTAAGCATAACTTGTTTTGTGCTTAGCTACTTTTTGTGCTTAAGCAGCTCTACGGAATTTGGCCTTAATGGGAAGAAAGACTACCCAAAATTAAACTGACATTGTCACAACAAAATACGACATCAATTTGGAAACTATTATACTGTTCTTCGCTGATTCAGTCAAATCCGAGCAAAAGTTTTGGAATTTACGAGACTCGGTATTGGCCCATATTTCACAAACCACTAAACAAACTGGTTAGCACAGTAAACCTTGCTTAAAGGTAAGGTCAAAGGTTGGTTTGCTGATTTATAGGCAGAAGGATAAAGAAAGATACAACAAAAGTCACTTGTGAAAGTTTCAGCTGGATACAGCGTCTACTTGCTGAGAAAACAGGAAAAAAAAACCTGTCATGGTATTTTCATCAAGAACGTCAAAATCCATCCACAATTAGCGAGGTGACGGCAGGTACCATCTCTGGCCGCAGCATTCGCAAACGGACACCAACCATCACAAATCTGAGAAACAATTCACGCATAAATCGTTTCCCAGATTAAAATGTTCTGGAGTGAAAAATTATCCAAATCATATTACTTTGAAGAGAATCATTTCTCAAAATAGAGCTTTAAACTATCGACAGCTTGCAAGTGCTTCCTACCAAGTTAGTTTTTATGGTCAATAATTTTTGGAGTCATTACCAATTTATGACCCTCCCTTTAACCCCCTTGCTGTCTGACCATTCAATACCATTCACTGTGGTTTTGAATGATAGATAAACTATGCCAGCCTGCAATATGATACCATGAGGGAATGCATGTACACAGTACACAGTTAGTTCTGTGCACAGTTGTGCCACCGTACACAACCTTGGCCGTCGAATGGTTTCAAATGGTTGGTCAACTCACTGGAAATGTTGCCAAGAGTCACTGAGAGTAGGAGGGTTAACAGACCCTTCTCCTTTTTGGTTAGAAGAAAAAATCTAGCTAAGCACAATTATCTGCTTTTAAAACAGTTTTTATGAAATTCAGTCCAGTACAGAGAGGAAGACATTTTAATATTTTGAACATTTCTTGTCAGATAGTTTTTTTTGCATATAGATCGGCTGATGTCGAGTTGTATACTGACCTCGTAGTATAAAGTGAAAACAGTAATATAAAGGCCTCGACTGCTTGAGTGTCAGAATAAGACACAAACTCTCTTCATTCGTGACTGAAACACTTATCTCTCCATGTTTGGGTAATGGTCTCCACACAAACACAAGATGCATTACAGAGCCAGGCCTGGATTTACACAGAGGCCACGGAGGCCTTCGTCACCCTGGTCTCGGCCTTGATGTCCCTTCAAACGTTTTCCATATATTTTTTCCGATGGAAGTGACCTTTGGAAAAAGGAAAATGGCCTTGCCCTCTCAAAGATGAAAGTTCCAGACCTGCAGCCGATTTCACGAAACTTTACGCAACTGCGTAAGTCCACTTGTGCAAGATTTCTCGCGTTAATGAGGCAACACTTAGGCCATAAATGTTGCGGAAGTGGGCTTACGCAGTTGCGCATAGAGTTGAGTGAAATCGGTGGCAGCAGAGCAGCCGTTCCACCCCTTACACTTTATCAGGGGCAGGTCTGAGAGCAGCTCCCAGCCATGACTGTTTCATCAAGCCCATCTGAAATAACGTCATGTTGACTTGGTCCTTGAAGGCAAGGATTCCAAGCTGGGAATGCGAGGCTTCATTCACCGCTCTCGACATGACGCACATGCGGTACTGCTCCGGCGTTAAGTTCGTAAGACATTCCTTCGGGTGGTATAAATGAAAGATCCAGGGATCGGTGACTCTTATAATCTTCAGATCGGATTGAATGTATCGACGGTATAAGTCAACGTCCTCACCACCCCATCCTTTGATGTCCATATTGAAGCCCTTGATGCTTAAGAAGTCCGAGCGATACTGACAGGTCATCCCGAAGCCGAAGTCCCGCCAAAAACCCGTCTCGTGGTGTACGATCAACTGCGGACTCTCCGACATGGCCTCGTTGAACGTGTGAATTATCTTCGGGTTGTACAGACTGAATACAATCGGGTAGTAGACAGTTCTACCGGGGACCGTGTTGTAGCGACAGTGCTCGATGAACTCCTTCGTGAAGGCGATGTCCACGTCACATAGAAACATGAGGACGTCGCTACCGTCCCAGTTCTGCACCCCTTCCTCCAGACCACGCCCACGCGAAAACGGTATGGTCAATCGTATAAGTTTGTAACTATGAAAGTTATACTGGTGAGCCATGTTGAACAGAATCGAATGGATTTCACTCAGTCCTTCCTCTCCGAAGTACACCACTGTTAGATACACATGCATCCTATTGTCCAAGCACACCGATTTAAATCTCTCTATGAAGGACTGAAACTTGTCTACCCTACCCGATAGCGGAATGATGATGTTTACTAGTATTTGACTCGTGTCGATTACTTGCGTTCTAAGTTTCTGCAGTGGACTGAACGGTCGTAAAAGCTCAACACTGTGGTAGAAACTTTCCTGCACACTGCGGAAGACTAAATTGTAGTACGTCCCGATCGTCCTCTCAGTTTTAAATATGCCGTCCACAAAATTATCGATGGAATAACTATTTGGGTTGTCTTTCTTCTTGTTGAGAATGTCGATGGCAAAGTAGACGGCCTCAACCAAGTCTTCTTTTTTGTCGCCGCGAGGGCGTTCAGACGGCCGATGCGACAAGCCGCTCTGTAACGAGTAGACTAATTTTGAGGTGAGGCTACTGAACGGAACGACGTCGTACTCACTGTGTAAAGGTCGGTGCATCTCCAGCTTGGCCATCTGCTGGCGGATGAAATCCGACAAGTCGTCGTGGTTGTCCACATCGCTAGACCGCTGCGCGCGAATACCGCCCTCGACGTCCTTGTACTTGTGTGGTTCCTCGACCTGCTGGGTGCTGCTGATGTGCTTCTTGAGCTCCCGTTTCAACTCGGCGATTTGTTGTTTCAACGAGGAGACTTCGATGTTGTGCTTTTCTTCCTGTTCACTCAGCGCGGCGATGCAGTCGTCATGGTACTGGATGTCTCGAGACTTCACCTGAAGAGACTGGTCCACCTTGAAGGAGGAAAACCATCCAGAGAAATTGTTTAGTGTAGAGACAGTAAATGGCTTGGACTTTAGAATGTCAAAATACTTTGTTTATGAAGTAAAAGAATACTTCTATCCAAAGAATACAACTATGCAAGAGAATCTCATTTCATATTAGGAAGCGTTTAATTTTTTGGGGAGGGAAATTTTATTACAAAAATAATCTCACTTAAAGCCTGGAACTTTTTTCATAAAAGAAGACAACAAATTATTGCAGGCATGAGATGGATGGATATGAAAATTCCAGGAAAATTGCTTGCTGGCCTGGGTTCCCCCTTATTCTAAGCCTGGAACCTCCTGGATGTTACAATCAGGAGGTACAGACTCTGTGCATAACCAGAAATACAACACTACAAGTTTGGATACAATGTGTACTATTTCTTTCTCCATTTAGTGACTGCTTTACCTCTTACAAGAAAATTTGAAGGCTCAAGGAGGTTTTGAGAAAACCCTGAAATCAGGAAAAATCCAGAGAAAACCCACGCCCGTTATTAATTATTATATATTTATTTGATATCTTTCTGGTAATGAAACCAAGGGACCTTCAGAGTGACTTGCACTGTGACCCGTAGGCCTGAAGATCTGTGTAAAGAAGACGATTAAGAAACATTCAATTTTAGACGTGGGACAGTGAAAATCTCTCTCCTTTACTTTAAAAACCTTCTTGGATTGCTGTGCAACTACTTGATTTTTCTCTAAAGTCTTAAAACATTCAAAACGTTCAATGTAAAGGTCAGAGAGGTCATGAGAGGTCACCAAATACCTGTTCCATGTGTCGTGGCGGAATGCCCTCATTGTCCGTATTTGTACAGGTATTCGCCAAGAGGAAGATGAAGCCCAGACAGAAGATGATTCCAAACTTGATGCAGTTCTGCAGCGAGGGTACGCGCATCTTACAGAAGGGATGGGAAGATGCGGCCGATTGCACTATGGTGTTTGCCATGGTCAACTCCAACAACCAGTCATGTATCGGACATCTGCAAACCAAAAGTAAAACCAAAAAAAGAACTAAATATGAGTGTTTTTTTACCATGAGGCCATGGTGGCCTATCAGACCGATACTTATGGAGGCAACAGAGGCATCTGCCCCTATGCCCCCGTGAAATCTCCAGAAGATACCTGTAAGCAAAAACATGGTGGCAAGAATTCTGCAGTTAAAAAGTAACCAACCTTTATGTGCATTGCATTAAACAGCCCTTCTTCCTAAGCTCATTGCAAAAAGACACAACGGCGACTGGAGTCATGTGACTTATAAGTGGGCATCCAATTGGTCAGTCATTGCGTCACACGTGCAAGTATCTGCTGCAAGAAGTCTTCCCTACTTCCGGCTCCTGAGTTGGCGTAGGTTTGTGTATATTTTAACCAAAAACCACCCATTTCATCATTTAATAAGCATTTGTTATGACAGAAACTCATAACCTGTGAAGACCTTCAGTCTTTGAAGAGCCTTTGTAAATGTCAAGTCCAATCATCAAAACTTTTCTTGCATAAATCGTCAAAGAAAAACAGCCTCATTTGTCAATGCAACTCCTATGGGTTTCTGGCAATCAGTGGAGGCAGTTTGTGTGGAGTGGGCGTGGCTTACAGTGGAATTATACCACACTTACATGTAGGTAAACAGTGTGAAACAAACCAAGCAAGCAATGGGCAGTAGTGCCTGGAAAAGCATGGCTGCCTAACAACGCGTAGGATTTGGGAGGCAGCCATGCTTATCCATGCTTGCTTGGTTTGTTTACATTCTGTGTACCCACTGTGAGTCACATGACACATTGCACAACGACCATGTGAATAAATGAGGAAGGAAAACAAAAGAAGAATTTTTTTGCGAGCAGTATTCTGAAAACTGTTAACCCAATCAGGAGAGCCAAAGGAGATTCCATCACGAGGCCTGGAAGTACACGGAGGAGCCCCATGGCCTCCATGGCCCCGCCCTTGTCTTGGCTTGGTGCCCCTTTACCAGTTTCCCATAGACTTTAAGATTTCCAATGGAAGTGCCCTTAGCAAAATGAAAGTGGCCTTGCCCTCTCAAAGATGAAATTCCAGGCCTGATCACATCTTGGATGACAGTGCTGGCATCTTGTTGCCATAGACACTAAGGGTCTAGTCTTGGCTCCAAGGCTGCTTTTTGGGGTTTGTTGCAATATGTAGCCTACACCCTGTGAGCCAAGCCACAGGCCAGGGTCAATTCAAGTCTACGGAGCTACTGAAAAGGAACTAAGCTCTGCTTCAATAGCAATGAAAGGAGATCAATAAACAAACACCTTTCTGACAGGTACATGTATGATATTTGGCTTAAGTCCTTGTCACAAAATAGCAAGCATCCCTGGTCACATTTTCTTATGCAGGTCACATTTTCATATGCATGACAAAAGTTACAAAATCAACTCTACATGAAAATTCCTGAAAATAACTTACAGACCTAGGCGGGTTCCTCTTATTTCAGAACCGGGACATGATCGCTGAGGTTCACAATTCTAGAGGTTTACAGACTTTGTACAAAACCATAATATGGTTACTACAGGATTGTAAGCCCTTACAAGGTGCTACATAAATCAGTTTCATAATCTAAAAATCTCAAAAAACCTGTCTCACATGTTCCTCTTTGTTCAAGCGCCTTTGAGTAACTTATTGGTAGAACTGTTGCGCTATATAAGACTCCAATAATACTATTATTGGACACAATGTGGACTTTTTTTTATCTCCCTTTAGTGATTTTAAGCAATAGACCACAATGAAAACTGACTCGGGGTAAATTTTAAACAATTTTGGTTGAACATGTGATTTCTTGATTTTGTGATTTCTTCACTTTTTTTCAAGAAAAAATGAAGGAATGATTGAGACTTGTTTTTGGTTGGAAATCAGGAAAACACCCTGATAAATCACACGCCTGCCAGACTGACAGCCTGCGCTGTCTAAGTCTCAAGGTTATAACTCCCATCCAGCCAGTTCAGTAACTTCATCTTGAGCTGAAGACATCAAGACAGAAGGAAACCAGATGATGAGTTTAAGGCGGTATCATCAAAGCAACCTTGAGGAGTCTCTCATAAGATGTAAATAAATCCTGGTCTGATTTAGCTAGACTGCACTAAGGTATGGCTGTAGTTTGAATAAAGGACCAAGGACTGAAGAATCAATTAAGGGGGCCCCTCTGATGACAGACAGACAGACAAACAAATCGATTAGAAAGCATGAAACCCTCTGCTGAGGACTTCTCCAACAACCACACAATTGAAAACCAGTCCAGCCAGACAGCAGGCTCATCACAGTTCTGTCCTGTGGATTACTGCAAACAGGCACGCTGTGGCTAGCAGAACAATTTTAATATCATTTTATTTGTAGCACCCCCCCCCACCACCCCTTTAGTGTTGAAGACCACTGCACCGTTTGGAGTTAAAGGACTCTAGTGAAGTAGCTTCTGGAGGAAGTGAGTTCCACTTAGTTGCTCTTTTGGGAGAAAATAATATCTATAGCAGTCCTTCTTTAAACGAACTTGCCACTTGGTAGATTATCCCCCCTGAAACATCTGCAAGGGAACTTGACGAGGAAGTCGGGAGAGTGTCGTCTAATAAAACTGTAAATTGCGCACCAGTGTTGTCAAGTTACAGCTATATAACTAACCTTGAAAATTTGATTTGATTTCGAGTGGACAAAGGAGAATTGAGTTTGGCAAACCGCTATCTAGAGCAGTCAATCTGAATATCGGGAGCAGTTTGGGTGCAGAAAATAAAAGAACCATACAACACTGGCACGTAGGAAGGCCAACAAAGTGCACTTCAACACCATCATCAATTCCATGATTGAAGATTAAATATTTGATGTGTTTATCAATCCCCACAAGACTAGTTTATTTGTATATCCTGAGGTTACAAACCCAGCCAGCCGGATCCCTAATCTATCTTCCTGCTGTGGAGATAGCGTTGCAACTGGGTCATGTCGCATTGGCGAAGGGTCAGAGGTCAAAACCATCGTAGCAAAGCCAAGGATGGGGTGGAGCGGATGGAGGGAAGTCTGAGGGGAAAGGGTCAGGACAACATTATTTAAGTCAATACTGGGAAAAATGATTAATGTGATAACTGGTTGTAACAACAGACAAGAGTGCAACCTGATTCAGTTTATGTTTGATGTATCGTAGAGGCCCAGCGTGACGTGGGGGCTTTTAGACATCTGAACACAACTGAGGAACCACATTCAGCAGTACACAACCCTCCACCATGGAGAAAGGACCCTCCATGATCTAACGATGAACTTCAAATGAAAAAAAATAAAATCAGCGGTGCAAAGACCTCCACAATCTAACGATGACCTTTCAGAGGGGGAAGGACTGCATGTACCGTACATGCAGGAAGGAAATGATCCGCTTAAAACATGAGTTCGAGTGATCCTTTATACATTTCTAGAAACACTTTTTATAAAACTGTGACAAATTAAGTTCAGTTAATAAAAATTCTACAATTTGTGAAACCGTATAAAAAAATATAAAAATACATAATACTGCCATTGGTAAAAAGAAATGTGAAAAAAGGAGACGCAAGGGACACAAAACTTTGCGGCAATTGTTACTTATCCAGGGATGTGAAAGTACAAATGTATGAAAGCAAACTATATTCGACTCTCTTATAACAAGATTGCTGGGACTGGCAAAATTACCTCTGAAATTTTTAAAAGAGGACAGCAAAACGAAGAAACACAAAGCACAAATCAGATTCAGACTTCAGAATGTACTCTTTATGCTTGACTGTAGCTAGATGCTACAGGAAACAAAACTACATTGTATGAGATATTTTCATATTTATACAAACACTTCAATAAATTGGAGGTCATGACAGCAGCAACAAATTTGGTATTTTCACCTCTGACACAAGTTACACCATGGTGTACCTGCTGATAACAAATCACCTCTCAGTGTCTGCTTTTGTTACCAGGGGTCAGAGAAACCAATCCTAACAGTGACCTATAAGGGCAGTACCAGAGCTGCTAACATCTGTGTCATATTGATTTCTACCTCCATGTTCTTGCAAACAGTGAGATTTTGTCCGACAATGGGGGGGGGGGGAGAGTCAGAACATGGAGGAAGGTCAGAATTACATTCAACAAGATAGGGACAAAGTGTCCGCAATCAGAGAGAATTTT
The DNA here is from genome assembly GCA_032158295.1 of Pycnopodia helianthoides. Classification (NCBI taxonomy): domain Eukaryota; kingdom Metazoa; phylum Echinodermata; class Asteroidea; order Forcipulatida; family Asteriidae; genus Pycnopodia; species Pycnopodia helianthoides. Next base: position 12,682,122 of record CM063261.1, read on the forward strand.
CAAATGTGTTCATCAGAACTCGGAAAGATTGGTTTTGATTTTCAGGAAACTTTCTGCAGAATCAGGGAGAGTTGGCAGCTCTGCGGTACAGATCCAACACTATGTACAACCCTAGCTCCATGGTATGACAATATTTCAAGTAGAACAAACATGATTTGTGTGTGTGTTGAAACGTTAACAATCTGAAGACCAGATCCAATTTGAGGCTGCTGTTTATTTATGCAGGCTCAGAGTGTTACCTTTACTAGAGTTTGCGTACAGCTGTCTGGGGAAGGAGGGGAGGTGGGGCAGGGGATGGGGGGGCATGACCCACAGACAGCACTTTTCATGAGAAACCTACATCCGACTGTTCACTTACAAACTTCAGTATAAAGATTGACAGGATATGTCTGCATATATCACTAAAAACAACAATTGACACAGTGAACATAAACTTTCAAGATTATAAACAATCTGTGTGTGGAGGACAAATTTTGCCTCCATGATTCGAGGGAGGGTATATCTTTGGTAATTATAAAAAAAATTATGACCACACAAACTTACTTGGTAAGAAGAAGCACTGCAGCTGTTGATAATGTTCAACATTTTGAGAAACGATTCCCCCTACTGTTAGTATTAAAGGAATGTGAAGAAAAAACCCATAAACAATATCAGGGCTGTATGAGTGTATTCAGGTATGAGATTTGAAATGTGGAGGGAAAAATGGCTTTGCTGGCCTAGGTAATTCCTTCCTTATACTAGAAACAAAACCTCTGAGATGCTTCAATTCAGGAGGTTTACAGACTCTGTTCCTCATCAGAAATACAAACCAACAGGTTTGGATACAACAGGGACTCTCTCTCTCTCGCTCCCTTTAACCACTGCTTTACTTCTTTCAAGAACATCTGAAACCTCAATCAGGTTTTATGTTTTGAAAATCCTAACTTCAGGAAAAATGCTGAGAAATCACAAGCCTGTATTTTATAAACCAAAGCTTTTTTTAAATTTTTAAATCCTTTCCCTACCAAAGCACGATAACTGCCAGAAGACCAAGAACTTTTCACTGACCCCAGCTATTTCTCATTTCCCATGACTGAAGCCCATCTGGAAATCTCCTTCATGGAAATTTATGGCTTATCCAGATCGCTATGGCGATAGGCATCTTATACCCTTTTTATTTCTGCAGCTGTTTCTCGCTGCAGCAGCAAACTAAACAAAGTGTCTTTGGGAGAGTGATCTTCAAGACGGGTGACATTTATGGATAGAATGTTTTTCAATAGGAAGATGTTATTAACCGAATGTCAAAATATAAGTGATGAATGATTTTTTGTAGCATCGGCGGGAAATCCAATTTGGATGAATTCAAACTTCAAAATGCTAAAACTAATATAGATGTAGGACTTCTTGCATTTGCAGTCTCAATCAATTAAACTTTTTTTTTTTTTTTTTTTTTTTTTTTTTTTAGAATTACACATTATCATACAATACCATGAAAGGAATTAACACTGCTTTGTGTACAAAGTACAACAAATCTTAGAAGTATTTCATCTTGCATTCCTGGCCATCCAAGCACAAGTTTTTGCCGGTAAAGCACGATGAGAACAAACCCCATCATTTCATACCCCATACTGCCCCATAGCAAGGGTTATATACCATAAAGGAAGGGTTAACTGTACAGCGTGCACTACACAAAGCAAACTAAACATACGTACTATTAACGCCAAACCATGGAGCTACACAATGTACAAAAGTTGAGCTGCAGATCAGCTGGGTCGTATTCCATAGAGCAGCTTAAGCCTAAAAGTTTGATCAACAAATTTGTGCTGAGCGGAGATGAGCCGGATACCAGCCACAGTCCCTACATGACGTGGAATGGTATTTCGGCTGGTAACCTTGTTCTTGTAAGCCGGTTTGTGCTTACCCACAGAAGCACCTGTCAAGCACAGGTTGATAATGAACAAGTTTTCCTTTCCATGGGTGTTGTATCCTCAAGGACCTGCTTGATTTGCACCTGCATCTCAACCAGGATATATGGGCCTAGTCCTTGACTGAAGCATTTCACATACTGTACCATCACAACCAGCAGTCATTAAAAAAAATACAACTCTTATCCAAACTCTACCCTTCCACTGCCCTAAGGCTCTTAAAGACACCGGACACCTTTGGTGAATGTCAAAGACCAGTCTTCTCACTTGGTGTATCTAAACATATGCACAAAATAACAAACCTGTGAAAACTTGAACTCAATTGGTCGTCGAACTTGCGAGATAATAATGGAAGAAAAAACACCCTTGTCACACGAAGTTGTGTGCTTTCAGATGCTTGATTTCGAGACCTCACGCGTGAGGTCTCAAAATCAATTCAAATATTTTACTTCTTTCTCAAAAACTACGTTACTTCAGAGAGGAGCCGTTTCTCACAATGTTTTATACTACCAACAGCTCTCCATTGCTCGTTACCAAGTAAGTTTTGATGCTAACAATTATTTTGAGTAATTACCGTAGTGTCCAGTGTCTGTAAGTGTGCTGTAAATTTACGACATGTTGCAGTTTGTAGGCAAGAAAAGCTTTGAGGAGAGACTGGGATAAAAACTTGTACTTCCTCTTTATGGGTTGATCCTTTGAGAAAAAGTGATTACAAAATGACATCTGTAGTTAAAACTGCTGTAAATGACTCAAAGATTTGTAACTCCTGATCAGAAATCCACACGGAAATTTGCCCTAGTAATGTCAGCCCAGGGCCCAATTTCATAGAGCTGCAAAAAAGCACAAAATTATGCTTACCAGAATAAGGTTACAAGCCAAAATACCACGTCACGTGCACCATTTCTGACTGGTATTCTGCTAATTTTTGCTAAGCACAACACTTGTTAGCAAAACTGTCTGCTTAAGCAGCTCTATGAAATTGGGCCCAAGTCTCGAACTTGGGATAAAATTTTACAAGACCACACCGGCTTGCAGCTCAATTTTTTTTCACCAGTCAAGAATATATTTTACAAGACCAGAATCAAAATGTGAAAGAACTTTCTAACTATAGCCTAAGGTTAACATGTTAACTGTCTTTATTTGAAGTAGCACTAGAAGAGAATATAAATCTCATTTGGATTATGTGCAAGTGAAAGTCAACATTTAAGCATAATTGTTCCTTTTAATATCAAAAATATTACACATTTAGGTATCGCTATTCAAATGAAAACACATATACTGCTCACTTGTCTGTATGATGTACTGGCCTAAAGCTAAAAATCACTGGCCTTGGGCCTTCCGGTCCAGTGCTAAATTCGAGCCCTTGCAGCAGTTAGTTCTTCTGAAGCTCCTCAAGATGTAGGCCAAGTGCATCCAGAAAAAAATGCTCAAAGTTAGAGGGACTCCAAAGTCAAATTCAGTTTGTGATCTACTCATTTTTCAATACTATATGAAAACAGATTTTTTTTACAAGTCTCTGACCTCACGTTAAAGTGATGTTTAAAATGCCACTGTGTGTGATACTCTTCAAGTGCACTTTATGTCAAAATCTAAAAACGTTCGATTGACGTCACATTTCAAATAAAATGGTCTGTCCAATTTTGTACTGAGAATTTTCAGTTCCTTCCTGAATTCTGCAGGTAAATGTATTCAATCAAAACGGCATTGAATTTGACCTTTCGACTGGCACAGAAACTCCTCTTTGAAGTATACGGTACCATGGAGGAAGGAAGAGACTGACCCATTTTCATTTTGGTGTCCGATGACGCCATTTTAAAAAATTCGCTCTGAAAGAGTACCAAATAAAATAGTATTTACACCATTTTAACGGAGGTTAGAGACTTTTCCTCCACTTTCCTTACGACTCTATGTATCTACTGGAGAATGAGTGCGTCCCAAAACTCAATTTCACCTTGGAGTCCCTCTTTAAAACTGACAGAAGTAAACCAGACGTCTTTTAAGGCTAAACCTCAATCTCATCTCATGCCATTTTGTGAAAGCCAGAGAGCCTTTCCCTGTAGAGTAATGACCTTTATGTGGAACTGACTGAGTCAAAAGCAATTTTGTTTTAAAGGTAGTGGGTAAAATGTTTGTCCAAATGGCGTAGACTTTGTCTGAAAAAAACCCCAAGCATCCAGTGTAAATGGTACTTTGACAGTGCACCAAGTGCAAACTGGAGTTTTTCTCACTCACAAATAAGCAGAATGAGCTAACTTGAAGGTAGGGTCATAGATTGGTTTTTGTTTACGTAATGCTGATTTATAGAGAAAAGTATCAAAACAGAAACATTAAAAGTGACATGTGAAAGTTTCAGCAGAATACAGTGTCTACTTGCTGAGATAACAGCAAAAAACTGTCACAGTATTTTCACAAGAACGTCAAATCCATCCACTTAGCAAGGGGACAGCGGGTACCAACCGTATCTCTGGCTGCGGCATTCGCGAACGGACACCAACCCTCAGAAATCTTGCATGAATCGTTGCTCAGATTCAAATATTTTACTGAGAAATTACCTCTTCCTCAATATTACTACATTACTTCAGAGGGAGTCGTTTCTCACACTGTTCTATACCATCAGCAGCTCTTAGGTGCTACTTATCAAGTAAGTTTTGATGGTAATGCATTTCTTGAGTAATTACTAAAAGTATCCACTGAGCACTTTTAACATCATCAAGCTGTGTATACCTCAACAAAAAGCCTTCATACTTGTCTACAGTATCCGCATAATTATTACCACTGCCTGGTGTGGTATAGATAGGTTGCAGTATGACATAAATCGGCCATCTTTACGGGCAGTTTAGAACAAGCAGTCGTGCTCTTCGTGTGAGAATGGCGTGCAACACGCGCACATTTCACGAAACTCATTGCAGGATTGGTCAGTGAACAACGCGGCTGCGTTAATAAGTTGAGCGTTTGACGCACCTGCAAGCCAAAATGCAATTTGCCCGTAAAGATGGCGTCTACTGGGAACTATCTACATGTATATCGTTGTTTTTTAATGTGTTGTCTGCCACTGATTTACAATTGAAAACAAAGAGACAATGTCGTTGACAAATTCAAGCTGTCATGTCTTCAGAAGCCACATCCACTGTGTAGGACAGATCAGTCTTTCACCTCGGTCCATTAAGACCATATTCTGGATTGCATCACAGTGTGTACTGGTTGGGCTCCCCCAAAACAGCCTGCAGTCCATTTAGACCATTATTCTGGATTTGATTTAGTATATCAGCAGTGTGCACTGGTTGGCTCCCCCAACACAGCCTGCAGTCCATTTAGACCATTATTTTGCATTGGAATTTAGTCTATCACCATGAGTAGTATTGGTCGACCCCCACACCCCCAAAAAAAAACAGCCTGCAGGCAAAATGCCAGTCAAAACACCGGCCAACACCCTCAGTCAGCCTTGATCATTGTTACAACTTTTGTAATAACAAACATTGATGAAACAGAGACGATACAACTTTCAAGTTAAAGGAGGGAGGGGAGTGTGGAGGTGTCTGTGAAAATCTCAACAATGCCTCAACAAGCCAGCGCTAAAATCTAGGACTTCTTCAACCTTGACCTTCTGGGAAGGGGAGTGGAGGATGTGTCTCTCGAAATCTCAACAAAGCCACAATGGATTATCTACACAAGAGGTGATCGTTAAAAATCGTTCGATCTTTTCAACCTTGACTTTGGATTATTGGGAAGGTGGTTTGGGGAAGGGGTCAGTTATTTGTTTCCTCTGTGTAGTGGCCCTCAATCCCCAGGGAATCACCCTTGACGATGAGTCAGTTTCTAAATATTACACACAACACACGGCAACAACCAATCTATCTCCACTACGAGGAAGTTTATCATTTTAAAAAACTTTTTTAATTAATGAAGTCTCCCCTTCCTTAAAAGGGCCTAAAATAGGCTACTCGAGGAGTGGGGCTAGAGGCAGAAGAAAATCCAACGAGGAAATGGAAATTCTTGAGTCATTAGCCGTGAAATATATGTAAATATAACGTTGAGTCGTTAACCACCGGTTCTTTTCAGAACCAGCACTACTCAAAAGAGATTTAACATGGTGTCACCGCAAACCTCTCTTAGTTTGAAATTTCTTCTAGGTTTTATCAGTATCCAATGGATCTAATTCGGTGGAAAAGACTGTGTAAGTCTGGTGCATTTTCGAACACTGGGGTCTGTTTTAGGGCACGATGGCATATTTTTTTCCTTCATAGAATGCAAAACCAAAGGTTTACAAAAACGTTTGAATTGACGCCCTTGCAATGGCAGCACGGACTCACCTCCGCAAAAAGACGCCCTCCTTTTCCAACATTTGGGGAGTCATTTCCTTTGTGTACATTTCGACTCCCAAAATGTGTGGACAGGATAGGCGCTGTAAGTGCACTCCGCTTTGCGCAAGGGATCAATACAGTGAGAATTTCACAGTCTAGATAGAGTCTGAGAGCTTTAAAGGTAAAGTATACCTTTGGTTTTTGGAACTGTAAGATTGTTTTAATATCCTATAAATGCAGACCTATACAATAAAACTAGCCTGTGAAAGGTTTATTTCAAAAGGTGGTAGCGTTTTTTTAGATATTGCCGAATATCTGGAGCGGTATGTCCCTGAAGGAAGAAAATCCGAAATTGAAATACACAATCTGAGAAACGTTTCATGCCTTTTAGGGTTTCTCAAATAGAAGTGTTTTTGAATCCATCCCTCTAAAACCACATACCTAGAGAATCGTTTCTCAAAATGTTGTACATTATCAACAGCTGCAGTGCTTCTTACCATGTAAGTCTTTATGGCCATTGATTTTTGGATAATCACCAAAGGTATACCCTCCCTTTAAATGCCGCTTTCCGACTTTGGCTAGACTGCTGGCTTTATGTCATCTTTAAGGTTATAAGCCAACAGCCTTAGCCATAGCCAAAGCGGCTTATTTCCGACTCGACCTGGGACACTCTTAGAAGTCGCATGGATCTATCATCAAGACGCTGGCTGCATGACTTCAATTACCGTGATTGAAATCAAACGAGTAGACGGGTAACAGATATCTCTTATCTACAGAGAAACCTTACTTTACTCGATTGAATTGAAAGTAACCTTAACGGGGCCGTCGTATTGGGCGCTTTGGGCAATAAAAAGCATTTATTTATGAAACTTAATATGGTTGGGAAGATATACTCTAAAAGTAGATTATAATGTTTCACATAAATATCCCTCGAAATTGTGTGGTTTTTGTGTAATTTCATGACACAGTCCCCTATTTTGTACATGTATGCAGAACCAAATTCTTGACTCCAGAAAATGGCGGACCGTAGGTCAATCTGGTTGTAATTCCAAAAGCAAATTTATGTTTATTTTAGTATCACTATTCACTAATTACAACACACTGCAGGTGTTTTAGTGCACGAACAACTCTTAAAACAGGATAAAGGAGTAAATGAGACGTTTGAAGGCAATGTCCCCCTTTACGCTAAATATTATAAGTATTCATGCTGGCATAATGGTAAGGAAAGAACTCAGCAAGGTCCGCCGTGCCAGGTTTGATATTTCTCTGACTGAACGATACTTCCGTTTTTCTTTATCAAAACATCAACACTATGACTTGTCATTTATCACATTCCAATCTGGCATCTTCATTGCACAACAAACAACACACAAACCGGAATCCCATTGAATCAAAATGATTAAACACTCCACTCCAAGACAATTTGTCAAGAATTCTAAACTGGAACAGATTCGACATTCCAGAGATGAAACTCAAATCGTGCGATGATTAATGCACTTACCAACTGTTCTGTTTGTCAAATTCTTGGCATAACCGCTTCCACGGAGCGTGGAGAATCAACTGGGGGTGCTCGGAGTTGATGGACGCTGGGAGAAGACGCATCTTGATGGCCCAGCTCGGTCTTCTTGAAATCTCTGATTGACTGCCTACATCTTTACATCATGCCTAGAGGGGTGTAAGATATGGAGATGAATTGAATAAAGATGTTGCGATCTTATATGGTAAGAGAGAGAGAGAGAGAGGATGGGTACATTTTCGAAGATGGCTCGTCGATGCATCTTGAAAACATCACCGAAAAATTTAACAAATATGTGCTAGATGGAAGTGGTGATGGCCTTGGTGACTTTTATCGCAAAAACATCCCAAATTGGTCATGCCCCTTTAAACATTATTCCAGGCCTGTTCTACTAATCCAGATCAACTATACATATGGGAACTTCACTCCTACAGACTTATAGGGTGAAACTCAACATGTTAAGGATTGTTTCACAAATCTCTGGTTACTGTAAAAGAGATTTGTGAAGAAATTCCTGAGGAATCTCTGAACGGCGGAGAGAATGAAAAGAGTGTTGAGCAGTTTTTGTTGAAAACGATCCGGGCCTTCAAACTCCTTCCCAGTAACCCCTTTGACCTAACCTTACCCAACCCTTAACGCGATAAATCCCCAACTAATTTGCATTTATGCTCCGTGTATTAACTCTTAAGTGTTCCACCCCATGGAGATAAAAATATCTGAGACTTGAACTTGCCGAAGCAATAACTGTATAAATATATCATTACTCTGCCAAAAAAAAAGTCAGCTGTTTTGCTACAATAGGGCCTAACACTTGCCAGGAGGCTGTCTCAGGAAAATCACTGGCAAATGCCCAAAACTAGCCGACTAGAAAAAAACTATGTAGTAAACTTGCGGATACAACCATTACCAAGTAACAAGTTTACAACTATAGTTTATCTTATGATCCACACCATGCAAAGCTTCATACATCACTTAGCTTGACTAGAATTCGCTGTTCTTGATTTTAAAGTTACCAAAGGTTGAACTAATGCCGACCTGATGCTTTGTTTTTTGAAAGGGCAAGGCACATCAGCGTTTTCTCCTTGGTAAAGGGCACCTCTATAACTATATCGTAATAGATTCAATTCTATTCTTGTCATAAACTCTATTGGCACATTCAAGGGGCACCAAGGCAATGACCGGGGGGCAATGGAGGCAATTGCCACCGCTGCCTCTGTGAAGTACATGATCAGGGCCCAATTTCATGGAGCTGCTTAAGCACAAAATTTTGTTTAAGCAAAAAAATCATTGCTTAGTAAAATCAGACTACCGGCCAAGACTATACACTGTTATGCTAAGTAAACAACAGCTAAATACCAGTCACAAGCAATGTATAAGGCATGAAATTTTGGCCAGTAACATGTGTAAAATAAGCAAGCTATTTTTGTGCTTAAGCAAATTTTTTACTTAAGCAGCTCCATGAAATTGGGCCCAGGCCTGTTAATGAGTGTAGTTTTGATGAAAATTGTTCAAGGTGGTCTGCCAAAAATGAAAACAAAATCATTACCCCAAAGAAGCACTAAAAAAAAACACCTTCATTTTGCACTTTAACTTTTAAAAAAAAAATACAGCACTTAGTGTGTAAGTGTCTGGTCACACAGGGCAATTTTTACTGGCAACTTTAGACTAGAGATAGAGGCAACCAACTGCACTGCATGCAAAAAGGAGCACTCTGGTAGTCTTGGTCCAAGACGTCACTATCTCATACTTGTGATAACCTGACAGAGGGCGCGCTTTTCTTCCCGAGAACCGGGGATAGTGACGCCCTCTGTTGTTGGAATTGATCCATTTCGATGCGTTGTTGGAATTGATCCATTTCGAATGCTTGTTGTTTGGAATTGATCCAGGTATAGTGACGCCCTCTGTTGTTGGAATTGATCCATTTCGGTGCGTTGTTGGAATTGATTTCCAATTTCGGTGCGAAGGTCTTGGAACCAAGACTAGCACTCTGGTAGCACAGGAGTTTATTCTTCTAACATTGTTTTCCAAGTTCCAATACTCAAGAAAATTATGTGAAAATAACATGTAATTAACTGTTCTTCTTAGCGATTGCTTTGAACTGGCCGACTGTTACATGCAATTGCCAATGCCCTGTGTGGCATGACCCCTTACAGTTACACTATACCCCTTTACGTCTGCATGCTGACATGAATGAAGAGTCTTTATAAATGAGACCTTTGTCTCACAGCAGGAAACTTTTTTTCCGGGAAAGTTTTGATAGAAGCGCCCAAAAGGAAATGTCAGATTAAGTCTTTATGCAAGTTGTCAATATAGGCACTACATACGTTGCAAAAGCTAATTAGGCCTAGCTAGAGATCCTGACAAAAATAGCACTGAAAGTTGCAGTTCTGTGTAAAATGGTTTTCCTTGGATTTTGAACTCAGCAGGATAGAACGATAGTTAGGGACGATTACCACTCAGGTAATAAAAGGAGCTTTAGAGGAAGGACCTGCAAACCTACTACCACTAACCAGACTACTTTTTAAAGGTTAGACTACTACATGTACTTGTCAGACACAGAATTTTGTCTCGGTCCAAAGCCAGACCTAGTAATTCACACGAGACTGTCTCAACTTGCTCTTCAATCTTTTTAAAAAAGCCATGTCAGTCACACCGAGGCAATTTACAGGCAACCAGTTTCAGGCAAAGTCCTATAAGAAAATCCATTCACATTACAGTTTTTCTGTTTTTTTCCTGGGGTTAGTGGATGGCTCTTGTGCTGCCCAAGTGTTCCTTATGCATGCAGTAGAGTCGGTTGTCTCCAAGTTTCCTATAAAAAATGTCCCTGTGTGCCTTGACCTTCAAATTCTGAGTCTGAATTACAGGCATTTTCATAAAGGGGGGGGGGGGGTGCATGCGGAAAGACATAAATTTTGGGGTAGTAGGGCTTAAAAATGTATCAAATACCAAAAAATAAAATAAAAAATGAAACTGGGATCCAGATCTTAGGAGGTACATTGTACATTGAAACAGGGTTTCAACTTAACGGTGGCCCGGTCGCCAAATGCGAGTGAAAACAGCAGCAGCAGGCAAGTCAAAACCCTTCCTTTACTAGCCCGCTGGGCGTGTAAACAAAATGTTCCGTTTCACAGTAAATAAGGGGTACGGCGACAAAATCCGAAAAGAGATTATTGTCAAGTTCGTAAAATGGTTTGGCAAACTGTGGCATTTCCACATTTTTTATAAACCTGGAGTAACAGTTTCCAAAGAGCTTTTGAAAAGTTCTGGAAAAGTAGATAAAAAAGCATGACTTATTTAACTTGGAGAAAAATACAGCATTTTTTCTTTTGTTCACCAGGCAGACTTTAAAAAGTCTGAATTTATATGACATTTCTCATTCCTGAAAAAGAAGTTAGTTCATAATTCACTGTACTTTAAAACAAAAAAGCACTTACCTACTGGGAATGAAGACCTCCATCTTAGATATTGGCCTCCAAGATCACAAGGGAATAATAACCATGCACTTGACTGTCTGGGAAATACGTCTAAAATGTGGCCTTGATGATTGCAGCTCATAGCGTATGGCTACATGTAGTAAACGCTTGTTCAGTTCAGCTGAAAAAGTCACAGATCAAGTCAATCAGTTTGGGTTTTGGACACTTTGGGTTCATAGTTAGTTTAAGGGGGGGGGGGTTGATGTAACCCTCTTCAAGTCTGTGACTTCATGATGTCATCACATCATGTTGTACCGCACTACCGGTGACTGAAAAAAAACAATCTGATCCCTGGTTTACATGTAGTTGTAACATTGTGTACGTATCATTGACCAAAATTAATTACACACTTATGTACATAGCATATGCATTCAGCCAGCAGTTAGAGTTGAGCAATCATTGTGCATCTGGCGTAAAGACACATCTGTGAGCAGACGCATCCACAAGGTCAATTTAAATCAACATTTTCTCACAACTGATGATGTGCAACTTGGCAAAAAACAAGAAAAACTGCTTGGCACACACAAAAATAAATCAGCCAATCTGCTGAAAAATGTGACACAGGATGTGAACTTGGACATGCATTACTGCAAAAATGAGCCACATTTAGAAAGTAGCGGGGATCGAATTTGGGGGGAAAATACACAAGACCACAGCCCTGGCTTGTAGCTCGCAATGTTCACTGGACCAAAAGTGTTCTTACAAGACCAGAATCAACAAGACAAAATGCTTCCCGACAGAGTTTAACCGGCATTTTAACTGTATTTATTTGCACAAGCACTAAGACAAATAATACAGTGCAAGATTGATCTCATTTGTCTTTATGGGTGTTAAGCATACTTCATTACTCAACAAAATTGAAAGGCATTTCACCTGAGACAAAGTCAACATTTGAGCGTAATTTGTTTTTGTTCAAGATATTACACAGTGAGGCATTATTAAATCAATAGAAAAATGCAAGACCGCCGGACTTGTCCGGTCATGAGTTTACTGGCCTGGCACTAAAACTACTGGCCTCTGGCCTGTGGTCCAGTGTAAAAGTTGAGCCCCGAGTAGATTTCTTTTATAGATCTATGGATCATTAGCAGCAGTGGGGATCCGAGAAACACTTCGCGTCTTTTAGTACAAATCGGTTGATAAAAGGTAAATTTTCACTCATTTTCTCAACATTTGTCTTACTTTAACCGTACACCACCAACACCTACCCCCCGATTTTTAATTCAAATTCACATTGAACTCGGAGACCACATATTTTGAAGTGAAAAATCCGGAAATCCGGAAAAATCCGGAAGATTCTCATGCCATTGATTGTATCAGCCCACAAAACCAATATCTTGATCAGTGAAGTGATCTGGCGCTTGAGCGCTCAAGTAGTGTCTTCTTCTGAGGGTCCTCTACGCACGGAGTAGTCTCGACTCCATGACCATGGAGTTTTCACGTACGCACAACCAACGAGCTCAGGTCGGCTCCATGGTTTCTTTCCCTGCCTTTCACCTCTGTGGAACCCGGTTCAAATCCCACCTCAGACCGGAGCCTTGCATGTGGATTTATTTTTTCTTTTATCTGATTGCGTGGATTTTCCCCAAATGGTTTTCCTTCCACACCTAAAAAAACTGAACATTTCTTCTCGTTTCCTATTTATTCTGTTATTGGCGCTAACCGTTGGATACTAAAAACAAACAAACATTCAACAGATTAATGTTCATTCTACATAAATAATGACTAAACCACAGAGGATGCTGTGACTTGTGGATCCCGGGGGAATAAACAACACAGCACTCTCTATGGTTTATTCATTACATACGTGTACAGTGTACGTGTATGTCATCCGTTGAACATTGGTTGTGTGTATGCTTGCAAAAACACCATGGTCTTGGAACCAAGACTATGCATAAAGCATAGTGTTAGCCAGAGGGGTGTCTGGGTGTCTTTTGAACACCCTGTTTTAAATTTGGACTCCCTGTTTTATCTGTCACTTACAAGTAAATATGTTGTAAGTGAACAATTTGGACACCCAGTTATTAAATTTCCAGCAAGTTTGGACACCAAATCCTGGCTAAAACCATGGCATAGAGTCACACAAAACCAAGCACAGAGCATTCAAAGACCAGCCCTATCTATAAATATGAACCTACTGCAGTGCAAGGACTGATTCACACTCCCAAACAATCTCCACACATTGAACAGGATTATTTTCCGTTTGGCTTATTTGCAAACCTCCCTAGCGAGGACTACTATTTAAGTAATAGTGAACTTACCAGTGACCTTGTAAGACAGAAGGTCGCCTGCAGAATTCAATAAACTAGTGCTTTAGTAGTATAGTGCTTAATGTAGGAGTCATGAGCACTAGTTTTTAAGCCAATTACCAGGTCATAAGAATACATTGTAAACTGCTTAACTCCATAATAAGATTAAAATCCCGATTGGATAAAAGTGTTTGTTGGTTTAGCACTCTGTCCGGATTAACAACCAGTGTGCAATAATAATGTTTAGCTTATCCATGACTTATCACACTTTATTCAGAGACCTAGAGGCATTTACGCAATTTACAGCAAGCCCGTAAAAAGCAGTATCCAAGAAAAAACACATGTCTACTTCAATTTCCACATCAACAGTAAGTTTCTTGAGAATAGTTAGAAACTGTTATAAAATGTTTCTTGCACTACCACAATTTTTTTTCATTTTGCAAGCACAGCAGTTCGTTGCCCCCCCCCCCCCCCGAGTTTGGATAGAGAGAGAGAGAGAGCCAGCCGGGGGGGGGGGGGGGGGGGGGCTAGAGTCTGACTAGATCATCCCAAAAATAGAAACAACAACAAAACATTAAACAAACAGGATCTGTCGTTACCATTCCCATTCAAAGTATCCAGACTTCTTTTGGCTGGTAACCAGGCCAATGCGCCCATCCAAGTATTGATTTAGCTAGCCAATTTGCCTCACTGATTGGTAGTTTGCATTCATGTGAAGACTAATTCTCTCCACAGCATACATGTAGATGCAGATCTACAGCATTAGCACGAGACATCAACAGACTATCTCAGTTCTACTCAACCCTTTCAGAGTATAGTCATCTATGAATCATGTCTGTATGCATTTCCTGCCAGCGGTCCGAATTAGTTACATTTTTTGCACTTCACCAACTTCCAAAGCCAATCAGGGCTGTACACTCTGGACATCAGGGTCTACATCTACTTAGGGCACTTTGAGAAGGAGGCGGCTGGCGGATGTTTGTGTCCGATATAAAGAGAATTAAGGGTTTATATTCAGAATAAATTTAATTTAATCAGGAAGTTACAAATTTATATAACAATCTAATACAGCGTAGACTCAGGCATTATGTTTGTCATAAGTAAGCAGTCTGTTGAAATTAATCAAAATAAAATACAAAAGTTCTATAGTAGACAATTAATTGAAAGTGCTTTTGTTTGTCCACGGTACCAAGAAAAAAATATACATATTTCCCCTTCTTTCCAAACATAGTTTGTAGAGCCAGACACACATTTCCTTCCAAATTATTTTTTTCGAGGAAATATACTAGTCCATGCAAGGTTTTAGTCAGGATTTGGTAAAAGGGAGTCCAAATTTGCTGGAAATTTTAAAACTGGTTGTCCAAATTGTTCACTTACAATTTATTTGCATGTAAATGCCATATAAAACAGGGTGCCCAAAAGACACCCACACACCCCTCTGCTAACACTTTGGGTCCATGTAGGCTACATGTACCAGTACGCCAGTAAGATGTCAACCGTATTGCATGGACAAACCATGTTGTTGTAATATAATTTGCCAACAGTTTAAAGCTACTCGACTTCAATTTCATACATGTAAGTATAGTGGCATCATAGTGGCAACAATCTAGTATGAACCTGTGGCATCATACGTTGACAAAAGGGCCACAGAGCCTACACTTCCTGCAGGCACAATCTGTGCACAGCCCGACAGAAGGAAACATCAAATCTTTCATTTAAATGGAGATTGCAATGTCTGTTAATGATCAGTTTTTTATATGAATAAAGGAGGCACATCTCAAAACCTGTAAATAGCTGTTATTCGTATCAACACTTGAGTTTATGTGGACATTATGACACAATTAGTTTGTAAAATTTCCCATGACCAAATCTAGTATCTTGCCTGCCAGAAAGGCCCTGGAATGTAGTGCAAGGTCGTTCTTTTTTCAAGCAAAGGTTGGATGGTTGATACATAGTACAGTGATTGCACCCACAGTTTAACAGTATTTAAAACCCTCCTACTGTCAGTGACTCTTGGCAACATTTTCCAGTGAGTTGACCAACCATTTGAAACCATTCTGACTGCCAAGGTTGTGTACGGTGGCACAACTGTGCACAGAACTAACTGTGTACTGTGTACATGCATTCCCTCATGGTATCATATTTCAGGCTAGCATAGTTTATCTACCATTCAAAACCACTTGAATGGTATTGAATGGTCAGACAGCAAGAGGGTTAAAGGCAGGGTGTACTTCTGGTAATTTTTTCAAAGACCAGGATCCTCACTTCATGTGTATCCCAACATGTATGCATTCTAAAATAACGAACCTGTGAAAATTTGGGCTCAATTGGTCATCAAAGTTGCAAGAAAATAATGAAAGAAAAAAAAAACAGCTTGTTGCATAGAATTATGTGCTTTCAAATGCCTGAGAAAAAGCTTCACGCCTGAAGCCTTTCTCAGATTCAAATTTTGGGATGAAAAAATTACCTCATTCTCTACAAACTACATTACTTCAAAGGGGGTCATTTCCAACAATGTTTTATAATATCAACAGCTCTCCAGTGCTCTTAACCAAGTAAGTTTTATACGGTTATTAATTCTGGGAGTAATTACCAACTAGGTCAGGGCTCGAATTTTACACTGGACCGCTGGCCCGAGGCCAGTGATTTTAGCACCGGGCCAGTAAACTCATGTCTGGACAAGTCCGGCGGTCTTGTGTTTGTGTTCAAATATTGACCACACTACAGTCTGATAAACACAACTCTGTTGATTATCGAAGACTACTTACCCATAATATGAGATAAATCTTCTCTTTGTGCTTTTTCAAATTCAAACAGTTCAATTTTATTAGCATTTTTTCTTCTCACTTTAATTCTGGTCCAGTAAATATTTGAGCTACAAGCCCTGCGGTCTTGTGGGTTTTTCCCCCAAATTCTAGCCCTGTAGATATACCCTCCCTTTAATCAAGTTAATTTACACGCTCACAGCTCACCGTGTACAGCGGCGAGAGTGTGCATAACATCTTCCCCGCAATTAACGACAAGGAAATGATGTAACAACCTTAGGCCAGGATGTTCACAGTGTCCTCATTATCATTTACTGTATGTTTTATCGATCATTAGTCGGTAGTCTGTTTTTTTCCTACAGCGTTGCCAAATCCCCAGCATGCCTCTGAGGTAACAATTTCACAGCTAGGCAAGGGGGGCAATTGCCACCATGCCCCTGGCCGTTGCCTTGGTGCCCATTGATCAGTAAAACTGCCTAGCCCTTAAAAAAACAAAAGTACCAGACCTGACAGACAAACATTCAATTATCTTTTCTGAAGCAGATCTACATAATTTTTGTCTATTTTTACTTCCTTACTTTGGACTCTGGAAGTACTGGCTACACTGTACAAAATAAAAGCATTACTACCACACTCTACACATCACTGAACTGGAAGACCACATTAATTCATTGCTCATAACCTGAATGTCCTAGTGTATGTAAGAAATGAATCATTTAATTTATTTCTAAACTTTTTCTTTGTCTGCCCTTGGCGAAACCACAAATTCCTGGATTCATACCCACCCACCCATGACCTCTTACTACATGTAGAATCACAATCACTTAAGAACCAAACACAAAGAGTAGGGAAGTTGTTTTGTGCAGAGTACAAAGAGGGTATAAGCCCAAAGGTTAAACTGAAGGTCA
Source organism: Pycnopodia helianthoides (assembly GCA_032158295.1). Lineage (NCBI taxonomy): Eukaryota > Metazoa > Echinodermata > Asteroidea > Forcipulatida > Asteriidae > Pycnopodia > Pycnopodia helianthoides. Next base: position 12,699,235 of record CM063261.1, read on the forward strand.
ACTCCTCAGGAAATGAAGAGTACAGTATCATCTTAATTGAGATTATCGGGGCAGATATCCTGTGAAAACAATTATCACTTGGTACCATCTGACAAGTCCTACTTTCAAACAAGTTTTTATCTGAAAGCCCAGGGGCCCAATTTCATACAGCTGCTTCAAGCACAGAAAGTAGTTTAGCACAAAACAATTGTTATATATTCGGTTTGCCCTCCAATCACAGTTCTCTTTTCAGAAGAACCAATCAGAGCAGTGAATGACTCTACACTGAAACCTCTGAATCCTTATAAATAGTCCAGCATGTCTTACACTCTTCAGTCTCCTGACGATGACTAGAGCAAGCTAGTCGAAACGTTGAGACCAAAAGAACTCACTCCACGGCAGTGCAGTTAATTACGAGAAGTCCCCCCGATCCACAAAGCTAAAGTAGTAGTCCAGGCCGATTTCCTACCTCCCGCCCAGGTAGTAGTTAATAAGCAGGACAGCTCTTTTCAGAACTGAGAAGTCTCCCGAATTCCGAAATAAAACCTACTCCGCGGTAGTAGAATAAATAGCAAGACAAGTTCTCTAAAGAACAAATCTACACAGCAAGTAGATATTTTTTTTCACATGGTGTTACCGCAAACCGAATATATACTGATACCTCACCATGCAATGCCTCAAAAAACAATTGTTGCTTACCAGAATATAAGATTACCACAAAAAAACCATTCCTTATATATGCTTTAATCCACCAGCCGTTTCAATAAACTCTTTTTAACCTACTTTACTGTTACTGGACCCCCCACCCTGCTCCCCGTTTGAATTATATCTCATCTTACTAGTGACACTGTTGCTACATGTAATTATTTGTTGTCAATTTTTTTTTTCTCTCTCTTTCATTTCATTTTTGGTCATGTAAAAAAACAATCTGGGCCCAATTTCATCCTGTTAAGCACAAAAATTTGCTTAGCATGAAATTTCTTCCTTGATAAAAACAGGGTTACCAACCAAATTTCCATGTGTTGCATATTGCTTGTTACTGGTATTCAGCTGCTGTTTGCTTATCCTGAAAATCACGTGGACATTTGATTGGTAACCCTGTTTTTATCAAGGAAGAAATTTCATGCTAAGCAAATTTTTGTGCTTAACAGCTCTATGAAATTGGGCCCTGGTCACAGCAAACTTTTTGAGCTGACTTGTAATTTTTCACCCCAAAGTCAAGCCATGAATTTAAAGTGTCACAGGGGAGGGAGGGGTGGTACTGAAAACAGCCCAGAAGAAGAAATACAATGAAGTGATTTTAAAGCCAAAAGGAACATTATCTTCTTTTACGGAAACTCCCAGTGCCATTGTAACACTAGACCTCAATGAAAGTTTGTAAACGAATATAATGCCCGAAAAATAGCAAAAGTTGCACCGTACGGGTAACACGTATTTTGTGTGTGTAAATATTGACTGTCAATCACAGTTGTTTAAAGTCCTTTTAAACTTGACAGCACTTACAATGTTGACCAGGTAAGATTTAATTTGCTCTGACCATAGAATCCTTGCTCTATGCTCTGACCTTTGTCGTGTCCAGACCAAGGTCTCAACATTGCTATAATTTGTTGTCACTTCAACACGTAGGACAAAACTTTGACCATCATAGATGTGCACAGCCACAATCATGGGTACACTGTTTGTTACAAAGACACCAAATGAACAACACATAAATATTGAGTGACTCTTTTCAGATCTGGTATTCGACAAACTCAAGTACTTTCTCCTCTTCATTCACACAGCGCTGGTTAATTAATTTACAAACAACATTGAGATTACTGTTACATCACTGGTTTTCAAACTGAGTGTTGTTCATAACATGGACACGAAAAAAATGTGTACCCATGATTGTGGCTGTGCACAGAGGTAGCCAATACAGGCTTTCCCGACTCAAGAGACCCTTTATGTATGCATGGAACATGTACAGTACTCTGCAATAGCAGCTCTCACTCATGTTCCGTAGAGTTATAATATTAGACCTAAAAGTAAAAGAGCTACGAAGGACCAAATTGGCAATTAGTGTTCCCAACATACAATGCCCCTCTCTCTCTCTCTCTCTCTCACAACACAAACCTAAACACTGTTACTTGTCACTGCCAACTCTACTCTAGCCCTCTGCTAGCAATGTGGCCTGTCGTGGCCGAGCGTTCAAGAGCACCGGGCACAAGAGCACTCTGATCAGCAGAGTTGTGGGTTCGAATCCCAGTCTTGATACTTGTGTCCTTAAAAGCAAAACATCTTACCATTATTGCTTTGCCGTTTGGATGGGACATAAAGCCGTAGGTCCTGTGTGCTGTGTATTTTATGTACGGTGTTTCTGGCAGTGGCAGCTAAATGCTACGCAGAACAATGGTAAACCCTTACAAAACAAGGTGTTACATAAATGGGTCTCATAACTCAAACAATTCAAAAACCCGTCTGTTTGAAATAAATAATCTCTGATAAGTGCTTTGAGTTTGAGCTGCCCGTAGATTATATGAAAACTACATTGTACATTAATATTAATTAGCATTATTTCTCTTGTTGTGAAAAAAAGTAACCAGATGTTCTGTTTGAAAGTTTTGAAACAAATGCTAAAAAAAGCGTCATCTACATACTACTAATAAGCATATAATTCAATGATACCTCCTCCATGTCTAAGGTTAGTCATGACATGAGTTCCACCTCCATGACTAGCAACATGTAGACCCAGAAACTGGGGCGCGCTGACTGAAGGGATCATTGACTTAAGAAGTCAACATTAAAGGAACATTACAGAATTGGTAATTGTAAAATATACTTTTGATCACAGATTTACATAAAACTTACATGGTCTAATGATGATGATAGTAGAAAACATCCCTTGAAATATTTCTGTCTGAAATGCAATATTTTATGAGAAATGAATAAACTAATTTTCCGATTGGAGTTTATCGCTCAGTGAGCGTTTTATTCATTTGTTGAACCTACATGATTTCATGCAAATGTGTAATCAGTTTTTCACTATTTTCTCGTGACCCAGATGGCCGATTGATCTCAAACTTCTACAGGTTTGTCAGTTTATGTATATGGTGGATTACATAAAGTGCTTAGTTATACTGCCAGCAACTGTTTTGTTAGCAAAAACCAGTTCTGTAATGTTCCTTTAAACAAAAAGGAGTACAGTGCCCCAGCCCACTCATGACCATGGTTCAACCTTTGTAAACAGTGAATTTTTGTGTCCGCCAATCCCCTACTCCTAGAACTATGAGGTTCTATCCGCTATCGAACCTCATAAAATAGTTCTAGGACTAGGACGGAGTATTAATCACCCGGCCCTGCATGCCGACTAGACTACACTGCATGCTGACCAGTGACTGTGTTGACTATAAAAGCTGACAGTGCCACTAATTTTTTTTTTTACAAAGGTCGCGTTATTCACACTATTGAAGTAACCCAAAACCAAAGTACAATGTTTGCCTAAATACTGATCACAAATTTGTAGGATATTTACCTGTAATTCCCATTTGCAGCATCAACCGTGTCAGCGTTGTGGCCGTCCACCACACTCCGACGAGCTACGTAGGCATGAATGAAGCTTTTCATTTTTAGTTTATTTTGCAGTTTCTGGTTCAGTGAGCGCCCTCAAGTGTCGTCAAAGAGACATACAAAACTTTCAACATGCATCGGTTTCTTTCAATGATTTGAGCACAGATTTTTCTGCTATCGTTTTTGACATGTATTTTTCACATTCCTGCAGAGTAAATACACTTGTCACCAGGAAAGTCCGCTAATTTTTAATCATTTGCCTTCGAAAGCTCGTCTCTCACCTGCTCTCAGAGCACCCACAATGCCCATGATTTCTTTTTTGAACAATATAAGAGCAACCCAACGGTCTTTACTTGAAGAAAATAATTGTTTTTACAACTTCTCAAGAAAATTATTCAGAGCTCCGTCTGCCATCCCAAACCCGAAGCGCACCATCCTTTAACGTCCGGACACAAACAACCAGTGATTATGTAACCAAAAAGTCAAAACTTCTGTGTGGACTTTAGAAGTGCGCCATGTCTGTCAGAAAGCCACTTCCGGCGCATAGAAAAAATAACTCTTCTAATGACGGTACGTTAAAGCCAAGAGTGAACACACAATTGTGTGTTTTCAAGTTAGTTTTGAAGCTACAGACAATGTCTACTAGTACCAGTCTTTAGGTTCAGTGGAGAGAGCATTCTGAAGAGATGGTCCAACATGGTCCAACGAACATGTGAATGGTCCAACGAACATGTGAATGGTCCAACGAACATGTGAATGGTCTAACGAACATGTGAATGGTCCAACGAACATGTGGCCACCCCAAGTGTTCATAGACGAGAGATGTTGAAGAGTAGATGCAGTGTTTTGACACGATTGTGGCCAGAGATGGACACATGTTGTGGGAGGATTTAAAATGGGTGTCTGAATTAGAACAACATTTTCCAGTAACATTCACCTTAAAGGCAGGATATACTTTCGGTAATTGTCTAGGACTAGTATCCTCACTTGGTGTTTTTTTTATATGCACAAAATGGCAAACCTGAAAAATATGGGCTCAATTGATTATCCAAGTTGCAAGAAAATAATGAGAGAAAAAACACCCTTGTTGCATAATGTTATGCTTTCAAATACCTGAGAGAAGCCTTCTCAGATTCAAATAGTTTAGTGAGAAATTACCTCTTTTTAAAATACGAAATGACTGGACCCAGGGGTCAACTTAAGACAAATATATGATCAGTTTATTCAGTATTATTAGTACAATTGCAATAATTTTTATTTAAAGCTTAGCCTTGCAGACAAGATATGCATAAAAATTTAACATTTTTTTAAGTGACTGTTTTTAATTTGAAGGTAAACTTTCAAAATGTATTTTGGTTCTATCAACAAATGCAGAAAAATCTTTAGAAATAAAAGAAAATAATATGACCTATTTCAACAATTATTTACAGATAAATGATTATAAATTGTCATCATTTTAAATACAACTGTGAGTTCCAATCGCTCTAGGTAAAATAATTGAGAATTATTCAACACATTTGGCCTATTTGGAAATTAAATTTAAAATAAAAAGCAACTAGAAATCCTAAAGAAATGTAATTACAAAAATATTTATGTTTCAATTTCTTTTACAAAATAACAATAATGCATGTGGAAAGTAAAGTATTATTTATGATCACAGTGTAAACTGTTGTATTTTGCAGCACATTTTTTAAAATGGTGGTCCAATTTTGTTATAATATATTGTGATTGTCAAATTGACTATTTAAAAAGATATTTTGTGATTTAAGTATTTTTACCTCGAAATAATATAAGTGCAAATAAGTTGTGAGCAGTGATCAGTTTAGAATACACTGAAACATCACAGAACAAAATGATTTTATAGAAATGGAAAGTATAGAGGTTAACATTTTAGGAAACTACTGACAATAAGTTGACACTTTCAAAATTGATTGAATAATGTCCAATGCACAAACTGGGCCAATTATACTCCAAGCTGTGAACATGAAGACAAAAAATTGAAATAAAATAAAGACTTTGATTGTATGATAGTTATAGTGAATTATTCACTTAATTAAAAAAATAATTCTTATGATCTAGAGCGCCCTCTTGTGATAATGTTGATTTTGTAACCTTTCAAAAAATATAATGTTATACTGCCCTCTTGTGATAGTTTTCATGACATTATTTGAAGAAACTTGAATACAACATGAGCACCAACCCTTAGGACGAGTGTGACTTAAAAAGTTTCCACAATGGCTTTATTTAATAATAAAGTGTGGGCAGTGAACTAGGCACAGAAAAGAAAAAATACAAATGCTGTTTCTTGTCTGATAAAAACAAAGAAAAAGTACAGGCTAAATTCAATTCTGAAAATTTAAAAACTGACTGAGTCCTTTTTTTCTTCAAGCACCGGCTATCTCATGAACTTAGCACAAGTTGTCTCATCAGTTATAAGAACTACATCAAACACAACAACAGCTTTTAAAACACAAACTACAATTTTTTTTTTTTTTTTTTTTTTTTTTCATTGTTGGGGTCAGGCGCATAGCAACAGGCGTGGCTGGCTGGCCATGGACACCCCACCCTTTGCTCGTGTTTGGCAGATTCAAGAATTCAGATATAATGGAAAATTTAAACTAAAATAGCCCAAACCAAGTGGCAGTGGTAGGTCTGGATCTTCTTAAAGCATGTGTACAACATTGGTAATTGTCAAATACCAGCATCCACACTTTGTGTAACCCAACATATCCATGAAATAACAAACCTGTGAAAATTTAAGCTCAATCGGTCATCAGAGTCACAAGAAAACAGTAAAAGACCCCTTTATATGTTTTCACTGTTTTCAAACATCGGATTTTATCACCATGCTAAAAACTAATGTTCTACTAATTTCTCAAAAACTATAGCATTTCAAGCAAAACTAATTCATGAGAAGTTTTCCACAATGACCATCCTCATGCCATGTTAGTTATGTGCGAATCTGTGAACATTTATATTTTTAGTCTTACCAATGTTGTACACACCCTTTAAAGGAACATTACAGAATTGGTACCGGTAAGAACAAAAATGGTAAAATATACTTTTTGAACACAGATTTACATAAACTTACATGGTCTAATGATGATGATAGTACAACACATCCCTTGAAATATTCCTGTCTGAAATGCCATGATGAGAAATGAATAAACTAATTTTCCGATTGGAGTTTATCGCTCAGTGAGCGTTTGATTCATTTTGTTGAATCTATATGATTTCATGCAAATGTGTAATCGGTTTTTCACTATTTTCTCGTGACCCAGATAGCCAATCGATCTCAAACTTCTACAGGTTTGTCAGTTTATGTATATGGTGTATTACATAAAGTGCTTACACTGCCAGCAACTGTTTTGTTAGCAAAAACCAATTCTGCAATGTTCTTTTAAATCTTCTTTAAACATATGTTTTAGCCTATGAGATATGTCTAGAAACAAAAGTAAAGATGGAAAATTTCTCTAGTTTTAGAAGCCTACAGTGGAATTCTTATGCTACATTTTTGTATACAGCGTCTGCACAAGACATGATACTCATACCAACAAGTAGCACTCATAATTGTCAAAACCTTCCTTTTTCTCTTGGGAAGGGGCTGACATACCCCTCCCCAACAAATGCCGTTGTTGATGGATACTGTTGTCGAGATTTTGATACGGATTAGCGCCACTGCTCGTAGGGATTGTAACTAAATGGCAGCCACTCTTAAAAGCACCTTGCTACACGCCTGGGTTGGATGAGGGCAGGGGAGGTGTGAAACCGCCCCCCCAAAAAAAAAAAAAAAAAAAACCAAAACAACCAAACAAATAACTGATATTGTACTGGGCCAGAATGAGGCTGAAAATAATATACAATTGACTTTCAATTTTATTTGTTGACGCTCTTGACAACCATCCCCTAAAAGTCGCTATGGGAGTTATGGCAGCGAATAAAAATGAAAGCGCCCTCTTGTGATGGACACTACTACGGCCCGACGATCTCCACGATGTAATCTGACAGACTTCGCTGGATGTTGTCGATGGCTCCAGGGGTACTGGCCAGAGCTGTGAACACCTCTGTTGCTCCGTCTCTATATGGCAACAAGAAAAGTTGTACAAATTTACAGATGATCAGACACAGGGCTTCTGGGACAAAACTAGGATGAACTGAGGGTGTCGACACAAAGATGATGAGGGTTTTTTTCTTTTGTTTTAAAAAGAAACATTCCAGAATAGATGCAAGGCAACACATCTTTCAAAAAGCTAATTAGGAGAAGACAAGTTCATATAATATTGAACCCAATTCACCTGACGCTATCACAAATTATACATTTTTCTTGAGTCGTTTGTGGAGTCAGATTCCTGGTTTGTGGAGTCAGATTCCTGGTTTGTGGGGTCAGATTCCCCATTTGTTACTGCATGGTGGGGCCTTTTAGGCAACGTACCACCACTGAACTGACGTGGTAACCTAAGAGATAAGGGGTTAATTTACGAGGGTATTACACAAGGTGCATCTTTCTACCCCTGACCAGCTTGTCAAGGACAACAAGTAAAGATCTTATGCCATCAACAGGCGAAATACAGGTGTCCATGTGGCCTTCATTATTAACGCACCCTTGTTTCAAATCCAACTAAACAAGTTCCTGAGAGATCAGAGTTACAATCGTACAACGGAAGTTGCATCTCTCTACCCCGACCAACTGTTGAGGACAACAAGTAAAGCTGGCTATCAAAAGATTAGATACAGGTGTCCAGGAGGCCTTCATTACCCATGCACCCTAGTTTGAAATCAAACTTGGACAAGTTCTGAAGAGATCAGAGTGACAACTGTACAACACAAGTTGCATCTCTCCACCCACTGACCAACTTATAACAATAATAATAATATTCATAAGCAGTTCTTAAGCACTTTCATCAAAGCTAGGGGCAACTCATAATGCAAAGCTATGGTCGAAACATAATACGCAATTATTTACTCAGCACACCATGTTACATGGTGCTGTGTTCAGGATGAGTAAAGCTAGCTATCCAAAATTGAGAAACCAATTCACTATCAACACCACACCCTAATTTAAAATCCAAATGGACAAAAAAAGAGATACCAGTTCACTATCAACACCACACCTTAGTTTCAAATCCAATTGGACAAATTTGTAAGAGCTAAAAATGCCAACTATCCAACACAAGATGCATCTCTCTTTACCCCATGGCCAACTTATTTTTTACCGTCACTGTGGTCAAGTGGGTAGACTGCAGGACTTGCAATCACAAGGTTGTGGGTTCAAATCCGGCCAAACTGATCACTGATTTCACATACGCTAGATTAAGTATTGTTGTCTAGTTACTGAATCAGAGTTTATTGATTTGTGCAATTCCTAATCATGGACATTGAACCAATGTTGGTATGAGAGAGATTGGCTGTTGCCAGCTTGGTGCTAATATCCCCTTGTTGAAGCTTTGCCGAGTTTCCTTGTTGAGAAGCTCATCTAAATAACAAAACAAACAATCAGCCAGCAAAGTTGGCCATCAACAATAGTTGAGATACCGAGGAAGATGTACAGGACCGTACTTACTTCATAAGGTCCATGGTGGTAATTGCTGTAGAATGCTTCAGAAGATAGAAGATGGCTCTTAGACCGTAGTGATGGACCTCAGGAACATTGGACTAAAAGAAGAAGACAAACCAATTAATAAAATTCAAATTACTGTCAGGCCGTGTCCGAACTGGTGGCAGTTTCTACAGCCCCAACACCGAGAAGTCCCTATTCTCCAGCACTCAGTGGTAGCAGCAGCCAAAGTCACCTAATTCAGACAAGGCCTTATATAGTCAAGTATCCAATGGACCAATCAATGATGATGTCACAAGCTAATACCTCATTGAATTCAAAAGAAAGCGCCTGATTGGTTGATAAGGCATGTATGTGTACATTTCCATTCTGACCTCAGCTTTGGGGGTGCGTCCAAAAGGTCTGCTAGGTCTGCTAAGTGTCATGCCCGTAACACATTGACCAATTATGCAGTTGGGAGACCTTTTGGGATACTTCCTGGCACCAGACTAACCAGGTAAATTGTTCGTTCTCAGGAATGTGTATATGCACCGAACAAATTGAAAATTTGCTATTACCGGTATGCCTGCTGCCACAATTTGTGCTAAGTACAGAGTATCAATTGAATTGACCCATGAAAGTTAATAGATTTGAAATAAACACGGAATAAGAACAGTAGTTCTTTTGTCAACTAGTATAAAAAAAAAAATTTAAAAAAAGTTTTGAGTATTGAAAAGCATGTTTCCTTACCTTCATACAGATGGAAACGATGTCTGCTGTATGCTGTCCCTGTGGATTCAAATAAATGACACCTGATTATCTGAAATGTTATACTTGCTTCAATAATCTTGCCATTTTATACCTAACTCATAAATACCTGGTACATTCTGATTGGTCGAGAGGAGATCACGTGGCCATGCTTAAATGCGCGATACAGACTAACAGACTGTATATACATGATAAGGAGTGTTTAAACATGGCCTAAGGAAATCAGTCAATAGAGGGCGCTATCAGATGATTGTGTGGAGCATGCATATTTCACGGCCCAGTTTAAGTTGGTAGGACGCATAATTATACAAAAAATCCAAGGACTAAAAACTATTAGGTTTACAAAGACAACAATTACTCTGAAACATTAAATAACATTGACGATAAAAACGTTGGTTTTAAAGTTGGGCGTTCGGTTTGGCGTAGTGGTATCTTTCCTTGCCTTCCACCTCTGGGACCCCTGTTGGAATCCCACATGGGGCTCTATGTGGATTGGGTTTTCAGTCCCTACCTGAGTGCTCGGGTTTTCCCTGGATAAATTCTCTGGGGTTTTCCTCCCACATCTAAACCATAGGGTTCTTGGCTAGTTTAGTGATTAAGTTCGCTTTTCTGAGAGTCCTTGGCATCACAACCAGTATTATTATTTGAAATAAAAGACACTCACGAGTCTGTAGGCATTCTGCGGACATTTGGCAAAGTTGGCAATGGCTCTGGAGGCATGGAGGACGAGCTCATTCTTCTCTCTGAACTCCATCAGGAGAATGCAAACAGCATCCATGTATTCCATCAAGGAGGCCTAGATGATAAGAGAAATATATCTTTTAGACATTTAACATCACACATTATGAGAAATGACATCATCAAATATCTTGACAACTGACATCTTACATCCCAAACTTTCTAATGATTTCTACGAGATTTAATTTACAGTACACAGTACAGATTTTATATTTGATTGTCCAGTTTGTTGTAAGTTTTTAACAGTTTTTATATTTATTTAAGTTTTTTGCTGGGTTCGGTTCTTAAAAATACTCTTAAAAACTTGATCAACAAATTAGATATCTAACCAACTTGTTAATGACTTACCACAATCTAGTTACTCTATGTAAAAAGGTGATGCATTTTTAAGGTGGGGAGGGGAGGGTAAGTGGGTTCCATTGTTTATCAAACTAAATGTTTTATCAAACCAAATTTTCAGAAAGAGATTTAAAATAGCTGCAAGCAATGGAAAGTTTGTGCTCATTAGTGTGGATCCGGTACCTGATCTTGTTCGCACGTTGCTAGATTTCCCACAAGACACAAGACGTTACACAAGACTTGGATATTCTTCGGTCGGTTCTGGAGAGCTCTCAAGATCAGCTTCCCACTTGAGAAATCCTCCTGCACTCACAACAAAGAAGAAAAGAGACAAACACGATTGAGAAAAGAGAAAGATTGAGAGATTTGGCTGTCCGGGTTTGCAAAAAGGTGATTTTTTTGTGGCATAATTTTTTTGCCCATGCTCAATGACGAGAGTGTGTCTTAAAATTTGTACCATCTTGAGCTTGTAAATCTTTACCTGGATGATCTTGTGTCGATGCCATTCGGTTCCTTTGGATAATCTTGCCAACGTCTTGAGTGACCCTTCTTGCATCTGTTAATGGAATATTACAGAATTGGTAAGAAAAAAACTTGTAAAATATACTTTTTGATCACAGATTTACACAAAACTTACACAGTCTAATGATGATGATAGTAGAAAACATCCCTTAAAATATTTCTGTCTGAAATGTCATATTTGATGAGAAATGAATAAACTAATTTGCCGCTTGGAGCTTATCGCTCAGTGAGCATTTTATTCATTTGTTGAATCTATATGATTTCATGCAAATGTGTAATCGGTTCTTCACTATTTTCTCGTGACCCAGATGGCAGATCGATCTCAAACTTCTACAGGTTTGTCAGTTTATGTATATGGTGGTATGCATAAAGTGCCAGCAACTGTTTTGTTAGCAAAAACCGATTCTGTAATGTTCCTTTAAACGAGAAGAATTCAGAGAACGGGTTTACAGATTCTCTACATCACCATAAATAAAGAACTTGGACAGTGGGCCTGGTTCCCCGCCCCCCGAACTTCCTGGGCATTCAATTTCGCAGGATTTAGAGACTATCACCATAAACGAAAACTTGAGGTTTCCATAAAATGAAGCAATGTCTTTCTCCACTTGAGGGCAAATTCACATTTGTCAAGTGTCAAGGAAGTTCAGTATTGGCAGGGAAAGATCTATGAAAAAAATCCCTTTTTTTGTTGAAAATCCCAGTCAGTTACAAGCCAACCTATATTTGGCTGATAGGGTCATAGATTGGTTTACGTCAATGGTGATTTATAGGCAAAATTACTAAGAAAGATACTATAAAGTCACATGTGAAAGTTTCAGCTGTTAACTGCACCTCTGGCCGCAGCATTTGCATACGGACACCAATCCTCAGAAATTTGAGAAACGATTCATGCACGAATCATTTCTCAGATTCAACTGTTTCGGGGTGAAAAATTGTCTAAACCATATTACTTCGAAGGGAATCCTTTCTCAAAATAGTTCAGACCATGTAAGTTTTTACGGTCATTAATTTTTGAAGTATTCACCAATCTATATGACCCTACCTTTAACTCAATGGGGGACTTTCTGGACTCTTGGTGGCAGCAGACTTACCAGGTAAATCCATTGTTCTCGGCAATGTGTGCATGCTTAGAACTACGTAAACAATGGCATTTTACCTTGTATGTCAGCTGCCGTTCCAAAAGTCTCCCATTATAGACAGTACCTCAACCCCCAAACTGATCTTAATTGACAGTGCAGGGTACGAACCTGCTCATCTGTGGATGATGTTAACGCAAGAAGCTTCACCAGTGCATTATGGTTACTCTAGAAGCAAACAAACGAAAAACACCGAAATTAGAGGGATGGAAAACTTCAATGCTCTAAATCCTAAAGAATCCAAACTCAGAGAGAGTAAGACCGTATCCCCAACTGGCTGCTTCGGTTATGGCTACGACTGTTGCTAAGGCCGCTGCTAAGGATGTCCTATACTTCAACGCATGACGAAGCGAAAATCTAGCCGTAGCCGTAGCTGTAGCCGCCATTCGGACACGGCCTAACTCTCCTTGCCTTCACTTGGAAGTTGACTGCTTTGTTTCGTGCAATTGCAATTTTGGTTCTCAATCAATATTTTCAGAGACGTTTAATGTTTCAAACCGACACCTTCCTCCCATGTTCCTCACATCTCCAACTGTAAAAATCAAGTGTACATTTATGGACATCAGTCCTTTACTGATGATCACAGCAACATGACTTACTCATAAAATACCTCTTTTCTATAATGGAACAGTCCACTATAGCACACGTTGATTGTGCAATTGGATCCCCCCTCAGTACTTTTCTCATTAAAAGTAAACATTTAAGCGTGCCTAATTCACGATAATCTACTGGACTGCCAAACCTCTTAACATCCAGTAATTTGTAGGAACAGTCCAAAAAATGAAAAAAATTAAATAAAGCAACAGTGTCATTTTCAGGGGGGGGGGGGTTCAAAATAATGACAAACGAAAAATCCCTTTAAAAAAAAGAGAGAAAAAAAAAAAAAACAGCAAGGATTCTTGAAGATGTTACTTAAGGTCATGACCAATGACCTTGGACAAATGACCTTAAAGTTGAGATTTTAGAGTATGTAATCTATTTCTTTGCAGCCCCCCCCACTCGCACATGGACTATCCTTATATCAAACCAATGAATAAAGTGTGAATACAAAGTATAAAGCAAGAACATTCAATAAATAAAGCATGAATATTAATTCTCTCCCATACTTTAACACACTATTTTCCTTTTGTACAGCTGTACCCTACCCCCCTAAAAAAAGTATTTGAGACTTCAAGCACACAATGAAGACACAACGGGGGGGGGGGGGGGTGCCCCACAATGAGCACCAAATGTCTAAAAAGGCTGCAGCTGTCGGTAGTAATACTATTGAAAAGGTCCCTCACACTGTGCAAAAAGGTTGAGAGCCAACCATCCAGTAGAAAAAAGGTCTCCCTCAGAGACACAGGATGATTTAATTGCTTGTAAGGATTTCAGCCCTGCTATAGCTGCAGCCAACAGTGGGTACTGAGGAACTAGAAAGGTCTCTCAACTGTACAAAAAGGTTGAGATCCAACCACACAGTAGAAAAAAGGTCTCCGCTCTATAGTAATTGAGACACAGGGTGAATTAATTGCTAGTAAGGATTTCAGCCCTGCTAGCTGCAGCCAACAGTGGGTACTGAGGAACTAGAAAGGTCTCTCAACTGTACAAAAAGGTCGAGAGCCAACCAACCAGTAGAAAAAAGGTCTCCCTCTATAGTAATTGAGACACAGGATGATTTAATTGCTTGTAAGGATTTCAGCCGTGCTGCAGCCAGAAGTGGGTAATGAGGAACTAGAAAGGTCCCTCAACTGCACAAAAAGGTCGAGAGCCAACCAACCAGTAGAAAAAAGGTCTCCCTCTATACTAATTGAGACACAGGATGATTTAATTGCTTGTAAGGATTTCAGCCCCGCTGCAGCCAGAAGTGGGTAATGAGGAACTAGAAAGGTCCCTCAACTGCACAAAAAGGTTGAGAGCCGATCATACAGTAGAAAAAGGTCTCCCTCTTGTAAGACACAGGATTAATTAATTGCTTGTAAGGATTTCAGCCCTGCTAGCTGCAGCCAACAGTGGGTACTGAGGAACTAGAATTAGAAAGGTCTCTCAACTGCACAAAAAGGTTGAGATCCAACCACACAGTAGAAAAAAGGTCTCCCTCTATAGTGAGTCACAGGGTAATTGATAACCAGTTTGTATGGAGTTTCAACCACCCCCCCTCGATCTGCAGCCAGTGGGTACCGGTGAGCTAGAAAAGGTCCCTCAAAGGTTCAGAGTCAAGACAAAAAGGTCTCTCAATCTCATGTTGATACTGATACTAGAGTTACCACCCACACACACACACACACACACACACACTAAGCATATGCAGGATGAAAGGTTTGTTTATTCTTCTGACTCACTCCAATATTTTCATAGTCAGAGGAATCCAATTTGTGTTCCAGCGTAGATTGATTAAAACTTAACTGGCTCAAGGCAATAAAACAACAGATGTGCCTTGCAAATAACAAATCTGCAAAGAGGATAAACAACCTGCCCCACAGAGGTTAAAGCTGACAAAATTCATATGAATTGAAGGAATTCATGCGATGGTACAGTTTGATTTGAATATTTTATTTAATTATTTCTACTTGAAAGGTCTTCAAATTTTAGAAATAAAACCAGGAAATTACCCACAGTAAAATATACATAGAGATACAATGTTTTTAGAAATCCATATGGACAAGAAACAAAAACAACCAATAATCCATGACATTATTTTAGCCTATAGACCAATCGTGGAATAATTTCTCATGAAGAGTCTCAAGTGGAACACAGGTCAACAGTTCATTCACAATTTATAATGTAGGGAGGAGACAGATTTTGGACTGATCCACTAATGCAAGGGGGGAGGGTGGGGGCACCCAGTAAAAATCACCTCAGAGTTCTATGTAGAAATAAATCACTGAGAGAAAAAGGTCTCTGAACTTGTGGAAAGGTCTGATGAGGTCTGAAAAAGGTCTCGTGCTGTGTCTGTGTAGAAATGTGGTCAGTACATCTGACTGAAATGGAGCTGAGCGCACAAAGTGGTTCATATAGTCACTGGTGGTAGCCAGCTTGTGATTGGTTGGACTGACAGTCCTACAGAGCTAGAAAGCAGGCTGTGATCGGCCCAATTTCTCCATCTTGCGCCAAACAATCTGTGCCAGCTATGACATTCCTTTATTACAGTGCTTCTTTTTCATTCACAATTTCTAATGTAACCTGTAGATGGATTTTGGACTGATCCACTAATGTAAGGGGGGGGGAAGACCTAGTTGAATCGTCTGACCCGAAATATTGAGTTCTACATTAGAATAAATTACTAAAGGAAAAAGGTCTCTGAACTTGATGGATGGAAAAGGTCTGATGAGGTCTTCCCTGTGCTGTGTCTTTGTCTGTGTTGGAACGTGGCCAGTTCCATGGTGAGAATCTAGTACGAAGCAAATCAACTTGACTGAGACAAGTGAGGCAAGTGTATAGCAGTAGCCAGCTTGTGATTGGTCGGCCCTACGGGTCTCCCAGCCGACATACTATCATGATCAACCAATTCCTGTCTGCCACTGGTGTACTGTTAGCAGATCATACAGTAGCTAAAACTAAAAATTATAGAGCGCCGAAGGCACAAGATGGGGAACTGGAGCTCTACGTATTGTTGGAACGTGAAATATCTATGGACGCCATTTCAGCAAGCAATGTTTTGTTATATCATCGATAACAATTGCCATTGTCTGTACTGGTCTATTGCTGCATCAATAGAGTTGCTTGCTGAAATGGCGTCCAGTGAACATTTGACATTTTCAGCCTTTTTGCGTTTTTTCGGCGCTCTGTACTCTTTGGCTAAAACCCGTCTATGACAGACTGCACTAGTGCGTGCAGTGTAGAGTGACAATGATATAACTATACAAACAGTTGTTGTTCACTGACAGTTACCAAAGCAAGGCATGACGAATTAAACATCAAAGTGCAAGCAAATGCAACAACTTTTTCGCAAGAAAGTTCTGCTTTGTACATGCTGTAGGAATACATAATTGTTGATATTCTATTGTTTCAATCTTGTTAAAGGATTTTATCCTTTCAGTAATAATGTAAAATGATTTTGAACTACTTGGTTAAATATGTGTGTGCTACTTGGTCGAGTTGGTCTACAGTTTTGAGGAAATATTTCCTTTGAAAGAACCTACAGGTAAGAGAGAAGTTTGGACAGGTAAGAAATTGTTACATTTTTGAGGATTTGCGGGTGGTTTTTGTTGTCCGCCTTTCTTGTAGAGGAGAGAATTTGCCTGCCTCTGGGGATTCACACCAACGCTCTTGACAAAATAATCTCAAGATGATCCAACCTCAAGGCGCTTTAGGCAAAGTAAAATAAATAACATGTTGCTCGTCCGGACTTTTTAAAAAATTGGTGAGGGAGGTCCTTGTTATTTGTTATTTTCAAATTTGTTGTTATTTTTTTTCAAGATGGCCACCATGTCTAAGACGGTCCCCAATAACATGCGAGCGGCAAAGATTCTGAATACACTGTGGAAACTTTGTTTATATCTAGTTTGTATATATATTTCTTTGTGGAGTGGATTTTCTGGACTTCGATAAATTGATTTTGAAGATTTTTATTATTTTATTATATTTAAAAAAATTTATTTTAAATATTAAACAAATAACAAAAAAATTGGTGCAGTGTCCAAAATTGGAGCGGGCGGGGATGAGCAACATGTTATTTATTTTATTTGGCCTTACAGTAAAACTTCTAAATTACAAAGAGACAAAATTTATAAAGACTAGCATAGCACCCTGAAAAAAAATCCCACTCCAAAATACCTGGTAGCCATGGACTCCTGGTGCATTATGTTAGAACAGCGTTAAGGTTGTTTCTATTGTCAGTTCCTGCTGATGCAGCAGAATATTAAATGCCGCTCAAGTAAAAAAAATAGCTACCTTTGTACGACTCTTTTAAGTCACGCTACCTGAGAGCAAACAATTGGTTGAAAATCTGATGAACCGGTGAATTTAAACAGACATACACATTTGTTGGTTCTTCAGACCATGAAGGTGAAGAATAAACACCTCAATGATCAGACATGCAGTGTTCTCCAACATGTAAAAAAACTCGGCGCATCACTAGCTTCTGTGGCATTCGCCACGCTTTTTACAAGTTGCCGCCAAGGTTTAAATTCCATCTGCCAAATTCCCCCCCCCTTTCCTCAAGTTCATGCATTTCAGAGTTAAAGTGAAATTTTAAAACCTTTGCTCAAAGATGTCAGGAGGACTTGGCCATTTAGGAATCAACCATCTTATAGAGTGCATCACAATGATCACAGAGCATGTACAATAAAATAAAATATAAAAAATAAAAAAATTCCATGCCCTTAGGCAGGCCCACTTCTTCCCTCCTTGGCCCAACCTTTAATTTTCAAAGTTGGAGAACACTGGATATGCTGAATTGAGAATCAACCAATTAGAGCCCCTCAACTCAAAGTCTGTCTGTTCAGTCATGGAGGAAATATTGCATGGTTCAGTAAACCTCATCGAACCCACCCCCTCACAACATGAACTTCTGACTTACAGAAAAATATCCCTAAGTTCAAACAGGTTGTTTAAATACTACCCCTTCAGTTCACAGATATGACAGCCACTTATCAATGATATCAACCAGAAGTTATCTTTTTAAGAATCATATAAAAATTTCAAAGAATCAAGAGAGGGCTTTTGGTTCATCAACAAGTCAACCAAGCCAAGAGACAATTCAGGTCATTCCACTAAAAAAAAAAAGTTGTCCTATCATTTTATATTATAAAACTATTTATTTATTTACTTGTTTACTATTTACAGCCTCACTTTGATTACATTGGTTTGAGTAAACAACGAGATGGGTGCACCTTGATCAAGTTCTACACCACTGATTCTCTGTTATTTATCTAGGCTTGCTGACATGAATAGCGGATCGGGCCTATTGTGGTGCACATGACTGTGAAGTCTTCACGCACAAATGGTACCCATTTTGGAACTCTAAAAATAGAAACTGCATAAGGCCAAATAAAAAAACAACATGAATAGCGGGTCGGGCCTACTGTGGTGCACAAGACTGTGAAGTCTTCACGCACAAATGGTACCCATTTTGGAACTCTAAAAATAGAAACTGCATAAAGCCAAATAAAAAAACAACATGAATAGCGGGTCGGGCCTACTGTGGTGCACAAGATCAGACTGTGAAATCTTCAAGTACAATTGGTGGCCATTTTGGAACTCTAAAAAAAGACACTGAATAAGGCCAAATAAAAATCAAAAAAGAAAATTATAATAATAATAATGGACATTTATTAGGCTATATTGCGCAATACCTACATGATTATATTCTACTGCGCATTACAAAAAGAAAACAGCCACAAAAAATGCAGAAAAAAACAATACAAATAACACTCAACAGTTACCAGAAGGAATTAATCGCCAACAAGTGGGTTTTTAACTTGAATTTAAATACGTAAAGTGAAGATGACTGTCTAATGAAAGGAGGGAGATTATTCCATAGTTTAGGAACTCAGCGTCCTGTGTAAATTGTGAATCAAGAGAGGGCTTTTGATTCATCAACAAGTTTGACTTTATTCCGAAGATTTGATTATGCCCAAAATTAAAAAAAAATAAATTGTTTTTTTGCTTCCTTTGGAAATTTGCAACAAAATATGCACATTTAGTAATGAGCTGTTTTCCTGCTGATTGAACTTAGGCCAAGTAAAAAAGAATACCAGTTTATTGTCCAGGTTTTTTTCAAGAAGAGGAGGATGAGGGCCTTTTTATTTTTTATTTTTTATTTCTTTCGAAGGTAGCCGTCAAGCATTTTGATTCAAACTGGCCACCGATTCTTCAGTTTAACTTCACCACTTACTTTCTGTAGTTACAAGTTATAAAAGATTGGTAAGTTTAATGAAAAATACACAGAAAATGTGTCTTTTTGAAGAAAAAAAAGGAAAATGAAAAATAATAATAAAAAGGATGCGGCCTCAAAAAAGGTGAGGGAGGGGACGATCAACTGGTATTTTTTTTATTTGGCCTTACTGTACACTTGCATCAATTTATTGCTACCAATGTGAAGACTTTCCTTTGTCCCTATAACTTAAAGGAACATTACAGAATTGGTAATTGTAAAATATACTTTTGATCACAGATTTACATAAAACTTACACGGTCTAATGATGATGATAGTAGAAAACATCTCTTGAAGTATTTCTGTCTGAAATGCCATATTTGATGAGAAATTAATAAACTAATTTTCCGATTGGAGTTTATCGCTCAGTGAGCGTTTCATTCGTTTGTTGAACCTATATGATTTCATGCAAATGTATAATCGGTTTTTCACTATTTTCTTGTGACCCAGATGGCCGATCGATCTCAAACTTCTACAGGTTTGTCAGTTTATGTATATGGTGGATTACATAAAGTGCTTACACTGCCAGCAACTGTTTTGTTAGCAAAAACCAATTCTGTAATGTTCCTTTAACACTCTCCACAGACAAAGAAAAAGTGTGAAGACGCAAAAATACAAAGGGTTCCATGTGAGGGCAGCCTATTGTTCCTTTTGTGTTCCTTTGTTCTGGCAGTCCCCACTCTGCTGGTAATACCACAACACTTGACATAAATTTTATATGTGCTGTGTATTGCGCATGATTGTAGATTGCATGTACACAGCAAACAAAAAAGGCTTGCAACCTCTAGAATAGGTCTTTCCACTGCGAAAAGGTCGCAGAAACACCATCCAACACCTCCCACATGGGGTACAAGGGACCTTTTATCAGACCCTGGCTCAACATCTGATGTCAACAACCCTAAAAAAAGGACGCAACTACAGTACACCGTACATATGTACACATTCTGCACACAGACCGAAATTTCTCTTCAGTTTCAAAAGATCCATCCACCCATAAAAGGTTGTTGGTACAAATCACTACAGGCAAGGAGAGTGTGAGCCTTTTCTGCCTTCAGCTGGCATAGTTCGGAATACTAATAATAATAATATGCTGATCATTGTTGAACCACAAGAAAAAAGGTCTCTGGACCTCAGAGTCATCCATTATCGATTACGGGTAAGGCCAAATGTTGATCGTAAATCGCATACAAACTGTAAATACAGGGTTGTGTGCAGGTGGTGGTTCAGTATTCACAAGAGTCTGACCTTTGACCGTGGATGGAACTACTTCCAATCATTAAAAGGGTGATTTATAGACAGAATTGGGGAGGGGGAGGAGGGGATTAAATGCAGGCATGATATTGGATCCTTGGAGAAAAATAGCAACAATTTATTGAGTACTAGGGGCAGACCTAGAATTGTGGACAAGTTGTTTTAATGTTTGTCGCCCTGATAGCGTTCTGACTCTCTCTCTGCGAATCTCCCGACACTGGCGATGTTCTCGCAGATTGCTGGCTCCCGCAAGACCACTGCTCTTGTTGATAAATGGAGAGGGTATTCAGGGCTAGGGGCCAGCAGCCCCGCGCGAGAGCAGTAGTCTCGCGAGAGAAGTCTCTGATCACGGAGAGCTGAGTGTTGTTACGCTATCACATTTTGATTGTTTTAAAATAGACATCAACTGTTTTTTCCCCTTTTCACTAATAAGTGACATACTTTGGTGAAATGACGACAGGTCAGTTGTGTGTGAAAATTATTCATTGAAAGGTTGAGGATTGAAACTAATTTACTCTTCCAAAAATCAATGATGCAGTAGAAGTGTTTTAATGCTGTAATTTGTGAAAAATGTCATGTGTTCTTTACTCGACAAATAAATAAATCAAATTGAATTGAATTAAGACTAAATAATTTCCACAACTGATACAAACAGATTAGAAGTTTATGCAAATCTAGATCGTTCCATTTTAAAACAGGAGGGCTTGTGGACAAGAATTACCAGGACACTACAAATACAATACATGTAGGAAACATTGAATTCTTCAGACTGGTGTGTATGTACATTGCGCACATTCATAGTACATACTGTAGGACCGCTTCACTTTCTAACGGAGGGGGTTGTGGTTTTATGAATTTATCAATAATGTTGCAATTGCTTTTTGCTATGACTGTGTTTTTTTTCCTATTGGAATAAACATGGGTAAAAAATAGTCCCCCCAATGTAATGGTTCGTTCCAGTTTCCATACCTGTCTAAACAGTGGGACTGCCAGGGCCAGGCTTCTTCCATTATGGGTTGAGGTTGAGGTAGAAAACAAACCAATCAGTTCAACGTTTTGTAGTGAACAGAGAACCGACACAAAGTGAAATTGGAGACTCGGATACCGAAGGGCAACTAAAGATGGAATAACCCTTTCTGAGAAGAGTGGTCATGAAACAGTCTGGGCCAAACGTTCATAGAGCTGCTTTAAAAGCAAAACAATATTGCTTTTTGAAAACAATTTTCTGCTAAGCAGAAATGAGCAGGATACCAGTCACAAATTGTACATGTGACATGGTAGTTTGGCCGTAACCTTATTCTGGTAAGCATGATTTTGTTATGTTTTTAGCTGCCTGCTTTGGGCTCTGAAAATTGGGCTCTGGAGGTAGAATATATCTAAATTCCGTTTCAGTCATAACGCCAATGACAGAAAAGTTAACTGTTTTTTGTCAGTGCCTGCATGGATTTTTGGCCCCAGTTGGAAAAAAGGCTTTTAGTTTCATTTTTTCTTTTTTCAAAACATTGATACAAGTTGCCCTTTATAGCTCCATGATTAATTTGCAAAAGTCCCAAAAGGTCAGCCGATGCATTTTTCATAAATACTTCTACGCTATGAAGGCAAGTCAATTAAAGACACTGGACACTATTGGTAATTGTCAAAGACAAGTCTTCTCACTTGGTGTATCTCAACATAAGGATAAAATAACAAACCTGTAAAAACTTGAGCTCAATTGGTCGTCGAAGTTGCGAGATAACTATGAAAGAAAAAACACCCTTGTCACACGAAGTTGTGTGCTTTCAGATGGTTGATTTCGAGACCTCAAATTCTAATTCTGAGGTCTCGAAATCAAATTCGTGGAAAATTACTTCTTTCTCGAAAACTATGTCACTTCAGAGGGAGCCGTTTCTCACAATGTTTTATACTGTCAACCTCTCCCCATTACTCGTTACCAAGTAAGGTTTTATGCTAATAATTATTTTGAGTAATTACCAATAGTGTCCACTGCCTTTAAGCTCTCTGCATATATTTCAGAACCCTCATTGCATGATGGACAGGATGGTCACATGGATGGCTACATATCACTGTCACCATCCGTTCCTTCCTCCATGCTGTCAGTCATCAAACCAACTTCCAGGTCTGGCTCATTCCATTATAAAATGAGGGAATAGGCAAGTATGGTGGGTGGAAGTCAATTCGCTGACTGACATTTCTGGGTTTGTTTGTTGGGGTGTTTGTTTGTTTGTCTGTTTTTTTTTTTTTTTTTTTGGGGGGGGCGTAAAAATGCCAATTGCGGGTTTAATTACATTCTGGACGAGAAGCCAACAGAGGCTTAAAATAAAAAGATAAACTGGGGGGGGGGGGGGGAGGGGGCGATGGGGTAGAGATGCACTTGGCGGCATATCATACCTCAACGAAAATAGAATTGCCTGGCCTCACCAAGTAGTCACAAACATTATTGGTTCGACTGCTACATTGCAATACTACAGCCATCTTGAAGCAGATTTTGAAGCACTTTGGGCGGTAATGTGCCTTTGCAAAACTGGTGCACAGTGAATTTTTGTGTGCATATTTGGACCGAATGTGGCTCGAATGTAAAAAACAAAAACAAAAAACGTAAAAAGCACTTAGACGAAAGGTCTTGTAGCCCATTTTTTTACTGGCATGAAAATGTTTTTTTTTTTTTTTTTTTTTAAATGTTGTTATTCTTTTTTTATGTTTTGCAAAACTTTTAAGAGGAGGTTTGGAACAAAAAAATCTTCTGAAGTTATACCTGGGGAAAAACACTAGAGTGACCTGCAGTGACCTGCAGTGACCTGGGCCTAATTTCACGGCACTGCTTTCCAAGGAATATATCAACTCCTACCTTCAGCTCCCCTGAATTATTGCCATCTTAAATGTTTTCTTCTTTGTAGCCCCTTACCAAGAGTGGCTTTTACCCTTGTTTGGGGCAAACTTGCATAATTTTTTTGTTAACACGATGGAGTGACCCACTTTTTTCAATCACTGCATGTTTCAGGGATACATACGTCCTATAAAAAGAGTTGACAGCAGTGGAAAGATCTCTTTCAACAAAATATTTTGAAGAAAACCTGGCATGAGTTTTGCTTTAAAAACTTCACTCATGTGAGAGCCGGTCGTGATTTATGTTAAAGACACTGGACACCTTTGGTAATTGTCAAAGACCAGTCTTCTCACTTGGTGTATCTAAACATATGCACAAAATAACAAACCTGTGAAAATTTGAACTCAATTGGTCGTCGAACTTGCGAGATAATAATGGAAGAAAAAACACCCTTGTTACACGAAGTTGGGTGCTTTCAGATGCTTGATTATGAGACCTCACGCGTGAGGTGTCAAAATCAATTCAAATATTTTACTGAGAAATTACTTCTTTCTCAAAAACTACATTACTTCAGAGGGAGCCGTTTCTCACAATGTTTTATACTATCAACAGCTCTCCATTGCTCGTTACCAAGTAAGTTTTTATGTTAACAATTATTTTGAGTAATTACCAATAGTGTCCAGTGCCTTTAAAAGTGGATAGTTTACCAATCAGAAGAGTCTCCATTGCACCTGCTGATGATACTACAGTAGTAACAAACAGCCCTTGGCCATCATCACAGTAACTTTTAATTAAATTTTTACTATCAGTCAAACGAGATATAATTAATTACAATCTCCATATCTTCAGCAACTTTTTTTTCCCCCTCTATGACAAGACGAGAGAGATGAGAGTCACAAAAATATGATCAAATCTGAGGAATAATCTGACTCGGGCAGTGTGCCCGAGGGTTTTTAAACATTGAATGAAAAAAATTACTAAATTATTAATTAAAAAAGGCATCAAATGACAGCGATGTACAGAGGGTATCTGTGGATATTCCATTAATTGTTTTTTTTTCCTCTTCTTTTTTTTTTTAGTGTCTGTACAACGTTTCAGGTTGAAGGTGTCGACGGTCGTTGACACCAGGGGTTCAGTCACCTTGTGATTCAACATTCTAAGTTTGTGTATTTGGAGAATTAGTTAAACGATTTTGTTTGTGTCAATGTTTTTAAAAAAAGGATACTGAGTAGACAGAGATGGGGGTAGGGGGTGGGGCTAGGGTAACAGGGAAAAGGGGGTGACTCATGAGAGGGTACTTAGTAACGAATAAGCTGAATTGGTTACCCCGCATTGTAATTCCGTTCTTGTGCATTGGAATTATAACGATTTGTTTGTGGCAATTTTAAAAGAAAGGTTTACTGAGTAGACAAGATTGAGGTAGGGGTGGGCTAGGTGGGGCTAGGTAACAGGAAATGGAGGTAGGGGTGGGGCTAGGGTAACAGGGAAAGGGTGTAGGGTGGGCTAGGGTAACAGGAAAAAGGGGATGACTCATGGGAGGGTACTTAGTAACGAATAAGTTGAATTGGTTACCCCGCATTGTAATTGCCTGACCTGACACCTTTTTAAGTATTTATGAGGTGTTACCATCAGGTAAATGGTTATTGGGAAAAAATAGGGCAATTTTTAATGAGTACAGGGGATGACCTACATGTACACATGGTAGAGGTTTTTTATAGGCTTTTCTGGTGACTTTATCAATAATTTTGCTGATTTTTCTGAGGGTAAGAAAAACCAGACATCAGATTAAAGTAGGAAACAAATCATGCCTGTACCATGGTAAATTTTCATTACGTAGTGAAAATACACATTTCGTGTAAAAAATGGCGGGAAAAATACTGTTAGAGAAATAATGTACAATGTATTCAGTTTATGCTAAAATTGCCACGTTCACAGGATGTTTGCTGGATGATTTCATTAATGCTATTTTTAAAGAAGTATGTATTACACCTGGGAATATTTTGACTTAGAAGTAGATCGTTTTACTTTTTTCTTTCTTGGCCAAAGTACAAAGAAAATATCGACTTGTAAGCTTTGAGATGGTTTGGGAAAAACATCTGTGTGCAGGATCCCCACCGGGTTTGACTAAAAAACAAGTTTAACAATTCACAGCGGATTCATCCCATACAGTGTACAATGAAGTTGACTGACTCGCACAACCGCGTAAATGTCACGTATCATGCGGAATACATCCCAGAATGGGAATTAAAATCGGCCAATTAAAAATCTTTGCAAACAAGTCTAACATTTACACTCGGTTCCCCCAAGGGCTCATTTTCAGACTGCTCCATTGACACCACGGGGGGGTTTTAAACCCCAGAACAACATGCAGGGTATGAGGTGCAGACTGAAAGTGTAGTTTGTGGCGGAAAAAAAAAATAAATTGTGCGGTTCAACATTCTTGTAAACAAGTGAACTGCTTTGACTTGCTGTAAAGAGCATTGTCCTGAAGTACCAGGGTCAGTGACTGAGTGGTCAGATCTAATGATCAAACCCAAGTTCATGTAATGTCAATGACTGTTATCCAGTCGGCTAATGTCTGGCCAGTGAACTGCTAATTACAACAGGAAAAAGGAAATCATAACTAAAGAGCCGGTTGACTTCAAACTTCTTTCTCTTTCTGTCTTTGTGCAGACTATTTCTACATGTATTAATGCGACTCTGTTTCATTATGCATTTAAGGAGAATTTAATACATTTTGATATTTTTATACAAGACTTAAGACCTGGGATTTGCAAAAATCAACATTTAATTTATGGTTTATAAAGTATAAACATAGAGAAGATACGTTCTTAATATTTGTGTGTACAAAGTCTGAGGAAGAAATGAATTTCAGAAGAAAGGAATACATTTTGCATATTTCATATGAGATATTTCATCTTAAAAAAAGAAGTTCCCTATCCCTCATCAGTGTTTGAGGTCTCAACTCAGTCTCGGTTTCGAGACCATATTTCTTAGGTTTCGGTAATTTGAGGTCTCGAAATGTTAAGGTCTCGGTCTGGTCTCGGTCTCATGCACAGGTCTGGAATAGTCTCGGTCCGAGACCTTGCCGAGTTCCATTAAAAACTCCAGAATGATTGAAGTTGGTTATTGGATTAACCACTTTTAACTTTTTAGTTTATTGTAAGCCGCCTGTATCACCAGGCAAACCATCACCAGCTGTATGAACTGTGTGCCCTTGTTCGTTAAACGATCGCGTGTCACGCAATGTGCATGCCATTGAGCTGCAACGAATGCTTGACATCTATCTATCTATCTATCTATCTATCTATAGCCATTAAACAGGCTGCGTACATAGTCATATTGATTCGGGTTAAAAATTTCAGGACAAACAAAATTGCATTTTTCATGTTTTTTTCTAAATTTCTTGTTGTCTACATTGCAGTATTGTTGACAATAAGACACATTTGAATGTCAAGCAACTCCTTGATCATTAAAAATTGCTTTTTAGGGAGCATAAAGAGTTTGTGGATGATACATAAGGCAGGATTCTGCCCACAGTGGTTGGTGCAGGAAAACCTGCCCAGCACTCAGGATTCCCCAACCACCACTGGCAGAATTTTCTCTGTTTCCGACCACCACACCACATTAAATCAAACTTGCAATTTCCTTTCAAAGGTTTTGAACGAGATGTAAAAATGCGCTGTTACCAGTAAAAACAATGGTACATGTATCCAAAGCCATACATTTTGAGTACTTCTTCAGGCATGCAACTGTAACTTCACCAAAAAGAGGAAATTACTAAATTTCAATGATTTTGTACAATATTTTTCATTTTTGAATGGTAAAACTGAGAATAAAAAAGAGGAAATCAGCTGATCCAAGGAAAGGTTGCATGCCTGTTCTTTGATTTGAGTCTATTTTTATGATCTCCCTCACAATGGTTTCCAGGGAAACATTTTTCGCCAGTAAAGAAATGAATCCTTGGCAAATCCCTGAAAGGGAACAGTGTAAAGCATTTTTGGGGGGATCAGATTGTGTCACTGAACAGGCAGGGACCAGTTCAGCCCTTCATCAGACTTGTGAGTTTTGTTCACAAAGTAAAGAACATTTAAAGGAACATTACAGAATTGGTTTTTGCTAACAAAACAGTTGCTGGCAGTGTAAGCACTTTATGTAATCCACCATATACATAAACTGACAAACCTGTAGAAGTTTGAGATCGATCGGCCATCTGGGTCACGAGAAAATAGTGAAAAACCGATTACACATTTGCATGAAATCATATAGATTCAAACAAATGGATAAAACCCTCACTGAGCGATAAACTCCAATCGGAAATTTAGTCAATTCATTTCTCATCAAATATGGCATTTCAGACAGAAATATTTCAAGGGATGTTTTCTACTATCATCATCATTAGACCGTGTAAGTTTTATGTAAATCTGTGATCAAAAAGTATATTTTACAAGTTTTTTCTTACCAATTCTGTAATGTTCCTTTAAAGGCAACTTTACTTACTTAGGACTAGTAACATTACCCCAAAATAATCGAACCAACAGAACGATCAGCATGAAGTAACGAAGGAAAAATTCCCATTGTGGGCCCAGAATGAGGTGTGTGGATTAAAAAGTGAAATGGATGTTTGCCATGTCCACATTATTTTTCTTACATGGTTTGAAAAAATTACTGCTTAGTTAAAATGGATGAAACAAAACAAATGTTGGCACTTATTTTTGTCCAAGTTTAAAAAGAAATCAAGCTAGAATGAGTAGGACTGAAGCTGAGGGATAGTTATATTTTGGTTTTAGCCGAGGTTTTAAGAGCACATCAAATGTGCAGCCCTCTTGAATTGAGGGCCCTTTGAAGTGCCAAATTGTTTTACAAAGTGTTTACAATTTTTATCGAGATCTCTGTCTCGTTCTCAGATTTTAAGGTCTTGACTCCAAAACTGTTCCCCTCCTCCCTCACCCGCCCCCCCCAAAAAGAAGTCAAAAATAAAGAAAACTTATGGAAAAAGAAAAAAAATGAAAAAAGGTTCACTGACTTAGTCTTTGCTCCACGAATGGTTACCGTATGTAGATTGTTTTGGGCAATGTGAGTATTTAAACAAATTTTGATTTTACTTCTAAATGACGTTGGGCAGAGCCCACCCTTCACACTAGCCTGGCGTACATTGTCTTAGTAAAAACTGCTACGGGCTAGTAAACACCACTTCTTAACTTGCCCTAAGGGCTACTAAAAACTGTGTAACCTACTTGATTACAATGTTCATAATTCTTTCTTTTCAGATGTGAATAATAAAATGCAAAAATATGTCAACTTACATGAGTGAGTGAATGTAATTTCATTTGACCATTAATTGATTGTGATTGCTACCCATTAATACATCAAAAAGATACGACAATACATGTTTAAAATCTGGGCTACTACCACTTCCTGGGGGCAAGTAAAACACACAGTTGAGTAACCCACTGGGCTACTTTACAAAAAGCTTAGGCACAAGGCCTGTTGGGGTTTATCAAATTAAAATTAAAAATTTAAGAACACGTCTTGTTTTTTTCACTGACTGGTTAGGGTACAAAAAGTACATTTTCTCCTAGTAGGGCTGGGGGTGGGGGTCTGCTCTTGAAACCCCTCCCACCCCACAACCAAGGCATCCAAATATTGAAGCATTACTGTACATAGGCAATCCTTTTTTAAACATACACCCGCAGGAAGGTCTAAGCCCCCCCCCTGGTGGGGGTCTGCTCTTGAAACCCCTCCCACCCCACAACCAAGGCATTCAAAGATTGAAGCATTACTGTACATAGGCAAGCCTTTTTTAAACATACACCTGGAGGAAAGTCATTGCTGACAAAATGGTTTGAAACAAGGATCGACATTTGAGGCATAAAAGCCTGAATTCCAAGCCCCCCCCCTCCCACCCACAACATGGCACAT
Organism: Pycnopodia helianthoides; assembly: GCA_032158295.1. NCBI lineage: Eukaryota > Metazoa > Echinodermata > Asteroidea > Forcipulatida > Asteriidae > Pycnopodia > Pycnopodia helianthoides. The sequence goes on from CM063261.1 coordinate 12,728,649, forward strand.
GTCACCACTGGCAATGGTGGAAAACTACAGTATAGAAAGAGTTGGATACAGCGTGAAGCTTCAGATGGTCAGAAATTGTCAACAGAGGGCGCTATTGTAAACAGAATCAGATCAACAGAACAGCTTTAATCTTGTGTAGACACATGCACTCGGGGACCTCCTATTGTCCCTCTTTTGTTTGTATCGATTGGTTTTATACATTGAAAGGTTTTTAATCCTTATTTCATCATCATTGTTATTATACATTTCTAACAATTAAACCTACAATAAGTACAAATGAAATCATTCAAATTACCTTAGACCCAAAAAAGCCTGGAGAAATCTGGAAATGACCGTTTGCCATATCAGAGCAAACCGCACATTTCCGTGAGAGAAGTCAGGGTGGGGTGGGGGGGTGTGGTGGTGAGGGTGTGTTGCTAATTTGGGGTTCCAGAAATTGACGAGGGGCATATTAATGTGGTCAAATCACAGCCTCTGTGAGGTATTGACAGTATAAGTTCAAAGGTTAAAGGGTAAAGGTCATTAACCTCACTTACTCAAGTTTACGTATGTTAGAATTAATGGCTATGGCTTGATTGTCAGATGAACATGCATTTAAGCACAGCAGGCCCATAGCAACAACCTTAGCAACAGCCGCAGCCAAAGCTGCTGCCGTCAAGTTCCAACATGGCCTTAGGGTTTCCTAAAACAAAGCGACTGAGTTTTAGGCTAAAGCTATGGCTAGGACTGTTGATAAGGGTGTTGCTGAGGACCTCCTATACTTCAATGCATGATGACGCGGTAATCTAGCCGTAGCCGCCAATTCGGACTCCGTCTTAGACTCACCTCAATGATGGCCCTGTGGCTTTGAGTGTCTTCAGTGATGAGATTCAACGCGTTGACGGCCAGGAGAGCTATGGCACTGGATGAGACACTACAGAGGTGAAGAACAGGCTGTAACGCGCCGTCTTCAATTACTAGAAGAGATCAGGAAAAACGGAATATAAATAAAGGGTTGTCCCAAGAGGGCGGCAGAACAGACCATCATCAAGAGACTTTCAAGGAGCAAGATTGATGAAGGACCACAGTTAACAACAGTTTGACTAACTCTGATCGAACGCCAGAAGTCAATGATGGTTGGACTAGTCTAACCGACGATCTGCGTTAAGCCATGACAGGCTGGTCAAGGCTGATGGAATCGCTGGTTACCAACAGCCTTTTTCAATAGCCTGTGCAAGTCTCTCGCATATTTGAAGACTGAGACCCATTAAAGTGCGCGAGTTTGTCTCCTTCACGCGTTAACGCAATGAATGTGGGAACAAAGCGGTCAAAAAAATGTTTGATACACGCGAGACTTGCACGGCATATAGCACAGTGCAGGGAGGACCAGTTACCCCAAAAATGGTGGAAAAGCAAAAGGTGTTATTTTATGCATTTATGTTGGGATACACCAAGTCTTTGACAATTACCAAAAGTATACCCTGCCTTTAACTCTTACCTCTGGATTTAAAATTAGCCGTTTTACAGAAGATCATTAAGGCACTGAGTCCGTCCACTATTAATCTTTCTTGGGACTCTAAGACGTTGGTCAAGATACTGAAAAGACATCAAGAAGGAAAAGAAAACATCTTGTAAACTATTGCTTCACAGGATTTGTTAACAATAAAAAACATTGTAATCACACACAAAAAAATAAAAAGGAAGATGATAAGCAAATCAGACGATCAAAGCAAATCCATAAACAAATATTTTAAAACATGATTTTTATTTTACAAAATTCCGTCCTGATGATAACAAAATATACGAGACATTTCAAACCCACATCTCGATTACTTAACCACCATAACTTGAATCTGAGATCGCTTGGCCACGACACCCTTTCGGATAAAGACTGGGGACCAGTCTAGTGTAATGAGAGACTTTTTGGTGACACTAGGTGGCAGCAGACTCAGGTTAAAACAATCATTCCCTGAAGTTGGCTCATTCTATAAATTCTGGAAAACGATGGAAAATTACCTGGAAAATCTGCTGCCCCCTACTGTTCCCCTACATCCACAAATAGCCCAATAAGCCATTTGTGAGTAAGATTGGACTAATGTCTGGTACAATGACTTGCTTAGTAAATTCCTCACACTATAGAGACAGTTGCTATGTCAAAATGGTTCAGGGCAAGCTTTATGTATAGCAACCTCCAGATGAGCAAACCCTGGTACCATTCAGAATTGGGTGTTCACCGTCTCTTTTGTAACTACCCAAAAGCTTGCCCTGAACCGTGTGACATAGCAACTGTCTCTGTAGTCTGAGGGATTCAGATTTAAGCAGTAACTTGTGAATAAGCAAGTCAATGTGCCAGACATTATTCAAATCCAACTTGTAAATGGCTTATTACCAAGGGTTTAATACTGATATTAAATTTGCATCGGGGATAATGAAATATTATTTGGTTTTACCCATACACCAATGTATGGCTTACAGGGGACTTCAGGACAGTAGGTGGCAGCAGATTTTCCAGGCAATATTCCATTGTTTACAGAGTTTTTAGAATGGGCCCGCTTCAGAGAACAAAGTTTGACACCTACATGTAGAGTGTCTAAAAAGAGTCTTTGCCATTCTAGAGCAGATGTTTGACCACAGGACCACCGAGATCGCCCGGTAGCTAGAGAGGCAAAGATCATGGGTTCAAATCCTAGTTTGCCTGTGGATTATTTTCACAGGTCTTTGGAAAGTACCGAGTATAGAGTGCTTGACACACATCGGTTTAGGGGTAAAACCAAATAAATACTACCAAGGGGTTAAAACTTCCACAAACTGTTTACCTGCATAGCGCTTTAATAGCCCCGGCCTCTGCCAGGACTAAGAGCAAGGGTTGATTCGTAGACAGGGTATGCAAACCAGAAGCACAAGCTCGTTTGACTTGATCGCTGGAGTTGACTCTGGTTAGGTAGATAAGAGTCTGAATCCCTCCAAGCTCTACCATGGGGATGATGGTCTGAGGGTCCTGGACACCTTTAGAGATTCCGTTGGCTGCTTCGATCTGAAACGCCTGCAGAGAAGATGTTGAATGATTAGACAACAGGCTCAATCTCGCCAACTCTCCAACTTAATTTGAACTTTGTGTATTATTACTTTCAACATATCTAGTGATGTAAACAAAAAGGTGAACAAATACAAATGAAGCCAATCCATTTCAAAACAACCCTGAAACTGTTCTACTCCAACATTTTACCAACGAGTTGACCAACCATTCAACTGTCAGGTTGTGTATGATGGTATCGCTATGCACAGAACTAACTGTGTGTTGTGTGGATGCATTCACCACATGATATTTTTACAGGATTGCATTCCTACATGTATCCTATCAGTCAAAACTACAGCGAATGATATGAAATGGTCATACAGTAAGAGGGTTGACTGTGTACTGTGTGGATGCGTTCACCACATGATAGCATTACCCTTACAGGATGGCTTATCTATCAGTCAAAACTACAGTGAATGATATTAAGTGGTCAGACAGTAGGAGGGTTGACTGTGTTCGTGGATGCATTTGCCACATGATACCGCAGCAGATTGGCATAGTTTAATCATTCAAACCCAAAGTGGATGATATTGAATGGTCAGACAAAGTTGTTAAACATTTCATAAATAAATGTTTTTGGTGAATTGTTTAGCAATGTATGTCTGGAAACAAAACAAAAATGTATACAAATAGTTCTTGTCTTGGTCCATACCATGGATGTTTTGAAAAAAGAAACATTTCCGCCAATATATCTTACAATAAAAACCCTAACGTAAATTGTTCTGGCTTGAAAGAACAGTCCAAAAACTACAAATCTCTTCTGAAAAGAAAAGTTGTTGAACTCCCAAACAAATTACGCTACATACCGTCATTTTTGAGCGAGCTTTTATGAGGAGTTCTGATATCGGCAGACAGAGATCACAGACTCGTTCCGGTTCCTCAAGGCCTAGGTGGGGAAGAGGAACCTTCTCTTTGCAGCATTTAGCGCAGAGTACCCGTCCACATTGTCGGCAGTGATGCTTACGTCGTATCTGGTTGAACTTGTTGTTGCATGCGATACAGATGGACACTTCTTCATCTCCAACCCATCTAGAGTACAAAACAATGAGGTACTTAATTAATTAGCTGAGGATTGTCAATAAGTCGTTAGTATCGGTAAACAAAAAAACCCAATCAATCCAAATATTGTTAGTTTCTCATCAACCCATCTTTGAAAATTGAAGAGGGAAATCATTTATAGTTCATTATAATTTTGTTTACTACTTAGTCAAAAAGATAGAATCTGTTTAAAATTACAAAATGGGGGAAAATCTCAGCATAAAAACATGAAAAACGTGGTTTTCTATTCAAAAACTTATTTCACTTTCTGTCTGCTGGAGGTACTTAGAGGAGTTGGCCAAGAAGTGGAAGAAGTCCAGCACATGCACATTGGCACTATTTATCATGGGGCTTTGTACTACTATTAGTATTACTAAACATGCTAAAATAAAAAGTTAGCAGGTTCCAGCAAAATATTATCTTTACAACAAAATTGAAAGGTGCACAATTTTCAATTGACATCATTGGCAATTGATTCAATGAATAGAATGAATGCAAATAAACATAAAGAATAAATAAACCAACAAACAAAAAAGCAACAGCTGTCCAAAGAGACGCTGTTCAAACCGCAACCGACCAACTGAACTGGCATGACTGGTGAGTTTTAACCCTCTAGTCCCTGCACCGCCCGAGTTTGTTGAATTTGTTTTTAGTTATCAAGACTCTTGCACAAAATTGCTCGAAACTTGGTTCAAATTTTAAAAGATACCCAAGGCTTATTAGGCCTGTACTATTTACGAAAACAATTTTTGGACCTTTTCGTTAATATTGTCATATACATGTAATAATTAGGCCTACAGCTTATTTCAATTCTGTAAGTGATAAGCCCTCTGGGAACAATTGGTGCCTCTCGTTAACGGTTATCGGTAAATTTTATGGCGGTTATTTTTAGTGCAATACACAATATACTTTTGTGAAGGCTTTTACGTGGCATCAATTGCTCATACTGATTAATTGCTAAGGCATTATAGTTTTTTACAGTATCATCGCGGTGAAAGAAAATTACATTTTCGGCTACAAATTAGCGTGGTGTTGATGAGAGCCACAATTATGTCATTATCATTAGCGTCAACATTTAGTAGGGAGGAGGGCGGGTTTTTCCAATTTTTTGACGAAATAAAACAAGTTTGGTACCATTGGAAAGCTTATCTCGAACGGAATAAATGGTAGTAAAAAATTGCGGAGATGTTGTATTTTTATTATTTTTTAAAACTTTTTTTTGTCTGTCAGTTTTTTCTCTTGAAAATCGATCAATATGCTAAATACAGCCTGTATATTTAAAGGGGGAAATGAACAATGGGTAAGAAGCCAAATATTTAATTAGTTTAACAAATTAAAATAAAAAAAAATTAAGTGGATATAATAAATTTATTAGTGAAAATATATTATGATAGCCAAGTCTGATCACAGAACTAAGAACACCATTCTCAATTGTCAAACAAATGACCCCATGTGGACAGCTTCAATAAGCCCATCAGACTAAAAAAATCTGTCAGGACCCCCCTCCTCTAAATCTTAAATGCGCAGCTATGAGCAGCTACCTAGCAAAGAAACAAATATATGCACATGATCACGAAGGTATAAGCTTTCAGAAAATATGAGTTTTGTATAGGTTTTGTAATTTCCATATTTGAGAAATTGAGCATTATTGATGTAAATTTATGTGTAAAACTTCAACTTTTGGTAACAAAATAAAATGAATGATATCAAAACAGTTTAAAATATCAATCAAATTCTATTAAATTTGGTACCTACCGATTCCTCAGACCTTCCTCTACACAATAGCAACATAGCCCATGTGACCTTATGCTATCGAGGCCACAAGAGGGCTTACTTTAAAAACTCCATTTCCATAAAAAAAATCAACTGAGTTTTCCTTCGACCAAAATGTGCTCTGTGTTTACGCGCTAATTTTCTTATTTTCAACTCTGTGTTTTTCATTTTAAATTCCAATCAATCGAGAAAAAAATGCTGAATTGTGAAAGGAAATGTCTTCGGCTAACCACAGATGTTTTTTTACATCAAAATTCGCACTTAAATGATGTCTTTTGGGTGAGTTTTCACAAGCAGTTTTTGTGTAGAAACAGATACAAACCACGATTGAGGCCTTTCCGTCGACCTCCCTACATTTAGCAAGGAAACTGTGAAAGGGGGAAATTAAAAATGATTGCTATCGACTTGACCTAGTTCATTTTGATGTTAGTTTTATTTCTCCAAATAAACACAAGCTGGTGGGCGATTTCGCCTACCGCCTGTACAGTGCCTACGGCTTTGGGCGGCTGGGCGGTCCAGTGGCTAATGGGTTAAACAAAGTTAAACTTTAGAGTAAAAGTAAACTAAACAGCGCAGCCGGCCAACACAGTGAGCAATAAAGTCATGAAGTGACTTCAGAAGTCCAGTGACTTCTAATCTTTTAGGTACAATGTAGTTAACTAGTCACTAGTAGGAAGTGAAGTGAACAGAACTTGCCTTGCTTTTGCAAGAATGAACGGTGTGTCGACGCACACGTTTGGATTTCCACCTTCTGTCCTCGCAGGAAATATCTCCTGACCTTCAAGTTTTATTCTAGCCATCTCTAGACAATGCTAGAGAGTTTCAAAGCACTCATGGAATGTGTAAAACAAAGGAGGAGGTTACGTGCTCAAAACAAAATTCCCCTTGTCAAAAGTCATTGTCGGGTTGTGGGCGGCGCCATTGTACTTATCTAGCGCCCTCTTTCGTTTCTGGTGGAGATCAAAGTCCGCTCTTCGTGACGCTATGCGTCATAAACCGTCATTGTGTTGGAAGTTATGTCCCTTAAAAAATTACATTTTTAAAACATTGAACTGTTGAAATTTGTTGTCCGTTGAAACTATATTTGAATTAGCGAAGGACAAAAAGATGACCTTTATATTTTATGGAGAAGAGCATATTATTTAGTTGGCGACTCAGACATGTAAAGACAATAATTTCGATCAGCTTTTGCACCCGTCCGGTGTTGGAGGAAAATATAAATTATGATTTTAAACTGGATCATAAACGATGTGCTAATTTTGTCAATAATCCAATGAAAGCTCCCTGGAAATTTTTTAAAGAAACTTGGAAAGGACAACAAGACAACCACTTTTAACTAATTTTACCCATTCAAACAAGAAATAAATAAAATTGAACAAATCGGGCAGATTTTTCATAATAGAGCTAGAATTTTCGGACAACTAATGATATGCGGTTATAGTTATTTTTTTTGTAAAGGTAGAAGCTAAGTTTTAAACAAAATTAACAAATCAGCTCAGTTGGAAAATGCGGAGTGAATTGTCTTTTTTTTTGGTAAGAATATATAAAATTCAAACATGTTTCTTATCGGTTTTTTTCTTAGAAATAGTGAACCAGTTTGAAGTGAAATCGAATCATATGTAGAGATTGGACAACTCTCATTCACCTTTGACGCCCACTTTCTCCAACAAGATACAACTTAGAACATGTTTTTTTTTTAATAAATCGCAATTGTACCTTGATTCAAGCTGAAATTCCACCATAATTCAAATCATTATTTCCATTGTTTACACTCGCTGATGACCCATTGAAACCGACGATTCTTCAATCCGATGGTTCAATAGACTCGGCTCTACTTCCTGCACAGTCAAAAGGTAACCAATGACAACCAATACCCTTCGTTTTCATTGGTTAATCATTGACTCGAGTCGTGTGCCTGAAACCACTCGATTCGAAACTTGATTGTGTGGTCGCCCTTCCTCGTTAGGATCCTAAAATGGCGACCGATCAGCAAACACACAGCGACTCATTAACAAACTATAGCACTTTGAACCGATGGTGCACTTTACCATAATCAAGCATGCACAAGGAAAGAACAAATATAATTTTAGTCTGAGTTTCCAATTAATCCTCACATAGATAAAAAAAAAATGTATGGTTTGATGTTACTCTGTCGTCTGCAGAAATCGTCAAGAAAACACAGATACATTATTTGTCTGACAGTGCGACACATTCAACACATTTTTCATTGAATTAAACTACAGTTTGATTTTACCTTGGAGATGTTTTTATCTCTGCAATTTGTTTTTTCAGACAACACAACAAGACAGATGTTTTAGTTGGAGGAATTTAACCGACAATAGGTAATCATTTTGGTAAACAAATCTTGTCTAAAACCATCAGTTAAACCTGACATTGGAAAACCAATTGAAACAACTTTGATTTGGAAGACAATTTTTGTGTCCCATAAAATATATTTTAATGGGCTTGACATAGGCTTCGTGATGATTGGTGTTAAAGGCGTCTAAAAATGTCAAATTTTACATAATTGATGTGCGCATATTGGATGTTAATTTCATTACTGCGAACTGACAGCGGTCTACGACTACAACACACCAAAGGTTAATATTTCACCGAAATGGCGCCCGCAACATCACTCCTCCTCAATCTACAATGCCTACAATAGCGAATGTCCGCTTTGCTCTCTAAATTTAAAGAACAAATATTTGAGTTATTTTACGTGAAGTTGATAAGAAGAAACCCCGTTTTTTAAATGATGTCTTTGTTAAATAATTTCAAGGGAGGTTAGAGCGTCGTTTTACAAATTTAACATGAAAGTAAAAAAACTGACAACTTACAGCTTAGGCATTGATTTGAATGCAGTTGCTTAGGGAGATTTTTTTCTCCCCAGGATGCTATCTTTGTTTGCCCACGAAACAGCAGTTGAGAGCAATTTGGAGACGAGAAAGAACTTTGAACGTTGCTATGGGAACAATTCAAACACTAGACGCCGAGTCTTTACACAATCCAATCGTGTGGGAGGCGAAATGGCCCAAGATGAAACAGCTCTATGTCTGGGTGGTCTCTAGTGACGGGGGATGCGTTTCCATGACAACCCAAAGCGATGCCTCACAACGCGATAATTCACGGGGGTTAGAATTATAGGGTGTGGTAGAAATATCACCGATTGCACAATTACTCAGGATGTCGTCTGGGCATGCGCATGGACGATGACTCAGCAGACATTTAAGGTTGTTTTAAAGAATACGCAAAGTTAGACAAAACCAGAAGTTTATCAATCTTCTTTTTTTCAGAAAAAATACATGTGGGGGGGGGACCCACCGGTGGAATCAAGTACCCGATACCACTAAAAATCAATGGAGTTATGTTTAATGGAGTATAAATGATATTCAATTAACTAATTGATCGATTAAAGATGATTGAGTGATTGATTGATTGATAGGCATGCGATCCGAACAGCTGCTGATGCCAGTTATGGGTACATCTTAGCACTTAGACCCGGGCGAGCGTGCTACCTTTTACCCCGAGACAAGACCCCTCTCTCAGCACGACCACAGTGAAAGCCATTGTAGTTGACGGAGTACCACTGGGCAAGTTAAACATTCACAGAGGCAGGGAAAATGGCATCTAGTTTCAGATAACCTACTTAAAACACAGAGTGTTTGTTGTCCGTGTTTCTGATGAAAAAAAAAATGATTCCCCTCCAGGGCTCCAGGTTTTGGCGGCCTGAAATAGAATTAGATCCAGTTAACTTATTGGGGGATTACAAAGTAAATATCTAGAAGAATTTGCAGCGAATGTGTCTGGATACCACATGATTATGAGGTGTTCGTCTGTTCGAGATCGAATTATGAATCTTCATAAATTCTTTTCCCGCCATAAATATGTTCCGAATCATGACCGTGCAAATATGAATGAGTTATGCGTCATTATCACACGGCGTTTGAAGTCACCCTATTCGACGGAATTGTGAATGTTTAGATTTTGAAACTGCCGTTCATTTAATCCTCCGTTTTTCAAGAACCACGTCGTAGTGAAAATTACATCAACAGAAGCATAACCAAAAATAGAAATCATACCGTTTGGTTAATCCCTTGTATGATCTGTGAAAATGACAAAAAAGAACTTCAAAAGGCCGAAGCCACAATAAATCATGAATAAATGCAAGCTGCATCATTAACAGTCTATGCCCAATCGATTAATGTTATAAACGCTGGTCTAAAATACTCTAAACTGATGTTTGCATTTCTTCATTATGAAAACGAGATAAAATATATCTCACTTTTTTTTTTATCGCAGACAACTGCGACTTTTAGTCCACACTTAGCAACGCTCAGGCGACATTTTGTACAAAGAAACCACATTGCTACAATTGCCATTGGGTTTGTACACACAGCCTATGTACGTGTTTACACAAACGAACTGCCATTTTCAACAAACTGTCAGGAAAAAGGCGGGCTGCGCTGCCCTTTAGGTACAAAGTACAATTTTTCCTTCGTCATTGGGGGTTACATGGTATAAACAAACAAAAAATAAGGGAAACTATAACCGCGTGGGCTTTGGGAGACAAAGACCGGCTAACTCCAAGCAATATTTAATAGGGAAAGCAATTCACACAATTATAGAAAACAAACTCTTAGGAATTAAAACAAAAGTACTGGCGTCTTGGTGACTGTAGCTTTGGCAAGCAAATAGGGCTGGTTTATCAACTGGTACAGTTGACGTTTCTTGTCAAACCAGTGAATAAGAAGTTGTTTTCCTAAAGTTGAACAAGCAGGTGAGTAAATAATATTTCATCAATAAATATTGAGAAAAATTCCAATTAGGCCTACAGTGAAATCGTACACAGCCCCCAAAATATGCTGTTTAGATGCAAGGGTTTGCTAATGATACCTTAATTTGAATCATCCAAGTTTGACCACTTTCGAGAAAGCATTTTGCCATGAAAATATTAGTGCATAATATTAGTGCAAGTTGTTTGCCGGTATTGAAATCATTTTTGGAACGCATGAGTTCAGTTTTCAAGTCAACCGTCACACCAAGAAGTAACAATTTATTGAAGCCGCACCGCCAAATACAATGATTCACAACGAAGTACTACTTCTAATCTTCTAATGGGACAAAAAGACCCCCAAAACCACACATTGGAAACATGCCTACCAATACATTTATGACACACAAAATTTAAATGAGTAGGCTTAATACCATTCTAAAGGCTTTTGCCACTCCCAGCTTGATGCGGCCTACAGTACCATTAAAGGAACATTACAGAATTGGTTTTTGCTAACAAAACAGTTGCTGGCAGTGTAAGCACCTTATGTAATCCACCATATACATAAACTGACAAACCTGTAGAAATTTGAGATCGAATTGCCATCTGGGTCACGAGAAAATAGTGAAAACCCGATTACACATTTGCATGAAATCATATAGATTCAACAAATGAATAAAACGCTCACTGAGCGATAAACTCCAATCGGAAAATTAGTTTTATTCATTTCTCATCAAATATGGCATTTCAGACAGAAATATTTCAAGGGATGTTTTCTACTATCATCATCATTAGACCGTGTAAGTTTTATGTAAATCTGTGATCAAAAAGTATATTTTACAAGTTTTTTTCTTACCAATTCTGTAATGTTCCTTTAAGTAAAAACATGATAGTACACGTTCAACAAAACTAATGTCCCACCCAAATGGCATATTTACTGTTCAGCTGAGGCTGGCCTTTAATGTTAATAATTTATTTGTTCTAGTTTCAATGAAGGGCACTCAGGGTTGAGCGGTTAGTTTGATCAAAATTCTGCCAACGGTTTGCAAAAAAAAAAAAAAGTAATAACAATTATATAAAAAAAATAACCACAGCAGGTGGCGCGGATAAGTTGAAACATTATGTTTTGAATGGTGCAAATTAAACCAGACGAGAACACATAAATCAATTTGGCGCCAAAAAAGAGTGCGAAAGGGAAAAGTTGTCTGATCTTAACTCAAAAGCTTTAAAAATGCCGACAAATCCTTAAAACAGGGATTACAATTGAACACAGTAGAGTTGCTAATCGTGTTTTATAACTTTCTGGAAAATCATTTAGCTTTGGGAGCTAAGATGTTTTATATTTATGTGCCACATTTTTCAAAAACTGATTTCTGTCTTATCCCACGACCGTAACATTTCAACAAATAATATGATAAAACTAACAGAGGAAATAATTTGTCATAAGATAGTGAAATACCAAAAGAACTACAAATTGTTCATAAAATTTAATTTGTCCAAATATCTAGTACATTATTTTCAAAACGAATAAAAGGCACAGGTTATTTCCTCTTCCATACATACCATCATAATATATCCATTGGTCTACGTGTGTGCTGTTACTACAACTATTGGTCCACGCCAATGTTTAGCCAATTTTTTTGGCAAATAATTAACCCGGACAATGTTTGCTGGGCCGTCGTTTCTCCCCGGCCGGGGCTAGTCGCTGCAGACGCTCGCAATTCATCGGGCAGCTCGCACGTAGACCACCGCCTAGCTCGCAACAGTTTCGCCTCGCTGTGTAGAAATCTGTCGTCGCAGATGACGAGATTTTCCACACCAAAAAGACTATTATTGGTGAGTCATTTTTTTGACATTTTATACTGTTCAAGTGGTAACACATCTTTACATCACTGTTCAAAGCAACAACTAGTTGACATCATTATTTTGGTTGCAGAATTTTCGTTCGATAAAACAGTGTGGCCTTGCAGATTGCTTTGTTTTGTTTTGTTTTAGAATTAAAGTAATTCATCCGTCCCGTAAAGACATATTTATGTTCAAATTCCAACTTCTGTAAACGACAAGTACAATGTGGCAACAATCTGTTTCATGAATGAGACTTCTTCTGTAAACAAACTATTTTGTGTCATCCAACGTAGGTACAAATGCATTTTTTCGTTAGCAGCGTTCGTGACGTTCATTGCTGATGATGCATTATGACGCACGATCAAAGTTTTTATTTCTAGAGTTAATTACAAGTAAAATTGTGCCAAATCTACTCACAAATGTGCTGACTTGTAACGAAATTATGTTTAAAAAAAAAACTTATGCTGAGAACAAACCATTTTCGAAATATAGGCTAACGTGAAAATGCCGCGTTTTGGGGTGGTTTGTTTTTTAGTGTAAAATCCAACACGGTGAATAAAACGTTTCCAGATTATTTTCCGTTTTCAAAAAAAAATGTGCACTTGGTCAAATCCCACGTGTAAATAACTCTTGGCACTATGCATCGCAAATGTTGACAGATATCTTTGTCTGAATCGTCACACACACACGGAGAAGTGGGGGGGGGGGGGGTGCTTTGTGGGCCATGTGACGTCCTTTGTTGTTAAGCACGAAGGGTATCACTTCACTTCCGATGTGTAATTTGGGTTATCGGTACCGGGTATTTAAATGTGGTGGGCAGATTGTGAATACGAATTCCAAAAATGAAAGACTGGAGTGACGCTCGTGTGAAGTTGGTACCTCGTAGAATAAAGAACCATGCGGTTTTGAGATGTCATTATATACGAGTTGAGTCGTATCCCGCCCGTTCTGTATGGTCACGAGCTGTGGAAATGCCCGTACAAACCGAAGTTTCGACGGCCGCGGTCGAGGGGCCCTGTACCCTATAAAATCCCCCGATTGATACAGAACGCATGATCAAGAACTCGGTTCCACTGGTAAGGATGCTGTGAATGTTGTTGATATTATTAGGACCACATCAGGCAAACATTTACTCGGATGGTCCCCAATGGAAACTGGCTTGAACTGTTTGGGAATACCTTGGTTAAAGAACTGTTACAAATAAACAAATTCACTGTATTGGTTTTTAGGAAATCGAATTAGCTGTTGCAAACTGCTTACCTACGGGAAGGACCTATGGTATAAATGCAAACTAATATTTAACGGCCTGACGTTTCTACTCTCGCAGAATCTCTCTATCTCTCGAGAGGTCAATGGCAACACAACACACACATAAACAAATGTACTGGTGTATTAACAGAAGCAGAGGATAATTTTGCTTAGAACTTTATTTCTTCTCCCATGCCGCTGAGCAGTTCATGTTGAAAAACGCAGAGTACAACAACGATTTTATACAAATTGGCGACGAACGTGATAAGAAGGAAACGAGTGAAGGTATAGGGCGTGTAGTGCACTTAGACCAGTATAGGAAGAGGTTAATAATGATTAACTTTTCTCGTTAAAAAGTAAACTATTTCTACTCTTACCCGTAACTCGATGGGTTCTGGAATTCAATGTGATTGGCGCTCACTAAGGCAACCATGCGCGCCACATTGACCAATACTGTTATATTATTATTATTATTTTTCTCAAGTACTTTCCCCAGGGTCCAGTTTTACAGAGCTGCTTAAGCAGAGGATATTGCTTAACAACTTTCTGCTAAGCAAAAATAAGCAGGACACCAGTCACAAATGGTACAAATGTTATTTTAGCTTATCCTGATAAGCGTAATTTTGTTGTGGTTAGCTACTTTTTTGTGCTTAAGCAGCTCTATGAAATTGGACCCTGATAATTGTTATGTATTTACTATGTTCGTAATCAAAACGATGTAATACCAAATTTATACGTTGATCCTTTTTTGTGATTTTATTAATATTTTATGAGAAAAAAATCTATAAACTAAAATATAAAACAAAAATGGGTACTGAAACTTGTATATAAATGTCAAATTTTTCAAAACAAGTTCAATGTTTTGAAAACTTTCTTATCTGAAACTCCCTCTGTTGCTTTGATTAGAAAGGTTTATTCAAAATATTGAGTAAAGGACGGTGTACAAAATGTTTTTAATCCAAGGACTCTGACAAAGGTGTTTTGGGAACACAATTTTCTATAAATTCCACACAAAGAGACATCAGTCGCTATGGTTGAGTCAATACTTCCTATCGTGTCATGACCTTGTCAGCTTTCTGTTCCACAACAGCCACGTCGAGTCACAATCAACACTAAGCTACATGTGACTCAAATCTTCAAATATTGACCAATAGCAAACAACCCACCAGCGTGACTTTGGCAGGTGGAACCGCGATGGTATCGAGTCCCCCATTCTTAACCTCCCATTCTAAAAAAACAAAAACAAAAGTGCTCAATTTTCTAATTTTAAGTTCCCCTTAAACGACAGAATGTTAAACGCTCCACACCAAGCCACTAAGATTAAAAACACACACACACAAGCAGATAAGATTGTATTAATCTGAACCGTCTGCCTTGGATGTCAGGTGGAGCTTCGGGCGTGTTTTTTTTTTTTTTTTTTTTTTTTTAGCTTGACAAAAGATGTATCAGATTGTTAGAGCGAGTAAACACCACGAACTATTTAGTTATACCAACGTTTTGTTTGTACAGTCGGTCAAAGCGCTGAAATAAAGCAAATACTGCCGGCATGACATTCTCAACAGTCTATATGAATACGGAGTTTCAAATCGCTCTTCGTCAAACAAAATACAGAGGGCAAGGGTAGGAACAGTTAATGCTATAGCGTGGAGAGCCAGGCCTCCTTTATCGTACAATATTTTAATCACTTGAGATTACTAATAATAGATCTGAACAATAAACAAATTGGTAATTAATCCATTAAACTAATTGCTCATCAACATAAACCAAAATTTGTAAGACGGTTTTGGTTTCCTGAGGAATTCAAATTTGAATTTAAATTGGTCGTTTAGCATTCCAGCAAGACTCTGCTGGGGTCGAAACGTACGTCGGGCCATTAACCATAATGCATTTATACCATAAGTCCTTTTGGTTGGTTAGCAGTTCGCAACAGCTAATTATTATTTTCAAATATAAATCACTTTCATAATCATGAAACTTCACACGAACAAGAAGTCTTCCGTTTTTGTTTAATCGAGCAAGGTTTTCTGGAGGAAAATGGCGCAGTGAGATCGTACGTGGGAAGCCAATGTTCTAAAACTTTAGAAAATTGCACTATCTAGCATTGAAAATCAGATAAAATCTTTCCTTTCTTTACCCTTGTATTTTTTTGTTTTAATTCTCAAAACTTTCCCCTCGTTTTTGTTTTCTCCTGCAGATTAAAAACAACGAGAAGATGTAGTGGATGAAACCCAATGGGACACAAGATCAGAAGCAAGATGCGATAATTAAAAGGATTGGGGACTTTCCAACGCTTGGTGGCAGTATACACACCCGTTGATTTTCCATTGTGTATGTAAAACCGTGTCCGAATTAGCAGCTACGGCTACGGCTACAGCTAGATTTCCGCGTCATCGCGCTTTTGAAATAGGACGTTCTTACCAACACCCTTAACAACAGCCGTAGCTGTAGCCACCAATTCGGATACGGACTAAATTCTGAGCTTGTGCATACTTCTGAGGAAGATGAATTTACCCGGGGCTTTTTCCATAATCTACTTAGGCTCTGTCTCCGGGCTCCCTTTGAGTGTTCGAAACACCGTGCAAAATGCACGCTGCTCCAAAGTTTATGGTGCGGAGCCAAATCCTAAAGGGTAGAGGGTGTATCCCACTAAATAGTGAAAAAACAGAGCGAAAACATCCTATTCTAGACAAATTTGAGAACCAAAATGTTAGGGGTACAGTGTAAAAAAATTACCAATTGTGACCTGGGGGTTGTTGACTTCCAACTTGGGGTATTTTGGATGACATAGGCCCTGTTTGCCGAAAGGTAGGTACGTGTAGAGAATTTTTTTCAAGATTGATGCTCGGACGTTTTGAAATTTACTCAGGCGTGGGGTGTTTTTATTTGGATGGAGAATAACTCGACGGGCCTATGGACACCCTAAGTCAAATTGAGCAGGAGATTAACGTTTAGGAGTCAATGGATAGTTTTCCCTTTGCTGTAAAAAGCTGTTAGACTTCTAAGTATTTTAAAAGTTTTTTGTTGAATATTAAGCATTTTGCACTGTATGCTGCTATTGGAGTTTATTTAGTGGGGTGCACCCCAAGCCTATAGTTTGGAAAAGGCCCTTAGTAAGTCTGCTGCCACCTAGTGTCCCAGAAGTGTCAACATTTACCATGACAACGGCCATCTTTTGCCAGATCCTGTTTCTAACGATTCCCATCTTACAAATAGTTAATTTCATGTATAAGTCTGGTTTCATTGGAATAAATGACAGGATAATAAGATGGCAGTACAATATAATATTCTGCATTAACTTTTCACAATAACTATGAAAACCTAAGGGTCAAGAAGGGTGACGTCACCTCTATTTATAGCTCGTCGGATCGACTATAATAATGTCCATCTTTTACCCCGTATTAACACTGCGGCTGATGAGGGACGTTAATCCAACCATCAGCCTCGCTGTCAATACGAGGTAAGGGCTGACAGACAGCGATGGATCGTCCAATCATCGATCGGGCAAAGACTAATACTGACCAATCACTGTTCAAAGCGTTCGTTGCCAGGAATGAGGTAAGATATTGGTGTTGTCAAACACTGAGGGCGCTGTTGGTAAACTACGTACGCTAATAATCCAAAAAGGGCACTTCGTGTGGTTTTAATACTAAAATCAAAGTCATAAGTATTTACTTCTGTACAGGGCCATTGCAGTTGGGTGTTAGTATGATGACAAGGCACTAGGAAAACATTCAACCAATGAAAGATCGACTGTGAACTCTTGACCAACCACAGCTTCCTACATTATTTAAACAACGAATCAGAGCAGCACACTACGAAACACTTTTTACCGTCCAAATTTTTGTTGAACAGTTTATATCTTCTTTCGCAACACTAGCAAGTTAAAGAAAATAGGTTTTAATGCAAACTTTTGTTGTTCTTCAACAACACTTTATGGTCTTTGCTAGGAAGAATTCTTCTTGTAATTATTAATAACCACCTACAATAAGTAAAAGACAAATACGAGAAGTGGTTTCAATCACATTTTAATCTTTGTACATAATATCCACATAAGCAATGTAAACTTTACATGTATAATAAATTTGAATTTGATTTTAAGCTTAAACTTAGCATTTTTTATTGTTTTGTTTTGTCTGTAAAACTGATCAAACATTTAGTAAATAATAATGAAAATAACACCCTGCAAGAGCCAAGTTCTTTAACGAAATGTTTCAGACAACTATAGGGACATTTTTCTGTAACTTCCCCCCCCCCAAAAAAACCCCAAAACAACAACACAAATATCAGGGTTATTAGCCAAAGTTTAATTCAAAAAGCAAACAATACATTGTTCTGCAGCATGCATCTTCACAGGAAAAAAGCTAATGAGTAAGGAGTTAGTTTGAAGAAGAAATTTGACACCCCCCCCAAAAAAAACCACCAAAAACTAAAAAAGTTAGTGCTTGTGAGTCGGTAAAAAAAAATGATACCAGGCCTGGAATGACACCGAGGCCTGTTGCCCGCTGGTCTTGGCCTTGGTGCCCCTTCAAGTGTTTCCCATAGACTTTAGCTTCTTCCCGATGGACCCGTCCTTTAAAAATTTTAAACGGCCTTGCCCTCTCAAAGATTAAAATTTCAGGCATGTGATGCAAACTCACTGCACACTGTAATGAAGAAGCTACTGCAGTTGTTAGGGCAATAGTGATATAAATTATAGAGATAAACTTGTATTTAACAAACTCTCTGACACTGATTTTGTGAGAGAAATATTTTAATTAAAGGAACATTACGGAATTGGTAATTGTAAAATATACTTTTGATCACAGATTTACATAAAACTTACATGGTCTAATGATGATGATAGTAGAAAACATCCCTAGAAATATTTCTGTCTGAAATGCCACATTTGATGAGAAATAAATCAAACTAATTTCCGATTGGAGTTTATCGCTCATGAGCGTTTTATTCATGCATTGTATAACACATGCAAATTTGTAATCGGTTTTGCACTATTTTCTCATGACCCAGATGGCCGATCGATCTCAAACTTCTACAGGTTTGTCAGTTTATGTATATGGTGGATTATATAAAGTGCTTACACTGCCAGCAACTGTTTTGTTAGCAAAAAACAATTCTGTAATGTTCCTTTAAACCTCATAAAACCTTGAATTCAGAATCACTTCAGGTTTTGTTATTTCAATTTAAAGGTAGGGTCATAGATTGGTAAATACTCTGAAAATTAATGGTCATAAAAACTTACTCGGTGAGAACACTGCAGCTATTTTGAAAAAAGGATTCCCAGTAATATGGTTTTAATAAATTTTCACCCCCCAAAAAATTGTATCTGAGAAACAATTCCTGCAGGAATCGTTTCTCAGATTTCCAATGGGGTGACTGATAATTCAAATTTCTGTGGTTTTTGTTTGCGAATGCTGCGGCCAGAGATGCCGTTGGTACCTGTTGTCACCTCCCTAAATGTGGATGGATTTAACGTTATTGATGAAAATACCGTGACAGTTTTTTGCCGTTTTCTCCACAAGAAAACACTGTATTCAGCTGAAACTTTTACAGGTGCCTTTTATTGAATCTTTCTTGATAGATGTGCCTTTATACGAGCATTACGTTGACAAAAACCAATCAATGAGCCTACCTTTAAAGTAGGAGAAAGCGTCGCTTTGTTCTTAAAGGGGAAATATCTTACAATCATGGATGAAAAAGTTTCTTCAGTTTTGATCGACATTTATTTCCTGCGACCTCCAGAGGAACTGGACAAGATCATGGCGATTCTGATGAAGATGTTGACTGTATCCATGTAGATGCCCATGGCCCTGGGAGAAAGAACAAGGACAAGAGAGTAAGAAGGGTACAAGTAAGTCCAAGCATAAGGAGGCTGGAGAGATGAGTAAAGGGCAAGGATAGGGGTATGTAGGAGAGGGGAGATGAGGGTGTTTGGGTATATGGGAGATGGGGAGGGGTTGTTTGGGGTAAATGGGAGATGGGGAGGGGTTGTTTGGGGTATATGGGAGATGGGGGTGTTTGGGTATATGGGAGATGGGGGTGTTTGGGTGTATGGGAGATGGGGAGGGGTTGTTTGGGGTAAATGGGAGATGGGGGTGTTTGGGTATATGGGAGATGGGGAGGGGTTGTTTGGGGTAAATGGGAGATGGGGTGCTTGGGTATATGGGAGATGGGGAGGGGTTGTTTTGGGGTAAATGGGAGATGGGGTGCTTGGGTATATGGGAGATGGGGAGGGGTTGTTTGGGGTAAATGGGAGATGGGGGTGTTTGGGTATATGGGAGAAGGGGAGGGGTTGTTTGGGGTAAATGGGAGATGGGGTGCTTGGGTATATGGGAGATGGGGAGGGGTTGTTTGGGTAAATGGGAGAGGGGGGTGTTGGGTATATGGGAGATGGGAGGTTGTTTGGGGTAAATGGGAGATGGGGGTGTTTGGGTATATGGGAGATGGGGAGGGGTTGTTTGGGGTAAATGGGAGATGGGGTGCTTGGGTATATGGGAGATGGGGAGGGGTTGTTTGGGGTATATGGTTTCTAAAATTCTGCACCATAGGAACAATTTATTTAAAATGAGTTTGTTTTAGTAAGGAAGAGATGTACATGTAGAAGGGGTACAACAATTCAAAATCAAGACCCATACAAATTAAGAACTAAGAGCAATGAGAAAATCTAAGTAGGCAACCTCTGTTAAGAATCCTCCATTTTGGTAGAACAAGATCACAAAGACATGAGATTAATATTGATTTTAATTTAGAGATTTGAGTAACAAAAGAAGAGTCGTAGATGCGAGGTGACAGCAGAAATACCAGGCATCTACCAGGTAAAGCCATGTCTGAATAAGTGGCTGCGGCTTTGGCTGCGGCTGTTTCTACGTGCAGCCTATGCTTCAGTGCATGGCAATGTGGCTTTCGAGCTGCAAGCCATGGCGGCTACGGCTTCGTCTATGGCTTGACCACAGCACCATCATGTAATGAAGCAAAGGATTTCCTAGACACCTCAGAACATTCTTAGCCACAGCACAGCCACTAATTTGGACAGCTATTTTGCATGTGCAACAAGGACTTCTACCTGGTAGTGGTATCGTCTGCTGCCACCAAGTGACAGAAAAGTCTCCTATTGTCTATACACTGAGAGGGAGCATTTTTATCTAGCAATATAGCAAGCAAAATATTTCGACTGAAGCCAATTTGTGCACACTGAATACTCATACTAAAAGCAACTGATAATTTTTAGAGCAGCAATTGCAAAAAACAAAACCAAAATTCGAACTTTTTTACTTACGAGTTGATCGGGTCATAAGGCTTCTGGGCCATGATGGGGTACGTCTCTGCTCGTTTCATAATCAACTGGTGTCGTATAACAAGAAGCCGCCGAACAGAATGAGACCACCGTACATACTGATGGCATAAAGACCGGATCCAAGGGCCGTTGAAGGGGCAAAGAACATACCTCCTACAACACACAGGGAAACAGTAAGCCCAGTCAGAGAAGCTTTCTATCTAGCGCCCTCTTTTGACAAGAGTAACAACAGAGGCTTCTCTAAGCCATAGAGTATAAATCTCAGCCTCGCTACGCCGTATCGATACCTCTCGTAACTAACCCCATGGTAGGGATGTACTGAAAAACATTGCTGAATGGCTCCCAAAAGTGACTACTTTGCGTGCACGCTTGTTTAAAAATTCTGAGCGCTTGTATGGCGCTTGTAGGACGCTTAGTACCCGCGTGTGAAAATGGAAGTATTTCGACGTGATTCCATTTCAAATGAATCATGTTTTTACACTGTCACCTAAACTGCATAGAGTTAGACATATCACAAGATCAAAGAAGAGTGAGAGGGGACCAGTTGCTGTTTGACTTCAGGCCTCATTTGCGGGTTACCATACTTGAGCGGGCGCATAGAGTGGATTGGCCACAGGCCTTATTAAATAGTGCTGGATTTGAGCACATTTTAATGAACCAATTCCAGGGGGTATGAGCGAGCAAGGCATGCCGGACAAAATGGCGCGGCGAGATTGATCACCCTGGGAACTCAACGATTAGAATTCTAGGTCCCTGTCAGAGAAATAGCGCCCTCTTCTGTGGGTTTTTTGTAAGTCAGCTATCTGTGTCTGTGTCATCTTACTCAAATACAATGGTGGAAAAAATGGCTGTCCATAAAATTTGATTGGTGGTGACAGAGTCGTAAAAAGAAAGCATCTAACCCAAAGGTATAGACTTGTAATTCCATGCAGTGCAAAGTTCGGCTTAGCCTATTCTATTTATTGAGTATTTAATTTTCTGCTTCGAGCAGCTTGATGACACTGCCCCTGAGATGGACGAGGTGCTAGCAGCCATAAACCGTCTCTCGGCATTAAAAAAAATGCAATTCTTGACCTCGTAGGGAGAGATTTATTGAGCCACGTCCATGCGGGGATGGATAATTTTACAAAACGATTACAACTGCGGGAAGCTGCCAGACAAAGCAACTTGGAGACTAACAGAAACAAAAAGCAGACTAAATCAGTTATTAAACCTTGTCATTGAGATAATGGCTCAAGCCACTAATTAGCTTTACCCAGGGAAGACAGGAAGTCATCAACCCGGTGATCTATCCCTAATGTTTATTCAAATTATCAGCTGCTTTGGTAACTGTTATTAAAAATGGTGTTCTTGGAAGGAAGTGGTTATCCATTCTGTCCATTGCAGTTCTCTCCCCCCCCCCACCAACCCAAAGTAAGGACATGCTGAAAATTTGTGGGTTTGAAGTACTAGAAAATTATGAGGGATGGGAAATAAACTTAGTTGATGTTAAGACATAACTTGTTGAAACAAAATGGTATGATTGGAAGCCTAATTTGTACAATTTGAGAATGTTTCTGAAAAACATGATGATGATGATGCCAGAAATCTAAATTTGTATCATTGTTTTACAATCGTATTGTTCAGAGTTTCAAATCCTACCTCAAACAATTTTTTGATTTGGTTGTGGGTATTTCTCTCTACTTTCAACTTTACTACAATGTCTGAAAACATGCTCCAAATTTTAGAAAGTATGTTTAAAACCTTGCAACGAGGCACGTGACCACAGAGCAGTGGCACATATCAAGAAAAACATAACCATTTCAAAATGGTAGATCCCAACCCCGTGATACTCCTTGATATCCTGCAGTGTACCAATACACACGTTTTAGGAGTGGTGTCAATCAACAGGGGTCGTCAATTTGGTCAGGAGGGGTGGTGAAAAAAAAAATTCCCATAGCACATGCACAAACTCCTATCTCTGAGGCACGTGGGCCACAGAGCAATACCACAGCTTGGTGGTAAGGTATGTTGTGTCTGACCGCTCTAGGTTCAATGGGATTTTGTGAATGAAGGTCTTGTGATCTTGTGCCGACAGCAGACTGGTTTAGCAAACATAAATCATTGAGATAAGGCAGAACAGACCCTTAACCTATAAAATGGGCCTGCCACACCTGTGTGGCAGGATGCTGTACCCCCGTTGGGATCAAACAGGTGCCTGTTGCAAGGTTGACGACATTTCCACCTTTTGATAATCCCTGGAGTGAAAGATTTCAATGAGCTTTTGGAAAAAAACGGTATCCTCACCACAAAAGATGCAGATACAAGAGCAAGATTTTTTTTCACACACGGAGAGAAAATAACAGCTACATTTTTTTTCCAGGAGGCAGACATAAAAAGGTCCGAATTCAGAGAAAATTCTGAAATTTCTAATCCCTGATGCTATATTATGAAAAGTGAAATCACAACCAATATTTCCACTTTAGATTTGGTGGGCAGGAATAAAGTGATCGCCTTTTTTTTTTTACACAAAAGCTCTTCTAAGCTTTGAACATCAGTTTTGAAAAAATCTGAACCATAAAATATGTTTTTTTAATAACGGGTCTTTCTAATAATCCTTGAAGCTAATTAAAACCCCAATTAAAAACACTGCACAAAATTACAGATTTAATTCGTACTTCCGTACAACAGACAGACAGCACAATCTTAAATAATGATATTGGAGCTATATATAGTGCACGTGTCCACCAATAAAGTGCTCAAAGTGCCTGGACAAAGAGGGACACTTTTCAAGACAGGTTTTTGAAGTTTATGAATTATGAGACCGCGTCCCATTTATGTAGCACAGTATAAGGGTTTACAAGGTGCTTGGCAGCCACTTCCAGAAACACTGCGGCAGACCCCTTCACTTAGCGATAAGTGTACTTGGCTCTTTTATGTGCATGACGCAAAACATGAGCCCTACGGCTTTACGTCCCATCCGAAGGATGAAGCAATAATAGTTAAGTGTCTTGCTCAAGGACACAAGTGTCAAGACCGGGACTCGAACCCGCTGATCAGAAACACCAGAGCCAAATTTCATAGAGCTGCTTTAGCACTAAAAGTAGCTAAGCATAATAAAAAATATGCTTACCAGAAATGCCATTTCACATGTACAATCTATGACTGGTATCCTGCCTGTTTTTGCTCAACAGAAAATTTGCGAGCAACATTTTCTGCTTAAAGCAGCTCTATGAAATTGGGCCCAGAGCTTGAGTCCGACGCTCTTTACTGCCCAGCTACGACACGCCACGATGGCCACACATAAGATAATTTTAAACCTTGCTTATTATTCTGACTTACCGATGGATGCAGCGATGACTACTCCAAGACCCATCGCTAAGGGTCCACCTATGTACAGAAACTTTTCACTTGGTGCACAGGTAGCCACACAAGACAATCCTAATGAACAAATTAGAGGGACAAAATTAATTAATTTTTCTGTTGGACTGGGGACTGAATTAGTGAACTGATTATGCTTTATATGAGATCGGCCATACCCACATAATCAGAGTCCATCAGTTTGGGTGATGAGTTACTGAATGGTGTTGGACTGGGGACAGCATTAGTGAACTGATCCTGCTTTACATGGGATCAGGCATAATCCCATAATTAGAGTCGAACAGTTTGGGTGTTAAGTTACTGAATGGTGTTGGATGGAGGACTGCTTTAGTGTACTAATTATGCTTTACACAGGATCAGGCATACCACCATAATCAGAGTCCATCAGTTTGGGTGTTGAGTTACTGAATGGTGTTGGATGGAGGACTGCTTTAGTGTACTAATTATGCTTTACACAGGATCAGGCATACCACCATAATCAGAGTCCAACAGTTTGGGTGTCGAGTTACTGAATGTTGTTGAACTGAGGACTGCATTAGTGAACTGATTATGCTTTACATGGGATCAGGCATACCCCCATAATCAGCGTTTGTGTGTTTAGTTACCATATGGTGTTGGATTTTGTTAGAGTGAGCAAGGATCCCAGTAAATTACTCAAAGGTGTGAGCAAAATTTTACTTCAAAGTTGACAACTTTTCTAAAATATATGTAGCTGCCATGTTTTCTTTGGATCTCAGACATTGACCTTAGCCCTTCAAAAAAAGGTGTCTAATGCGACCTCTCAGTGACCTTTGAACTGGTTATTACCTCCAACAACTCCAGCCGTGTACCATGCCGCCCTGATGAGTAGCTGACCTCCGAGAAGGGTCATCGGTGCCAACACCGCCCCCAAGAGCCCACTGTGTGCCAACCAAGCGAGCTGTTTGCCCCCCATGATTCCTTCAGTGTAGGGTACGGACATGCAAATGAAGCCTGAACACATGACCACGCCCATCATACCGAGCGCACCCTGCGGACGAAATCAAAAATTAATTCTGTACTGATTAAAAAAAGACACCTCACTTGAATCAGAGATGAAACTTTGTAAATGCAAAAAAAAAGGGGGAAAATGGCAAAACACACAAAACCTTGTTCTGAAGTTGATGGATTTTCTTTGGTAAATTGCGTGTGTCTGGTCGAGCGGTCAAGTGCACTGGACTCAAGCTCTGGTGCTTCTGATCAACAGAGTGTGTGTGGGTTCATGCTCAGGTCTTGACACTTGTGTCCTTAAAGCAAGACATTTAATCTTACGGTACTACTTTGTCCTTCAGATGGGATGTGAAACCGTAGGTCCCCGTGTGTTGTGTAATGCACGTAAAAGAACCCAGTTACACTGATCGCTAACAGAAAGGGTTTGCCCCGGTGTGTCTGCAGCACTTTGTAAACCCTTATAAGGTGCTACTTACATTAAATCTGTCTCATAACTTGAAAACTTCAAAAACCTGTCTGGAAATAATTAACAATAAGTGCTTTGGAACGCTCGAAGATAAAGTGCTATATAAAAACAAGTTTTTATTATCTGTATTGTCTTTGTTACCAGGCATCAGATTTTGAGTCAGTAATATGTATCTATGAAACGGAAATACCCACTTCCCGCACAATACATTAATGATCTGCATCATGTTTCAAAAGATAACTCTATCTTGATGCACAGGAGTTGAACACAATGCCAGCTGGGGTGAAAAATGATCCATCCGTCAGTCTCTAGATCAAGGTAATTCATCCCTGCTTCATTATGACCCAGGTCCAGCTGGATGCAGAGGACATCCGTCCCAGCTGACAAAATAGTCAGAGCTGATCAAAAGTGGTAAACAAAAGGTGAGGAACTGCTCTAAGAAAGTGGGTCAGGACAGGTAGAAGTCAACCTCTAGCTGTCGGTGACTCTGGACGGCACACAGTCTTGTTAATCTCTGGGTGAAGGTCGAATATTGTTATTTGGATTTATGTCAATTATACTTTGCTTAAGCCAGGGAAGTGTATACTGTCAGCCTTCCTCAAACAAATTTCAAAACATCTGTCCCATTACCGTTTTTTTCTCTAGTCGGTTGGTTAAAGGCACTGGACACTATTGGTAATTACTCAAAATAATTGTTAGCATAAAAACGTACTTGGTAACTGAGCAATGGAGAGCTGTTGATAGTATAAAACATTGTGAGAAACGGCTCCCTCTGAAGTAACGTAGTTTTTGAGAAAGAAGTAATTTCTCATTAAAACATTTGAATTGATTTTAAGACCTCACGCGTGAGGTCTCGAAATCGAATTCAAGCATCTGAAAGCACACAACTTCGTGTGACAACATAGACAAGGGTGTTTTTTCTTCCATTATTATCTCGCAATTTTGACGACCAATCGAGTTCAAATTTTCACAGGTTTGTTATTTTGTGCATATGTTGAGATACACCAAGTGAGAAGACTGGTCTTTGACAATTACCAAAGGTCACTGTCCCGTGTCTTTAAGATAAATATGGGTTACTGATGTAAGCTGCTGGCATCAGACATCAGATAATATAAAGTGGATTCTCTTAAAGGAACATTACAGAATTGGTTTTTGCTAACAAAACAATTGCTGGCAGTGTAAGCACTTTATGTAATCCACCATATACATAAACTGACAAACCTGGAGAAGTTTGAGATCAATCGGCCATCTGGGTCATGAGAAAATAGTGAAAAACCGATTACACATTTGCATAAAATCATATAGATTCAACAAATGAATAAAACGCAAATGAAAATAAACGTAGATTTGTTCTTTGCAAACTTGTCTTGCTATTTATTCTACTGCCGCGGAATAGATTTCCGAATTCAGGAGACTACATAATTCTGAAAAGAACTGCCCTGCTTATTAAGTACTACATGTACCTGGGAAGGTTAACAAATGATACTTCAGAGTTAATAATTACATCGGGTTAAAAAATATTATTTTGTTTTACCTTACAAAAAAGGTCAAATATTGGAACATTCTGTAGGGTTTTATGACTAAATGTTCTGTAATCTTACAATCATTTAAAAAAATAAAATAAAATGTTTTGGTTTTGGTTTTTGTGTCGTGGGAAAAGGCAATAGCTAGCAGAAATCTCTCAAAGATCCTAGCACAAGCAATCGTGTTTCAAAAAAGCCTTTGAATTATTGACCGTGAGAAACTAATGGACCGATGAAAAATTGAATGACCAGTAAAAGAAATGGACCTGCTAGAAGTTAAATGCAAACCCAGGTGCATAATGCTGATAATCAAGGCTTGACACTAGCCCGGCGTACAATGTACATTGTCTAGTAAAAACTGCAATGAGCAAATGAACGCCACTTCTCAACTTGCCCTGTGGGCTACTAAAAACTGTGTGACCTACTTGTTTATAATGCTCGTATTTCTTCCTTTTCAGATGTGAGTAATACAATTTAAAAATTAGTTAACTTGTTTTTGAGTGTGCGAATGTAACTTCATTTGACCAATAAACTGGTTGTGATCGCTGCCATTAATACATCAGAAAGATACATTAATATGACAACATGTTTAAAAGCTGGGCTACTAAAACTTCCTGGGGGCAAATAAAATGAACAGTTTACTTGCCCGGTGGGCTACTGTACAAAAAGCTTAACTGCAAGGTTTGAAAACTTGCTGCTTTCTCAATGAGTAGAGCATACAATGTGGACACGGAAATGCCATCAGAACATATTTAAGTTCTCAAAACAACGGAACAATGTGTGAGCATTTTGGGTATAATTTTCATTAAATTAATCAAGTAATAAACCACAAAGAGTATGCATCAGAGCTTTGACCTGAGCAAGGAGAGACTGCTAATATATTTTTTGGCAGAGCTGTGCGTTTGTGTGTGACTGTGTATACTCCTTGTCCATACATAGATAACTACAATGGCAAAGGGATAGTGCAACTTTCACCTTTAATTCATAGTTTGTGGCGTGTCGTGGCCGAGCGGTCTAGTTCACTGGACCCAAGCTCTGGTGTTGTCAGCAGCAGAGTGTGGGTTCAAATCCCGGTCATGACACTTGTGCCCTTGAGCAAGGCACTTAACCAGATATGCTTCGTAAGAAAATGGGAAGGTAGTGCATTCTGCTCTACCAGCCAGGCATCCTAGTGGATGATACCCATGCCGACATCCTTACGGACTGTGAAAGTGTAGCTCTCACCTTGAAGTGGCCGTCCGGCCTTGTCAGTTGGGCGATATCTCATAAAAAAAAAAATTAAAAAATAGTTGGTCCCTATGGGACCTGTTACGATCCAAATATCTCCAAAGTATCCACGCATACAAATTACTCAAAAGACCTTAATCATCTCAGATTATGCAACCCAAAAAATCAAACAAGGTCACACTGATAAGAAAGAAACAATTCAGCAATGAAAACATTAACCACTTCAATATCGATAGGGTTCAACAAACGTACAATGATTAAACAAAATTGTACACTTAAGAAAAGATGTTATACTAATTAAGAAGACCTTAATTAAGAAGAACTTGAGCAGGATCCAGCCAAGAATGATCTAAAGTGACTTGAAAGATGTCTAGAACAGTTCTTGATGGTGTATTCAAAATGAGCTGGAATGCAGGGCGAATTCACCTCTAACAAACGGCCGGATGGGCGAAACACGAGCGGTTTCGAAATGGTTGGTCCCCTTGCTGATCGGCGTCACCAAGAGTGAGAAAAGTTTAACTGAGGACAGACAGAGGACATCTACATACCCCGTGCAAGCCTGTACTCTATTCTTATAAAAGGGCATGGTGTTTTTCCCTTGGTAAACTAAAGATCACCTCTAATCAACGAAGGTTGAATTTGTAATGGGACAATCCCAAAGGGCACCAAGGCAACGCCCAGGGGGCACCAAGGCAACGCCTAGGGGGCACCAAGGCAACGCCCAGGAGGCACCAAGGCAACGCCCAGGGGGCACCAAGGCAACGCCCAGGGGGCACCAAGGCAACGCCCAGGGGGCACCAAGGCAACGCCCAGGAGGCACCAAGGCAACGCCCAGGGGGCACCAAGGCAACGCCCAGGGGGCACCAAGGCAACGCCCAGGGGGCACCAAGGCAACGCCCAGGGGGCACCAAGGCAACGCCCAGGGGGCACCAAGGCAACGCCCAGGGGGCACCAAGGCAACGCCCAGGGGGCACCAAGGCAACGCCCAGGGGGCACCAAGGCAACGCCCAGGAGGCACCAAGGCAACGCCCAGGGGGCACCAAGGCAACGCCCAGGGGGCACCAAGGCAATGCCCAGGAGGCACCAAGGCAAGGCCCAGGGGGCACCAAGGCAACGCCCAGGGGGCACCAAGGCAACGCCCAGGAGGCACCAAGGCAAGGCCCAGGGGGCACCAAGGCAACGCCCAGGGGGCACCAAGGCAACGCCCAGGCGGCAACAAAGGCAATTGCCTCCATGAATTATCAAGCATGTCTGGCATGCCGATGTAGCTACATGTATACTTGGCTACACGGCTAGGCGAACAATGACCTCCATAGGGCTTCTAGTTCTACATGTACTTCGAGAGAAAGAGAGGGCACAAAACAAGGTTTGCAGTCACACCACGGCCAAACAGGGCAGTTCAAAATGTGTCCCTAGGCAGACTGTTAAAAAAACAAACTGACCTCAAAACACTCAGAAGATAGGAGTGAACCACAGCTGAGCGCGATGAGCGAACTGACTCGATAATTAAACAAAACTGATAATTTAGGACTTTTGCGGTTTTTTCTTCTTCTTTCAACTGATTAATATTGTCCTTTCCAATATTTCCTTGAGGCCATTAAAGTTATCTTCTTCTTCCTCGAGCTCATCAAGATCGAGACATCTTGCTTAAGGGGGGTACTCTCAATCCCATCTTGAAGATGATAATCAACAAGACAATGAGAACTGGACAAGGGTTGTCCCCATAGGGAGCTGATTCTAGATTGTCTGAGATTGTTCTCTGGAAGGGAAATATAAGATTATAATACCCTTGGTATTTTTTATACTTTTTTGTTTATTTTTTCTTCTTTTTCCTTTTTTTGCATTTACTTTCTGTTTGACAAGTCAATCTCGAGCTAATGGCATGTCAAACATGAGCAAACATCTGCAAGTTCTACCTAGGGCGTGCCATGGCCGAGCAGTCAAGTGCACTGCACTCAAGCCCTTGTGTTTTCTGACCAGCAGAGTGTGGGTTTGAGTCCCGGTCCTGACGTTTGCGCCCTTAAGCAAGACACTTAACCACTATTGCTCCGTCTTTCGGATGGGACATACAGCCGAAGGTTCCATGAGTTGTGTGATGCACAAAAAAGAACTCAGATACACCTATCGCTAAGACAAGGGGTTTGCCCCTGAGTTTCTGGCAGTGGCTGCTGAATGCGCCGCAGCACCTTATAAGGTGCTACATAAATCGGTCTCATATTTAAACAAATTTTAAAAACCTTACTAAAAAATGTTTCTCTTTGTTCAAGTGCCGTAAGTGCCTTATTGGTACATGTAGATGCATGTGCTACATAAGACTTCGGTATTACTATTAATATTATCTAGTGTAATAATGAGGGAACACTAGTGCTTATTACTAATGCCTTACCTTCTTCATTACGCTATAATTAGTTTTAGTCTGAAAGTCAAAATGAGAGGCCATTTGCATAAATTTTTTCTGTAGCTCCATAATTGGGAAGGGGAGGGTAACACCACAACATAAATGAAAGCAGCTTGTAGTGTCAAAAAAAACATATGCGACATGTTTAAGTTATGAGAAAATTACTCTCCCTTCATGGTCAGAACTCGCCGACAATTGAGGACCAGCATAATGATGACGCATACAAGCTCAACTAAATACAGTGTTCTTTCCCCAAGACTGGTCCGATGGCCAGATGGCCAGATGCTAACGCCTGAGAACGAGACTGAATTAATAACAAGTCCAACTTGTCCAGCTTGTCTAGTTTAGTTTGAAGCAAAACTACTATGTTTAAAGGTAGGGTCATAGATTGGTAAATACTCAAACAAATTTATGACCGTAAAAACTTACTTGGTGAGAAGCAGTGCAGCTTTTGTTAGTATTTAAACTATGTTGAGAAAGGATTCCCTTCGAAGTAATTATGGTTTGGATAATTTCGTCCACCCCAAAACATTTGGATCTGAGAAACGATTCATGCGTGAACCATTTCTCAGATTTCTGAGGGTTGGTGTCCGTTCGCGAATGCTGCGGCCAGAGATGCGGTTGGTACCCGCTGTCACCTCACTAAATGTGAAGGGATTTGAGGCTCGTGTGAAAGTACCGTGACAGTTTTTTGTCGTTTTCTCAGCAAGTACAGACTGTATTCAGCTGAAACTTTTACACGTGACTTTTATTACATCTTTCTTTATAATATTGCAAATAAATCAGCATTACGCTGACAAAAAAAACAAAACAATCTACGCCCCTACCTTTAAATGAAGTAACCTTAATACATGTATATAGATTAGTTAAAACTATGGTGTACCAGGGAAGCTACAGTCTAACTGGTCCCACTGACAAGCCGATAAAAACGTGACAGGCAAACCCTGCGGCCACGTATACAGTTCAATTTGTGCACGGCATAATTACCTCAGCCTCCCTGTCTCTTCTAATAATGATCTCTACAAACGTGTAAACCAGTTTCAAGTGACATTCTTTTTTTTGTCCAAACTCCAAATGTTACAAGCAGGTGTCCCCATCGATCACCACGTTGCCAGTGGGTCTATCACAATCTGACTAATCTAGCTATGAACTATGTTTTTGCCAACCTTTTATAAACCGGCTAAACAGTTTTTCCAATCGACCCTGCTTTCGCTGTATAAACAATCCTGACAGAGGACGACAAAAAGAAAAAGGTAAATGATAAATGTGTCCGTCGATATTGAGGGTATAGACTGTGTAAGTTGACCTCGAGAGCATCTGAGCTTTCGTGATAATCTGGATTTCCGGGCACCTCGAATAGCAGCTACAGCATGTATTGTGGCAGTTGTTTTTGAAAAGAACTTGCATTGTGATGCTTTTATAAATTTTACCCATTGAATGTGGTTTGAATAAAAAAAAGAGCTAAATTTAGAAATTGTAAAAATCTTGGAAAAATATTAATTTCTGATTCATGTTTGACTATAAAGAACATGCAATATTAGGGCTATCGTTGTAATCCTTGAGCTATATGCATGCAAACTAGAGCAAGCTGCTACATTTAATAGTAGTACGGTACCCAAACCGTGCGAAGCCATGCAACATCAAGTAAAATCCATGCAACACAAGGTCTGTTTTCGCGCTATAAAGTAACAAAGCACTCACATGTACGTGTATCCCGATGTGAAATATAACCTAACTTTGGTTTGTTAGTGCACGGTTTGCACAACAGTCAGCATAAGATTTACTGTACGTGTAAGTGCTTCGCAAATTTAATTTGCAATTTGACACTTCAAGCCAGATGTTGGATGTCGAGTACTGTTTCTTCATTTTCTCTTATTTTTCCAGATTTCATTTTATTTTTTATTTATAACCTTGTTAGATTTTAAATGTAATTATTCCAACTATACACATGTAAAAAAATCACACAAAATTGAAGCTGATGGCTCAGAGGTGCCCTGAAGCTCAATGGTGACCCCATCGTCGCGAGACTTACACGGTCTACTATTGTGAGTGCGCCAGCGGTAACGACCGAGCTGCTGCAGTTAATTCATCTTCATACTACTAGAGAGAGATGCAAGGTCGTATTATACAACTCCATAATGAGTGTTAAAAAAAAGAAATTAGCCGCACCGAGCCACAGAAAATGAAAGCAGGGAACATTTACATTCTGGGAGGTTTGACATAAACTGCTTCGTTCAGGGTTATCCATTGCATGTCAAGATTTAAGCTACAAAACTGTAGACATCTTGTGTTTATCTATGATGCAAAGGCTAAATGGCAGCTGTGGCTGTTTCTAAGGGCAACAGATGCTAAGTCGGATTTGGCCTCACATTATAAAACTGGGATATGGGGAACCGGAATGGTACTTTTTAAATTATTGTGTAAATAGCATTGAAAAATGTAGTGGAATATCCCCAAAATGACAACAGACTTTGCAGACTGACAGAGGATGTGCATGACATCAGCAGGTACATGAATTAAAACACAGAGCCCACAGGAGGTCTGACACGAATAGTCAAGAAAATGAAAGTACAGGTTGTTGATCTTTCACTTCAAGAGGGGGGTGAAAAATTATCCTGGTTTTTAGGGTGCTTTTGTTCAAAATAAACCAAACAAAGGTGATCAATTGAACGCCCAGTTGTCACATTACATGTATTTGGTCTTACATGTATGCGTAACGATGCTAATGGGTTTGTATTGCCCTGTAGAAAACCCCACAATATTGAAGATGATAAACTCAGTTTGTAATCACAAAACCAAGGACTTCTGGACAGTTCATTGTGTCAGATCGTTAATTTCAACGCTTAATCACCAAGTCAGCAAGTGTAAAGTGCCCCTGTCAAATAGCAATATTAACTGACAAGAACATCTACACGTACTGTACATGTCCATAAAAAAAAAAGATACCGATAAATTATAAGATTGGTAAATTGAGTGGAAAACGTGAAAAACTAAAAATTATGATAGTTCAAACGCAACTTGCGTCAGACTAGGCCGACTTTTCCTCACGAATATTTTTGTCGAAAAATAACTTGCGTGAGAAAACTGTCCTTCAAAACTCATTTGTAAACTCCAATGTGGTCTGCACACACTAATTCATCACGACTTAATAAATACATACAAACTAGTCATACCACATTACATGTAGGTATTCTGGCCTGAGCCAAGCATGTAAGGCCGAGTAAAAAAACAAACATGTTTAGCGTCCCCGCCCGCCTCCTTTTTGGCCGCCGCCTCCTATTTAAAAAACTTTTTCCTATTTAAAAAAAAAGGAAAAAAGGAAGGAAAAAAAAGAGAAAAAAAGAGGGAAATTTGACAAAAATGATACAAATCATTTGTTTTGTCACACATTGCATCAGTACACTAAAATAGCACAAATTCTGTGAATAAATATATACCTTGGCCAGCCATATTTAGCATGGCGGTCATCTTGGAAAAAATAGCAAAAAATTGGAAAAATAGTAAAATAGTAGCGCCCTGTCTCCTCCTCTTTTTGAACAAGTCCGGACATGTTCAATGTCTTGTCCAACATGTTTCTTTTATGTATTGTGTGTTTGAACAGTAGAAAAAACCATGGATATTTGAAATTTAAAAAAAGAATGGCGGCCATCTTGAAATAAAAAAAAAGAAATAAAAAGCCCCTCCTCCTTCATTTTTTTAGAAACCCGGGCGCTAAACATGTTTCTTTTTTTACTCAGCCTAAGTTCTTACTGTTTCATTTTTTTTTTTCCCTTCGTCCTCACTCCTTGTCTTCCTCTTCCTGCCAATTCTTCTCCACAAATCTTAAATTTGAAACTGAATTGTACTTTGGAACTTGACGGACAAGTGAGCCTTGACACCAAGACACCACATGACCAATGACATCATGATGATGTCATCATCGGGTGTCAAGTTGCATTAATTCAAAATTTTCTTAATTGAAAAAAATCATAACTCCTGAACCACAAAATGGAATTCAACAATCTATAAATCATCGGAGAGGTCATGAAAAACTTAAACACACAATGCATTGACATGGCCCCAAGTTGACCTTGTTTCAAAAGCCTTGTTTTGAAACCTGCAGATAACATTAAACATTGAAGGGAAGTCAAGGTTCCAGTGTATGAGATGACATTTGACCCTTGACCTTTTCAAAAATAGAAATTACACCATCATCAACTTACACATGCATGTAGCCCTCTGATTGCAATAATTCAAAACTAACTGATTCAGAAAATCACAACTCACTGATTAAAGCAATGGATTTTTCACCATTCTATACATCTTCTGAAAAGTTTACACAAATATTAACCCTCCTACTGTCAGTGACTCTTGGCAACATTTTCCAGTGAGTTGACCAACCATTTGAAAACATTCGACTGCCAAGTTTGTGTACAGTGGCACAACTGTGCACAGAACTAACTGTGTACTGTGTACTGTGTACATGCATTCCCTCATGGTATCATATTGCAGGCTGGCATAGTGTATCTATCATTCAAAACCACAGTGAATGGTATTGAATGGTCAGACAGCAAGATGGTTAATGAATAGCAAAAATACGTATTGATGAAATTGACCCTTCCCATGAAATATGTAAATTGAACATCGCACGTGCGCACTTTCCCTACTGGTTGGCAAAATGAGTGAACATCGCGCCTTTTTGTATGGGACTGATGGTGGCGTGACGCACACGCGTTTGCGCGTCTGCCTAGTGCACAACCCTACGGCCTTTGCCAACCAATAGTGTCTGTACGCATGCGCGAATCTAAATAGCATATTTCATGGGAAAGGTCCATTAAGCAGCAATAAATGCGCAGAGATGTATCAATGAAATATGCAGGGACATTTATTTTATTAATAGCAATAGGAAACAAATGAAAACCTTTAAAGTATCTTGGAAAAAAACCAATAAGAATGACCACAGCTCAGCTGAGTACCACTAATGACCCGTGTAAAAGCAGTTACAGATGCTTTTGTCGATTCTCCCCGTAGATTAATAGTTGAATTAGTAATGAGGTCACTATGAGGCCTTGACGCTGTGTCTCTGTCCGTTAATCCGTCTAAGTTTAAAACCACACAGGAGTTTGTGCAGTCAGGTTGGCATAGTGGTATCATGCCTTGCCTTCCACCCTGGGGACCCCGGTTCAAATCACACCAGGGCACTATGAGAGTTTAATTGTGCAGTCAGGTTGGCATAGTGGTATCTTGCCTTGCCTTCCAACTGTGGGGACCCCGGTTCAAATCACACCAGGGCACTATGAGAGTTTAATTGTGCAGTCAGGTTGGCATAGTGGTATCTTGCCTTGCCTTCCAACGTGGGGACCCCGGTTCAAATCACACCAGGGCACTATGAGAGTTTAATTGTGTAGTCAGGTTGGCATAGTGGTATCTTGCCTTGCCTTCCACCCTGGGGACCCCGGTTCAAATCACACCAGGGCACTATGAGAGTTTAATTGTGTAGTCAGGTTGGCGTAGTGGTATCTTGCCTTGCCTTCCAACTGTGGGGACCCCGGTTCAAATCACACCGGGGCACTACGTGGATTGGTTTTTTCAGTCCCTGCCTGATTGTATGGATTTCCCATTGAACATTTTTTTCTAGGATTTTCCTCCCACACCTAAAATTGAAACTTCCTTCATTGCCTTCTGGCTAATATAGTGATTAAGTTGGCTTTCTGAGAGTCCTTGGCTTCACAACCATAATGAATAAATAAATAAACAAATAAATAAATAAATAAATAAATGTCTACATACAGCCTGGGATTTTATCTTAGAGGCAAGGGCATTTTCATTTTTCGAAGGGCACTTCCATTGGAAGATCTTCAAGTCTATGGGAATTTTTTGAAGGGGCACCAAAGCCAAGGCAACAGAGGCCAAGGCCTGCTTCATCTATGGTCGTTTCCAAATTGAGCCGATTTGAGGCAATCCAGTCAAAGGTACCATCAATCTCAACACTGCTTGACTAAATGATCCTTTTTGACAACCGCATATTTTCAGACCCCCCCCTCCCCCCGGACTTACCATCCATGATTTAGGCATAAGGCGTGTCATCAGGGCGGGATTTCTGGAGATTGCTATTGCGGAGGCTGCTGTTGACGCAATACCGACGCCGAAGTATGCATACGTTGCTTGAATTCTCTCCCGAACATAAGATGGCCACATCCTGCAAAACACCAACAAGGTGCGAATTACCACAAATTTACTGAAC
This sequence comes from Pycnopodia helianthoides, assembly GCA_032158295.1. Taxonomy (NCBI): domain Eukaryota; kingdom Metazoa; phylum Echinodermata; class Asteroidea; order Forcipulatida; family Asteriidae; genus Pycnopodia; species Pycnopodia helianthoides. Next base: position 12,765,836 of record CM063261.1, read on the forward strand.
CCTGACCTTTGATAGGGTTAACATTTTACAGAATACCAGTTAAAATAACTGCTTAATCAATTTTCCTTGTTTATGTCACCCCCCCCCCAAAAAAAAAAAATAAATAAATAAAATAAATAAATAAATAAACAAATAAAAAAATAAAAAATAAATAAATAAATAAATAAAAAATAAAGAAATAAAAAAAATAAAAATAAATAAATAAATAAATAAAAAATAAAAAAATAAAAAAAATAAAAGAAATAAATAAAATAAAATAAAAAATAAAAAATAAATAAAAAATGAGCCATTTGGGTATGACATGAGCTAGTCTTATTCCCATCAATAAGACAGTGTTGGGTTCTTCTCACAAATACCTTTCTCCCTAAGCAGGAAAAAACAAGGCTATCTCATATTTCCTTGTCTTAACTTGTTCTTGATTGAAGTTAATTCTTTCGAGAGTTAATGAATTGGTAACAATTACTTTGTTCTTAGTCATATAGTAAAGAGTTTCATTCGTGGTCATCAGGTCCTAGTAATGCATACACTGTGTGTGAATGGTTACTAACGCAACACTGAGCACTGCAATGGTGAAAGTTTCTTGGAATAATGTTATTGAGACCCTGTGGTCAGTGGTAGAATCTGTCCCTAGTGCATGTAATGATAGTGTCTTCACAGTTGTTTTTACCATGGAGCTATACAAAAAGAAGCTCCATGTTTTTACTATGGGTGTAGTGGAAATTCATAATGAGCTCTTTGAGTGCATTGAACTTGATTGTTCTTTTGTTTTTTTTCTTTATTTTGCATTTTCTAAATTGATAAATGATAGGATTTTTATTCACTTTGGTTTAATTATGATTTATAGTTTTGTTAGAGGTTAGTTGGTTTATTTAGTTTGATTATTGTTCATGATTTATACTCAATATTTCAGGCTTGTTTATTATTTAATTGCATTCTGAATTGAATTGATAGAATAAATCGAAATACTTACGCTGCTCTTTCTAATGTGCCAACGTCTTTAGACATCCCCGAGCCATAGTAGCAGAGAGCTCCAATGCCGATTGCCGCTGCCCCCACCACTGCACCCCGTCCTATGCTGATGGCTGTTAACAAGAGGGGCGGACAACAGGTGTTTAGACAAAACCATGTTTTTTTTTAAAACGATGATACATTCCATCAATCCCATTTACAATTAAAGGAACATAATACAGAATTGGTAAGAAAAAAACTTGTAAAATATACTTTTTGATCACAGATTTACATTAAACTTACACGGTCTAATGATGATGATAGTAGAAAACATTCCCTTGAAATATTTCTGTCTGAAATGCCATATTTGATGAGAAATGAATAAACTAATTTTCCGATTGGAGTTTATCGCTCAGTGAGCGTTTTATTCATTTGTTGAATCTATATGATTTCATGCAAATGTGTAATCGGATTTTTCCACTATTTTCTCGTGACCCGGATGGCCGATCGATCTCAAACTTCTACAGGTTTGTCAGTTTATGTATATGGTGGATTACATAAAGTGCTTACACTGCCAGCAACTGTTTTGTTAGCAAAAACCAATTCTGTAATGTTCCTTTAAGAACGAAAAAGTTCCCGTACTCATCGGGAGATGTTCCCACTAAAGTGGAAGCAGACAAAGTAACTTCACCTTTCTTTTTTCAGTATGTGGGACCCCATAAAATTGCTCAACTGGTATGTTCATGTGCTGTCAAAGGCCTGGAATTACACGGAGGCCATGGCCTTCTGTTGCCCCTGGTCTTTGCCTTGGTGCCCCTTCAAAAGTTTCCCACAGCCTTTTAAGAAGTACCCTTTGCATAATGAAAATGGCCTTGCCCTGTCAAAGGTGACATTCCAGGCCTGCTGTCGCTTAGCAAAGTAAGCCCCAATAGAATAAACAATAAATATTTCAATGATTTCCCACACTGATCTCTTGGGATGGTGACCAGCTAATTACCCCCCCCCCCCACCCAGACAAAAATGATGCGTTGTTAAATACCTGATCCATCAGCTGGTGCCCCAGCTATCTCCTTTAATGTCTTGGTCTTAGCGGCCCTCTTTAATCCAATCCTACTCTGTGAGGCGTATCGCTGGACTGGCACCAGACGTTGATCTTGGCTCTCACACATGTTGTTGTCCCTCTACCAGGGACGGAGACGCAGGCTCTTACAGAATGGGTAACGACGCCTCTACAGGCTAGAGCAAACATGATGAACTTAGGATGCCCACACTTAATGGATTATCTGCCATGAATAATACATGTAGGGGTTAGGAGGCATATAATACTCCCAGGCCTTGAACTTCGATCTTGAAGGGGCACGGCAGTTTTTCCTCTGGTAAGGGGCACCTCTATGAGGAAAATGTAAATTTGTATTGGGATTTGCAAAGGGCACCACAGCAAAAGCACAGGGCACCACGGCTATTGCTGTGGGTGCCGTGGATTAATTCGAGGCCTGCTTCACTCGTGAATGGGCAAGGAAGTTTTTATTTTGTAAAGGGCATCTCTATGAGGGAAAATTCAAAAGATAATACCGCAGCAACACAAGGAGGCAGGAGCACCAAGGCAATGACATTGACAAGGAGCACCAAGGCAATGACAAGGAGCACCAAAAGCAAGGACAGGCTTGATGCTTGGATCGTGAAAGGAAAAGGGCACGGCGGGCACCAGTAGGCATTTTCTCGCAGGGCACCTTTCTGAGGAAATTGTAAATTTCTAATTGGAGCATTTCAAGGGGCACCAAGGCACGAGGCAATTGCCCCCTTAACTACATGAGCATCAGGCCTGCCTACATCAATCACAGTTTGGTTTTGAAGACGTTTATAGCAATCTCATGCAGTGGTAAATTGGTGATAAATTGATGTAATTATATAGTGGCACTAATTATATAGTGGCATTATCTTAGTGGCACTAAGATTTAATAAAGAACACATGAATGCATTATACTTTAGTCCTACCCATAAAATATTTGTGACACGTTCAATCGTCACTCATAACTCCTCAATTCATAACTGGAAAATTACATCAAATTAACAATCTAAAATTGCATCAAACAATAGTCTATTAAATAATTGCACAACACTTCTTAATGTTTTAAGCATCTCTCCCTTGACTCAAGAGAAAACCCTCTATGGACATGATAAGTTTCCCAACTACTTTCAAGTTTCAAATTCACATTGACAATGTTGAATAGCACTCCGCACTTATGCTAAAAATAGGCGCCAAATACACGTACCCGGATCTCACACAAACGTGTCAAATTTCACAAACAGTAATGCGGTGGATACATGTCAAAGTTTTGCGTTCACTCCCATGTACTTACTTACTGATTGTCCGATAGCCGGGCATTTTAAGCAAAAGTGACTTTATTAGTGCAGAGTGCTATTGTGAATTACAAGTACAATGCACAACTCGGCCTGAAGATATGACCATGGAGAAATAAGATGTCATTGACATTTTGACCTTCCTTTGTGATTGATTTTATGTTTAAATGCAGAATTTTCACATTATTTGGCTTAAAGGCCCTGTACACTATTGGTAAGATCGAAAAACACAATGTTCACAGTTTCACATGGTAGAAAGGGTTCCTTAAAATATTTCTGCCTAAAATGCTATCGTTTCTGAGAAACGAGTAAAACAATAGTAATTATCGCGCGCGATAATTTGAAAAAACAGAAAACACATAAGATCTCTTTTCACTATTTTCTCGTGACCTCGATGACCAATTGAGCTCAAACTTTCACAGGTTTGTTTGTTCATGCATATGTTTAATCACACAAAATGTGAACACCGATTTTGAGCTGTTACCAAAAGTGTACAATACCTTTTAATTTTTAATCTTATCCATAATTTTTTCAAAATGAGCATAAACCATGACTTCTCCATCCAATCCAGATTCTACCTAGGCAGCAGTTCAAGGCACCTGCTCTGCCCTTGGGGGAGGGGGGGGGGGGAAGAGAAGAGGCTAAGGCCTCTGTCACTATCAAGTGTCAAGTCGCTAAGCCTCAATTCCTCAAACACAACAAATACATAACAAGTGAAGCAGTACATGTAATGTTTGCATAATACTGACATGTAGATATAAAGCTACTCATTGATGAACTGCTCACACATGCGATCACACGTGTATATCATGCACAAAGTGTGGATACTTTGTTTGTCAGTTTGGGACTACTGACATCTGCAATCTGGTTGTCTACCTCCATGGTTTCTACCTCTTTGGTTGTACTGACTCTACATGTATGGTTGTACCGACTAATGTACTGGGTCTGTCCATTCTGTCGAGACATATAGCACACCTTGTTGGGATGTTTGGCTCTCTTTTATTGCATTTTAGAGTGTCATGGCCGACGGGTTTAGAGCATCAGATTCAAGTTCTGGTGGTTGAGTCACCAGGGTGTGGGTACGAATCCCGGTCATGACACTTCGTACTTAGTGTCCTTGAGCAAGATGCTTTAATACCATAAAATGCTTCTCTTCACTCAGGGGTATAAATGGGTACACATGAGGGTAGACATGGTAGAGGTTGAAATTGTGTTGGAAAAAGCCTTCGGAGCGCCACGGCAGCTCAGGGCTGTATACTCCCCAGGGAGCTGAGAAAGATTACAGGAATGCTATTCGGCCTAATGACCATGACACTAGGATGACCGACTAAAGGGCATTGATTGTAAAATGCGCTACAGTTAGTATAACTTAAGAACTAGTTAATTAGTAACATATTACTATTATTCCGTCTTGACTCTTGGTCTGTCTTATCATTGTCATCATTCATAGTCGCCAAGACCGATTGCGATAGTAAAAGTCGACTGTCGCTCGACTGTGGCAATGACCATGACGGCGCACTTTTGTTATACCATTTCATGATTTAAAACCTACATGTTCGTATAAATAATCTCTCACTCTCACTCAGTCTCACCACACAGTCACACCATGGAGGAACCATTCTTCCTTCATGGTCACACTCACCACAGTCGAAAATCACACACACAGTCGAGTCTCAGTCTTTCCCGGCCCATGTTTAACTTTAAGCCTGCCGATTGTCTGTCCAATTACCGTTATTTAATCAAGCACCTGTGACAATTTTGCCAAATATATTTAGTGGCTTACCTCGTGTTCAAGTTAAACATATACTCTGACTTGTAACAAATCTAATAAAAAAGAGCAATTTTACTGACGAGTTACATCATCCACTCGCCTACTTTTCGCAATTCGACGTCGATGATGGTGAATGTATCTATCGCGATCGTTCTCAAGAGTTTGTCATCTTTTTTTACGTGGTTGGAAAAGGCCGTTTGGATACGAGGACTGGCATTGTATTGCATCCGTTGCTGTTTACATCAAGAAAGCATCGATTTCAACGGTCAATGAAGTTGTCTTACGCCAGGGGCTCAGACTAAAGAGAATGCAAGCTAGATTTGTGTTTGGGACAAGGGGTGTGTGAGACAATACGAGTACATCTGTATGACTTGACACAATCACACACACAACAGAAGAAGAAGAAGAAGAAGTAACAAGACCGAATGAGCAATGCAGTTATGAAACATTAATCGTACTGTAATTTAAACGACAGTTGCCGTCTCAGTGACAATTTTACGGAACAAGTCGCTTGGCTGCATGCTGAGTCTCTGCAAAGGTGAACAACCTCACACTGGACCACAACAGACAAAGTTCACTATACTGCAATTATTGAGACGAGGTTCACTGTCTCGTACGAGACGAGCGTGATAAATGGCTTCTTAATGCCGAACAATATGTATCTTTTTAAAGAAAACTTTCGAAGGAACCCCCTTGACTTGATATTTGCAATCCGATACCGCCGCGAGGTGGATCTGAAGTGCGGAGTGCGGAGAGATACCACGTAGGCGTGCGAACGCAGGCCCGGATTTGCCCAATCATATTGAGTATCAAGCATCTTCAATTCACCCCTTCATTTCAAAGCCACTAAAAGACAGTAGTTAAACTTTATTTAAACTTTATCATAAGGAACGGGGCGTAATGCCAAGCAACAAAAGAGCCACAAAAAATTGAATGTAAGGGGCCTAAAGTGTTTCGCTTGTAACGTGGGCCCAATTAATTCACAATGTCAAGTAGAACGGACTGAGTTCTGCAAATTATTTTGCTATCAAGTAATAAACCACAAGAGAAACTGATTAGGTAGATTTTTAAACAATTTGGGGCTGAACAAAGCTAAATTGACTGGAGCAGGATTTGAACCAACGACCTGAGGCCTATCGTGCCAGCGCTTTACCAACTGAGCCATCTAGCCCTATATGTTTTGCGGTCTCCCTGCTCTATCCCGATTTAGTCAATTTTTCTTTCAACCCCAAATAATTCAAATTATTTTGCTTACCGAAAACAGCTGGGCACCAGCCATAAAAGGGCACCAGCCATAACAATACTAGTTTTTCTGCGTATAGTGGCAGGTTTTTGTGCTCAAGCTGTCAGAACACAGTCAGGACCTTTGAAAGTAATGTTGCCACGCTTCTCAGGTTTTCTATGTACACAATTAATATTGCTTAGCAGAAGTAAGATTTAAAAAAAAATATATATATAATATATAAAAGTTAAAGGAGCATTACAGAATTGGTTTTTGCTAACAAAACAGTTGCTTGCAGTGTAAGCACTTTATTTAATCCACCATATACATAAACTGACAAACCTGTAGAAGTTTGAGATCGATCGGCCATCTGGGTCACGAGAAAATAGTGAAAAACCGATTACACATTTGCATGAAATCATACAGGTTCAACAAATGAATAAAACGCTCACTGAGCGATAAACTCCAATCGGAAAATTAGTTTATTCATTTCTCATCGAATATGGCATTTCAGACATAAATATTTCAAGGGATGTTTTCTACTATCACCATCATTAGACTGTGTAAGTTTTATGTAAATCTGTGAACAAAAAGTATATTTTACAAGTTTTTTTCTTACCAATTCTGTAATGTCCTTAAAAGGACATATACAAAAGTTAATGGCTTAACGTTTTGACCATACAGCAGAGTCCTTGTAAGACTTTTTTAGCCTTTGAGAAAGACTCGCTGCTATGGGTCGAAACGCCAGGCCATCAATTACTGTTTTTTTTTCATTTACACCATAATGTCCTTTGGGATGGAAAGCAGTTTGCAACAGCTAATTCTATTTTTTCATCAACAATTTGAAACTGAACTAACAATAAAACTACAAATATGACATTATAATGGCTGTACTAGTTGAAGAGGCGTTGTTCAACTTAATCAAACATTGGCATTATTTCATTCAAGGCAAACCATTATTTCAATAATGTTCCGCGCCGTAATGCTCAGGTATTTAGCCCATGGGTTGGAGAGCCATTGACATTCACCATTCCACGGCAAAGATGGGCACATCAATGACGCACGACAGGCGGCAATGTGTCGGCTCGGCTCGATAATGGTTGAAGGAATAGGCGCGATTTTGACAAGTCACGATGGGAACTATCATATTTCCGCCAGAAGTGTTATAAGCGTATATAACATCCCCCCTCTGGGGGGCGTTATGGCTCACCAGTCGGGCGTGCCACGTCTTGCTTGCGCACCACTTTTGATTTAGCTCGAGGGTCAGTTGGTCCGGCATCTCGGAGCTATCTTGAATATTCGTCCAAGATAAATTGCCGGACGGTCGCGGTCAGGGGCGAGGTTCTAGCGGCCTGTAGGCTTGTAACCTTATTTGCATCTATATCGGGAATGTGGTCTTTATCAACTTCACCATGAGTTGATTTGTGGGCAATTCGACTAGATGTGTACGCGGTAAGACAAATCACCGGAGGTCCATATCAATGTTGTTATTATTACACGTAGGTATTTTTGGTAATGAAACCAAGGATGCCCCATAAGTGAACTTAATCACTGTAGCTCGCAAGCCTGAGGGATCCTGTACGCAAGGGTGCTTGCTATGTGAACCAGAAACACCGGGGTTAACTCCTAGTCTTCCGCGACTAAGTGATCTGGATTCTTTTACGTGCATTATCAATCCTGGTACACGGGACCTATGGCTTAATGTCCCATTCCGAAGGATTAAGCAATTGGTAAAAGTATCTTGCTCAAAAGGACACAAGTGCCATGCACGACCGGGACTTCAACCCACACACAGCTGATCAGAGAAAACCAGAGCTTGAGTCCGGGCATGGTCTTAACAGCTCGGCCACGACACATCACAAGAGTTGATATCAGTGGTGATGTCCGTTAAAAAAACAAAACACATACGTCATCATCTCATTCAAAACACAATTTACAATAGAGTCATTTTGCATGAAGTGGTTATAGAACATAGGCATTAGAAGTAATTGCTCTTTGTTCATTAATAGTGCAATGACATAATATAATATGACAATATCTTATTCTACACACGTCACCATCCTCATCCTTGTGACACCTTATTATTACTTCAATAATTTTGATCCCAAGCTTGCCGTAGGGGTGCACTCCGTGCACCTGCTGATAACCTTTTGTTTTCAACGTGCGCCTTCGACTGATCGAATTCAATAGCCACGCCCCTTATGAGCGACATGTAAGGAGCCTGGGAAGGGCCATCCACATTGTTGTGATCTTGTATAATGACGATACCCTGAATTGAGTAAATTGCACGTTGCTGCAAATCTAATGACTACATTTTTTCTGAAAACGTCATGAACCCAATTAGGGTTTACATCATTCGTCGTCTGACATCTCGAGATCTCTCAGTTTGGACGCTGCCACCCCAATATCTATTGTGATGAACAAAACGATATCTTGTCATGTAAGGAGAAAGTGTGCACCAGGGTCCTATTGCACGGGCAGTTCCATACTTCCGTACACCTGCCCCTTCCTCCCGCTCAGAATCCTTGCCTCCCCCTTCCCCGAATTGAGATTACACATGCACAAGACAGTGAACAGTTCGAAACATTAAACTTTCCTCTACCCATAATAGTTGGGGGTCATTCACACCTACGTACCCTTGTTCTTCCTCGAAACTTTACGCTGGAAAACTTTATCTGTATGAGGTTTATTTTTCCCAGTGTAAGATCCACGCTTCAAAAGAATGATTGATGCACGCACTCTGCATTAGGCCTATTCATACTCTAAATATAACATTCAAATCCAATTTCACTCAAACCAAAATATTTTTCAGAGAACACCAACAAATTTGTCTCGACAATACCGATCGCAACGTACAGGAAATACCCATATGAGAAAACAATTTCCCCCAATCATATCTCCGTCCGTCTGTGTTACTGCATGACAATAGAGGTATTTAACTTCTATTGTCTGAGTCAAGCATTGTTTTGTGTCATCCAATCGCCACCGAACACGGCAAACGCAACATTTAAGTGGAGTTTCGATCGGTTGTCGACATTCGTGATATTGTCACTCCGTATTATTACAACGCCCTTTGCTAAACTACAAAGTCCCCACACGTCTCAGAAGACGACGATGTGAAGCAAATTCTATACTTCTTTGGAAATAATCTCTTAATATATTAATTACCTCCAAGGAAGATGATACTACACTGGGGACGCGCTCGCTCCGCACTGTCCGGGCTTTGAAACGCGAGTAGATCCCACCGTAAGAGCCTTCGTTTTTATATTTCTATTTTTGGAAAAAAACATGCTGGCAATTTTTCTAATTTATTGAATCACAAGATCCTTGTCACTGACCGCCACAACCCCCCCCCCACCCCACCCATCGAGTCTCCAGTCAAGGATGCCTCCTAAACCGGTTCCGCGCAGGTACAAGTGGGGCTGCTCGGCACCCCCGCGTTGTGGCTGTATGGTGAACCCAAGACCATGAACCGTGATGATTGCCCTACACGTTGGTCTTGTGGCTCCATCAGCCTGGGCACTCGGTCGCCAAGTGGCTTACATACTTGTCAAGCGACTGACATAGCACGACTTCAATGTCATTAGTTGACGACAAAGGGCACATCGAATTCCCTAACCTGAGATCGAGGATGCTACTATTACCTTTTTAAAATCACGCAGTCGTTTTGGCTAAAAAAAAACGACACCAAGGGAGGGTGTACCTTTGGTACTCCAAAAATGTATGACCATGAAAATTTAATTGGTAAGAAGCACTGCTGCTGTTCATATTTTATAACATTATTAGTTAATTTCAAATTAATGATCATAAAATCTTAGTTGGTAAGAAGCACTGCAGCTGTTGACAATTCATTTCAAATTAATGTGGTTTTAGAGAGACGAATTAAACAAGTTTCAATCTGAGAAACGTTTCTGCATGAAACGTTTCTCAGAATGCAGAAACGTTTCTCAGATTGTGTATACCAATTACGGATTATTCTTTCTGCGTGGACCAGATTTTCAGCGATATCTCAAAAACGCTACCACCTTTTCACCGATATTTTTTATTGGTAGTCTACTTTATATAGGACTAAAACAATCGAACGTAACCAAAAATTGAAAAACTCATTAATTCGTCAAGGAAAAAACACTTACTCTCGAAGATGCACGTTTCAATTAAACCCTATGATACACGATACCATAAATTATAATGCTAATGGAAAGAGTACCATATAATTGTGCTTCAACATTCTATAAATAGGTACCGATGGGCCTACCTTTTGCAAATTACAGTGCTTAAGTTCGACGCTGACGGATACCAACTGGTGTGACGACGTGACACACTGTGAACTTTGTTCATCAATTTGTTAGAACTGTTTTCAGAAACAAAAAAGGACCACGCGAGACTCGGGGGTCCGGCCGGCGGCCGGAGGCTGGAGACATCCACGATGTTTCTCGAACGAGGCACTTAAGACCATAATCTCTAGATTCATGAAGTCATTTCAAGATGACAATGTATTACTGGAAGATATTCTTGATGATCTGATGATTTTGATTGTACGAGAGACAGCTTTCTAAGTGACAATCCTCGAGGCAGTTTATCCAAATGGCCGTCACATTTAGTCAGCCGAATGTGACGTCATCCGCGTGCAGTGTTGGACTATTAATAAAAGGTACCTGCAACACATGTGTGATTGTCAGACGACCGAAACCCATAGAGAATGATGACGGCGTGGTCATACTTGTAGGAATATTATCAACGAATGAAAGTTCGGCTGAGTTCCGCATTGGATATAAGTCAAGCCTTTTCCTCCCTACAGACGGATGAATAAGTAACTGTGCGATATTCACGGTATCCAGATTTGATTGCACTGCAGTTCCACCATGGTAGAGTACATCAGCTATGCGGTCATCGGCGGCTACCTCGCGACCGTCATCGTAGCTGGTTTCGCCGGTAACGCCATCGTCATCGCCGCCTTCTTAAAATCCAAGAAACTCCGGACTCCAAATAACTTCTTGATCATGAATTTATCACTGAGTGACCTGGCTATGGCACTCATCGGGACACCGTTGTCGTGCTCGAGTAGCTTTGCTGGGAGGTGGTTGTACGGCAGTTTCGGGTGCTACTACTACGGGTTTATTAACTACTATTGCGGGTGCATCTCACTGAACACATTTGTGGTCATTGCCGTGTATAGATATTTAGTAGTCCTTAGACGACCAAACGGACCCCGTATTACCACTGCCATGTACTCCGAGCGATCGTCGTCGTCCACATTGTCACGTTGATTTGTACTACTCCCCCCCTCTACGGTTGGAATGGGTTCGTGCTTGAGGGATTTTACACCCAGTGCGATATTAACTACCGGACCAAAACGGTACTCTACATCTCCTACGTAGTTTTCATGTTCATTGTCTTATTTGCTATCCCTCTGTCCGTCATCTGTTATGCTACTGGAGCATCTTTTCGTTCCTGAGACGGAGGACGGAGGAGCAGATGGCGCAGGCGGTCTCGAGACAACTTCGAACGTCCGCCCGTGAGATGGAGAAACGTACCACCAAGATGATGTTAATATGCCTGATGCTATTCTTAGTAGCCTGGACTCCATACTGTGTGGTGTCACTCTGGGCGTTATTCGGCGACCATCGCAACATATCCCAGGCTACCTCAGCAGCGCCCGCTCTGATCGCAAAGTCCAGTATAGTCTTCAATCCCATCGTTTACGGAGTTATGAGCCCACAATACAGACGAGTATTTCAGGTAAGGTCATGACACCATGCCACTACACCAGAGACGTGCGGGTTGGCAATTAAGTTTTGTGCATGTATTTATAAAGGTCAGAGACCACAATTATAACTGACAAAGTTGTAGAATAACATCCGCAAAACCTAACCGTGTGACGGGTTACTTTAATCGATTCATTCTTCATGTATTTTTAGAGAAAAAACAGAAAGTGTTGACTGAATGTTCAGTGGATCAACTTGTCGGCTCAGTGCTCCAAGGTCATTGATTGCAATTTCATATCTGTAATAATCGAAAGGTCGTGAAGTGAAAAATGCCGATAAGTTTAACAAAATAAGTCAAAATCTACAAGTAAAATGTTTTCTTAGAAACCGAGTGTTTCTGTTATAGCCAACCATTACTTTGGAGACGAGTCTTGATCAATAAACTCCATTTACCAGGCGCTCCAGAAATATGCAAATGGCCATTTTACGAAATCCACACAAACTGCGCTAAGAATCGTTATATAGACCTTTTTTATTGCAACGTCACAGCCCGAGTTTTTGCCATCTAAGGTTTGAAAACCTTTTAAAGACATAATGCAAAGCAAAAACAGATAGCCACAGTTTGTAACAATGTAACGTATGTTACACACATAAAATTATTCAAAAATAGGGTTAAATTTGTCAGAAACAAAACAACAGCCGTGGGATGTATTTTTTCTTAAATTGAAAAACCTGAGAAATGTTGAATTTGGTCTGAACATTCTGTTTACACAATGAATGTTTTGCTAAACATTCGGCCGTCCGTGCCAACCAGTGCGGTTTGTTTATCATCAACAGCAGAAAGATCTATAGACCTGAACCGACGAATTAATATTTAGACCCAAATGAATTCTGGAGTAGTTCATGTTGCTCTATGTTTCAATGCAGTGTTTGAACATTGAAGGTTTCGTCTGCCGATATGTTTGGATAATTTATAGTGTTTCAGATAAGATGGCAATGTCATATTGCGAAATGCGCCACTAATGTAGTCTCCTCAAAGTCATGTTAAAGACACTGGACACCTTTGGTAATTGTCAAAGACCAGTCTTCTCATTTGGTGTATCTCAACATATGCACAAAATAACAAACCTGTGAAAATTTGAACTCAATTGGTCGTCGAAGTTGCGAGATAATAATGGAAGAAAAAACACCCTTGTCACACGAAGTTGTGTGCTTTCAGATGCTTGATTTCGAGACCTCACGCGTGAGGTCTAAAAATCAATTCAAATATTTTACTGAGAAATTACTTCTTTCTCAAAAAACTACGTTACTTCAGAGGGAGCCGTTTCTCACAATGTGTTATACTATCAACAGCTCTCCATTGCTCGTTACCAAGTAAGTTTTTATGCTAACAATTATTTTGAGTAATTACCAATAGTGTCCAGTGCCTCTAAGCATTATTCTACAAGATAAAACTTAACTGTATTAATGACTGGTAGAGCTGACTAAATAGTCGCAGACAGTGTTAATTTTTTTTTGTAATCAGGTTGTGAACATTTGGGCGTATTAGTGAAAACCACGCACAATTTTGAGCTTGTTTAAAACACATTTTCCTAAAGAAAGTAACTATTTTAGTAGACTTGCGGGTAGGTAGAGTCTCTTTTGCGAGGAGTGTTGGCGCTAAAGACAGATTTTATAGCACCCACAAGTTAATTAGTTTTAGCTATTTCTTATTTTTCCACACCATGCAAAGCTTCAAACATTCATTGCCCTTAAGTTTGGTTGTACTAACCGAAATCAGCTGTTGCGTACTGTTTTTTAGATACAACTTTCTCGGATATGACTTCATTTCAGAGGGAAATATTTCACCCCCAAAATGAAACTTCGTAATGAGTACGCTTTCAGACTAAAGTGATGTTTTATCCTTCCAGTCCTGTATAAAACCTTAAACTTCACTTGTGTTAAATTAATAATAATATACAACGAAACGAGACGAAAACTAGTGCCGAACTGTAAATTATAATAGTGTTTCAAGAAAGGGAGCCCCACATGAACAAATTCTCACAAATAAAAGTGGACCACCCCAAAACTTTTGTTTTAAGGTGGCCCCCAAAAGATAATGGTGGTTTTTCTTTCTCAAAAGTTTTGACTGAGATTGTCATCAACATCCTTGATAGAAGTTCTCCCAAGAAACTCTCGTTGGCTTCCAATCGCCGGATCTTCCTCTCAACATCATAACATAATTGAAAGCATGTTGGTGATTTCTGGTAGCCTACAAAATGTTATTCCCTGTATTTTGAGCATACGTGATGGTCATGTAAAGCGGCTTTTAAAGCACCGATTTTAAAAAAATATTAACGTGTCGTGGCTCTGGTGTTTATGATCAGAGAGTGTGGGTTCGACGAATCGGCGGTCGTGGCACTTTTACCATAATTGCTTTGTCCTTCGGATTGGACATTAAGCCGTAGGGTTCCGTGCACTATAGGATTGGTAGTAAAGTGCACATAAGAGAACCAAGAACACTATAGTCGTGGAAGAGTAGGGGTTCTGGTTCCCATATAGCATAGCAAGCACCCTTCCTTAGGGCCTACATGTTCCCTCAGGCTTGCGAGCTACAGTGATTAAGCTCACTTATGAGGCATCCAAGGCTTCATTAGCAGACATTTATAATAATAATAATAATAATAATAATAATAAGATCAAGTTAAGTATTTTTTTAAGTTGATGATAATTTAAAGATTGTAATTTAAAGACTACAATGAAGGTTTTTGGTGTGGAAGAAATTGGCAAAAGACCTTGAATAAGGGCCATATCTGTCTGCACAGTGGTCTCCTCACCCACAATGATCGCGTAGACCTATTAGATGACCTTTCCGTCATGCCTCATTCCCCGGTAATTGCTGCAGAGTGACTAGACTCGTATCAGGTTAATTTGTTTACCAATCCCGGAGTTTGAGAATATTCATAGGACGATAATATTTTAGATTGATTGTTATTAAAAAAATTTTTTATATGCAATCGTACAAATCGTTTCCGAGAGCTACAACCGTAGGCAGCTAACCGTGGTAAACTGGACTTGAAAAATATACTTTTGTTGTACTTCTTTGCTATTATTTTACCATTTATTATGGTAATTATTATTAATTTTAAAAATTACTTAAAAAAGTTACCGTCTGCCCCGCGGGGTCTGCCCTTATGGGAGTCAAACACAGTCACGTGGTGCGCCTCTAACTGTGCGTGCGTCACCTGAAGAGTGGCTGCGCTGCTCTGCCGTATCCGAATGGAAGCGTTTAGGACGCTAGGTGGCAGCAGACTTTCTGCCAGTATATCTGCTGCCATCTTGCGTTCAAAAGTCTCCCATTGGCAGCTACGTCTAAGGCTACGACTGTTGCTAAGGTTGTTGCTAGGGGACGTCCTATACTTCAACGCACGATGACGGTGGTGATCCGGCCGTAGCCATAGCCGTAGCCACCAAATCGGACCTTACGCGGGGAGGGATCTGACTCCCAAAATGGCTGGCACCAGCAAGATTTATCACGTGACGGATTCAGGTGAACGGAGTCAGCACCAGCACAATCCATTTTTCAGTCCCTTTTTTTTTTAATGTGATCCATTCACACTTAATTAATTCACGTGATTATCATATATATTATATAGACCATGTTACATTTGTTTACAGAGTGGTGACCTCGTACATTATAATGCATTTCCTGACGGGCAAGATGCTACACAGGCTCAATGGGAAAATTTATATTTTGTGTCATAGTTTTCACATAAATTCAAAATTTACAAAAGCAACAGCTGTACAGCTTTTGAGATGTTCCCCTTTCTTCATATCAAAAATTGAGAAAAATCAGACAGTGCAATCTCCATAAAACGTAAGATTTGTTGTATTCTTCCATTGAGCTGTGTACAAAATGTGCCCGCCGGAAGTCCAGGCTCTGTGGCTCTTTTGTAAACAATTGTGATGCCACAGGTCACATCGTCTATAATGATAACCGTTTCATTTGTTTGGCAAAATGGCAAAGGTGACAGAGAGCTCTAGCACGCGTGACAATTAGTGCTGGGGGTCAACAGACGGTGTGCTCGTAATTTATTGGCTATGCTTGCTGGTCTTGTTTTTGCAACAACAGGACTAGCTCCCCTGTTCACTTTGTATTCAATTTACCGCTTGACTGAAATCGGCCATTTTCGCTCTAATCCATAGAGGATTGCTGTCGGTCAAAATGGATATTTTTGTAAACGTCTGTGAATTAAATTTCATCGAATTTCGCCATTCAAGGACATGCCGGTTTTGTTTTCTTCTTTTTCTTAAAACGTGCAACAAACGAAGTTGTAACACTAGGCTGTATAGTTCTGAGGTAGAAGTGGCTCATTCGACAAACATAACGGTGAGCACTATTTTAACGCTGCGTACGAAGTGTGGACCTGAGAACAAAAGAAGTCCACACAATGTATGGACTTAAAGCACTATGTGGACTAACACACGTCCACACATTTTTTTTTAAACAGTGTTTAAGAATAGGATTTTCCTTAGTGTACAGAAAAAAATGAATGTCCACCCACAGAGTGACTACAGTGCAGAGCTGTGTGTAGTCTTGATTGGCGACGCTGTTTTTGTGTTAGCCACCGGTAGAGGGCGCTTCTCCAGTAATTCCCAATCAGCATGAAGACCGGGTCGTCACACGGTTATTCCCATTAATAAATACATTCAACGAAAAAAACGGTATATAATTTTTCATTCGCCGTTAGTTTTAGAAATGTTTTAATCGCGTTCAAGGGACATTCCTAAGGCTGTTCGGTTTTTTGCGCGGTGCCTAATTTCTAATACGATGAACATTTTCAAGAAACCAGACTATGAGCTTTGAAATTTATTATAGGCAAACTTAGGAAAACATGTCACTTTCGAATGAATATACGGTTGATGGCTAGCGACAACAGCGTTTCATGGAGATGGTCCTCGGGATGTTGCGAGTCAAACATTGCAAATTCCTGTGATTTTTATTGTTGTTGTTGTTGTTTTTTCAAATCATTGGATTGAATATTACTCCAGACTATTATTCGACTGCAACCAGAGTTACGTTTAGAGTGGGGACAACAAAGGGGGGAGGGATGAATAGGGCAAACCTTGGTGTGTGTGTGTGTGGGAAGCCAGGTAGAAACCAAACTGCCTCAAATAACTAGGCATTTACATGCCAGCTACTTATTGTCTCGTACAAAATGTGCGCTAAAATGGCCTTGCTTAGCATTCGTGGTCAAATGGGGTCAACGAATTCCACCTTTGCACCACCAGATTTGGTGCCACGTATGGCTCGTCAATGTGTGGTTCCAAAAATACTTTAAGCTCGACCAACTTGGAAAACTGTTGAAGAAACACATCTGAAAACAGGATTCCTAATACAACGTCTTCAAACGCCCATACGACGTCCAACAGGTTTAACCACACCACACTTCGTTTTAGCTACAGGCGTCTCAACGCGCTTATCATTATTTTCAGACCGATTTAT
Organism: Pycnopodia helianthoides; assembly: GCA_032158295.1. Classification (NCBI taxonomy): domain Eukaryota; kingdom Metazoa; phylum Echinodermata; class Asteroidea; order Forcipulatida; family Asteriidae; genus Pycnopodia; species Pycnopodia helianthoides. The sequence goes on from CM063261.1 coordinate 12,783,328, forward strand.
ACAAACACCTGTAAGCTTGTACTTGTAGGCCTAAGGGTTTACAATTTGCTGTGACGCATTCAGCAGCCACTGCCAGAAACACCTGGGCAAACCCCCTAGATGCGGGAAGCGTTTATAACGGTCTCGCGTGGTCTCAGGTTGGCAATGTCACCAGACTGATGTTGGACTACCCGCAAGGCTCGCAAGGGCCGCCTTAAAATTGACACGCGATCGGCAGCCGGACAAGGTCGGCAGAGGGCGCTATGGCGCTTCTAGTGAAGGAGACGGATAACTTTTTTCGAGGCTTTTTTCCTTTCTTTGCTCGGTCCGACCGGTCTCATCCGAGACCTCTGGGATGGCTGATGAGCTTGTACACATTCTTGTTCAGGATGTAGTGATGCATGATAGGAATGATTGTACTGCTGATCGGTGCAATGCACTGGACAATCACAACATGTACACAGACGATGATAACACATGGATACTCCATGGATAATGTACAGAATCTTTCTAAACCAACTAGCTACATTATTATTGATGGTACAATCTTTCGTAAACAGGAAGAGGTGACAGGGGTTCGTTAGGTCGGAGGGAATTGTCCAATGCGCATGTGCATACGTCAGCCCATCCCAGCGTCTTTGGATGAGGCGCTGGGACCGAGCGAAATATTTCTGTCAAACCGCACATCGTATCGCCGATGAGGGCGGTATAGCAACAACCTTAGCAACAATCGTAGCCGTAGCCGTAAATTCAGATACGGTCTATTACCTCTTGCTCGGTCAAAAGGGTGATTACTATACCAGTGCAACATATACAGCATAGTACACCTTGTGTTTTACCTCAGTAGACAGGGTTCAAATCCCAACTGGGAATCCCAATTCGGAATTCACTCAATTTGTTGAAGTATAATTTGGAATTAGCCCCTCTCATCGTCATTTTTCACTATAGCTTTAGGCCTATTAGTTTAAAAATCAACGTTTAAAAAAATAAAAGAAAGAAGGTTAGTATAGAATTTGTACTAACCTTTTTATTTGTTATAGTTGTAGAAACGTGAGCAAGAAATATTAACCAAATTGATCAAAAAAGTTGACATCGCTTCAAAATGATACAAAACTGCATTTTTCTTTAAAATGAAACAACACCTGGCGAAAGGATTTCTTGGATACTTGGGAATAAAAGTGTACTTTTAGTAAGTTATTTAAGTGAAAGTATACGTTTTTGTCATGTCTGCAATTGATGTCCGTCCTTTAAATCTTTAGACACAGTCACAGAGAACAAAAAATACCCCAAAACAAAGACTAATGCCTTGTCCAAATTAAGGATTCTGGCTATGGCTACGGCTACGGCTGTTGCTAAGGGTGCTGCTAAGTGCGTCCAATACCTCAACGCATGATGACGCAAAAATCTAGCCGTAGCCGTAGCAGTAGCCGCCAATTGGGACACGGCCTCGCCGTTTCATCGATCTAGCCATAGCCGCTCTGCAGATGCAACCAATTCAGATAAGGCTTAAGAATTAAACCCCCCAAAATTCTCCACAAATCTCGTGTGAGAAATTGTGGTTTGATGACCCAGTGTAGCCCCTTACACATTCCTCTTCTGTTTCTCTTAGAACACTATAAGGACATTTATGAGACATTTCCAAAAACAAACAAACCACCGGTTGTGGCGATTTAAAAATAGAGACAAGGATTGCCTTCCCGAATAATTGAGGACGGGCTCCCAGCATCAATCAAATCCCAATGTAATGTCGAATGCCAAACTCACTGATTTGAAATCGAGAGGTATTACACAACACACTGGACTTAGACAATCTGGCATTGGATGAAGAAGTGAGAGCTTTTTCTACGAATACGTGATGAGGGTAGAGGATTGTGAGGGGGGGGGGGTGACATCAGAGGTAGTCTGGTAAACGTATGAGATATGTACATCACTGTGTGGTGGTGTCGTAGCGGATGGGGACGACGCACGTGCCCGCTTATCGCACAGTGTTCATTTCGCACAAGCCTGGCTGGCGGGAAGGACGCGTTGGTTTATAGACTCTCTGTGAACAGTGATCGATTGCACGCGTTTATTTCACATTGTACAAACCGGCATAGCGATAGCTATACGTAGTGAGTTATGAATGAAGAGACGGTGTGCTTAGGTGTGTAGATACCATCACTGTGGCACAATCATGATACAGGCTGCTAGGGTGAAGGTAAGTGTAATTGACAGATAATATATAATATACATTTTCTTTCTTCTTCGTGCTTTCGAGAGATTCTACGAGATTCTACGAGCCATCTCATACGCTTAGTCGCCATAGTAGTTTGCATTTAAATCATACTCATTTAGGCATTACTGTTTTCGATGGAGGATATTTTTAGTTAAATGCTCCAGTTTTCTGCGAAAATCTTATCGAAATCCGTGGTCACGTTTTGGTGAACAACTCAAACTTTTTTCCCCAAGAAATTGTGTAAACGACCATGCTTAACTCCATTACGGCAATGCGGGCGTCGTCATAAGCTATTTCTTGAAATCTACAACTGTATTTTATTAACTATCGTAATAGTTAATAAATTATTAAAATTGAAGTATCCAGGACAGTCGTTTATTATAAAGCGGATACTTGTTTTTAAACCTATTCATTTTAAGTTAGTTGTAGCAATTTTAAACCTACTTGTAATTTGAAGTAATATAGGAAGGAAACACAAATACATCGCACAAAGTTCCATGTATCTGGTAAACGTTTATCCACAATTTATTGTTGCCTCAACTAAACAACTTAAAAAAAAACACCCAAAGATGTAAACAAAACGATAACTACAAAAAAACCTTGATCACCAGGTAAACCTTTTTCACAAGTTTTTTTCATTTAAGTTAAAGTTTTGGTGCTAGTTTCAAATACAGTCCCACAAACAATTTAAGAAGCTTTCCTATTTAAAACAATTTTTTCTTCACAATAACAAATTAAAAAAATCCCTGTTGGCACAAAACTCAAATTCCGTTGCGCTAGACAATTCAACCTTGTTTCACGTCACGTTTCGACACTTTTACGTAATTAAACTGCGATCAAAGACGGTGTAAATAAGCGTTATCCAGTCACGATTTAATGCAAATCGACAAAGAAAAAAGTGCTGCGTAGAACAAAAAAATCATTCTGAAAATTTGTGTTCGGTTGTTATGTCAGTTGACCAGGCGGCACAAAAAAGAGAAAAGCGGACAAGTATACTTTGTCCACGGTTGGCGATTGTTTCTGAAAATATCGCGCTAATATCGCTTAAACACTTTACATTTACCGGTGGTTGGTTTATTTGAGATCTTTCTGATGGTTATCACTTTGCACAGCTCTGCAGCGAGAAAACCTGAAGAAACACTCAAAGAGTACTTTGTATAAGGTGGGAAATAGGACGTGGGGGAAACGCGCGTAAATTAACAAGGATATTTGAAACCTGCCCGCGGAGGCTGGAGGGATTCGAACCTGAGACCACAGAAGTGGACGCCAAGAAAATACTAATAACCCAGCCTTGTTAGTATTGGCCTCGTGAGTTATATCTCACTACATCTAGGTACTGTCATGTCTGGTTCCCTGTGTGCTGTAACCGTGAAAGGACCCATACACGCGTTGGAGACAGACTACTTTTCACTCCTCAGCCTCGCTTTAAATTGTGCACAGTAATCGTGGTAGAGTTAATTATGCTGGCATGCTCATTAATTGTATTATTGCCGGCCGTGTATGTATTGATATCGGTGTATATATTGACATACTATACTAACAAGCTATTTGTATAGATTCAAGAGAGTTAAAGCTTTCATTTAAGGTACTGCACACACACACAAAAAAACCCATAAAAAACCAACAACAACAACAACCAAAAATCACAAAAAATATGATGCACTTTGATAATTGAAAACTAAAAATGAATTACTGCCGGGATCCCGTCATTATCTCACGCACATCAGCCATGTACAAACAACTTTGCATGTTACATGTATTTTGTACATTAGTCGTTGCAAATGATATGTTTTGAAGCAGCATCATCTGTTAAAGTTTGACTAGAGAAAAACATTCTTCATAAAAAAAAATAAAAAATAAAAATCAGGCCATTAGCCTTTTTTGAGTTATGATGGACACTAAAGGAGCACACTGTTTTGTTTGGGTGAATACAAACAAATTTTCCCAAACCAAATAGTGTTACAGTAACATGTGTCCACTATATTTCAAAATGGCGTATGCAACCTAACAAAATACAGGCGCATTTATATCGTGTGTATTTTCTAATAAAAACATAACAAATTATAATATTATGTACTTTACTTGCTCTCAACACACATTAAAAATAATCGTGGTTACGACTATATACACTGAATTATTAAAGTATGGTGGTCGGTATTGTGTCAGACTTCTGTTAAAAGTAGCGCACAATACCACTGCCACTGTTGGGCAAGGAACCGTGAGGGACGTTGCCTTGGTAACCGAAGGTTGAGAGCAACCGTCTATTCATTCCAATCAGCCATTACTGGAAGAATGGAAATGAAGCGTGAAGCCATTTCAAAAAGTGTATTTTTTTAAAAGACGTAAACCACAAACAAATTCAGTTTCTTGGCTTTCTTTAAAAAAAAAAAAAATTTAGGAGTGTGGAGGGAAGGGAGGGAAGGGATTAAAACTAAAGACTCCTTGTCCAAACTCCTCTGTGGTGAAAATAGATATTTAAAGGAACATTACAGAATTGGTAAGAACAAAACTTGTAAAAATGTACTTTTTATCACAGATTTACATAAAACTTACACGGTCTAATGATGATGATAGTAGAAAACATCCCTTGAAATATTTCTGTCTGAAATGCCATACTTGACGAGAAATGAATAAACTAATTTTCCGATTGGAGTTTATCACTCAGTGAGCGTTTTATTCATTTGTTGAATCTACATGATTTCATGCAAATGTGTAATCGGTTTTCACTATTTTCTCGTGACCCAGATGGCCGATCGATCTCAAACTTCTACAGCTTTGTCAGTTTATGTATATGGTGGATTACATAAAGTGCTTACACTGGCAGCAACTGTTTTGGTAGCAAAAACCAATTCTGTAATGTTCCTTTAACAAACGCCTTCGCAGAAAACCAAATGGTGGGCGGAGTTGACCGTCCCATAATTTGCATCACAAATGTGATATGTTTATGGGGGACATCAATTAGGAGTTAACATTCAAACCACATCTCCTGGATGTTTTCTTCCGTCTAAACAAAACAAAAAAATACGTTTCAGTCCGATTTCTAAAGTTCGTCGCGGACACTTTCGGTATATGGTTTCAGATTATTACCTTTGACATAAGCGTTGTGACACTCAGACCTTTAATTTGCTGCCGAAGATAACGACTGAGTGCCCCCCGGTATCTTCAATAATGTCTCGGTGCATAATGCGGCGAGAAACTCGCAGGATATACATTTCCAGAAATCAACGACTGTAGTCAAAATGGGTCCAAATCTCATCGTTGTCATCAAAAAAAGTACCTCTGGAGAAGAAAGAACAGTGCACGGCGGGGCGGACGACCGGGAAGTATTTTAACAGCGTGGTGCAGTGTGATAATTGTAGCGTGCACATTACCAGGTGGCGTATGATTAGCGATGTATGCTCTCGCAGCCGTAATGGCTTCATGACCCTATAGGGTAAAATGGAGTCATAATGTGACATGCTCCTTCCAAATAGTTGCCATGGGAGGTCCTTGTGGACCCAGAAGGCTTGGCCCCGTCGTGCCTTGATGTAGCTTGGTCTAGAGTTAACCAGACTTATACGGACTATATGGCAGGATTGTATCCTAATACGCCTCTCTTAATATTTATGCATGAGTACGTCACAATTCTAACCCAAAACGAGGCTATAGGCGCAGCCACTGAAGGGGTACGGTGGCGGACGTGCGCCTATGGCCTCATTTTGGGTACGAATTATGACGCCATGCATGAATATTAAGAGAGGCGTATACAGCTGTTAGTCTCTGCGGACTTTCAAGGTTTTTCGAGGACCTAAAAATGTAGATCGTGCCTTAGTTTTAGCCTGGTCTATGTGCAACCGTATCATTGTGTAAAAAATCTCTTTTTTGTAAAAGCTCTATACAGACTATGAGAGGGAAAAGTGCTTGATGTCAACACAGTTGTGGTTCGAGGCGCAAGGAGTCACGTGAGCATTAAAGGTAGGGTCATACTTTGGTGATGACCCCAAAAATAAATGGTGTAAGTTTCAACCGAAAGTCTACAGTGTTCAAAAGATGTCCAAAGGTAGTAAACATTCTGCAAAATTATTTCGTCTGAAGTGCTCCCGTTGATTAAGAAATAAATAAAAGTATGTCGACGAATTTGAGCCTCCAAAGATTGACTTTAGGCGATCGTTTTGAAATCCCCGTGGTGTCCGTCTGAATGTTGTCCTCAATACGGCCAGAGATATTATGGCTGGTACCCGCTGAGCACGGTGCCTTTTCATCTCACTGAACGTGGGATGGATTCGACGTTCGTCATGAGCAGTGACGTCACAATTTTTAAAATGTTTTCTCAACAAGTGGACGCTGTATCCAACTGAAACTTTCACAGGTGACCCTTTAACGTATCTTTCTTGTTAAATTTTGTGTATAAATTAGCACGACGTGGACACAAAATCAAACGATGACTCTGCCTTTAATGTGGCCTTGCTTATTAATGTAGCCTAAACTTGACTGTAATCGTATCTATAGACTGTTATCTCTAGTGCTGTCTCCAGTAATCTACAAGGGAGAGATAATCGCAGGGGCACCGTGGTAGATTCAATTGAGTCCATAATGTAGTCCGGTCTTTAATGTAATCCACGTTCGAGGACGCCTGTAATCCAATGTTCGTCGTACCGTGTATTAAAGAGCTCTGCGGGACGTCCTTGCTTCAGTTGCAACGCCACTATCCGGTCTTTAATGTAATTCACGTTTGGTTGTTCCTTCCTCCATGGTTTAACCTTCATATTTTTGGGGGGTGGTCGGGTTGGCGTTGTGGTATCTTTTCTCGCCTTCCAGGACCCCGGTTCGTATCCCGCCGGGGCACTAAGTGGATTTGGGTTTTCAGTACCCACTTGATTACTTGGGTTTCCCCCGTGAACGATCCTCTGGGGCTTTCCTCCCACATCTAAACTTGAATCTTCCTTCATTGTCCTCTCTTCACGGGACTTGGCTAGTATAGTGATTAAGCTCGCTTTTCTGAGAGTCCTTGGCTTCAAAACCAGAGTTAAGAAATGAATGAAATGAAAGTCTTAACGTCTATCCTTCATGCAGGCCTTGTCTTCTTGCAGCCCGGTCATTTGTTTTTGTAACAACGTCTTCTTCGGGTTGTCCCGTGGTCCCGTCCATCACTTTTGTGTCCCTCCAAAATTAATATTTGAATTTATTTTTGAACCAATGATTAATAGTGTATCTTTAAGTAATAAAATATTCAGTCTATATTCGAGAGCGTCTAAAAGGCGGACGGATCCACCCTTTGTTAACACACGGACAAGAACATTTTAGATATCCCACCAACTGAAGTCCAGGGGATATGTTTTCGTAAACTCTCCACGTTTTCCCCGCCTATAGGTCAACTAAAAGCTCTCCATGCTGAGACACACCGCACCGTTTGCCCCGGTCAAAGGCAAACTCTTCGATTGAGCAAAACCACTGTATTTCAATCAAGACCTATAGCGAGAAACAGAGACGGAGAGAGAGGGTGGAGAGGGAGAACACAGGAAGCCCTTATGAAAATGCAAACGGCCAAACTAGGAAAAACCCAGCCCGGAATAAGCCAGACCCCATGACAAGCACGTACGCGGCCCGCCGGTACACTTCCTCGGTAGAACCTCATAGAAGCTTTCCAAAGATCGCCCGAGGCACATTGACGTCATTTCTGGTTCTAACTTAACAACCTTCTTTTGGTGTGTACCTTTTGTATAAGGGCCTTTTAAGGGTTGTGGAAAAAACAAACCATCGACATTATACGGTGCTGTTCTGAAATCATGTGGTTGTAAACTGATAAGTGAAACGCATTCACTAAAAGCTTGTTTACTTCCCCGTGACCTAATTGAGTCAAGTTAAATTCAATGGTTTATGCATAGATATTCAAGCGCATTTGAGCAGGTTATATTGACCTCTCTTTGATGGGTACGTTGATCCTAGACGCCCCCAGATCCTAGACGCCCCCACCTAGTCTAAGGGTATACTTATCACGTGGTCGGGGAACATCATCTGTTGACACTATAGTCTCATGTTGTCACACCCTATAGAAAGTCAAAGGTCAAAATGTACCCGGATGCCAGGTCACCTGACCCTTTTCTGGATTGTGCTGACCCAGAAACTGATTAGAAAAAATTTGCATTTTTTAACTCGGATTCTGCGTCAATTTGACTAATTTCTGGGTCATTTCCGGACTGATTCTGGGGGTCACGCTGATCAATAAATGGGTTAGGCACCCAATTGGACCCGGATTCCGTGTCGATTCTGACACCAGTGCTTTTAGAATGTACAGATGGTATACCTGTCATTAGCCTTTAATACAATTAATACCACTCCCCTTTGGTTTACATAATTATTTTTTTGACCAATGCTTATGCCTATTAGTTTAGAGACGAGTCATAACCATCACAAAACTACAACAGTGTCACCACAACAAGTGTTTAGGTCTCTGTTGTGGTTTGCTTACTTGTTTATCTGGGGTTTGTTGTTGTTGTTGTGTTGTTGTTGTTGTTGTGATTCTTTTCTGCGTCAGTTTTACCCATGAGGGTCATTTGGCCACAGATTTCGGGTCATACTGACCCAGAAATGGATCAGGGGCCGATTTTACAAAGAGATAAGACTAGTCTTATCCGAAGTTAGGACCAGTAACTGGTCTTAACTTAAGACTAGTCCTATATCTCTTAGTATTGCCCAGGACTGGTCCTAAGTTAGGAAGAGTTTGGTGAAATCGACCCCAGGTCCCAAGGGATACCCGGATCTGGGTCGAGTCTGACCCGGAAGTTTATAGAGTAACTGACCCGGAAGTTTATAGAGTGTAGTCACCGCTATACTTCATGTGATATATCAAAGCAAATACTACCTGCAAAGGTGCAAGAACACACTCTAACCTCCAGCCACTGGGCCCAATTTCATAGAGCTGCTTAAGCACAAAAAGTAGCTAAGCACAAGAAAACTATGCTTACCAGAATAAGGTTACCAGCCAAACCACCATACCACATGTACAATTTGTGACTGGTATCCTGCTCATTTCTGCTTAGCAGGCAATTGTTAAGCAACATTTTCTGCTTAAGCAGCTGTATGAAATTGGGCCCTGAACTGGGAATGAAGGCAGGCCCCCCCCCCCCCCCCCAAGGGACTCAGATTCTGGGTCAAGTCTAACTCAAGTGTTTTGGGGTGCATCGATGTTTTGGGAAGATTGACTTCAACTCATATCCCACCACACTGCCAACCGGTGAAAACGTTCATTAAAGGTATTGTACACTTTTGGTAGCAGCTCAAAATCAGTGTCCGCATTTTGTGTGATTAAACATATGCATGAACAAACAAACCTGTGAAAGTTTGAGCTCAATTGGTCATCGAGGTCACGAGAAAATAGTGAAAAGAGATCTTATGTGTTTTCTGTGTTTTTTCTTCAAATTATTGCGCGCGATAATTACTATTGTTTTACTCGTTTCTCAGAAACGATAGCATTTTAGGCAGAAATATTTTAAGGAACCCTTTCTACCATTACTTACTTTAAATCATGTAAGTTATATGTGAATCTGTGACCATTGTGTTTTTCAATCTTACCAATAGTGTACCGGGCCTTTAAAACTCAAGGAACACTTCTACCTTTTTTTTCAGTGAAAACAACGAAATTCGGCTTGTGTTTTATTTGGAGATTTCTTGCATGGTCATTTTGGGGTTATATCGATCGTGACAATCGAAATAAGGAATTTTTCCCCTGGAGGTTCTGCACTGAATTGGATTTTATAACCAGTGAGCTTGGGTATGCCACTTTGGCGAAAGCCTTTAAAAAAGGACATGCATTAAATGTATGTTTACGTAGTTTTGTCTCTTGTATCAATCGACGCAAAACTCAGACAATATTTATTTTATACAGCTCATTTCCTTGATTGTTTTTAAAACTCATGCATTTTTATCAGTCATTTCATAACTTCCTCGATGTCATTAAACCGCTAATGTCGATCTGAATATACATAGACGAAATTGAATATTTGTGTACAGTTTTCTGTAAGCTTCCTCCCCATAATGGTCTTATACTAAACTAAGGAAAGGCTGAGTAAACTAATTAAAACAAAGTAAGTCCCATAAGTTGCTCTTTTAAAAAAGCGAAAAATAACTGTCGTCTCAAAACTAATTAGTGATCACAGACTTGGATATCAGTATAAAAATAAGAGATTAAAGAATTTATTTCTCCTGCTTAATTTAATACTGAAAATAGCATCGTAGTGCCTCGGGCGTTGACATTTTGCTTAGGACCCTGAGATTGTGTTTCGATGTTGTACTTTTTACGCAGAATCAAATGTCACCAGGAATGCTGTGAGGACCACGAGCGCTTCATCTATGAGATTAAACACGAAACGCCAGTATACAATGCTTTTATAAAATATAGCAGGCCTTTTTTTATTTTTATTTTTTTTATTAAAAACTGTTATGCAGCTGCGTTTATTGGAAATCGTTTTCACCGACAGGTTTGGGAAATTGTAAACGGAGTTTCGTTTCGCTATATAGCTGAATGGCGTGTACATTATTCTAAAACGAGTGTTGTACATTAACTTGATGCATGGCTTGTTTACGAGACAGTGTCTCAATAGGTTGGACGCCCCCAGTCTTATACAAATGGAGTAAAGAAATCTTTTAGTTCATTGAACAGTGATACCCGACTTTTTTAATTTGGGGTCAGTGTGACCTCTGACCCCCAAATGACTCGAGATTAGTTGACTCTAAACGAATCGTGTGGTTACGCTGTAGAATATTCCAAAACAAATGTTGCCTGTGATTCAAGCTTATCATGGTTTTATTAAACCATTGAGTGGATGAGACATTCGACTCTGTGAAAGTTTCGGTCACAGTTGACACCACCACCCCTCCCCCCGGAAGAAGATGTCACGTGATACCCTCATTATGGGATATCGACTTATGGCGCCTCCCCCCCCCACAGTGGACTAACAAACTTGAACCTTAAATGGGTCAAACACTTTAAAATCTCCCAAGGCGGTAGGAACATTTTCATTTGTAAGTGGTACTTTAAAAGGCATTTCCTAATTGGGTAATTCGATCCCCAATTGGGTTATAGCACATTTGAAATTAGAGCATAGCCACCGGGGCTGTTTTCAATACAAAGTTAAAAAAAAAAAAAAGAACAGTGGCCAACCGTTCCACTTGAGGGCAGTGCCTTCACCATGCTTGAAAAAACAAAAACAATATACTCTTATTACGGTCGATGTATCACAGAGATCGTAGAACATTCTCAGAAACATTGTAATCGTATGACATCGAAGAAGGTAAAGCTCACTTTGGAATTCCTGGTATTTCTTTATCAACGGATGCATGTTGCCAGCTTCAATTCCACGCATTCAAATAAATCACCCTCTTCGTCTTAATTTATGAGGAAATCTATCGAGGAGGCGTCTCGAGGGAAGAGGGATGACCTAATCAATAGACAACAAGGAAGGAACCCAACTCATGAATGAATATTCCGTAAAGGCCAGAAGGTACACACAGAGAACCTGCACAAGAGGAGTTGATTAGCGTTATTGGAGGGAAGATGGCGTGGTGTGGGGACGGGTCATTACTGTAGAAAACCACGGGGTTGTCTGTTTTGCAGTACACGGTGACCGAACACACATGGATGGAGGTAGGAAAGCTTCGAGCAGCATGCAGCAGATTGTGTCTCCAGCAGTGTTCCTCCCGCTCCTTTTGCGATTATTAATTTAAAGCTATAACGGCTTAGGGGGAGGGCTAGAAGTAAGACGTTTAATATGAGATGGGTTTTTCATGTCGGCATTGGATTAATGAAGAGTGTCCTGACGGAACAGCTATCTGGCATTTTCTCTCTGGTTTTTTTTGCAATTGCTTTACTCCGCGCGTAAGTATTTCAGCTGTTTTCTATTAGACGTTGGGATTTTTTTTTTAAATGCCGAGCCTCCGTCGTATCAAGTTAGTTTAGATAAGGATTATTACCAAGGTGAAGTCAAACTGAAAAGTGCAGTGGGTCCATACAAAATTACATGACACAGTACACGCACAATCCGACCATAGGCCGCGGCCATTTTGTTTTTCGCCCGTACGTAACCGTGACGTCAGTATGTCAGACATTTTGTAGTATGGCACCCGGTTTTGTTTTATACGCAGAATGAAGCTTTAATCGTCGTTGTGGATGGGGCCGGGCCTGAGATTGCCTGGGTGAGATAAGGGTACTAATAGATTCCTTGTCCGCGGGTGGGAACCATCTGTTCTCTGCTCGAGCTCCATCTCTCGGTGTCTTACAACAACACAATTTTGAGTTCGTCTAGAAGTCTAACAATTATTCAAATTGTGCAGACTCGATTGAGCAGTGATTCTTTTGCAAAGTCACCCATTACATGTTAATAATAGATGTAATTTAATCTACGCGCTGCAGAAAGACATCTGACGGCAACCTTACTCAACGTATACTGTAGAAAAAGAAGGAAAACAAAACATTGGGGGAAAAGTCACTTGGAAATTTAACGTATAATTGCCCTCGTTTGTTACTGCCATAGTTGTAGGTAGGCCTAAGTGTTTTGGAATATAATTTAATATACGGCATTCGGCAATGCGACAGACCAACTAAATATGTTATGTACTCAGTTTGGTACTATTAAACACAGGTTAAAAACACAAATAAAAGATAAACTGTAAGACAAACTTGAAGGTTTGCATGCTACGGGATAGAAGTAGGCTGTGTCACCACGTGAATATTTTTTATTATTGATAGGCCATATATACAAGCACAAACTTTAAAATACTATAGTACCGTAATGCATCTTGGGAAACCAAGTACAAATCAAGCTGCCGATATGGACGCCATAGTAGTCCATGTAACCATGCCAGGTTGTACATGTGTAGTTGTGTGTACCGCATTGCTTCAAAATCAGCGCGTCATGATGGTTGCCGGTGTTGCTTTGACTCGGATTTCCCCCAGAATCCTTTGCGAACCGATAATGCGCATCGGGGCATGCGTATTGGGCTACTGTGTGTGCCTCTGAAAAGAACCGATACACTCCGACTGTCTGTGGGTCCTTTCTCTATGATTTTACCCTCTCAAAAACATTGCTATGCGATTGCTAAAGATACAAAGTGGTAGAGAATAGTCACAAGCAATGGTACATTTTCTGCACGTTTTCTGCATTGTCTTGTGCTGGTATCTCTTTCTTCAACGGTCTTTAAGCTATCGTTGATCTACATGCAGTTATTCCTAGTCCCTGATGTCAGGACAGCGTCTTCTTCAAACGTAAAAAAAATCTGCAACCCTTTTCAATCCTGGGGGAAAGAACATTAGAAAATTGGTCTTCTCCATGGTTGAGTTTCACCTGCCCTTTTTACGCTGTTTGCTGCGCCGTCTCCGCATTGCTGTCTGTATTTTAATTAGTGTACTTAGGTAGCCACTATACCATCCTGTGTAAATACACAGAGTGAACTGCCCGCTGGTTAGATTAAAACGCACACTCCACAAGGTAACCCATCCTCCATATTTAGTTGCAGATACACTTTCTGAGCTAAGACAGTATAGTCTGTTGGAAGAGTGGACGCTGAAAGAAACCTGAGGGGTGAAAAACAAAATCGATATAATATACTCTTGTTCGCTTCAGCCTTTGTGGCAAGAGTACACTAACTTTACGTGAGGAGGCTAACCAAACCGCAGAAAAGAGCCATTTGAGACATGTTTATAATAGGTCACAATTAGTTGACCAATGGGGTTACCGCTAACCTAAACCCAATGGAACGCAATACTGGAACTAGTCTACTTTACAAGACGCTTGAAGGAATTAGACCAGTAATTGAGGAAGGAGAAGCAAAACATTTGGCTTTATAAACCAAAAACTTGGAACTCGGTTGATGCACGGATAATTATTCAGAACGAAGAACGAAACCCAGTATCGGGCACCTTGTTTCAATTATAAGGTACCAAGTTTCAAGGTACCATGTTTGTAGTCACAAACGTCTTGTTAGAAGACTGCCACGATGAACGTGATTAGGCTGGCTGGAGAAACTCAGCTGACCGGTTCTTTACCAATCAAGCCATTCTGAAAGTGCATCTCTCATGTCACACACAAACAACAACAACAAGCCAGTTTATCAAAAACAAGACGGCGAAAGAACAGAAACTTCAGAGCCAGTACATTGTAGCAGAGCGCACTCATTTCCCATTGGAGACGACTTGAAACGCTACCGCGCCATTTAGGGCACACTCGTCCCTGATCGACAAGGGGCTTGTCGCTCCCTCTGCCCCGGTCGTCAAGGATGCAATCATGCGCTCTAGATATTCGTCTTGCAGGTCCAGTTTCTCTTCTCCCCTGGAGAATAATAGTGTAGCTTCAGGGAGCTATCGGGTATGAGCGCTTTCCACGTCAGTTCAGGACAGTCGATTAGATGAACGCGATTGCTGTATGGTTTTTACTTATATTCCTAATGCATGGCAGCTAGACTTCAGCCCGTTGCAGTTCTCAAATTTTCAACTGATACATCCACAAAGCCAAACGTGTGGAAACTTCATGAAGTTAAATCGCTTGGCTTATTTCGATTGGCTAGATCGAGGAAAAAAAAAAAACATCAAGTTCAGTGACAAGTTTTTGAAGAGGGAAAGCGAATTTCCACTCACCATCAAGTCATAAACAACGTATGTGGTTACTCTTTTTCTTATACCTACAAGCCTAATATTAAGGTTTGAACCCTTTTACTGCTCGCAAAAATTGTTTTCACCCCTCTACGACTCGGGCCTGAAGCGTCTTATATGAGTCTTTTATCAACATAGTAGTTGTGGGCTATTGGAGTTTTCACCCAAAATTCTCATCTTCTAATCTATTAATTACGGCCAGCTAGAAAAACAGTTTCCTCAGCCATAATATTTTGACAAATAAAGAAACGCTCCGCAGCTCTGGATTATTGACGCAAATAAGTGAAATTTAGACTACAGGTTGGCGAATTGGGCGTAAAGGAATGATGCAACACGCGAAGCCACCTGTCGAATTAAGATCGATTACAAAATTGGAATGCGTTAATTGGAATGCGTTGTTCCGGAGCATGCTTTATTATAAAGATTGGGACATTGCCAATGTAAATCAAACCTGAGTCTCCGCTTTAACATCGTTCTTAGTCAGTATTTCTTTAAAACAAATATTTTTAATAAGGATGATATTGAAAAAAAACCTGGCTTATTTGGGGTTCTCCACCTTTGTATCTGATCTAGTGAATAATTATCTGACCCGCTATGAACTTTTTTCAATTAGTAAATGCGAAAATTGATCACCTTGACGTGGATTGCGTGCAATTGTTAGGCCTGTGTTGTTTTGGTGCCACCAACGCCCGAATTGAGTTTGTCGTGAACAATAATAACATGTTATAACTTATCTCATTGTGGAAACATTCACCGTGATTCTGCTTGATCGTAAACTAGAAAGTCGACTTCGAAACAGACAGTCAGAATCACTCCTCGGCCGTTTCCGAATTAGCGGCTACGGATACGGCTACGACTGTTGCTAAGGGTGTTGCTAAGGATGTACTATACTTTCACGCATGAAGACGCGGAAATCTAGCCGTAGCCGTAGCCGTAGCCGCCAATTCGGACACGGCCTAAGCTAAACCAACTCGGGCTGAAAGGGTAAGATCGTCTGGCCTCATTTTGGTATCTGTACTCATTAGTTCTACAACAACCTGGGAACACGACCAAGATGGCGTGTCAGACTAATAAACGTCTACATTTTGTAAACTCATAACGTGATAAAAACATTCCAGTATGCCTTGGATTTGGTTCCCGCTAAGAAGCTTAAAAGTGGGGATGGGCGGGGCGGAGGGGGGGGGGCTCCTATAAGATGGTTATTAAACGCAAACACCGATCTAAACGAATCGCGTGATTCCTGCATCAGTAGTACAGGATCTATTTATTCAAAACGGACTTTACGAAAATTGGAAATGCAAATCAACTCTTTGTTGGGAAAGCTAACAAAAAGCAATTAGCCGAATGGTAAACGACGCCCACTGGAGAGATGGGCTCTGGGCTTGTGAATGGAGAATAAGATCTGCGCTAATGCGCGTCATTAAAGACGAGCTCTGATGAGGGGGGGGGGGGTGTGAGAGAAGGAAGAGGGTTTCGCTATGGTTGTGATGTGCCGAGGACAACTGACTTATAGTAGAAGGGGTGATATTAACCAATTAATTAGCAAGGGACGGTTTCCGACTCGGTGGTCTTGGTCAATACGTCAATTTGCCGCAAATTGCAGGCTGTATTGCTTGACTAACAGACTAAGGGACAGTACCGGTACTTTTGATGAGACATTTAAAAAATGCAATTTAATTTCACAGGGGGGCCGTGCCGGTCACTTAAACACAAACCAGATTAAAAAAAAGTTCTTCTCATAATCGTATAATCGTCCACAATGCATTGCGGCTTTAAGACGTGAAACGTAACTCACGACGTGGCGTCACAGTCGAGTGTCACGTGACGGGTTTCCAATAATGCAACAGTGTCGAACCACCGTCTCCATTTCGTCCCTGTCATGTTAATTAATTAAAATGTACCAGACTAGCCTACAGGTTTTGTTTTGTTTTGTTTTGTTACCAACAAAACAACCTTGCGGAGGCGTTATCTCTCTACACCCCCCCCCCCCCCCCGTAGCCGTCAATGTGTCACTTTTCCTTCATTTACCAGACGTGATGAGTTTGTCCTGTCGGGTTAATCAGTAGTTTTTAATATTCTCGTTTTTTTTTTACAATTCTGATGGTAAACGACTCGTATGAAACTTCGATGATCATTCATCACACAAACAAGTATGCATTTGCTAATTAACCTATCGAATAAAAACATAAAAACAAGTGTATTGCTTTTGATATTTTGTAAATAGTACTGGGGTGAAAGCAACACAACTTAAAGGAACATTACAGAATTTGTAAGAAAAAAAACTTATACCTTTTGATCACAGATTTATATAAAACTTACACGGTCTAATGATGATGATAGTAGAAAACATCCCTTGAAATATTTCTGTCTGAAATGCCATATTTGATGAGAAATGAATAAATTAATTTTCCGATTTGAGTTTATTGCTCAGTGAGCGTTTTATTCATTTGTTGAATCTATATGATTTCATTCAAATGTGTAATCGTTTTTTTCACTATTTTCTCGTGACCCAGATGGCCGATCGATCTCAGGTTTGTCAGTTTATGTATATGGTGGATTAAATAAAGTGCTTACACTGCCAGCAACTGTTTTGTTAGCCAAAACCAATTATGTAATGTTCCTTTAAATGACGTCATATTTATAGATAATTATATTATTATCATTGTATCATAGTTGAAATTGGTCATAAAGTATTGTACATGTACTATACTTTTGGTTTTATTGTAGGAAAAAGCCACTGCATTATGTATTATATATATATATATCTGCTGAAGGAAAAATGAGACTAACTCAATAATATTGCATACTATGACATATTCCCGTCTTGTTACCATAGGAAAGGATAAACCAAGCACTAGGACTGAATAATTTATCTAGTTTATATTCCACCTCCAGTATCACCTTATTAGGCAGTGACCTTTTTACTTCAGTCACCAATAACGCCGAAAAGGTCAGCAAAATGTCACAAATGCCCACTGAGAGTTGTATTGTATAACACAGGGATACAATAGTTTAGCCTGACATGGTTACGGCTTATGGATATGTTTGGCTGCGGCTGCTTGATATTGATATGAACAAGCCCCGAAGCAGTGTTGGCTCTCCGTGACGGCACAGAGCCACGGCGTATGTTGATCAGCTTTAAAGGGGTTACGTGATGATGAGGGGAAAAAAGTCCGCAAACGAGTTGAAGCTTATACAGATTTCAGACGATAGAGGGATTGCTGTTTGATGATAATGTACACCAGCTTTATAAGCAGACTGCTCATTTTGTTATACGTACACAAAATATTACAACTTAGAGTTGTTGTATTTTTATTTATCGTGTGGTAAAACAGAGAAGTGCACACTGAATGTATCATTTCTGGTTTGGGTTTATACAATTGTCAGGACAACAAAATTTACAGAAGTTGGGACCTGTGTGTTCAAAATTACTTAGAAATAGAGCTTATAAACTACGTAACTAGCCCTGATTATAAATAAATGTTTTATTCATTCACACGCAATGGAGCAAGAAACAGAGAAGCCTTCTCCAAAAATTGGCCAGCTCCCTCACGAAAACCTTTAAAACAACGCGCCTATTTTTAGGTCGAATTCGTGCGCAAACCGCTCCCACGGAATTCTGCATTATGGATCGGGAGGACACACTCAAGTGCGCTGTTCTGGGCAAAATAATGTCAGCGCCCTGATTGTGAATAACACGACGGTAACCTAAGACTGGCAGAGAGCCCATCATCGCAGATGCAGGTTTTCGAGCTATGACATATTTGTCGACAGCTCATTCAGAATTTTTTGTCCATTCATAAATTTTATACTGACTCTCTTGGCTCGCTGTGGATGCCCTGCATTTCAGCCGTACAAATCGGGCAGAGCAAACCGTGGATGATGCGTGAGCTTTGAATAGTAATCGTGTTATCACCGTGTAGTTCATGTTGGATGTTTTAACCGCGGGTCTCGAATTCGACTGAAGCGATAATGAAGTACAATAAACCGATCGTTTTTACAGGCCATATGAAAACTAATAATAGTTTGTCGTCTTTCCTCCAGGACGATAAGGCTCAGGCTTAGGCTCCGGCTCCGGGCTCCGTTTGATGTTGAAGCACTGTACAAAATGCACCTTCCTCTGATATAAATGACGAAGCCCAAGCCGGAGCCAGAGCGCAACCTAGGTTTGGAAAAGGCCCTTGGATTCATGCATGAACGTGAAAGGTCTCAATCCAAACTCTAGATGGAGAGCTCTCACTCCATCAGGGATTAGTGTTTTATAAAAAAAAAAAACATCTAGGCGTAATTGCATTTTTCTTTTAATTGATATTTTCTGATGAGGAATGTTTAGGGTATTAAAGTTTAATCAGTAATGGATATGAAGACAGACTCCCCACTAATTGCTTTTAGAAAACAACAACAATTTCATTACTTCAACTAGCATCAACAAGCTAACTCAAGTAACATCGAAACCAAAGAAATTGTATAATTCAAGAAGTCATGATACCCAATTTGTTGGTCTATTATTGAAATTTTGAAAGTTAAAGTGACGCTTTAAGTCGAACAAGATAGTTGTCCCGAAGGCGATACACAATTATTTTAGATTCTTAACGCATAATTCATTATTTTGTACATGAGGAAGGTTCCCGACCATTTCCACCTCCAGCCTCAGTTTGGGTGCGTGTGTTTGTGTACAGAAACACACTAATATGGCTGTCCATCAAGGTCTAGTATCCTGAACAAGTGCGATATAAAATATGTAAGTATCAGTCCCCTCATTGTGGTGTTTTCTCCCGTGCATTAGGAGGTCACGTGAGGCGATGTAATTGGCCTCGTATTCCAGCCGTTATAGTTTACATAAGTTACCCTAAACAAACCTGACACGTCTGACATTTACCAATGCCACTGAGACTCAAGACTAGACTCGATCGTCAGGCCTACACTACTGGCTCAACAACGAAAACGAAAGCGTGAACGTGAAAATCACAATTTGTTGATTAGCACAGTGGTTTTTTTTTTGTATACGATGTTTGCAAAAGACTTTATTTAGACAGTGTGTTTTTAATACAATCAATTCACTCAGCCCCTCAGATCGCATTGACTTTGTCTGAACCAGAATCAATTCCGAAAGAGAAAATGCAATAACGAAGTTCCCCTGAGCGATTTCAGAAATAGTCAAAGAAAATCGTGTATTCGTTCTCCATTAATTTGTTCAGCTTCAAAAACAAATTTTTATAAGTATGTCATTATTGATCACATTTTTTTCAGATGCTGAAAACCAAACGTTTGTTTCAAATAATTTGTTACTTTTTTATTATAAATACAGTCATATAGTTATTGAGGACTATTCCCTCCCCCAAAATGCGAATGGTCGTTAGTTTTAAATTATTTTGACGAAAATGTTCGTCAAACTACAAAAGAGCTTTGTAGAACGAACGTTGAAGGTGTTTCGGGCCCATCACATCAGACCGTTTGTGCGTATATGAACGGTTTTTATTATTTCTCTACACGTATTTAAAAAAAGTCAAGTCTAAAAACTAGTTGACTCATTTCCTTTCAGATGGCAGTGTAGCATCTCTGTGAGGGAGACTGCCAACAGAATAAAACTGTTTACCAATTATGCGTCCAGATGAAGTATCATCAGGTCATTTTGTGCTAATTACCAAGTCCAGCCATGATATAAGTCTAGCATACCTTTAGGTGCATGTTGTCACCATGACACGAAGATATATGCAACAATCGGACGATGTCTCGTGACTTGGCACGACGCGACGGCTCCGGAGTATGCCGTAATCAGGGACGTAAATCCACCCGGATTGCAAACGTCTAAGCCCTTACCTCAACATTTCCTCATTAGAGGAAGAAAAAAAAGTCCTCCTCAATTTTTGGGGATTGCTCGTAAAACAATTGGCAACCGAGTGTAACCATTCAAGAGGCTGTACACAGAATGTGTAATTATCGTAAATCTCATTTTCAATCTGAAAGTTTTCTGATTATAATAATTACTTACATTGTTTATCTACAATATTCCTCGTAAAATACCCTCAAAGTCGTAGAAAAGGCACAGAGGAGCCCACAATTATCCACCGTTGTTTAATTCAATCGCCACAATCGAAATAAACCATGGTATGAACGGAACCCCAAAACCCCGACAACTCGACACCGTTTTAAAGTTGTTTTCAATGATGAAATGTGGCCACCGAATCGATGTGAATGTTCACAGGTGGTTGTACGGAGTGCTTGTTGGAGACGAGATGGAAATTAAGTTACAACTTTAAAAAAAAAAAAAAAACAAAAACCGCTTTTTTACCAGTTCGCTTTAAGGCAAACCTGGTCCGAGCTTCGGTCAATTTTTTCTTTTTAAAGCAACGCCCCAGTTTAGCTTTATCACGCGTTTCCAGAATTATTGTTGTACAAAAAATGCGTGATGCAATACTAAAATTGATTCCGTAGCTCCATCCAACAATGAATTTCAACTTACCAAATATTTCCAGAACGTCGGAATTTAGACCGTTATGTTTGGGTAAAATATTTATTGATTGCTTTTGTCATAAGAAAAGCCCATACTTATCTCCTATGGGGGTACGAAAATTGATGATGGTGTTACGAGCTATTGAAGCTATGATTCACGGCTGAAAAGAATCGGCCGTGTAAACCTTCGACGTTTCGATCAGTATTGTCTGATTGTCTTCAGGGGATGAAACACTCATACAAGATTTTAGAGTGAGGTTTGGTATCTAACTCTTGCAACAAATCGTGAGAGGCCGGACATGCTTGCACAGTTACCTAGCAGACAAGCCCAGAATCTCGTCTTGTTACATTTTTTTTATTTCATGGCTCAGTAGAGCCTCAGGGTTTGTCCTCTGATCAGCTGAGGCCACACGGTTACATCGATATTAAAATCTACTAGGGTTGCAAGGCAAGAAATCTTCAATTGCACGAGAGGATGCAGTGGGTCATACAATCGATGCCTGCAAGCTTCCTGTTGCATACCAAGTAGCTTTCCATTTTCTGCCCATCTTCATAATTAGTCATCAACCCCAAGAAACTTTTTCGTTGTGTTTTTCTTCTTCTTTTTTAAATTGGGATTCTATCATATTTAAATTTAGTAGGAAAGGAGTTTTCAAATGGTATCTAACACTTGGGGTTTGCCGCAAAAAATAAATAAATAAATAAATAAGTGAGGATATCTCAAAAATGTCTCCTTCCACTGGTCCATAATAAACCTTGTGCGTTGACGTCATCAAGCCGCCATCTTATAGGTAGAAACGATCACGAAACAACGCGCGGCGCAGAGGAGGAGCAATGCCAATGAGCAATCTTCTTTTGACCTCTAGCCGAGGGCGCCCTACCCAAATGACGTCATGTGCATATAAGATCTATTCATTTCAAATGTTTGTAGTAAAACATCAATTTATTCCAGTGGAAGTCAATCTGACTCTTTATCATAAACACACAAAGAACCGAGTCCTAGATTGATCACCCGTCAAAATGTAATTTCGTTCAATTGTAATTCGTCTGTTTATGTTTGCTTTGTATTGCATTTTTAATCATTGTTTGGTGTTGTATAGATGGATTGCACATAATCGTCATTGACCACCATCTTTGATGAAAAACAATGGAAACGGGCAAACGTGTACGCGCTGCGCACTAGTCTTAGCCAAGAGTAGTGGCCAATGCAAGGCGGCCAATGCAAAGGGTCCATTGAGGAGCAGGCAATCACATTATAGGCCTATACCAAGATAGAAGTGCGTACTGCTTCTAGGCCTCACGACAATTGCTCTTTAATGTTCAATAATTCACCAACGGTCCAGATTGACGCCGGAACCCAGCCGCAGCTAGCTGACCCATCTGGGCGCGAATTACACTTGCAAAACTTCGCTCATTAGAATAACATGAACCGACCAGCAAATATCACGCATCCTGTCGAAATCATGTCATACAGAGTTTTAAATTTCTAATCTTCAAGTTGGAATTCCAACGTAATTAAATGTCTTGGATCATTTAAGTTAGATCACCTTGTCCTTTATACTTGCAATTTTTATTCGAAAACATTGATTCTGAATAAATATATAAATTATATCAAGTTGTCTAATTCGGGATCGTCAAATCTTTAATCAACGTTTTTGTTAAAGTGACCGATAAATGGACTAAAGGTGGAACAAAAAACCCTTATTTTTCAATAGAATGGTGACTGTGGCGTAACATTAAACCGCTTTCGATTTACACCCCAAACACACCTCTGCACTTTCGTTTTAAGCCTCGCTATACATTCATTCAAGCTTCTGTTTCATTTACAGAAGACCCTTAAAATGTCATGTTACAATATTGTGTTATTTTCTATTTGTTCTGAGAAAATATTCGAATGGACCATCTTTGGCAACGATTCCTGAAGGAAAAACCCTAAAATGTGTACTTAATGTGAAAATATTCACACGTACGACCTATTTACGGAGTACATTAAGGGCCACTGTAGCTTTTCTCGACACCAACCTCGTGCACTTTATTTTTACCCTTCAGTACAACCATTAGCATCAGCCACGCCCAGTTTCGGTCATTCTATAAAAGACTAACCGGTCACTGTACTTTTTTCAAGCTTGCATTTCAGCGCAGTTCAGTTGTTTTGTTATTTACCAGACAATGCAGCTTACACAAGGCCGTCGACGAATCATTAATAATTGAAATCGTTATTATGACAGGTTGCACTCCCATTTTCTGCAGAAATATTGCCTCGTTTATATCGAGTTGCTACCGAGCTTTTTTTTTAAGGGACAAAAGGTGGGAAAATAAATCGAGTGAACAAAAATCTTCGTTCGAACGAAGTTTATTCTTATTAACCCACCCCGCGCGCACGTGTGTGCTGCCGGAGACACAGATGCAATTGGCGACGTGGAGGCACGCTATAGCAATCTTCGTTCGAACGAAGATTTTTTTCGTTCAAACGAAGATTTTTCCCAACCTTTCCCCCCCCCACCTATGTTCCTTTAAAAGCTCCGTTAGTTTCAGACAGGGATACAAATTCGGTGACATTTAATAATGGGGAAAAAGGTCTTTAGATTTGATGTGTTTTATATATTATGTATTATTTTTGTCAGCAGAGAAACATCTTTGTCTAAGATGAATCAAACATGAGCCGCGGGTAATGGAAAGTAATCTGCTAGATCCAACTTAAAACGGGTGGGGTTTATCTAACATCGTTCAAATCCCTCAAGGGGTTTCAGCTTATAATATCTCCGGTCACAAGATTTTCCCTACAGTAAAAAAATTTTTAAAATATATATATGCTTTTTTTTTTATTATTTTTTTTTTTACAATACAGCCTATAGTTCAGCTCCACTGAAGTGTGTTTATCAAAAAATTAATATATTAATATTATGAAGAGAAGAATGACATATTCATTCAATAGCAATGAAGCCCACAATACAGTTTATTAATAAACATCATATCCAACCAAAACTAGCTGTTTTGTCGGGACTAATTTTGTTAGATCGAACAAAATGTGAAAAACACCGTTTGAAAAACAACTTTATCAAGTCAGAGCGAAATTTTGAAAGATCGCAATGCATTAATTTTCTCATTTTTTTTTTCTTCTCGCTGATGAGCGTAAATTTTTCAATAGTCGGACACCGAAATCAGTGCCGGTTCCTGACATGTTGTTTTCGTTATTTCCCTGGTTCTTACAATCGACCTGACTAAGTGCAGGTATAGAGTATACCGTCTTTCGGGTGATGTAATTCATACCATGTTGGCTATACCGGAGTTAGAGTCGGTCGAAACTCGAGTACCCAGAGCACGGAGTACAACTGACTCCATGGGTGACTTGAGCCTCCGTCTCAACAACTGGCATACTCCGGCATTGATCAAACCCAGAGCATCGTTAGGGATAGACTGGTCTCCTGCAAGGATAAGGACATTATCCTTTTAATCGAAATGATGGTCACTGCTAGACTGGTCCCCTGTCCGTATCCGCAAGACCGCAATGGGATGCGAGGTCAAAGGTGCGTTTGTCAGGATCCCTCCAAACGCTCGAAGCCGGTCTCTGGCGTTATTCACGAGCCTCGAAGTATGGCGTCAGATGTTCGGGCTACGGTTAGGGTCAGCCGCCGTACTCATCAAAACGGAGCATTCCTTACGACAGAGCGAATAAAATAATAGCACCCGTGAAATGTTCCTACTTGGTATTATTTTAGAACACATAAAGATTGGTTTCAGCTGGGAAGAACATTCATCAAAATCGATATCACTGGATGGATTTTGAGATTACGAATGAGTGTGTTTTTCTTGCCACTGTTAAAGGCCCTGTACACTATTGGTAAGATCGAAAAACACAATGTTCACAGATTCACACATAACTTACATGATTTAAAGTAAGTCATGGTAGAAAGGGTTCCTTAAATATTTCTACCTAAAATGCTATCGTTTCTGAGAAATGAATAAAACAACAGTTTTTATCGCGCGCGATAATAAACTTGATGTTTGAAAAACAGAAAACACATAAGGTCTCTTTTCACTATTTTCTCGTGACCTCGATGACCAATTGAGCTCAAATTTTCACAGGTTTGTTATTTCATGTATATGGTTAATCACACAAAACATGAACTTTGTTTGCGACTGTTTTGTCAGCTCTACCAATCCTGTATAATACCTTTAAGTAATGAAGCACGTGTTGTTGTAGCACGTGTACTGTAGCTGTCTCAGCAAAACCACTAAGTGCATAACTCTCTCTTGTTTTCATTTACCCCATTCTGACGTGGAGAGGGGGAGGGGAGGTTGAGCGGAAGGGGTGGACCCCCCTGCCTGCATACATCACTTCCTCGTTACCATAGTCATTTCTGTACTTTGTAGCCATGGTTTTCAGCAGGTACACCTGTAATCCTCTCTGTCACTGGGTACAAAGAAATTACTACAGAATGGTTCTTCATAAGAGATGTTATCTGGTGGTTTTTTTTCTCGAAGAACCGCTTGGATCTCCTCGACGTTTCAACCAGCGAGCGCTTGTCTTCATCATTAATTTGGTGTCAAGTCTGAACACTGTTGTCTGTCG
This sequence comes from Pycnopodia helianthoides, assembly GCA_032158295.1. NCBI lineage: Eukaryota > Metazoa > Echinodermata > Asteroidea > Forcipulatida > Asteriidae > Pycnopodia > Pycnopodia helianthoides. Next base: position 12,809,170 of record CM063261.1, read on the forward strand.
GACTTACACACCGGACTTGCATCAGCCTATAATTTATAGACATTGACCGATTTCGTCACCAAATGAGGGCGGCATACCTACCACTGTTCCAGAGCTCTGTGACTGTTCGCAGTGGAAAGATAATCGAGATCCAACATAATCTTTGGAGTGAACGTGAACGTGAACGTGAAATCAATAGAGCGCCCTCTGTGGGTATTTTGGAAAACATGCGACGAGAAGATCTCAGCTGGATGAAATTGCGCCCTCTGTTGCTATGATGCAGTTATACGTGCAAAGCCGCAAGTGTCGGTTTATTCATGGAGGTACGAGGAATGAAATTTCGGGGATTCTTGTCCACATTGTTAGGTCATGTTAAATGGCATGGAATTAATGAGAACATGTCGGTAATAGACACTTCATCATCTCATCTTAAATACCTTAACCTTTTTTCTTTTTTTGGGGGGGGGGCGAGGTCGGGGAACATGCGGATGACCTCACAATTACAGTCTTTCTCCACACGCCTCTATGTCCCCCACTGCCCTCTTGTGAGTTGACAAAATTCTAGTCCTGTCCACTCTTGGAGTTGTCTTTCCATCATCTGTCCGTTCACTGTAAATTGCAACGTGGTTTTTGTCTGCCAAATAAACGGGAGACAATGACCGTTCCACTTCAGTTTCTGTTTCTTCACGGTAGTCGGGAAATCTTCATAATGGTCCAATGGACCTCTCCACAGCTGACAGTGATCTTTGTATGAGAAGTGATGACCTTTACGGAGACATCTTATCTCCATTGCAATACTAGGGTTCATTTCCTTCTCCGATGCAGAACTACTGTGAGGGTCTATGAATATTCATAAGCACACATGACGATCATCTATCACAGGGTTTGCGTCAGCCCATGGAGCAATAAACGGTCAGCCGTACTTTGAAACCGAGAGAGATGCTGTTACCGTTCCAGATCGCATTCAACCCTTGTCGGTGCTTTTAACTGATTGAATACCTCTATTCCTAACATCAGAAAGGCAGACGATTCGCTCCGTTCCACCATTAATCATGTCTTCTTATTCCATACTTCACGAAGCGCGCCCTCTATATCACAGAGGCCACCATTAATACTTACTATCGGTTTACATGGCACATCTTCTGTTAATTGCCTTGGTGTGATCTTAAAATTAGACGTAAACCATAAGCTGCCCACCAAGAGACAACATCTTACACTTTAATTGTAAGATGATATAATTTATATTATGGTTTTTACGTAACAAAACAGAATTACCAGTTTGTTGACAAATCATTGTAATCACATCCCTTATAATAAAAACATTATTCTTCCATGTCCTTTGAAACTGTATCAGTACACCGTACCCTTGTCGGTGCTTTTACTGATTGAATACCTCTATTCCCAACATCAGAAAGGCAGACGATTCGCTTTGTTCCACCATTAATCATGTCTTCTTATTCCATACTTCATGAAGCGCGCCCTCTATATCACAGAGGCCACCAAAGTGATTTACGCACAAAATTTAAACACAAAATGGTGACCCGATAACGTTATTCTCGAAGTACTGGGCATCGGGCATCATCGGGAACACGATCATAACTTGTTATACTTTCTGTTGCTGATTTACATTTCCTCATATTTAATGATTATGAGTTTTGTTTACAGTAGATAACCGTAAACATAATGTTTAAAGTTAGAGAACCGTAAACATTATGTTAGTAAGTGATTGACGCTGTTATTATGCAAAGCGATACGTGAAGCATCCAGCCACTCTGTGGCCGAATGAACCGTAAGACAACCCCCGGGGACGAGGTTGAAGATATCCGCAGCGTGCTCAAGTGTCGTAACAGGCGAGGTGAATGTACTCTACGGACACCCTTGGTTCTCACTGCTTGATTGGAATGAAAGGACAAGGTTGCTGCTTCCGAAGCACTCTATACGAGTACAAGCCACTTTTTGTTATACTCAGGTCTTGTAAAACATAGGAAGTGTCATCTGCATTGTGTATGATCGCGTGTATGGGTCTGACGATGAGATAGTTTTATTTGTCTACTGTGTACAGTAGTCACCATTTGGAAAATATTTACTATACAGGGGATTTTGTTTGAAGTAAATACTGCATCGTATTTTACGCGCGCGTTTGCCGTCCATGTGGTTCGAGATCACGACACACAATCTAGACCGCATGCATCTCATTTCAAGGATAACGCGCGCGTTCAATGTACTTGTGAAGTAGTCAATGACACCTTCAAATTGTAAACCCTGTGGTCCATAACACAATGCATGTATAATTATTACGTGTTCTTAAGAGCTACAAATTATGTGGCCATCTTTAGAGAATTATCAACAGTTATGAATCCTTGCCTCGTCATGAAATAATGATCGAATGGACTACATTGATTAGGATGGATGTAAATCAAGATGGACGCACCATGCTATAGGCTGGTCCTTTCATGCACAACATAAGTATTGTTATCACTGTAAACAGGGCACCTGACCAATACGGAAGTCACGTGATAATGTTCTGCTTATTTGAGCTGTTGGATTGGGTTCATCGCTTTAGCTCTGGGCATTAGACTTGTACACAAGTCTATCATGAAGACCGAGCTACGCCCACACTGCTTCTCGAGTGTGATAACGAGACACTTGAATGTTTAAGAGACTGTGTCTGCTCTAATCATGGGAGGTACGAGTGCTTGGAGTAGGGTTAAGATGTTGGGAGAAAGATCCGGCGATTGGAAGTCAATGAGAGTTTCTTGGTAGAATTTTTGTCAAGGATGTTGATGACAAGTCTCAGTCAAAACTTAAAGATTCAGAAACTTGTTTGCTGACAATGTATAAAGAAGACACATTTCCTCAGAAATACAACCAGCTGTCATTACGTTTTAACGTTCTTGTTTATCTATAAATAAAAAAAATGAATTCATCGAATGTTTTTGAGAATGTCGATAGGTTCTGAATCTGAATCTGAATATTTAGTCGGCAAAGCATCCTAATGGAAACATCACACAACTTTTAAAGAAGATAATAAAGGACCAGTTTTTAAGACGTGTGAGGAAAACACCAATAACGAAAACCCACGCAGTCAGGAGGTAGGAACTGAAAACCCAAATCCACATGCAAGGCATCCGGTCCGGAAATCGAACCAGGGTCCACCGTTGTGAAAGGCCGGGAAGAGACCACTGAGCCAACCTGACTGCCCTCATCGTTTCAGGCGCAGCCTCTTCAAGAGGGCGGTGTCGTCGTGACCAAAGTAGGCCTGTTGCCGAACATGGAATAGAGGATTGCATTGCAATACGCGTCATTGACCACCATCTTTGATGAATTGTGCACGGGTGAAGAGCTATCATTGGCTGAGAGTCGTGCGTAGCGCGTACACGCGTGTACTTTTCCGTCGTTTTACATCAAAGATGGCGGTCAATGACGCGTAAATTGCAATCCATCTATAGACCTTATGCACATGACGTCATTTGAGTAGGGCGCCCTCGTCTAGAGGTCAAAAGAAGATTGCTCATTGGCTCATTCTCTGCGCCGCGCGTACAAAATGTGCTTTTTCCATTGTTTCGTCATCGTTTTACCTCTAAGATGGCGGCGTGATGACGTCAATGCATAAGGTCTATTATGAACTCTCCTCTCACCCTGTTACTGCACACGCACACGCGCTCTCCATAGATAGGATACGAAGGGAGGGCGCGCGCGTACAGTAACTGGGCGAGAGAGTTCATAAATCCATGTACAGCCATCATGCCTGCTTGATCATGACGACACAGCCCCTTGCTGTGAAGCGAAATGTCGTAGTTCTGTTTATAGTGAGATGAGGCAACCTTGCTAGTAATAGTTGGGGAAAGAATCGGAAATGTTCTGCCATCTTAAGATGACAATGGACTGCACTTGATGGCCTCATCATTGGACTGCGTCTTACCAAGGAGGAGGAGGAGTTGACAAAAGTACAGTCAGTGAGCATTCTTCCCCGTGAACACTCCAATTATGATTGAGTGTATGTTGAATTGGGAGTGACTACGAGGTTGACGCCAAGCTAGCAGTTAACAAAAGCTGCCCCGTGGATTCTCAAAGGTTGTGATAGTATAATCGATTCGGGGCTACATTTACACAAAACTCCTTTTGTTGATACGACCACGTGAGACTTGTAGCCTGAGAAGTTGTGCAAAAACATGAAGCGATATTATTTTGCATTATAGTGTGGGCGTGAAATTCAGGATAGCAAAAAAAACCACGCAGATAAGTACAGGGGACTCAACCCGCAAGTCTGCCTCCGGTCTGTGGGGACTCGAACCGAGGTCCACCGAGAGGGAGAGACGGGGAGAGGGAGGGAGAGAGCGTGACAGCGTATCAAAAGTACCCCTGCATGTGAACAACCTCATCCTCAAAACGTGTTACTGGATATGGCAAGAAAGTAAAGCAAGAACTTGACTTTTCGAGCGTGAAAATTGACCAAATTATAACCGTGATGTGTTGAGAGCGCAAATAGAAAAGTCTCGTCAACAACCTGTTGTCAAAGTTTAAAGTTCTATAAACTTTAACATTTTCCCGCGGTTTTTTCTCTTACGTACTTAACGTCACCTTGTTGACCTACTCTTGTCCGAGAGGTTAAAATATCAAACAGAAGATTGAGCGATAATTTGTTGGACTCAGGTGTTGTTCACCACTTCATTACGCCCAGTTCATCCTATACTTCTCAAGATTCTTTAAGAACTTAAACCTACTCGATCGTCTTGCACGAAGATGCCAAGTTGACGTATTCGTCTATGCACTGATGATAAGAAACGCTCTTGATCTTGAAGTAGATACAATCAAATTGCGAGGAAAAAAAACAGCCAGGGGCTGTACCAGAGGTCTTTCCTACTATAAAAAAAAAAATTATGATGAGGATTTAGAAAGTCAAGGAATCTAAACATGTTATTTGGTTTTTTTTTTAACAAAACAAAGTGATACATAATGCAGCTTAATTGCCTGCATGGGGAGATTTTAAGTAAGACTTCTCTGGCCGCATGGCCGGTAATTGAGCTGGGAATAAAAACATCCGATGTCTCGATTTGCCACGAGAATCATTTATAACAAATTAAAGGAACATTACAGAATTGGTAAGAAAAAAACTTGTAAAATATACTTTTTGATCACAGATTTACATAAAACTTACACGGTCTAATGATGATGATAGTAGAAAACATCCCTTGAAATACTTATGTCTGAAATGCCATATTTGATGAGGAATGAATAAACTAATTTTCCGATTGGAGTTTATCCTCAGTGAGCGTTTTATTCACTTGTTGAATCTATATGATTTCATGCAAATGTGTAATCCGTTTTTGACTATTTTCTCGTGACCCAGATGGCCGATCGATCTCAAACTTCTACAGGTTTGTCAGTTTATGTATATGGTGGATTATATAAAGTGTTTACACTGCCAGCAACTGTTTTGTTAGCAAAAATCCAATTCTGTAATGTTCCTTTAAGTGTGTTTGCAACTCTGTTCAACTTGGAATGTTTTCAAAAAACTTGGTGTTGTTTTTCTTTCTCCTGTTGCTAAATCTAGTAAATTCGACGTTGATTTATGTGTAATACAACATGGCACTTCGAACCAAGGTTCACCCATGAAGTGAACCCGACACGTCATGCCTTTATTATGTATGAATATTCATGAAAAACTGAATTTGTTCATCTATTTAAGAAAGTGTTATCATCTTTAACCCCGCACCCTGGAATTTGTTTTAATACAAATCAATGGATGGAGGAGGTGGAGTCTGGTCCCCCTCATTTGTGTAATGAGAATAGGTATCATTATTGCTAGTTCGCAGTTAGGAAACATGACCAGCATGGTTGACGCCCAATTAGTGTTTAGGGCCGTGTCCAAGTTAGCGGCTACGGCTACAGCTACGGCTTGATCGACGCGTCATCATGCGTTGGGGGTATACGTCTCTAGCAACACCCTTAGAAACAGTCGTAGCCGTAGCCGTAGCCATAGCCGCCAATTCGGATACGGGAAAAGCCAAACACTGGGGAGAAAAAAACAGTGGAGCTTATTGTTCCAATTCACCACAGGATAAGTGGGTATTTAGGACTAAGGGAATTGCGGCTTCCAAATTACTTAGACAGGCTTATACGAAACGGTAAAAAAAACAATTGTCAAAACCGGATGTAAGATATTATTTTAGCTATTTCTCAGAATGGTTCACTGCTGTTTTCCCACAAAATAGGCGACCGATTACTCTTAGCTGTCATAAATAATGCATAGGCGGATATGCGTAGCAGCTTATGGGATATTAATGCAGGGTTGGTTGTACATAGTTCCAGCCACGAGCAAATATTGCAGTCTATTTCTAAAATGAAGTAAGATTTGCATAATTCAGCTAGAGTACGGGCTTTGTATTAAGCTGGTATGAACATCGAGTGACTGTAATGGGGATGTTTTGACATGGAGAACTATTTTAGATTGATCGGATTTAATTTGTTTTTTATTAATACCAAGAACACAAGCGGCGGTGAAGGGGATAAGGGGTAGAAATCTTATGACAGATGAGTGTAACAATATTTATACAATGACCTTTATCAGCAACTGACTTTTATAGACCTTTATTATGCTGTCACCATCTTGGTCATGTTCCTTGTATCTCACTCAGTAATGAATGCTAATATTCATTGTACACAAAAAGGAACCAGACTATTTCTCCTTCCAGCCTCGGTTCGGTTACATTTATTTGAAAGGGAGAAAATAAAGATGGCTGCACCATTCGTCATGTTCCCCTGTGCGATAATGATAATCGATTCACAAAAGAACCAATAAGAGATCGGACTATACTCTGCCCTTTCAGCCTCGGTTTGAATACACTGAGCTGTGTGAGAGAAACCCAAGCACCAAGAGGGCTGACCCATGACGAGAACCGTTTCAATTATGTCCTTCTGGGTCGTGTGCCTCTTTTACACTAGTGGCTTATCCAGGTAGAGAGATAATCAGGCTAACCTAAAGCCGTTTTAGCAAAACACACACATAACAATTTCCAGAGAGAGAGAGAGAGAGAAGGCAAAAACAGAGCGGATATTGTGAAACGTAGAGGGCTATTTATAAATATCTAAGATGCTCTAAGGTGTATGGCTGAATGGTAGAAGTAATAATAGCAAATGATGGTCGGCTGGAGCTTGCTGACACATCAATGTCTTGAAGGGACGAAGGGATCGTATGAGAAAAGACGAGGAGGAAGGGCGTTGACTACCACTTTAATTAAATTCACGTGTACTTGCGAATTTAATTTATTCCCCACGTGTGTTTATTATTAACAAAATCATTGACGTTTGTTCCGATTACTGCATAAATAATATGGAGAAAGTCGTTTTGCCACTGAAATGTTCACTCTATCACAGAATCTTCACACAAAACAGAGATTTGAGTTTGTTTTTTAAATGAAGATCACAAAAAAAATAAACCACCCGCCAGCTTTTCCTTTTCTTCAAGACAATTATAACGAAGACAATGTCCCGCGAAATGATTTGTTACAAGTGTTTTCGAGATTACATCAACAAAGCACTCTGGCGGCGCGAACAACATCAATAAATAATCTCACTTTAAACGCCCACAAACATAAAGGGATCCTTCCAATTATTTGAAGCTCGCCACCAAACTTTGAGTCACTGCAGGCCACATCGGAGACGATCCCCACAACAACCACACAAACATCTAATATACGCCGAGATCGAAACTTCTACAAAAACAAAACATTTCGCCGCAGCTCTAACAGTAAAATAACACTCAAGACGAAGGCGACACAAACCTTCTTCGAGGTTTACGGAGCATGCTTCTAGGCAAGCGGTGACATTTTAACAAGTGCGGTGATCGAAGCTCTCGGGGGTGAACCACTGACAATTAAAGACTGTCTGATCGGCGGCACACTGCCCACAGTCTTTAAGTTTGGTTGACTTAAAGTCTATGTAGAGGGAATTAAAAATCTAACCGGCCTCGTGGCCCTCCAGCGGAGTGAGACGCTTAACAACTGAGGTTGCTTGCTGACAGAAACGTCAACACGCTCAAAACATAATTACATTCACAAGAGCTTGGTTAGGTATCTGATCCAGCATGGCGGGTGACACACGAGCATACACATCAATAAATCTAATCAAAACGCTGTACAGAAAGGACTGATGATATTATCAGTGTAAGACAGTAGTATGCGATGTGTTGACTTTATGTGTATCTACTATGTTGCAGTCAAGTACTTTTTAAGTCGAGAATCAAGTACTGCCTGCCTAGTACAAGGGCGGCTGAGTAGTACTCGAGTACGAGTACCGAGTACCGAGTACCGAGTACGAGTACTACACTATTGTGAGTGTAAGACAGTAGTTTGCGTTGAGTTGACTTTATGTGTATCTACCATGTTGCAGTCAAGTACTTTTTAAGTCGAATATCAAATACTGCCTGCCGAGTACAAGGGCGGCTGAGTAGTACTCGAGTACGAGTACCGAGTATAAGTACTACAATGTTGTAAGTGTGGTAGTAGTTTGCGTTGTGTTGACTCTATGAGTATCTACCCGTGTTGTGGTCAAGTACTATATCACTAATGCCGAGTACTAGGGCGGCCGAGTAGTATTCGAGTACGAGAACCGAGTACGAGTACTACACTATTGCAAGTGTAAGACAGTTTTTTGCGATTACTTTTGAATTCGATTATCAAGTACTGCCTACTGAGTACTAGGATGGCCGAGTACTACAGTATTGTGAGTGTAAGACAGTAGTTTGCGTTGTGTTGACTTTATAGTATCCATGATAGTCAAGTACTTTTTAAGTCGAGTATCAAGTACTGCCTGCCGAGTACTAGGGTGGCCGAATAGTACTCGAGTACGAGTACCGAGTACGAGTACTACATTATTGTAAGTGTAAGACAGTATAGTTTGCGCTGTGTTGACTTTATGTGTATCTACCAGTGCTGCAGTCAAGTACTTTTAAGTCGAGTATCAAGAACTGCCGAGTACTAGGGTGGCCGGGTAGAACTCGAGTACGAGTACCGAATACGAGTACTACAACACTTAGTCAATATTTGAAGTTTCTGGTGACATGCGGGTATTTCGATTGAATTCACGAGGGAGACTTACGCAACACACCAAGTCAAAGGGTTACACTTTAAGAAGTGACGTCAAAATCCCTCCGATTGAGAACTAAAATATTCACAACAAATCATGAAAAGGACAATCCTGGGCCTTTTCCAAACCTCGGCTTGAGCTCCAACTCGGCTCCATCTGCTCCATCTGGTGTTCGAACCACCGTGCAAAAATGCACGCTGCTCCAAAATATTTATAACGGAGCCCAAGCCAGAGCCGGGGTCAAAGCCGAGGTTTTCGAAACCCATAGACATTTTAATGAAGGCGCAGCCCTGTTTTGTTTCGCTCAAATAAACACACTTCGTCAAACTGAGATTGGGGTTGAAAAAAAGTCAGATCCAGATTCTACATCGAGCAGCACTCTAAATCGCATTAAGGTATACAGACAACCAGACGACAAGATGGCCGCTGCTTGATACGTCTAAAGGTCTAACATGTCGTCATCGTATCCTCTCGAAGAGGTCTACGTGACTGTTTCCTCCATCCAAATTACGATTCAATTCAGTCCACCTAATTTGCTCCTTCCCGTCTTTGAATGGCAAACGATTTTCCCCCTCATCCTTTTGCAATTACTGTTTTGAAAACGAGCTTCAAATAATCATTTCACGAGTCGTTTTTGGCTATTAGGAAGTGCAGGTCGTCGTTAAAGGTGAATTAAATCGCGAGCTTAAATTAATTGACCGCCTGAACTTTCCCCTTGAATTGTGATTAAAGGCATGGACACTATTGGTAATTACTCAAAATAATTGTTAGCATAAAAACCTACCTAGTAACAAGCAATGGAGAGCTGTTGATAGGATAAAACATTGTGAGAAACGGCTCCCTCTGAAGTAACGTAGTTTTTGAGAAAGAGGTAATTTCTCACTCAAATAATAAAAGACTTCAACTAAAGCCTTTTATTATGCATCTGAAAGCACACAAAGTAATGCAACAAGGGTGTTTTTTTTCTTTCATTATTTTCTTGCAACTGCGTTGACCAATTGAGTCCAAATTTTCACAGGTTTGTTATTTATGCATATGTTGGGATACACCAAGTGAGAATACTGGTCTTCGACAATTACCAAACGTGTCCATACAGTGCCTTTAAATTTCTGACCGTCTGAACTTTTCCCTTGAACTGTGATTAAAGCGACCTCGCCTTGCGTTGTTGGACAATTTTCCGGACATTTTAATTCCCATTTTGAATCTTTCAAAGCATTTAAAATTTGAAAGAGTTAGTACACAAAAATGCATGTGATTAACACCATAGATTTAGGGTGACTATACTTGTTGAAAAACTGCATAATACTTAAATGATCTGTAATTATGCTCTGGGATAAAAACAGAGCGTAAACTGTACCAATGTACAAGGTTTTTTCTTTGCACAGGAACAGCTGTGACGTAAAAGTTGGATCAGAATGTGGGTGTGTTAATGATTTCAAAGTTTGTAATTCTACGGATTTCCAAAATTCTGTTGACGAGAATAGATTCTTTGAACTATATTTCGTATTCTGACCATGCGGTCGGTCAGTTTTGTGAAGTGACCGCTGATTCCCTCTGGAAGTACTATGTTATTGTAACATTTCGGTCGAAAGGTTTTTCGTGCCACAGGGACCCTTTTTGTAATTTCACACAACACTGCCCTCACGCGTCAAGGGATACCTCGAGATTACAATAACACAGCAATGTAAATAACAGTTAGCTCTAATAGTACGTCAAAAAATAGCTCTTGCATTTGGCTTTATGGCCGGCTCGAATGCATATAGATATCTACATTATTGTGCGTCTATTTATAACCAAAATCAATACATATAGGGACTCTGAGGTATGCCGAGCACACGGGTTGGGTCGTTAATGCTACACTGTAACGGACAAGCAGCAGCGAACTCATCGAATTCCTCAAAGCTCAACCATACATGATTCAAATATTCAAGAGATACGCAACTGATCAAAATATTGCATCTCTGTTTTGGAACGATATTCATTTTAAAGCGAACAAATTTCTTCTATCTTCTATAAGAGATTTCAATTTTCTTGAATAATATTCACCCTTTTCAATAATTTACAATATAAAGGGATTTGCTGAATGGATAGGAAAAAACACTTAACGATAGTTCAAATAATAATGGCATGTTGTCCAGCCACTCCAATGCGGGGTCAGTGATAATCTGTAATCCATGCAGCAGTGAGATATGTTGCTATAATGGACTCGAGTAGGCTACTAGGTCTGAAAGCCAGGGGTCAGGCGGTTGGATTCAGCCGGGGAAAAACAACCGGCGGAGTCTCGTCATCAGACGTGGATATTCTGACAGCGGCCAAACTCTGATGAGTTGTCTGCACAAACCCTGAAGATAAATCAGGGATCAAATTGCTACGTTGTGCAGGCACGCTGTAGCAGAATCATTGCGCTTAGGCTCGAAGGCAATATGGAGATACCATACTTTGCCCGCCGCTGATAGATGATGAAGGCGGTGGGTATACTTCATGCATCCAGGTGCATTGACGTCACGAAGGAGAAATGATATTGATTATACTGTTAGTATTTGTATAAACGAACATTAACATGCGGCTGCTACTCGATAGGAATAACAAGAGCAGACCTATTTCCTTTTGTTTAGAGTTTTTTCGTCTTCCTGCCATTTGTTTCCGGAGAGTGTGTTTTGTTTTCGTGTAGTTTATTTGTAGAAGCGGCCAGCTGCTTTTTCCCTCCTTACCACGGTTTCGTTTTTGTTTATGTATATCAATTACTTCTTCATTAATATTTGGCCTTATCACATCACACCGCACAGTGCAGCCCAACAAAAGCTAGAAAATCTAAACCCACTTGGCATTTGTACAGCACAGCTTCAAGAGTGTTTTTGACGAAACACGGCGTCTTAAAATAGAACGATAGTTCTCCAATAATAAGACAGTGTTTTGAGCGACCCGACCCGCCCATCCATTCGAGCACGCCGTCACCTTTTCAGCGTCTTCTCCAAACCACCGTGTAACGTAACCTTTACACGGCAGTCTCTGCATGAAAGGGACATATCGTTCTGAAAGGAAGAAATCGCAACGGCGGAATTATCATTTTGCGCGCCATAATTTAATCAAGGTTTCAAAAGGGTGAAACGAACCGCCGTGTAGTAGAGACTATGGAGGAAAGCACTGACGCAAGGGCGGGCGGTCGTGAATAACCACCTCAACATCGCATTTTATACGAGGTTCGAGTACTGCGTGTATGTAGAGGCCATAAACAAAGCTGTGTGTGCATTTTATGCGATGTTATACACGTGATAATAAATGAGCCAGATTATCAAGAATTGCTATAGAGGTCAAAGTCGGAGGTTTTCTGTTGATTGTAACAACAGACTGCGGTCGTAATAAAACAATAACACACGCACAGTCTGGTGTGGTTGGTTAAAAAGCGGGAACACCTTATTGATTTTAAAACTCAAGTGGAGATTTCAGTCTATGATGTGTTGTAAGGTAGACTTATTTTTAATTTCGAAGAATCGAATATCACAACAAACAAAATTCCTCTCTGATTAAAAAATCTGATGGAATTTATATTCCGTCTTGTTTGTGTGGCCTCCTTCATTTTCACATGCGAGTGCTTAACATTTTACATGAAACCCATTTACAAATTAACATTGCATTTTGGCTGTTAACCAAAAAACTGTTCAGCACAATTGTTTTGTGCTTAGCTATTTTTTGTGCGTCAGCAGCTCAATGAATCTGGTTCAAAATTGTATTAGATTGTGTTTTTTTTTTTATAGGAATGTATTGTGAACGTAATACGTAGGAAAGCTTTTTTTGTGGAAATTCTCATTGAAGGCTCCTTGTGAAATTGCTTCTAAATTGCTGGGAAAAAATTTATCTTCATTGCGTTGATTTTCAACAAGAAGAGGCGATAGTTTGTTGGGGGAAATTATTTGACATGATACAAGCTGCCATTTTGGATACAAACGAGCCATCCAGCACGTACTGCATCGAGTCGAAGCGTTACACACAATAATTGAAAACAGTAAAACACTGTGACTCAACTATACATGTTTGTACACTGTGTAACAACCTCGAAGCACAAGTAAACGGATGGTCTCTATAGTTGTCTTATGTGACCGCTGTGGTGGTGTTTACGAGACGTTATTTTAGACAATTCAATTGTCGTTTTAACACGACCTACAGCACATCTGTTATCCAACCAGATATTACACAGAAAATCAAATTCATTTTCGAAATCAGGCTCAGGTTTTCAAACTAAACGAAGCTAAACTTACTGTTGGTGTAGTCTCATGTTTAGGTCATTTGCATAAATCGGTCGTAAATCCTATCGGGTATCTACAAAATTAATCAATGTGAATAATTAAATAAGTCTGAGTTAAGTTGTTATTCTGACGCTATTTATCGGTAGTTCAGTTCGTGGAAATTAAAACAACGGGACAAAAAAAAAGACTGTTGCATTGAGATGAGATTAATAACGGAGACTTTATGGCTTAACAAGAAGGAAAGTTATGATAAAGTAAAGTTTTGCCTTGCTTTTTGTTCAAAGGAAGATTTCCAGTAAAACGAAGGCGAATAATTGCGAATATTGATAGCGAATGATTGAGTGCGCCGTAGCACCTTGTAAACCCTTATAAGGTGCTACATAGATCGGTCTTATAATTCATTAAAAAAATTAAAAGCCTGTCTTATAAAGTGTTTCTCTTTGTTCAAGCGCCTTGAGCACTTTATTGGTGGATACGCGCGCTATATATAGCTTAATTAAAAATGGTTCATTAGTGGCTCATGTTAAAAAAGCAGTTTTCATTTGATGGTTCCGACATTAATGTCATCACTCAAAAAAAGCCTTAATCAAACAGTGATTGTAATATTTTTTCCCATACAAAGTCAGTTCACATTTCTTGCGGTCAAATAGTTTTGGTTTGTCATTAACTCCGTTTGATTTTTTTTTTACTAAAATAAAATAAGGATCATGATATGCCAATCAGAGGGAATGCCCCTCCATAAAGGTTCATCAACTATTCCGTACCCCCTATTTTTAAATGGATCCTCCCCAAATTTACATTGTGGTAAAACTTTGTGTTTTGGCAGATTATATTTTGCTTGTTAGTACACTGCAAAAAATAATAACACTTTTTGGTGTTACTAGAGGACTACACCAATTTGGTGTAATTTTAACACTTTTGGTGCTATTATTTACACCCATATGGGTGTGTCAGTACACCACGAGTGTAAAGAATAACACCAATGTGTTAAAATAACACCCACAATTTTAACACCGGTGAAAATTCTTGGCGTGGTCCTCTATTAACACCGGGGTTGTTAAATTTAACACCCAAGTTTTTGCTGTGTATATAATTATAGAAAACAGCGGCAATTCGTCAATAACTGGAAACATTAAGAATCATTATATTTATAGTTATATCCGGAGGTCGCTGGTTGAAATCCTTCATGTTCTAGTTATATATATAAATATATAAAACTAGTAGGGGAGATGGACTTAGCGTTCGATCCAAACCGGACCTTCGTCAGAGGCATAAACAAGCACAAACGAAAACATGTCCATTTATAGTAAAAAAAGAGAAGCAAAGAATAATGGGAAGGTATCCAGAAAAAAGAGGGAAAGGTGTAGCAAATCAAAGTTATTAATTTACAAACAGTAATATTCTAATGATAATAATATATATATATTATATCAGCTTCTTTAGGTGCTTCTTCTGGCAGTCGCCGGCGCGTAGGGTGGCTAAAATGTTCCCTCCTTTTTTCTGGATACCTTTCAATTGTTCTCTCTTTTTCGCTATACATGGATATGCTTTCGTTTGTGCTTGATTATGCCTCTGACTTAGATCGATAGCTAATGCCATCTACACCTACTAATTTTATATGTATATAAACAAACACAAAATATAAAGTAATACAACAAAATTCATTGCAATGTTGGCGTTCTATTTCAAAGAAAAGAATAACAACATGGAATATCGTTTATCAAGGCTGAAGTTTAAATGTATAAGAAGATTTTTTTTTCATCTTCCATGCATCCATTCCTTCACGAATAAACGATTTCACAGTCTCAAATCATGCAAACACTCAAGCGTGTCACCATAGGGATGGAAACTAACGGCACCTTATACTCGTTACATTATTTGCATATGCTTTATTGCACATCCATAGCCAGACATGGAAATTCCCACATCTCAGTCGTAGAAAAACCCGGTGCCGGCTTAAAAAAAAGCTGCCGAGTCAGCACTGACACTCCTCTGTGAGCAGCACTACCCATACTTTATGCAATCTAGAATTGCTGGTATCACAAAAATTTACAACGAAAAATGTAAGTTCGTCTTCAATTTTTCCATACAGCCCGAGAGTCCACACTTGTTTACTCTTAAAGGAACATTACAGAATCGGTAAGAACAAAACTTGTAAAATATACTTTTTGATCACAAATGTACATAAAACTTACACAGTCTAATGATGATGATAGTAGAAAACATCCCTTGAAATATTTCTGTCTGAAATGCCATATTTGATGAGAAATGAACAAACTAACTTTCCGATTGGAGTTAATCGCTCAGTGAATCTATAGGATTTCATGCAAATGTGTAATCGGTTTTTCACTATTTTCTCGTGACCCAGATGGCCGATCGATCTCAAACTTCTACAGGTTTGTCAGTTTATGTAAATGGTGGATTACATAAAGTGATTACACTGCAAGCAACTGTTTTGTTAGCAAAAACCAATTCTGTAATGTTCCTTTAAATGATAAATACGTTTAACTGATGTTCTGAAATATATATACATTGTGTGTATTTCGAGAATCGAAGGTGAAAATAACCGACGGAACCACCAGATGTCACCACAAATACCAAGAAAAGCAAATGGAATATAATCATCTGCTTTTAAGCATGAATGCCCCCCAGCCTATTCAACATAAATGAAAAAATGGGTAGAATTAACCGATGTTCTGAAATGTGTTTATACTTCGAGAATTGGGGGAGCTGGGGTGAAAATAACTGACAGAACACTCACCAGATGTCACAACAAATACAAAGAAAAGCAAATGTGGAATATAACATCTGCATAAATAGCAGGCCTGAATCCCAATCTACTTAATGAAAAAATACGGGTAACTGAATGTTCTGAAATTTGTTCTCAAGAACAAGTGGCGCTCACTCAGTAAAATCAATAATCGGCCGAACACTCACAAGATTTCATCACAAATACAAATATTAAAGCAAATGTTTGAATTACACGTAATTTAAAAAAAGGGTTAGTAATTTCAACAGCCATGTCTCGGCAGGCAGGAATCCAAACTTAATCGTCAGTACACTTCGGGGTATTTGCCTTTCAAGTCCTTACATGATTGTTACAACAGACAGCCAATGTGCTCAACATAAATATAAAATTACCGAAATGATATTGCCTTTCGAGTGTGAAAAAGCACTGGTGCGGTACGTTTATGGCTGAGGATTGTTTTAAACTGTCAGAACACAAGAGTATAAGTTGGTTGGCAAGTGAGTGAACACAAGGGGGCTCGGATGCCAATAATCAACCAAAAACAAACGTCAGCCAGTTAAAACAAAATCAACAACAAAAACAAACAGATGAAAAATATAAACTTTTCAGTTTAGGTATGGTAATCAGTATGGTACCTTTCTACTCTAACCATAACCTTTACGTTAACGCTTACTTTAACCACAACCTTTACGTTAACGCTTACTATAACCATAACCTTTACGTTAACGCTTACTTTAACCACAACCTTTACGTTAACGCTTACTATAACCATAACCTTTACGTTAACGCTTACTCTGACCATAACCAGTAACGCTAACCTTGACGTTAACGCTAACTCTGACCATAACCATTCAGCTAACGCTTTTCGTTAACGCTTACTCTGACCATAACATTTACGTTCACACTTATTACTCTGACCATAACCATTATAACGCTAACCTGTACGTTAACGCTTACTCTGACCATAACCATTATAACGCTAACCTGTACGTTAACGCTTACTCTGACCATAACCGTTATAACGCTAACCTTTACACTAACGCTTACTCTAACCCTGACCTTTACGTTAACGCTTACTCTGACCATAACCAGTAACGCTAACCTTTACGTTCGCGCTAACTCTGACCATAACCATGAAGCTAATGCTTTACGTTGACGCTTACTCTAACCATAACCTCGTTAACGCTTACCCCCGGAAACCCTTCACCTTCAAGTACATCAAGCCTTTTTCAGACGAAGCTTAACAAAATAATGCACTACCCAATGTTTGTTTTTAATCAACCACAAGACGTCATAACTCTTCTATTACATCACTTTCTCACAGATGCTCAACCGTTTTTACCCACACTCTATTCCATCAGACTGTAAAAAATTAGACGACAGTGATTACTGGTAAAGACTTATTATAATTCTTTTGTTTTAATCGAGTCGAGCAAATCCTTCTCATTTGCATTCCGCGAGTTCTCTTCTCAGAATTTTATTATCGGATAGTGAAATTCATCGGATGTGCTACAGATTGGTAACGGCGCAACTTGCACGATTTAATGACCGCCTAATTTCCGTCGACTAATTGTTGTGTAATTAACTGATTTATTTTCATCTTGTCTCGTAGGGTCTGTTTCGACGGAGGCGATCGCCAAGACGGAGCAGCAGTGATACAGCGAACAGCGGTAGCAGACAACTTGGATACAGCGGCACGGAATTCGTCATCACTACAATGCCTAGCAACGTGGAACCCAAAATGAGCTCCCAGGACAATGACACACCTGACATTGATGCAAATGAGCCGGACGCACCGGAGCAGGTGGCCAATCAGGAGACGGTACTCTCTGACGTGGGTCGATATAGGCGATCCCGTATGAAGCGAACGAGCAAACTCAACCGGTCCGCCAGTACGAGCAGTGCCGATACACCGCGTGCGAGTCTCTCGACGTGTTCAGCTAGTAGCAGCAGCAGCAGCGATCGCTCGTGCATCAGCCTCGACGGAGTGGATGTAAAATCACTTCGAGCAATCTCGCTCGCAAAACGAAATCAGAACTCACTCCCACGTACTCGATCTGAGACACGATTTGGACCTAAATCACGCACGAGGCTGTATAAAAGATCTCTCCGCCACCAATCATCAGATAGTGTTGTGGTCATCGGTAAGATGGACAGCGAGAGCAAGATATCACGCAGTCCGTCCGACACCACTATGTCTAGCTCCAGCTCAGTCGAGCAGGTAGTCTTACCCAAACCTAAAACTGGACCACATCCCAAGAAGAAGATGCTTCGATCTCACAGTGAATCCGCTATTGACGTCTCGATGCTTCGAAGACCGAACATCGATGACCCACGGAGTGGTATCCCCAAGTCAGGCATCGTCTGCTCCAACGAGGACCTCATGAAGATACTCACAGACGCCAAGAAGCACAAGTTCTCGAGAAAGAGGAACAACACCATTATATCGCGACTCGATGCCACCCCCGAGCTGCCTCAGGAGACATCGTCGAACGGGGAGGCAGAGACATGTCTCGATGAGAATCTTGGTGAGTTACTACCACGGAGCACCGTAGAGGCAGCACCCATCACCAACTCAGCTCTCGGGCCTCGCTCGTGGGCCACCCGGCACCACAGCATGCGAATCACAAACAACCACACCTCAGCAGCCGACCTCAACACCCGCGCCATGGACTTACAAGGCTGGTCCCCGAAACACATCATCAGTGCAAACCAGAGCAACACCACCACAAACGCAAACTTTCCCGCCAAGATCTTCTCACGCGGCGAGAAGAGGAACTCAAACGGGTACTGCCGAGTCCGGTCCTACCCCACTGCCCAATGCCCCACCGAACTGGAACCCATGCTTGGGGAGGTTGAGGTTGAGAGCGACCAAGACGACAACGGTAACACGGTGGAGGAGGTCGAGAAGGAGAAGCCGGTCATCACGACCACGCCGACTGAACCCACCCCGAGACCGGTGACGACTTGTCAGGCGGCAGAGGACCAACCAAGTACGAGTAAGGCACCCCAGACCATCGTGTGCACGGGATTTGATCCCGAGCTTCTGGGGCAGGCCATCGAGAGGCACCTGTCCATTGCTAAGGTGAGTCCAACCCATGAGACCAAACCAGACCGTAGCCGGTCGGGGTCGATCAAGAACATGTGGACACAAAATAGAATCAGCAACCTTGTCACCAGGTTTCCATTCAGAAGAGAGAACTCAACGACTGCAGCCGTTTAAAAAAAAACTGTTTCACCTCGTGTTGTATAAAATGTAAATAATTAAGTATGTCTAGATTCACCATGAACGACGTACGTTTTATTACCGACGAAAAACTGTTTTTTTATTTATTTATAAAACGGAAGGTACAACATTTTTGTTTACTGAAAGCTCGATCAACCAAGCCAATCTTGTCAGAGTCCATTGTTCATGACGAGTTCCTTAAACATGCCCCTGCTCACAATTTATAAAATGTAGCTGTACTCATTAAAGTTGCTTGTTTTCTTGAGCAGGGCTTCAAAAAATGTCCGTTTTTAGAAATTATTTTGCGGACGATTAACATTTTTTATAAATTCAATTTCAATGGCCTTAGAGAGATCAAAATTTTCAGACGGAATATTTATAATGGTTGATTGTTGACTCAAGCAATAGATGTAAACAAATTCTTAAGTTTATACAAATTATACTTCTGCTATTGTCAATGTTGTACCTTCCCTGCAGGATTGTGACATTATGATATGTATTCGACAGTGTAACTGTTTTTAAGAAACATCATGTTATGTGTTTATCAGTAATCACGCACAACTCAATATCAATGTGTTTGTTAATATTCTTCAGTGACATGGAGTGGAGATTGTGACATTTGGACTGAAACAAAACAGAACACTTTTAGTAAAAGGACCAAAGATGTTTAAACCTCGCAATTTTATGAGGTTTCTTGAATCCTTATACATTCTTCCGAAGCTGGAATTGGGAACCGCAATGTACAAAAACTGTACTATAGTTATCATAGAAACTATTAAACAGAACGAATACTAGTTATAGAGTAAAATATACACCAGTTCAATAATGCAAAATAACAAAATTAACTGTTTCATTAAACATCTAATGTTTACATGTAAGTATAAAACTAGAATCATATACTATATAAAGACTATAACATTTTGACATCATATTTTTTACGAGTTAATATACCACTGAGTATCACGAATTACAAAATAATTGAAATTATTATTTTTGCACGAATATATTTATTTCTTTTAAAAATCGTCGCTGGTTCGATGTCTTCTAAAAATTCAGAAAATAGACTGAAGAAGTTTTAAATCTTTCATTTAAAAACTGTCCAAACAAAGTGGCGTTTAAAAAGCTGAACATTGCATGGGTTATTGGTTTTGATGAATTTATTCAGTGACCAAGACTCGATTTCACAAAGCTCTAAGATTCATCTTATAGGACGAGTTGTCGGTATTACCATGGTGATTTGTTTTGTGACATCACACTTTGCTCAGCAGTTAAGATTGATTCACACTTAAGATCAATCTTAGCTGATTATGAAATCGAGCCCAGAAGCCAGAACGACGAGCTGTTTACAACAATACCGGTATTTATGGCCGTAGATTACGCAAATTATGAAAGTCGAAAGTTACTTGCATTTAAACCATGAAAATATCTCCACGAAAAGTTTGGTAATATTCTAGGTTTACTGAAAAGAACTTAATGATTCTAATCAGTCGCGGCAGTTATAATTTAAGAGAACATATAATTATAGTACTATCAACAGTTTTATAAAGATAGCTTAGAACTGTTATATTATTATAGAGAATAGCCACGATATACAGTGTGATAATACAGGAATATTGTTACTGCAAAATTGTCCGAAACCTTATACTAAAGATGGACAAATTGTATATTGTAAGTAAAGTGTATTTCTCATCCAGTATACAAAAACTCAACCTGTCAGCTGTGACACCAAACCAATCAGACATTATAATCATAATGGTTGGGGGTCGCATGTATAATTTCAAAGTATACAACAAAAAAATGGTCAAGCTATGAACCCAAACGGTCAGTTGCACTTTTTAGTACAATCACCTGAGCTTTCGAATATTGCATAAATTACTTACTACCATCAAATTCGCATTCGAGGACACTGGGGATATATTGTTTGAAAAGCAATAACCGGATCAGTTAGTATGAAAACAAAGACCATCTGCTGGCATCGTCAAAAACTAAAATATACAAAATTAAAATTTTCCCGCTCTCTGAAACGGCGCTCAGCATTTTTTTTTTTTTTTCTGTGTAACGTGACCTCTGCAATTGACGCAGACAATCAATTCGACTAGTTTTTCATTTTCCCCAAATTTTTTTCATCCCCCGTTTGTCGATAGAAATCATGCCAACGTAAATTTACAAAAATATCGAGAGTTTTTGATATTTGAATATCTTGATTTTGACACTAACGGAAGGTCTGTTTCGATTTTGACCTTCTAAAATCTTGAAGAAGATGTGAGCTGTTTACGAGTTCCAACATCGCATTTTTATCAAATTCCCAAGATTTTATAATTATATTGTTACAAGAATAAGCCAAGGTTACATTCCTCTCAAATTACGAAACGTGGAGCGGAACCGCTGTGTTAGAAAACCTATAGTCTATCATTCATTTTAGTACTAATAGACTGCGCTGAGTGCAATTTGTCAATGCCATTTGGAACCTATTGATATACCAACATGGCTTACATTGGCCATACAAGCTCGAAATTCCTCAATGGCGCCTCTGCTTGCCAATTAAAGATATCATAATTTGCATTTAGCCTTCAGAATATTCACCATCACGTCGAATACTATGACGGTATTCGTTTATGACCGTACGTCGAGGGGAGGTGGGTTATGACTCACCGTCACACACTAAAAGACCTCAGTTTTTTTTCCAACGTGCATTCTCCTCTCGAGATGGACTATTTGGGTTTTCATCGTCGTAAGGAGGGTGTTTCTCCGGATCGAACCGTCCCCACTTGACAGAGAATGTCAGGGTTTAGACATGACGCCATGTCAACTAGAGAGATTTGCAAAGTTTGCCAGTCATATATGAATTAAGACATATTACAGCATGCACCGAAGGAAGATTTGCAGAGATGTAATTAATCGTATAAATAGACGTTTGTTTTAATTTATATTTGATTACCGCAGACCTGGTGGGTTTGACTTTTATAGAACTGCGCAGCAAAGTTGCTGACGTGAATTTGACTTTATGTTTCATGAAATATTAATATTAATTTATTTTTAAACGGTTCTCATCGATAACGTCCAATGTTAACTAGATACGGTCACACGGTTACGGATTCCACGTAGGCCTACCGTTTCTTTAAATGTTTTATGTTAACCACACATGTATGTTCGTTTATTTAATTTTTATTTATCACAATGTTTGGTATACATGAAATTGAAATTCTTGGAATATCCATATATTATGATATAACTGATATGAGTGAAGTACTACATTTTGTACTGATGTATAATGTGAACTATATCTTGCCGTTATAAAGATAGATTGAATAAATCGGCACGTAAAGGCATACGAATTGTAAGTTTGAATTATTATTACACCCGATGTCTCTGCAGCAAGATAACTTACTATAATACTGTTCTACACGAATATACAAAATAATATATTACTTTAAACGTATAAACATGAATAAACTGATTTGAAGCTCTTAAAAACAAATAACTCAAAATCAAAACTTTCTGATTTTGTTTAGACGATATCGTTTTTGACATTGTCTTAATTGAACACAAGCCCTCAGCCTCAGATGCTGAAAAACCCAGGCATGTGACTTTGAAATTGCGAGAAAAAAAATAGGAAACTGCTAAACACACATAACTTTGTTCAGTGTTTTCTAGTTTTTCTTTGACACCAATAGTGATGAAAAAAAAGAGGAAAATCAGTTCATCGGCTGAATAGTTGCAAGCCTGCTAAGCTCATTCGGGTGAATTGGAAAATGTTTTCATTTGGGAAAATGGGATGAACCAACGGCCGTTGTTCTGGCAAGACTGACCATCGTTTATTGAATATTCAATAGTAGCCTTTTGTCTGAAGGAAAACAAGTGAAAATTATGAGAAACTGGGCTAAGTTTTCGTTTCTAAAATCTTGTGAGCAATTTTCAGCGAGGTGTAACACTTGAGTTGACGCCCAAGTGGCTGTCATACTCTCTCTGCCCGCCCCTGATAATGCAAAGTCAGCCCTAGGCTGTTGTTGAAACCACCGTCTAGGCCCCGTCACCTGTTTGAAGTTCCTTACGGAAAGATTACCTCTCAGTCGAAATTACCTCTCGGAGCCCAAGCCGGACTCTAAGCCGGAGTCAAAGCCGTAGCCCCAAGCAGCAGCCCAGGCCAGAGTCACGGTTTCGAAAAAAGGCCCTTAACAGCGGTTATAACAAGTGGGACCAGACTATTTGACATCCCAGCCTCGGTTTGGTGTCAACGGTGATTTGAAGAACAACAAAAATGGTCGCGCCACTCAAGTCTACAGTGTCAAATGCAACGAAATGTTTGTCTACGCAGTCAGGTTGGCTCAGTGGTTTCTTTCCCTGCCTTTCACCTCTGTGGGCCCCCGGTTCGAATCCCGGACCGGAGCCTTGTATGTGGATTGTGCTTTCAGTCCCTACCTGATTGTGTGGATTTTTTCCTACTTGGGGTTTTCCTCCCACATCTAAAACTGACATTTCTTCATCGTCTTCTCCACACAGGTACCTTCAGGCCTACGGGTCACAGTGCTAGTCGATTTTGAGGGTCCCTTGGTTTCATTACCAGAAAGATATAGATTATGAGCATGATCACCTCACTTTACGTTTTTAAAAAGATACAGCCACTACAGCTTCAATCGAATCGTTCCCGGGGTCATTTTCCATTATATTCATCTTCGAATAAA
Source organism: Pycnopodia helianthoides (assembly GCA_032158295.1). Classification (NCBI taxonomy): domain Eukaryota; kingdom Metazoa; phylum Echinodermata; class Asteroidea; order Forcipulatida; family Asteriidae; genus Pycnopodia; species Pycnopodia helianthoides. The sequence continues at coordinate 12,833,137 of CM063261.1, forward strand.
GTGTAGTGCATAAATATTAATAACCCTTTATAACACAATGGCTATAAATTTGCTTATCAACAATTCCCAAGGGCTATATTCTGTTTAACATTTTAAGAACTTCTTCAGTTTAGTTCCATGGTGTCAGGAGGTATTTGGGAGCAGACCACGCGATCAACCATAACTCCATTTGCAACGTTATTCCAATTGTCGTGTGACCTTTAACAAGAAAATCCATTTAGCCAACAAAATTGCGGCTTGGGCTCTTTACTGGAATAGTCTTAGGAAAAAAACAAGGGTCAATAATTAATTGCTTGAAATGTCAAGACAGGTGACGGAAATTGACATGGTGGCATGGGTGGGGGAGTGGATGGAGGACGGGGGAGAAATGGAGAGAGAGAGAGAGATGGAGGGTTGACGGGTTTGCAGAGAGGCTACAAACTGCAGTGCGGAATTGGAAATCTTGCTCAGATTGTTTGTTAATAAGAGCAAAAAACAAACGCGGGAAACCAGTCATCACCACTGTACACTTCACGACAGTGCAGCTGGTAACCTTTTCCTTGCTATACTAATAAGCAGAATTGTTTTGCTCACCAGATCCAATGCGGGAAACCAGTCATTACCACTGTACACTCCATGGCAGTTCAGCTGGTAACCTTTTCCTTGCTATATTACTAATAAGCAGAATTGGTCACCAGTTCTATGGATTCACCCTAGACTTGTAGGTGACGTTGCAGCCCACCAGCCAAGTATGTCCACACTACCATTCTAATTCACTATCCCGGAGATTTGCAGAATTGTTTGTCAAAATATTGGCAGCCGTGGGTGTTGATACCTGTAATTATTGAGATACTGCGGGTGGGTATATCATTAAATGGACCGACCAGTACATTTAAATGCTTTTATGTGGTTTAAAGCTTTCACTATTCGACACCATATACGACGTATACGACCATATATCTTGAATTATCCCACATTAGTATTCCCTAAGTGGTATAGAAATGAACTGTGTGGGAGACGATGGAGTACAGTAACCACTGCATGACGCTCACATACGAACAACTTGAGTATTATACTGAAATGAAAGTGCAACCTTTCTTATAAATATTTACAAAAACTCGTGCACAATCACTGTCTGAATCCCTGTACAGCAAAACTCAACTCAACCCTGACTTCATTAATAGGCACCAGACTACATTTCCCCCCTCAGCCTCGTTTTGGGTTACACTAATTATCGGATGGAAGATAGTAATGGCCGTACAAATCAGGAGGGTTTGTGCGCAGAGAGTACACGCGATACTCAAAAAGTCCGCTCTAATCCGCGCCTTCTTCACCATGCATTCACAAAATGCTCAACTTGACACCGAGCGCACGGTAAACATGCCTCTCAAATTACAAACCCGCATCAAAATATTCCCTCGTCCGTCCCAAATTCTGCACACGGTTAACCTTTGACCTATCGGCTGGGATGAGTTGGGAGATGAAATCTGTGGCCGTTGCTAAGAGACATGAATTCAAGATCCATAACAAAAACACCGAGACAATCAATGAGAGAGAGAGAGACAGAGAGAGGAAAAGACAAGTCGCGACCTTTGATTGTGAAATTCAAAAATGTGGCCCTGGGGCGGTCATGGCATTGGAAATTCTAAATGGCGCGGAAACTAAACACCAATTTAACAATGACATTGAGAAATTACCCCAAAGTCCCCAAGGAATACTAAATATATAATTGAATTTCTACCCAAGGACGTTTGCGCTCGAAGCATTTCTCGTTGTCCCAAGACACACACAAAAAAAATACCTGAAGCATTCTCTGTTTCTTATTGAACGGGCATCTTCAAAGTTTGCTTCGAAATAATGATATGAGAACCATTCAACTCTGTATCAGAATGCTGGACATGTTTGAGATTGCTGTTTATATGTAATTTTATCACCTTATTATTAGCTTTATTCATTTAAAAAACAATATATATATATACAAGCGATTTAGAAGCATGGACATTTTGTAATAAAAAGCGTCAATTATTGGACTGGAAATGAAAGCCAATATAACAATTCACAAGGGCTGATATAACATGGGATATTTAATTTTGTCTCAGATTACCGAAGCCTGATGGAGGGGGGGGGGGGTGAATTAAGGAAGCCCCTCGTTCCGACTATCATAACCTGCATTCTCCATGCGTAAAATTTCCGGAATCCATCCAGTTATTAAAGAAAATTGATCAAATTATTGGGCCATACAGAAACGTCTGGGAGAATGGAATTATCGCGAGGGCTGAACCGACCCCAATTCTCAAGATGGGATGTGAGGCGATTGAGAAATACAATATCCGAATTTCGAGTAATCAAGAAAGGAATTCACGGATTTATTACTTGAAGAACCGTTTTTTTGTTGTTACTTGCAAGAATGTAGGGGAAAAAAAACATTCTCATTGTTGAAGTAACCAACTTACATCGTCTCACAGTCATGTTTACTACAAAAAACTTGTTTGTTAAGATGATCTTCCCAACAGGGGAACTGGGCAAAACTCCGCAAGGGGATAGAAACGCCAAGCTGGCAACAGACAATCTCTCTCTTACAAACATTGGTTTAACGTCTATGATTATGAATTGCACAAATCAATAAATTATGATTCAGTAACTGGACGTCAATACTTATTCTAGTCATTGTGAAATCAGCGGTTAGCTCGACAGGATTCGAACCCACAACCTTCTGATTGCAAGTCCTGCAGTCTAGCCACTCTTGAGCCATAGGTGGCAATCTTGCTTTTAAAACAAACAGGATGATAGTATTGGCCCGGATCTCACATCCCTGTCTGTATGGATTTCAGAATCATAGTTTGCTCGCAGATTTCCCTTAAAATATTGAAGTCTTCGACTCCCATGAGATGACACAGCGTGGCTGAACAATAACAGACTGACATTTACAAATTCTCTCCAGGAACATTATTCAAATCAGTGAATAAATTAGATTCACGCACAGCTAAAACTTTTGTGTTTCCTTCTGCAAATAAAATATACACCACACAACAATCCCTGACTCGTATATTAAAAAAACAACATCTGCATCACATTGGTAGTATTCAGTAAAAAGAGAAACAACCTCAATCTTCAACATTATTTACGCTGTACTTGGAGAAGACTCAACGTAATTAAACAGCCATTAATTATGCACGATGTTTTAACCCTGACATTATCAATGTTGATTAGGGGAAAGTGATGTCATGGCCGACGTCTTCTCGAATCTTGTCCATTTTGTTTAGTGCAAGTGGGAGTTGCCGACACCGTCGTCGCTTCGCTGTCAAAACACGACCAACCCCACAAGGCGTCTCTTTTCTTCTTTTAAGATTTCAACCCACGGAAGTTAAAATTGAACGTCTTAAACTGTAGTGTGAGAATGAAGGCGAGGCTAGTTTAAACAACCCCACATCAAAAAAATCAATACCCTCAGCACCTAGCAAATTCATATTAATAACAGGGGCAGTTTGATTTGATAAATACGTCTTGTAACAGGTGACTTGGACGGTAAGATTTGTTATGACAGTCAACACCATTTATTTTTACGATCGCACAGCGATGACTTCTTCAACTCGTAAAAATATTTCGGGGGAAATTTCGGAGGAGATGCAACAAAACCCAAACCACTGCACAGGACAAAATATTGATGCAGATTTTCTTGAATGAAGTTAAAAGTCTGTGTTCAAAAGCATTCGCATTAATTTTGTGTTTTGTAGAAACAAGCTAGACAACACAATGGCGGGATGTGTTTGGGCAGTTGTCCACGCGTCTGTACATTATGGGCACGGCCTTTTCAGGTTGTGCAGTATATGGATTTTTCTTGGCGGGATCTTAGTTGAAGGCAAGCGTATGAATATTAGCACGCGACGCGTACACTGTCGAGAATATATATCTCGACCTGGTGCAATTATTGTGAAACGTGGAGCATATGGCACGATGAATACGTGTGTATGGCTCGCCACGTTATGCTATGATAATGATGTCATTGATATATTTTGTGTACAATCCATATCGTGGAGGACCTATGCATGCACAAATCATCGTGAGAGGTGCGCTGTTTTAACGTCTGTACATAATTTTTTTTAAAGAAATCTGTCCCGAACCAATTTGGCTCATCAGGCCGGTGTTTATATCCGGCTTCCTTGACATTGAACGACTGAGGATATGTTTTTTTTATTCCCCCCTGGACAGGATGCAAGTCCATTGCAGAGTACTCCCCCAGCTCTCGCCGGTATCCATTTGTACTCCTGTGTGGAGAGAAGCAATTATGGTAAAGTGATTTGCTCAAGGACAAGTGTAGCGACTGACTAGGCCAGGATTCGAACCCCACATTCTGTATAAAGTCCGCCCTAGACCGCCCAGCCACCCCCGTATATGGTTTGGCATAAATTATCTCAAGGTCAGAATGGGGGAAATTCTCCTGGAACCAAAAGTCCTCACATAGTTTTACGAGGCAAAAGTAAGTTGAGTAGCCTACGTCTTTGTCACACAGTGTGAAGTCAGAATTGATGTGCTTATAAACGAAGTATTTTATTGCTTCGGTTTTGTTGTCAACAATAATGCCGCAACCTGTCGATAAATAACTCTCTACGTCCGTCGTATAGCTCTGCATGGTCCTTTGGTCATCCGTAATTCCACTCAAAACCATATCACGAATACAAGATGTGAAATTTGCAATAAACAAAATGTAATAAGTCGAATGGGGGGGAAAAAAGCCAGGCCGTGACTACATGCAATATTGAAACGTTCCGTCGAATTATATTAATATTTTTGCGGTGGTTTTAACATATCCCAGGCACCGTTTAAGTCAACGAAGCATGCAAACCGTGACAGCAAACACGGATATTAAAAGTCACATAAAACACGTAAAACCAAAACAAAACGGACACTACAGGAATAGATATAAAAAAAACTTAACTTGCAAATGAATCCGCTGGCATAGTCAATAAGTAAATACAAAATTCTAATCAAAAATAGACGGTGTCAATTTATTATCGAAATTCATGAAATGACAGAAATTGTCTCTCTGACGCTCAAACAACTTTCCATAACGACTAAAGACAAACAGGAGGTTTTAAAACTAATAACAGTTATTGAAACACAAATGATAATCTAACACTATGGATCATCAAATTATTTTTTAATAACTTGCACAAAGCAAGGGGGAAAAATGTGAAGGCAGAATTATTCCCCATAGGCTTAGATACAACAACAGTACATGGGGGAATGACAAGAGTGTGACGTCATGAGCTCGAGCGCAGGTAAACAGCACTTCCCGCAAACCAGGTGTGATTTTAATAAGTTATGACGGGATGCCATGGAAATATGGATGGACGATACTAAAGCTGAAAGTGCGGTTTCATTACCGGCTGTTTTTTTTTCGGTTTCAAACCGGAATTGTTTTTCTGTCAAACTTAAGCTAATAAAGAAAAATGAAAACCGTTCATGGGAAATGACAGGCGGGTATCGTGTTTGACAAAGGGGTAAATATTCCCTTACATTGATGACAATCTTGAAATAGCTTTTTTGAAGACTAAAAGAATCTCATATTAGTTATTTATCAAAACATTCAAAATATCGAAAGATTCAAAGAATGAAAGTACACTTTTTCTCTCATGCATCAAAACTATCTAAGGTCCTTTAAGCTCCAAGTTGACGTAATGTTTGATCAACTTTGTGTGGGAACAAAAGACAATTCTGAAAAATGTGGCTTAAAATAAATTTGTTTAAATTATTTAAAACTCAGACAGGTGTCTATAGATGGATTCCAATAGGCGTCATCGGCCGCCATCTTTGATGAATTGTGCACGCGAGAAGAGCTATCATTGGCTGAGTCGTGCGTAGCGCGTACATCCGTGCACTTTTCCATTGTTTTACATTAAAGATGGCGGTCAATGACGCGTATTGCAATCCATCTATATGAGGCCCCACGCCTCGAAGACACTTGGGGGAAACGATCACATGATGACATCTGTGACGTCATCAGTGGCAAAGATCGTGAGATATAATCGCACATTTTTATGCAAAGTTTTTTTTTCAAAAAGGAGCGTGGACTCATTTGCATATCAAAGTGCTTTCAGCCACCTGTAAACAATGGCCTCGTTCATGTGAAGACGCCTGCTCAAAAAAAAAAAAAAAAAAAAAAAAAAAAACACACCAGAATATATGTAGTTTATTACGTCATGTATGACGCGCAGGGATTGAATTTCTTCTTTTTTTAGTTTGAAGGCAATGATTTGAATAAAATTTGCAAAGAGTGCCGGACACAGTGAGACTATTTTAAAGTTCAGACCGGTTGGCTCACCCCGTTCGTGACAGGCAGAAATCCCATGACGGTATATTTTTTTGCAAATGTCACGAGTCTGTTTGGTTGTTTTTTAAGAGGGTCGGTAGGTGGAAAGGGGCTACATGTCTCCAATTTAAAGCGGATGTGGAAATTTAATCTGTGAAGAGAGGGGGGAGAGGGGAGATGGTAAAGGGACCGATCTGCACAATGCAAAACACATTGGTATCTTGTTTGTTTACAGAAGACAGACTATTCTTAGCTCAATTCGTGACTTACGGCTCGAGCTCAGACTATGTTTGATAATGATTATTACATTTTGATTTGTCAGTTTACAATACTGAGTTACGGGCCACAGTAAAACCGGGAATCAGTAATTAAAACAAAATATTTGTTTAAAACTAAAAGGTTTATTAATATAGAAATTATATTACATGAATGAATGGTTTTAATCAAACCTTTTAAAAATAGTTTTTATTGATGTCAACGTCCAAAACTGATTGCAATTATTGAACTTGCTGGTTATCGGTTTATGTTAAGGGCCTGGAAAATTAAATTGTGACCGAGTTGGGTTCCACTGAGCGACTTAAATAAACGACCGGTACATTGAAACGGGCTACATTGGAGAAAAATTACATAAATACATTAATGACCCGTAACCCTTAGCAGCCATTAATGAGATTAACGACCGGGGAACATTAAAAAACATGTTACATTTAAGAGATCTCTTCGTGGCCAGAATAAAGACCGGTACGATAGCGGCCGGATATATAAAGACTGGGTAACATTAACGACCGGGTAACATTAACGACTAGGTAACATTAACAACTGGGTAAAATTAAGGACTCGGTAACATTCACGACCGGGTAACATTAACGACTGAGTAACATTTAGTTAACGACAGGTAAACATTAACGACCGGGTAACATTACCGACCATGGTTACATTAACGACCGAGTAACATTAACGACCGGGTACCATTAACGACCGGGTAACACTAACGACTGGGTAACATACAAAATGGGTTATATAGACAAGTTATACATTATGACGTGAGTACATTGACGAACGGTAATATTAGTTGCCAGATTACATTAAAGACCGGGTTACATTAAAGAATTATTTACATTATAAAAAGCACTGAGTTGAACACTGAGTAAGGCGCCGCTTTACATCATCGAGCGTCTGCCCATGGAGAGAAACGAAAGACACATAAACATAATGAAACGAGATTATAGATACTAGGTCCGAATTTAGATTTAATTTTTCACTAGCTCAATTCGTATAGATTCCACAAAGTTATTAAGGTACTGCACGGATAAATCCCCACAAAAGATAAATGCTGGTTAATCTGTAACTACAAATTGAATTATTGTTTGGATCTTTACATTAGATCACGTCCATCAGCCATCATGTGCAAAGAATTACATGTTGTTCGTGCATTGTCCGTGGCATGTGGGAAAGTTTTTGTATTTTTTTTTTCGTTTAAAAAAATGACATCATCTGGCGAAGTTCGGTGGAAAAAGCTTTTGGCCAGAATCGGACCATATAACTTTAACATTAATACAGGGTTACTTAGAGCAAAGAGTGTTGCCATTCACCAAACTAAAAGCACACCTGAACAAGTGCGTTTTTTAGTACACCCACCCTCGAAGTCAGGGACAGATGACGTTTTATAACGGCTCAATAAAAATCGTCCTTCTGCTAAACACGGACATCTAACAGGTCTCGGATTTCACCCAGAATCCTTTGCTCGCCGATCATGCGCATTGGGGGGTAGGCTATTGACCAGTGATGTAACCAGGTATCAATGCTGGTGCCCCCTGGTTGTTTTGATCAGAGATGAACCGTCTACCCTTTCCAATAACGTGCTGATAGAGACACCTCTCTTATTAAACATCGCTCCCCGGCGGCCCTGGGAAGGTGGACAATTACTTATTAAATAACTATGTGTATTATGTCAGTGTTAGATCACAGCAGCCCGGGGGTGAGTTATGTGAATTACAGACTCCAAACAGGTTACCCCCCGGACCCGTGTTGTTGTTGTTGTTACTACATGGACATGACGTCATAGGTGTTTTGTTCAGGGACATTCATAACAGAAGTAACATGACAGGAGAGAGAGATATATTTTTTTCTCATGGTGAAATTTTACTATTCTTCTGAAGGACCGATTGCCAATTATAAAGAATTTTTTTCCCTATCTCAGCTCAATCAGAGAAAACAAAGGTGTTCTTTGTTGAAAACTTACATCATATCTAAACCTTCATACTCATACGTAATCATTGTAAATGTTCAAAACATTTTCTGAGTCGAGTCATCATCCGAAAGGTAACTTGGTTTATGTTGGCAATAAAAAAAAGCTGCAAATTCACGGGTTGGACTTGTTCAATAATTCAGGCACTGGGTCAATTTGTTACTCAACTATCGAACATCATTATGAGCTGATCCGGATCGGTTCAGAGGTGACCTGGATCCAAGGGGGACTGACCTCGGTCTCGTTGAAACAGACTCAATGGTCACGCTCTAGGAGCTCCCGGGTCAGAAATGACCCGTACTCCGGGTCCGGAAGGTGGGTTAAAAGGTCATGGGATTCCGGGTTCCGGAACTGGTTAAACTAAATGGAATTTTAACTCGGTATGTCAGTTTGACCCATTTTTTTAGAGTAATTTTGACAAAGATTCGGGTCAAACTGACCCAGAAATGGGTTAGGCCTCACGGGACCCCAAATCTGGGTCAATTCCGACCGGGAAGTTTTAGAGTGCAAAGTAACTTCGAACTCATGTTAAAAATTGATCCTGAATTTGGGTAAATTGCACGGTAACGCGGATTGAAAGTAATCCTGGGCCCGGATTCCGCGTCCAATTCGGATCCCAAAACACGAATCTTGTCTCAGGTGTCTGATCCTGAATCCCGTACAATTCAAACCCCGAATCCCGGAGCCCATCATAGTTAAACCGCGTAAACTGGAGGCAATCCGTCCTTATTCATTTCCCTATTTTAACTAGACGACTTGTATGGGGTTTCATGCCGTAATTGTGTTTTGTAGAGGACACTGGGCACTATGGTCAAAGCCATTCGCGAGGTGTTTGGCACGCGACTGCATGAAAACACCTTACGCAGTGATCGCTCAGGCAGCAATTCAAATGATATGTGGGTTTACAGATTGGATTAACGGTCATTCACAACCTACGGGGAAGTGTATAGCACACCTATCAGCGTTAATATAATTTGTCCCAGGTATACAGTAGTGGAGGCGAACAAACTGTCGCTTCGGGCAAGATCGATCAGCGAGCAATGCCGGGCTCAGAGCTAGTAAACACTTCAAAATGGAGAAGAAAAAAAATCTGTGTCCATCTTGCCACAATGTAGAAGAAACACAAGTTCTAACCCTTAACTCATATACCATAAGGTTTAGCGACAAAGAAAACTTATGCATGCATGATTCAAATTCAACATGGTGGAAAGAGCCTTCGTCGAGTTAATATCTGTAAATAAATCTACATTGTTAAAGGCAGTAGATACTTCTGGTATTTATTTATTTATTTATTTATTGCAACATCTTTATACAGGATAAAAAGATCAGCAAAAGCTGTTTTACATCAATGTCCTGTTATACATAAATGGTCAACATAAATAACACACTAGAACAAAAAAAGAATTACCCTGAGAGCTGCTGATAGTATCAAACATTGTGCGAAACGGCTCCCTCTGAAGTAAAGTAGAGTTTTTGAGAATGAGGGTTTTTCCCACTAAAACATTTGAATCTGAGAAAGGCTTCAGGCATGAAGTCTTTCCCATCAGGCATTTGAAAGCACACAACTCCATGCACCAAGGGTGTTTTTGCTTTCATTAATTTCTTGCAACTTGGATGACTAATCGAGCCAACATTTTGACAGGTTGGTTATTTTATGTTTTTATATGGTGGGATACACCAAGTGAGGATACCAGTCTTTGACAATTACCAAAAGTATATCCTGCCTTTAAAACGAAACAAAACATGGGTGTTGAAACTCATGGTTCACAGGAGCAGAAAGTTGAACTTTGCGTACCGGCTATATGAATAAAGACCACAAAGAGTATAGCGCGACAAATGTCAGTTAATAACACTTCAAGTCGAAATGTTTGTTAAAAAAAAAAAAAAAAACTAAGCCACAGTTTTAAACACTCTTAGAACTACAGGGTCAAAATTGACCCGGATTTCGGGTCCCAGGGGGGGGGGGGCTGACCCGGAAAGTAGTTAAACAATGCGTTTAAACTCGGATTCAGTTTGACCCCGTTTCACACTGACCCAGAAATTGGTCAGGCCCAATGGAACTCAGATCAGGACCTAGCTAGCAGGTGCATTAGATGTAAACATGATTGTGTGTAATAATTATAGAATCATTCACCGCACATCATTCTACTTTAGTTGTGACAGGAAAAAAACTGTACAACTGTGACAACAAACACTTCAAGTCAAAATGTCGTAACTCAATCAATTTTTTACGAAACCAATTTACACAAAAACGCGAGATTCCCTATAAATGAACGGATAGTTGGCGCATTTCTGACTGTGTATAAAACGTATTATGCAAACTCCAGTGTCTTAATGCATTTACATAAACACTATGAACTAGCACCGGGTGTCCGTAAACACTTGAAGTCAAACTTCATCTGAGACCGGTAACCAATTTATACGGAACGGGGAAACCTATACTAAGAACTAAACAGGTTTGACCATGTTCTGAAGGAACCGCATAGCGATCACGTTAAAACAAAAACACTGTTATAGAGCTGCACGAAATGCAGGCTCGAATAGTTCATGGATAGCACTGTGATCGTATTGGATTACCTTTCTCCGTGGTGAAGGACAAATACTGGAAATGCACTTGCTCATGATGACATCCGTTGGGAGTAGAAAATGTTTAAAAAACAAAAACAAAAACACAGCAAACAGAAAACAATCCAATTCCAGTTATCCAATAAGGGGGTCGTCCCAAATGATTGGCAGACACCGTGTTTACACCAAGCTGTCCGTTTCTATAGGTCATCATTTGGTATATTATTCTCCCCCAGGAATATCATGCACAAGGTAAACACCGATGTCCCCCTCCCCCTTTGCTCAACAACACATCGCCATCGTTCGACGGTTTGATAATTGGATCACGTAAAGACTTCTCGAGTTCTCGCAAAACGTCTACAATAATACCATTAGTGACATTTGGATTAAGACGATCAAGAGGGGATGGTAGCTAGATGAAGTAATAAGCACACTGTAAATAATTCCCTCTTTTTTTTACAATGGTTTACCTGCATGGTAATCTATAGTTGCCGAACAAACTACGCGTATCATAATAATTACGGGTATCATTAATAGTTAAGAGTATCGTCAAAAATTACGAGTATCGTAAACATAACCGATATCGTAAACATAACGGTAAGTTCAATCCATCAGACAAACGATATTCGATACGGTGTGTGCTGTCTTCTGAGATCGAGCGTAATGTTTACGGGTTTATTGTGCGCTTTTGTGTTACGTTAACCGTAAATTTTACGGTAATTGTTTGGCATTTATGCCGTCTAGTTTGCCTATACATGTTTGTTGATGTTGTTGCTTCTGCTGTTGTTGTTGTTGCTTCTGCTGTTGTTGTTGTTGTTGTTGCTTCTGCTGCTGTTGTTTGTTGTTGTTGTTGTTGTTGTTGTTGTTGTTGTTGTGTTGTTGTTGTGTGTTGTTGTTGTTGTTGTTGTTTTGTTGTTGTGTTGTTGTTGTCTGTTGCTTGTTGTTGTTGTTGTTTGTTTTGCTGTGCTGCTGCTGCTGTGTGTGTTGTTGTTGCTGTTGCTGTTGTGCTGTTGCTGTGTGTGCTGTTGCTGTGCTGTGTGCTGTGCTGTTGCTGTTGCTGTTGCTGTTGCTGTTGCTGTTGCTGTTGCTGTTGCTGTTGCTGTTGCGTTCTGTTGCTGTTGCTGTTGCTGTTGCTGTTGCTGTTGCTGTTGCTGTTGCTGTTGTGCTGTTGCTGTGTTGCTGTTGCTGTTGCTGTTGCTGTTGCTGTCTGTTGCTGTTGCTGTTGCTGTTGCTGTTGCTGTTGCTGTTGCTGTTGCTGTGGTTGCTGTTGCTGTTGCTGTTGTGCTGTTGTTGTTGTTGTTTTTGCTACTTCTGCTGCTGCTGCTTTGTGTTATAAAAAAACACTCGTACAGGAATTTTTGAAAGTTACGTGACAAGGAATCCGTTTTTATGCTAAATAAGAGTGAAGTAGTTCAAAACAAGCTGTGACGTGCACAAACCCCATTAAGCCCCGCAATGCACCACACGTTTGTTTGCCTGAAACTTAGTATTAAATCAATCCAATCTATTTCCTTGACGTGGTGGAGACGATAACATGGGTCTAATACGCTGTGGGATTCTATCATTCAAACGTCCATGAGCTAACACTGTAATAGGTAAAGACAATTATTCTCAGTTTATAAACGGCTTCAATCCTGATACAGATTGAAGAGTTGCTATACTAGTGAAGGAAAAAGATTTATACAAAAGCACCCAAGTAGATACTTGTTATTTGGATGGAGGATTGTTGGTCACGCGGCATTAATAATTATTCAAACCATTTCATGACCTACGTCATAAACTGTGCACTACCGGGCATTTTCGTCACACCCTTTGACTATATCACTCTTTAAATGACCACACCACGCGCGTGCGTGCGTTAAACAGCAGTACAATGTACATTTTGTTGATAGACTTTCCCCCATAAAAGATCTACTTGGATATTATATATAAACAGAAATGAATATTTAAGAGTGCAATGCTTGGAGAGAATATTTTCATTTGTAAATTATATTAAAATGCTCCATTCAACTCGGTTTTGCCTCGTCGAGTGGAATTGTTTTCTTATTTATTTATGGAACACTCCATCTTTCAACTCGTGAAAACATTCTCACCATTGCACTCAATATTTGTATACTATACAATGTTTTACAATAGTGGACTGTAAATCCTTTGCTACTCGACAGCCGCCGTTGAGGGCGTACACAGCTACGCACCCACTGCCCGATTTGCAAAGCTTTATGAGAAAGATAAATGCGACACTAATACGGCCTTCAATGTAAAACTTCAATAGCATGACGTCATATGGTTTCAGTGGACAGTGCCAAGTTTATGGACATTACAAACAGTCATTTATCTGACATTTAGTAAGTCCAAGCGGATCAACACCCACGATAAAGCTTAAAATCGCCTACTATAAACCATTCTTTTAAAACGTCAATGCGGTTAATTATTACTCAGGAGTATTATTGATACAGCATGTCTAGTACCAGTAATCACGACAAAATAGTATTCAGCGCAAAAGCAAAAACAAACAAGCCCCAAAGTTTATTGACAACACTTTTGTTGGTGACTAACCGCTGTCGAGTGCACGCATAAACCAAAGACTACGAGTACAGACTGGTGCTTTTGCTTGCACTGAATTTCAACGGTATGATCAGACAGGCATACGGGGTACAATACAAAGATGACCTAAAGACTTCAGATAGAAGAGAGTGAAGTGAAGGAGAAAGATGAGGGTAGGCCTCAGCAAGGAGATTGGAAAAGTCCTCATCGTCAGCTCGCTATTCCAAAGAAACCACGTCATGCCCGTAATCGCTCTGATTAAAACCAGTCAGAAAAACCAATCAGACTACTTTTATTTTCACTCATTTCCGTGAGATGGACAGTAACTTCACCTCCCCGATGAGTTGACTGTATTAGATTAAAGGCCAAGCTACTCGGATCAGAGCACCCGCTACATCGGACACTGTGAACTATTTCCAAGCTATGACTGTACTGGATAAACGTGACCTAGATCCCAAGCAACGGATTCCTAACTAGAACTCTCGTCCGTCAATAAGTCACAGTGCGTGAAGACGAGATCCCTTCTGCCACACGTGGGGAAAGCAACTGTCAAAAAACAACGTCAAGTCCGCTCAACAGCCCGTGGCCAACTGTAATTAAGCGGGAAATGGCTTCAGAACTTACATCACCCCCGCCTCTCAACTCGAAAAACATAAACAGAAAATATTCTCAATTACCTCGAATCGAGGAATTCCATGTCAGAATCTGTTTGCGTCCAGACTCCAGATCCGCGGTGATGATGAAGCCGATAATTAAAGCACAATCTGACATACTGATCGAGTTTTCGAAGCAGCGGTCTAAATACTGGAGGCCCTCATGTGCCGACACCGTCACCACACTGCTCTGATGAAGCCTGGGCCAGACCTAGAGACTTGGTTTCGGCAACAGCCGTTGTACTATCACCGTGGATTCTGTCTGGTGTTGTCGGATGGGATTGACTCGATGAACATGACATACAGTGTTCTAGAAGAAGGCAGGGAAATAGGGCCGATCATAACAAATCAGTCTCACAAGGTCCCCGGTTTCTTATTAGAGTCAGAGACAGAGAGCGCTTGTTATAGGTCTGGTCAACAGTTACCACCCACGTCACATGCGAGAGAAAAGGGAAGACGCGGCAATAATTCAACAAGGATCTCTAACCTCAAATCAATACGGATAGCCCTCTCTTTTCAAAGCCACAAAACATAATCAGAAATGAGTCTTCATTCTCACATTCGTGCTCTGCATCGTCGGCGCTGTGGAAACCACGGAGCTATAGGAGAAACCCAAGGTGCGGAACTGCAGTTTAATCATTTCATGCTGCAGTCGATTCATGGTTTAGACAAAGATCTGGACCATGAACACTGGTGACTCAGTCATGATGAAGATTCGTTAACTTCCATTTTAGACTTCTTCAAACAAGAAGTAAACAGAGCAAATTGAGGCCTTGTCCTGTAGGAATTAAACAGTTGAATAAATAATTGTCCTAGTCCGCGAGGGAAGGGAGTCGGCCTGTTTGTCTTAGCTCTTCGGAATTCAAATAGATTCAGGCTGGTTGGTTTGTGTACCGTTGTTTTGGATTGAGTTACCGCAAAGGAATCCCCAAGAATACAAAAAAAATCCAGCAAAATTTCCCAGGGGTGTTGATCTGATTCGATAATAATGGGCTGTGATTTAATAGATTAAATCATCGTTATCCAAGTCGGGATAAAATTGCGTTTCACACGTCATTTGGCCCAGTGTATGAAAGGAGTCCGAGTTTGCGGGGACCCGAGGGAGTTGGGGATAGATCCATCCCCCGTCTCTACGACTGATTTAACGGGCGGCCTGGTCCATCTGTCTCCCTCACTGGCTCTCATGTTTCTTCACAAACCCTACGTCATTCTCTGGGAAAAAAGTATCAAGTAATCTTTAAGAGCGAAGTTGTTAATCAATAATGGATCCCGAAAGTCACAATCTCCTGAAATTCTTCAGTTCTAATTTTTAATGCTTTTTTTATAATGGAATTATTCATTACAGCAGATAAAATATTAATGACCAACATCTGTAAGCGTGTTAGACGAGTTAACGAACGTCATCTTAGAAGTTCGAACTTCAAATGCACTTTCTGTTCTTAGAGATCACGTAACCTTTGTTTACTGAAAGAGTGACTTTGTACATTCAAGTGCATTTCCTGGCAGACAAGATACTTCACTGGTCAAATTTGAAATTTTACATTTTTGGGGGTCATAATTTCCACATGAATTGAAGCGTTATAAAAACAACAGCTGCAAATTTGGAGATGCGCCCTCTTTCATTTTTTTTTTTTAAATCAAAAGGTTGATAAAAAAATTTCTCCACAAAATTTCAGATTGTTTTCCTCCATTGGGCTGTGTACATATAACTGTGCATGCAAACCGTCCAGGCTCCGTGGCTCTTTTGTCCACATTGTGATGTCATAGGTTACAGTCATGGTCTACACTTTAACCAATCTTTATCTCGTGTAACTTCTCGTGCAAAATTCGCCCTCCAGCGAGGCTCGAGTTTACTCAACGAAGACCTAGGAGACTTTACGCAAAGGACATATTATGCAGACTCGTACAACCTTAAAGACGGACTAGATATTATTCGTTTAAATACAACAACAAGGACCAAATAAATAAGGAAAAAACCTCAGGAAAAACTAACCGCAACATTAGAACTAACCGCAACAAAAAGTACTTTTGAAACATCAACTATCGCCAGAGGTCATAATGGGCTCCTTGTTAGGTAAACATTCATCTGCGATGGCCATAACGCAACTTAATGGAGGTTAATCGTGCTCTAAAATCTAGTCACTTTGCGCACAACTGAGAAAAACAACAACACGTTGTGTAACCCACATTCTTATTGAAGATGAGTTATGAAAATTGAATAGTATCTCCACCTTGCCCTAACCTTAACCGCCTCGTCCATCAGCGTCAATTAACTCACGGTCTTCGAAGAACTAGTTGTTTATCCAAAATGTCACGGTCCCAGGGGACGACAGTCTTCCCCCAACAAACACTTTGACGTCTTATCTTCGCGCTAATAGCCATGGTCTACGGTTACAGATAATTCTTATTTCTCTGTCATCATCATCATAAATGGCCCCCTTTTGTTCGGAGGTGATTAAGCACACCGGCCTTTACGTGCAGAACGGGGGGATACCATCTTCGCATGGAGCGCCTATAGAAACGTCTTCATGGAGACGGATTCACCGCTTAGTACTGAGATGATATCAGCGGACCCGTTTGAGTCATTATGACGTCATTAAGACGTAAGAACTACGTGGCCTCTTTTACCAGGGTAGCGGTTAAGAGAAACGTGAGGAGAGAGAAAAAATGATACGGTTGTTAGAATGACAATGACAGACACAAAGAGTGTTCTGATGGTCGCAAACAACGCATTCGTGGTACGGCTATACATGTATACTAAGGACGGTTCAGCCGAAAAGGCCCAGATGGTTACAGCGAGTCGATGAAGGACTGTTCAAACAGCCAATTACGTTTGAGAAAACACAAACATGATTTGGATGTCGACTTGCACTCTGGGTTGGATATGCCCGTGAGCACGCACGTCTAATATTAATCTTCACATGTGTCTGTCTCATAATACACTTTGCCAATAAATTACTCAAGTTGTACTTTACTGAAGTCATACACTCCTAACTATACACGCGTACAGATCTCTACTTCGACAGCGGACGAGTTGGTAACGAGACGATTCAGAAAAAAAATGCAAAGTTGGTGATGAGTGCTCGACGCCTCCTGCTCTTTCCATCCCTCAAAAGCTCAAAACGTCGGATGTCAACTTCATCTTTGACTTTCTTTTTTTTAATATGACCGCCGTCCACCCCCCCTTGCTGTTTTCTTAAGACAAAATTAAAAGCCCTCAAACGTCTCCAGTGAATCGAGCCCATTTTTGATATATTTATCTTGTCGATTTAGCCATGGGTACGACTCCTCAGGGCGGATGAGAATCATATCCGATCGATTAAATACTCTTATTTAAAAAAAGAAGAAGATTAAATTCAGATCCATATGTTTTTGATTTTTTCCGGAGGGCAGATCCAGGGTTCCAGACAAGATTATTTACAGTCAATGAATCTTTTCATGATTGCTGGACTATGTTTCTTTAACAGGACTCATTTCAACGTGGGGGGATGAATCTAGGATGGTATTCTTATTATTTGTTGTCATGAGGTGGGTGTTTGAATAATGTACTTTTGAGCATTGTGTTCACAGACTGAAAGTAAACTAAACACTAACACCTGCACAATAGCAATCACCGTGCAAGACAGTACCCCCCCCCAACCAAACGCCCACTTTCTTCTCACTTTTGTCGAACTTGAGGACATCTCTACAATCGCCCGTTGTTTGGACCATTGGACTTAGTTTTTAGGTGACGTCTAAATTGGGTTGTAAACAAACTTGAACCGAGGACGTACTCGGTTCGTAAAATTACTAAAAAAATTACGTAAAAATCCCTTTTATTATTATTATTATTACAGCTTTCTGGTAATGAAACCAATGATGCCTCATATGTGAACTCAATCACTGTAGCTCGCAAGCCTGAGGAAACCTGTAAACAAAGGGTGCTTGCTATGTAAACCAGAAACACCGGGGTTAACCGTCCACTATCAATCCTAGTACACGGGACCTTCAACCTGCAGATTTCTGATTTGTGTAAAGCGGGGACCTTAGGACTATGTGGTTGATCTCTGTTGTTCTGTATTGTAACATTTAAACGAAGTCTCGTTGGTTATGTACACTCTAAAATCCTTCGGCGTGTTTCATCCGAGTTTGCTGGATTCAGTACTGCCAATCCAATCCAAATCAATTGAGTAAATGTGACCAAGAATACCAAACACCATACAGTTGATGCAATATGTGCATCTGTGTTAAATTACATCGTATAGATAAGAGTCGAACTGGGTTGCCTCTCGTCACCGGGCCACTCGATGGTCTAGGGTGACATCTGCTCTAGAATGCGCGGGGTTGTGGGTTCGAATCCCATCCGAGTATAGGAGCCAGTGAATTCGTAGCCGCAGGGATTCGGAAATCACCGAGTGTTCAATGCTTATAACATAAATATCGTTGCACGGTAAAACAGCCATACAGGTTTATTAGTATTAGTGTACAATTTGTCAGCCTGTGAGGTTAATGATGTCAAACGACTCACCTAAAGGACATCTGTAGCCAGCAGTCATAAGGAAAACGCACTGTTTGCACCAATCAATAACAATTGTTTTACATCTTCTTGAAGTTATTTTCTCTTCTGAGGGTCTGCAGATATCAATCGTTAAAAACATCTTATTAAAGAAAAAAAATAACTTCATCTCAAATGAATGGAACACAATTTCACTGCTAATGTGTCACCACGACAGGCAGGAAACACTCTTCTAGTGCAAGTATTTATTCTCATTTTGCAAAAAAAAAAAAACACCCAAAAACACAACAAAGAAGAAGAAAAAGCCGAAGAGGAAATATAAATAAAGCTTGACAAGATACAGGTCTTACAACCGATTAACTCAAAAGTCCACCTATGGCGTGACCATTCCCTTCAAAACAATTCTTTGAAAATATCAAACCTAAAACAAACAAACAAACGCGTCTAAGTGTACTCAACACATTGTATTAGACAAATATTATTGAAAACAAAGTTGGATATATATATTTTTTTTTTTCAAAGTTCCCCTTTGGTGTTGGACACGGAAGGGAGAGACAGAGACAACCCACCCCCAGGCAACACCCCCACCATAGAGGAAGTTGAACGCACTTGATCAGTCCATTACGACAGAAAGGGCATCCCTCATATTATGTCTCGCCATCAAAGCTGACGGCGGAATAAAGTATATGGAGAAGAAAAATGTCTCGGAGACAGGACGTCTTATGAGCATGAGCTGACGTCAACTCGGTCCTTGTCGTCAAGACGAAGGCTTCTTAAGTAATGATTATTATAGTGTATTTAGGAATTTGTTGTTTCCTCCTCACTAATGAATTGCTTAAAGTTCCGCACGGCCGCCATCATGGTTGTGTAAACTGCCTTAAGGGGAAATAATATAACTGAGTGCGTGAAAAGGAAGCATTCCACGCGCCCAGGTAGCTTTTCGGGTGTTGAATAATATCGCCAAGTGAATAACTACTTCGGGTGGATGCTGCTCCATGCTGATATCGTGGATTAGCCCGTGTCCGAATTGGTGGCTGTACAGTTGCAGCTACGGCTAGATTTCTGCATCATCATGCGTGGAAGTATATGACGTCCTTAGCAGCACCCTTAGCAATAGCCGTAGCCATAGCTGTAGCCATAGCTGTAGCCGCAAAATTGGATACGGCCATACATTTACATACTGTACATTTTTATTCAGTTACATTTGTATTAATACAATTCAAATACATTTTTCATTTTAAAGTTAAAATCAACAGAAAAGTAAAAACACATTCCTTAATAAGGGTGTATAAGATGGCGGTAAGGTTGAAGGTATTTTCAAGAAATTTGCCTCGTTTTAGCTTATTTATGCTTTATAGCTTGCAAAGTTTCAATCACAACACCAAGTTAACAATAGCTCTACCACTCCCGGAGGTAGGGGTAGGGGAAGGGGTAGGGGTGGGGGTAGGGTTAGGGTTAAGGTTAGGGTTTAACAAATACAAATTAGGTTTACCAGCTGAGAAACAGGGAACCAGTGGCAGCTACCCATAGACCGTGCATGGTTGTGGTTCGTGGTTTAGCTTCATACGTCTGTTTGGTTATATGCCTCGGTTTAAGCGAGAAGATGTCCAGGTATACCTATCAAGCTAAACCTCGTGGGATTATAAGGATGTCCACATCAACGGGAACTGCATGACTGTCAAATTTGTCAGCTACAGTCAAAAGTGTAAAAGAAATATTAATATTCACACCACGTCGTGTCTTGGGTAGTACAAGGTCATAGTTCATCATCCATAACATGGTAACCTCCGATGATTCTCTCTCAGCTATTAGTCTCCAACACTTATTGCAATACAGAGATACCAGTATTGATTTCAAATGCAGAGAGGTCGTGGAAGCAAACACTACATAACCCGGTTACGAAGACTAGCGTGAGCTAAAACTAATTCGATGACGGATTGAGTTAAAACATGGAAAACTTTTTTCATCGATCTATTACAAAATAGTGTTTGTGTTCATGGCAAATCGAGTCTTACAAAGTTGTTTCCGAATCCATCAAATTACATTTCCTGCCCCCAAATAACAAACCAATTCAATGCATAAACTAAAGACATCTTCCGTGCATGCTGGAAAAGCCCATTGGGCATTATTGAATAATACAAGCGATATACACGGCAGAGAAGAAGCTTGACTTTGTTACTTTGTGTCCGTAGATTTTACTTTTAGGTCTAAATAAAACCTACAGAATTGGCACAAAGTCCGCACACGTCATTGCGGTTTAGGTAATCGGCCACACTCTAGAAAAGAAGTGACCACCATTTTGTATAAAGAAGCTGAAGATAACTTCGAGTCAGGTAGAGCACTGTGTTTTTTAGTACCCATCACGTACGTATCTCGACGAACTTTTAGAGGAGCAAACAAGTTCAGGAGCGATTCTGCGAAAAGTAATTTAGTGGTGGAAAATCTTGGATCTTGTACGCTTGGTGGGACGACATGCAGGCCGCGTAATCACTCGTAGCTCCATGGTTTAACTGCATGGTAACATAATCACGCTAACTGCAAACTGGATGACCAAAAAAAAGTACAACCAGAAAATCCTTCATCAAACGTATCTAGGTTGTTTGAACGGATGACGTCATTGTCTTTCTACTGAATGGCCGTCTCGGGTAACCTGTTTTAACCCGACTGTGACCACTCAGGCCGTCTTCAAAGATCAGAGGGTGCTGGGAGAAGAAGGAATGGAGACTTTGAACTCGAATGATATTCAACATTGCGAGGTTACGAGAAGGACCTGCACTATCGTGGAGTGGAGTCGCGCGCAGCTGCTACATACCGGGAGGCTTGTGACGGGGGGTTGGGTATTTGTTCTAAAACTAACACCGTAATGGTTTGGTTCCATGATTACAATCAGGTGCCGTTACGATCATGCGGTTATGAACAGGTAGCCAGACAGTCATGATGCATGTGGGAGAAATATAGCCTGCCCGATATGGGGTAGAGGGTCCCCCACCCCCAATGTTCCCATACTATAACACACTATTTTCCTCTTGTAAAGAACTACCCCAAAAAAATTCCTCAAAAGAATTCCTGAGATTACAAGCACACAATGAAGACACAATAGGGGGGGGGGTACCCTCTGCCCCATATCGAGCACCAATTGTAGATAAATCAGCTGATCATTTTCAGCCGCTCCCCGCACGCCCCCCCCCTCCGAAAGAGGGTTCTTGTGTTTCTTATCACGAACCATATGTTTCAGTTCCCACCTGCCAGTTCCACAAAAACTATACTCCCTTGTGATACTTCCGTTCAAAAATGTTTATCAGGGACAGATATATAAAATTTGATAACCTTGACGAGTAAAATCCCATTAGTTTCAGGACAGGAGTTACCGCGAAATCACTTTATCCACCTGTCAGCCCAACTGGAACATTGTACCTGAGCGGAACCCGTATAAATGCGATCGATGCGACTAGCTGGAGCCATCTATTATCCAAACCACGTAGTAAATTCTGGGAATTCACTTATTTCTTATATGTTTTCCTGAAGCCTCGTTAGGAACGAAAAAAGCTTAATGCTGCGGTTTTTACGTTTTTTACATTAGGAGATAAACACTTCCACGCAAGATAGGTTATTTATAATCGAGTACTTTGTGAGAAAGTCAACATGTGAGGGCGTGCTATCCGGCCCGCCTACACTGCCCGTCCCCATCAATGGAAATAACAGGTTTAGTGTGTAGGATTTGAAACTTTGCATGGTGGAAGTATAGTCTTTGACATTTACCAAAAATATACCCTGCCTTTAAGATGCATTATGATATCCAGGTTTGTTTTCTTCTTCGTTTAGTCATAAAGTGAATTTGATTATTGGTATTATAATATTATTTTTCATAGTGTGGGTTGTGGAAGGATTGCAAGACAGACATTGAGAGGGAAAACAAAATCAATAACTAAAAACAAAACTATAAACAAAAAGATTTTAAAAATCCAATGGAAAAGTACATTTTGCATGGCTACCTGTTAATTGATACAATTTTTTAATAAAAAAAAAAAAAGCTTATAACAAGCCCAAACACAAACAACTTCACCGAAAGTTTAAGCATCTCAACCAAAGAGAGAGAAAGCCAACTATTTCCAGCACTGGTTTAACGCCCTTTGATGTATAATTTGCATATTGTCCAGCCATGTAATGGACCCTAACTGGCCGCAGGACGAACGCACCCCAAACCGGCTGCCGACATATGACGCACTAGAGACACTACACAAGAAACGGTCTTTACCGGTCCGGAGATATCCCTCCGTTTGCTCGACTAAAAGGTCTCACTTCATCTTACACTTCTCTACGAAAAAAGAGAGGAGTTTTATCAATTGCCGAAGGTTACTTCCTGTGCTTATTTTTATCTCGCAAACTATGGTCTTTAACGCGATGTGGGTGTGTATCGCGGCAAACAGGTGCTTCTCTTTACATTATCTGACACAGTCATAATGCATTCAATCAATCATTTTGCAAGTCTACAAGTTTCTGGCGCTTGTTGACATAAACTTTTCTCGGAAGATTGAGGATAACTTTAATAATGGACGAGAATTCAGTTTCATGATGTCATTCATGGTTTGTTTTTTCTAAAATCTTATGGACGAGAATTCAGTTTCATGATTTCATTCATGGGTTGTTTTCTCAAATCTGGCATTCCAGAAGAGAGAGAGAAAAAATTGTGACTCGGTTCTGTGGCTCGGTTGTGACTAGAACCACTGAAAATAAATGTTAATTTAATTTGGGAGACTGCTCCATTATATCGGAATATGACAACTCGAAGCAACCGTTCACCGGGTTAATAATAGGCAGGGGACTATGTGCATGTTCTATCGCACGAAACTGACAATTTTTGTTTCTCAAAATAAAATGTGACTTTTTTGTCTTGTGTTTTCCGTCGGCATACCACAAACGTGATGATCTTAACACTGTTGGTCGTCTGCTCTTTTGACAATCTTTTCTGTTTGTCTGGACGAGCAGTACGGCCGTCATTGAGTGTCGAGACTATCCTATTATTGTTTTAGTTTGTAAATTATTCACTTGCACTTAAAAAAGAAAATTGTATATCATCCTCTCCTTTTAGGGGATTTTTTGGAAATCAAATAAATAATCAGTCACAGACATAAGCAGCATTTGAATGGGTTTTAGCAGTATAGTGGCCACTGTCCGTAATACGAATCCCGCAAATGTTTGATACCGTGAGCTGTGGATATAAATGGTCACATGTTTGATGACGAGATAGTCATGTGGTCACCCCACCATGAATTTATTATAATAATGGCCGTGTTGCAAGAACGTGTCTTGAAACTATAGTGCCTGCAGTGATCCACTCCAAAAACTCATTGCTCAGAAATGACCCGGACTCCGCGTCCCGTATGGGGCCCAACACAATTTCGGGGTCGCTATGACCCGGGAGTCTTTGTCAAAATGACACAGAAATGGGTACGTCAGAGTGACGTATAGAATCCGAGTTAAAATCCCATTTTCTTAACCAGTTGCCGTAACCAGCCTGTTCCAGAAATAGCTCAGGCACCCTGGCACGGAATCTGGGTCAATTCCGCTGACCCTTGAGCTTTTAGAGTGTAGCATGGGCACAAGCGGTATAACATTGTAGATGTTTCAACCTTTTTCAAATCATTTTACTTATTCGAAGAAACTCTCTTGAGGTAGGACATCGATTTCGACCACGGTGCAGTGTCACCGCTCTGCCCACAATCATATCCATATAACCAGATGTGGGGCAACAGATCTACGGATCATAGTATGTATTTGCTTTTGTTGTCCCTTGCCCATCTCGGGGTATATTGTCTTGTATTTTGTTTTGTACTGTTATGGCAAATAATAATAATAATAATAATAATAATAACCAAACCGAGGCTGGAAGTAAAAAATAGTCAGGCCCCTTTTAAAGTACAATGTGGAAATCAATAGTGCCGACTGCAGCGAATACAAGGGACTAGAGGGAAAGGTAGCATGATTGAGGCCCTCGAGGGGGAACACAAGAAATCTGCATACCAAAACAGACATGGGGAGGAATATACGGAAAGTATTCCCGTTTTCTAAATATTATGCGTGTTTGCCGTCACTTCAGGCGGCCGTTAAAAAGAGCTCCGACTCCAATTGGCTCCCGAGGCTGCATATATCAACATGGAGGCCTGCCCCGGACAACGGGGTTCAACGGCAGCCACTGAAAAGTGACCAGCGTGTTTCGTCCACAAAGTACAGATTCTATTATTTATTTCAAAGCATGTTTAAACCACATTTACAACATATTTGGTAATTTTCAAAGAGTAGTGATACCCGCACTTTATGTGACCCAACATCTAAATGAAATAACAAACCTGTGAAATGTTAAGCTCAATCGGTCTTCGGAGTCATGAGAAAACAGTGGAAAACCGCATTATATGTTTTCACTGTTTTTAAACACCGGGTTTTGGACACGCGCGATGAAGACCAATATTGTTTTACTCATTTCCTAAAAACTATAGCATTTCAAGCAAAACTAGTTCAGGGGAAAGTTTCCACCATGACCCTCTTTATCCCTCCTACTCTCAGTGACTCTTGGCAACATTTTCCAGTGAGTTGACCAACCATTTGAAACCATTCGACTGCCAAGGTTGTGTACGGTGGCACAACTGTGCACAGAACAACTGTGTATACTGTGTACATAATGTACCCTCATGGTATCATATTATTGCAGGCTGGCATTGAATGGTCAGACAGCAAGGGGGTTATACCATGTATATTATGTGTACTTATCTGTGAACATTTATATTTTCAATCTTACCAATGTTGTACACACCCTTGTTTCCTTATTACAAGTCACCTTCTCGATTCAGATGCAGTAAAGCACTCACTAGAGCGTCAACCTGCAATATAGGACAGTCACCGTTCTCTTTCGTCAACACATTACAAATTAAATTATTACTTTAAAAACTGGATTAAACAATACTGTGTCCTTACCATTCAACTTGACTCGTATGTAATGAGAAACAAATACAGTTGATTTAAGGGTATAGCCTGCCACCCACCCAAACAAAATTTTAAATAATAAATAATCAGCAGACGTCTTTAATTTCAATTAAAAAATCCGCAGATGTAAGATACAGAAACAAGATTTGAACCATTTACAGCTGCATGCGGAAATTGCTATATTTTCCCCCAGTAAAGGTCTGCAAACTCCACATCTTGAAGACTGTATTAAAAGAAGCCCCCCCCCTAAAAAAAAAAGAAAAAAAACGTCATCATCATATTACTTTATTATTAGGACACAACCCCCAAGCTAAACGGTGTTTTATTGATAAAAACCGCTGTGCAATAAAAAATAAACTAGATGCATTTAGGCCGCATACGTGTCGACAATACAAGCCGGACAAAGCAGGGCCTGGACGAGTGGGAGGGCTACAATGGCGTTTGGCCCGGGAGAAAAACGTGATGTCTTGGGGCGGCTATGGGACAAATATTTATGCAGGATATCACCTACTCATCATACAAAACTATTCTGCAAGATGTTAAAGTGTCCTGTCGTATTGTTAAAGTTGATCACTGATAATTGATCAGTATTGATTGTGATTACCGACTGTCGAGAGTGTCTCGGTTGATATTGGCCAGCGAATGTGAGCGAGATCTTCTTGAAAATATGTTAAAATTAACAATATTTCACAAATCGCATCAGACAACCTTTTTTTGCCCACAAAGTGACTTTGAACACAACATTAGTGTAACTGACAAAAGATACTGTTCGCAGCGTAAAGACAAAAAGGGGGAATGCACCGTCCAAAAAAACAAAAAACAAAAAAACAAATTAAAAACAGCAACAAAGAAACATGGGGCCGGCGAATCAAATTTATAACAATTTGGACAGCTCGTCAATGACAAGCTCATACTCCAGAGAGTTACAATAAAGAGAGACTATATCGGTCGAGTCAAATCAATTTAGCTCCAGCTTCTACATTGCTCCGACCCAAAGCCCGTTTTGCCGTCGGCAAGATGGAATAGAACACCGAAGTCTTTAAAAGTAATTTCGAATGGCTCAAGGATTATTTTATTCTGAACACGAAGCCCTCGGCACAGTATCTCCCTTCGGTTGTACTCAGACTACCAGGGGCTGCTTTCTTTTTGATCTCCGCCATAAGGCACACACCCCCAACCCTCTGCTATCCAGGGTTCGGCGTCGAGTTGATATCTCCATTCTAAATAGCTTAACAGCCGCGCTCTTCTTCTATTTCAAACCATTACACGGCGGTGGGGACAGACCTTTCAACGCGTGGATGGATTCACATCAGGTTTTACCGAGTAAACAATGTCCAGTATATAATGCACACCGGATACCTATCCGACTGGGAAGAGGTCAGCAATCTACTATAAGCAACTTAACATTGATTCTTTGGTTGCATTTGAGGTATCATTTTATGTATTTGGCATTTGTTTTGGACGTTGGAGTAGCCACTGTGAAAGTCATTAGCGCGTTTTGTGTATTTTGGTATTTGTTTTGGACGTGGGGGTAGCCACTATGAAAGTCATTATAGCGCGTTTTATGTATTTTGGTATTTGTTTTGGACGTGGGAGTAGCCACTGTATGAAAGTCATTAGCGCGTTTTATGTATTTGGTATTTGTTTCGGACGTGGGGGTAGCCACTATGAAATTCATATTAGCTCATTTGATGTATTTGTTATTTGTTTTGGACCTGGGGGTAGTCACTATGAAAGTCACTTGGGCACAGATGATATTTCCTTTAAGCGGGGGGGGGGGGTGGTCGTAAAAGTTTTTAAACTGTTTACAGCATAATTACATTACGTGGGGGGAAACGAAGCAAAACTAAGGAACAACAACCAAATTAAATTGGTTTCTGGTTCAGGAATCCACAAGACGAATCACGGGAACGAATTGGCCACAACAGAGTCGAGATGTGTTTTTTCAGAAATGGTTTTTACAAGGCCTCCTGTGACGTTACTTCTTCACAAATCGAACCAAACATGGGTGATTGCGAAAACAAACAATGAGTGGATTCGCGTCCACGTTTAAAGTGTATATATTTCTTATTGCTCTAGAGAGGAGGAAAGTGCCATACTTTATACAGTTAGTAGAATAAATATTGATGTAAATTGTCCAAATACTAGTTTTCACTCTACGCGCTTGCGTAAGTCAACATCACCGAGCCCAATCCTCACCATTAAATTGATGGCGACCATTTTATGGGCAATGACTTCTCGATAAACATTTATGAACGATTGAAAAAACAAGTACTGAAAAAAAACGACTCTACAAATTTTGACTCTGAAAAAAAGATCTTCAAAATAAGGTTTTGGGGTTAGAAGCTGTCACCGTTCATGCAATGGGAATGATTTAAAATGAAATAAAATCAACTAAAACACACTGCTGAAAATAAAAAATAATTATCTGCATTTATTTTGACGTGGATGTTTTGACTTTAATTATAATTAAATGAAAAAGACACTGACAAACAATTGAAAATAAAATCAACAAAAACACAAGACTGACAATAAATTGGACCTAATTTAATTTTGATCAGGAAGTATTAATTAACTAATAAATAAAACTTAAAGGGCAAAAACAGAACAATGTGTTTGTTTACTGAGCCAATGGGATCCGTTTGAAGCGATATTAGCACGTTACCCGCCCCACCCCTTCCCCACTGATTTCAGAATCCGGCTTTACAGAGGAGCAAAAACCAAGCGAACAACTGTGTTTACTGCCACCAACGTCTCAAATCTGAAACCACGGTTTCGTGTTGTTTTGTTGTGCTTTGTGTTGTTGTTGTTGTTAGTTTTTTCTTTTTGGGGGTGTCGGAATAGGGGGAGTAATACTATAAACTAAACCATATCCTGTACAGTCCATGAATTGTCTTCATGATGGCGCCGGGAAGATTATACACACAAAAAACTTGACACTAGCTCAAATTTTCTAATAACACAATTTCCGAAGGTCAAATGTCAAGACACGCTTGCCGTCTGTAAGACGCTAGCAATCGTTCAGCAACAGCAATAGTTCCTGGTGCATAATTCAAGGTATTTCGATCCCAGTAAAGCCTCACAAGTCCTATTTACATTAACTTCTACATCTCTCCTGTCCTTGTTACATTTTTTACTTCAAACTGTGTGATCTCGAAGAACGAGCATTTCTCAACTGCAAGTGTGAAAAACAGAACAGTATTGATCCCGTTTTGGAATTGTAGCTGCGTTTGTAGCTAGGCAGACAGAGACACCACGGCAGTATTTAGAGACGTCCTCGAGAGATATTGCTCCGCGAGGATTTTTCCATCTCCTCTGGCTCAAGTCCCAGGTCTTTTCTCTTCTGTCTTCAACCTCCACGATTTACCCAAATTACCCTGGAGTATAATATTACTGGTGAGACTATCAGATAAAAGGGATAAGCGCTGAGATTTAAGGGATCAGAGAAATCGCCAATCTTTCTCGTCATCCCGACTGATTTATACAGAGAGATCCCTGGACACCAATTCCTTGAATGGTTATTTTTACAACTTCAAAAGGTCACTTCCTATAATAAAGAGGGAATTTGCATCCTGGGGAGCCGTTCAGCAAATATAACTTTCTATTGTGAACTGAATATCTAAAAGGTTGAAAGGGGAAATTATCAACAAATTATTGAGCTGATAAACAAAGAATTGTTTAAAAATAGACTTGGGTCAATATTTGGATTAGTCGTGCTCTACAGTCAAGACTTTTTTCCTAGATTTCGATGAAATCAGCATAAATAATTAATCAAACATTTACACACCATATGGATCCACTGCTCAGGAGCAATAACACAATTTGAGATGATCAACCGCTCCGGATAAAAACAACCGGAGCTGTTGATTGGCCGATTACGACAAACAAACCCGCTGTTTGATTTATCTACACCAATCATCAGCAGCGCGACATGGACTTAGTTTCTATTACAAACTCCAAGCATGCTCCTAGTTACCCATGTAACATATGGAGACACAATATAGTACAAAATGTAGGCATTAGTGTATCTACAGCAGTATATAAGAGTACGAGACATTTCTTTAAACTTTGACAACCAACTGAAGCCAATTTTGTAGGGGGGGGGCAGGGTATGGTTGTCTCTAATTGTGTGTTGGACGACCAGGAGGGGGTGGGGGTGGGGGAGGAGGAGGGGGGGGGGAGGGAACTGCATGTACGGAAACGGGGGAGGAGGTTGTTGGTAAGGGTAAGGTGCGTAGGGGGGAGGGGGTACGTGAGATGGGTGAGGTTGTTGGGAGGGGTAGGGGGCAAAGTGGGGAGGTTGATGTCCCTGGGGCGGTGGTGGGTTGGCAAACGGATTCCCGATCGGACCCTGCTGTTGCCATTGACTCCAATAATCAAAATCACCGTGGGGATGAACACCACTGGGATTACCTGAATACTGATCTGGATTAAGGGATAATCTCTGCTGATGAGGGGGCTTGGGAATGCCATGGTGCTTGCATCTGACCCGGTGGAGGCCCTTGGAACCGAGGGGCTCTTATCGGTGACTGAGACATACCCCTCCCCCTTGATGAATGAAACGGTGGGGCGTGACCTCCTCCCACGATCCCACCGTCCTCTCTGGTGATTGTTCGATTCTAAGATACAAAACAACAATAGATGTATTTTTTTCAGATTTATTGGATCAAGGGTGTGATCTGGCAAAGGTAAAAATCCTGACAGAAATGCAAAGTGGGCCTTGGTTTCCCCCTTTTTGTAGAGGATGAGACCAACTGGCTCTCCCAGGGTGACACTTAAAAAGGTTGTACAGACTTTTAACATGGGTCCATCATCACCAGCAAAAAATCATGACATTAAGATTTTGTTGTCCATTGGTGGCAACATTACTTCAACTTGAACAATGAAAATCCTGAAATTATACAAAAATCCTGAAGAATTAGAGTCCTGCAGCTGATTTCACGAAACTTTACGCAGCTGCTAAGTCCACTCGTGCAAGATTTCTTGTGACAGCGGTGCACAACTTACACAAGAAATGCTGCGCAAGTGGACTTTTATACAGTTGCAGAAAATTTCATGAAATCGGCGACTGGAGTATTACAAAAACACTTCAGATTTATTCATTGATTCCTCCCTCTGCACTCAGAGCATAACTAGCCAGTTGAAATTTGCACAATCAGGAAATGAAATCTGACTCAAATGAGAAGTGTAACGTATAAACCCTCCCTAATGAAACTTTACTCCGAAGCTACAAAATTGAATTTACACTTTATCTTAAGGTCACCGGGTGTTGATGTACAACAGCTCATTACCGTTTGGCGCGATCGGTCTTCTCTTTGTGAGATAATTGACAGCGATCCATCACGGCGGTCAAGTTGAACAAAAAAATCAAGTGCAACTGTGAATCAGTTACGGACTTACAGCCAGGTCAGGGAAAGGTCAATCTACCAAAGTGCATCTTACCATGGCAACGGGGATCCCGGCTTAATGAGACTTGATGTCTTAATGGCTGGTACTCAGTCGTTGACATGGCAACGCCCTGTGAGTTGTCTCCCCTGGATAAAGGAAATGAAAACACGTCATCAATTTCATCAAGATTAGCGGCGGGTTCTTGCAGTGGGGATATTTTAAGATTCCTCTTAAATTTGCAACTGTCACAAGATACTCTCGGTAACTTTAGTAAAATAAAGGAGACAAATTTGTTGTGTCATGACTTTTTGAAGACTTCTTTTTATTTCAAAAAGTTTTCAGTACAAAATTTTGTTGTGGTTTTTAAATGTTCTTAGGTCAGTGTTAATGTCTTACAATATTTTCTTTTCTCCATTCACTGCACCAATATCAAAGAAAATTGTAATTATGTATCTAGGGTGATATTGTAGTTTACACACAGAGTTTCAAACGGAAAGATCACATTCCATTCTCGGTTTACGATCGGGCTCGGCGATAATCACCAATCCAGATAGAAAAGCATCTCGGGTTTCAAGGTTTTAACTCGAGACGTAAGGATAGGACTGACTCAAGCATTAAAGGTCTTGGCCATCGTCGGCCCCCAGGCGAGGTCAAATTAATCAGCCAGTGATTATGCGACTCTTAACAACAAGATACATTGACCTGTTGACCTCTTTCACAAGATAGGTTGCATCCAAATGAAGCGACTTTGGCTATGGCTGTTGTAATGGCTATGGCTGATAGTCAATGGCTATGGCTGTCATCAATGGCTATGGCTATAGTCAATGGCTATGGCTTAGTCAATGGCTATGGCTGTAGTCAATGGCTATGGTTGTAGTCAATGGCTATGGCTGTAGTCAATGGCTTTGGCTGTAGCAATGGCTTGGCTTTGTCAATGGCTTTTGGCTGTAGGCAATGGCTATGGCTGTAGCCCATTTCAGCAATCCAGCCATAGCCACTGGCAAACCATTATTTCAGAAAACGCCTTATAAAGAGTTATTTTCTGTTTACTCTTTTAAAAAATTTACAATTTAAAATTAATAACTACGAAAATAATGCTTGGTTCGTAAAGTGCTTAATCTACAGGCATCTCATTGCGCTTATTATTTGAACGGCAAATAGCTAATTTATTTTGAATCATGAGACCTATTTATAGGGCAGGTCGTGGCTATGAGGTCAAGCTCAAGTTCTGGTATTTCTGATCTGCAGAGAGTGGGTTTGAGTCTTGACACTTGTGTCCTTAAGCAAGACACTTAACCATTAATGCTTCGTCCTTTGGATGGGACGTAAAGCTATATGTCCCGTGTGTTGTGTAATGCGCATAAAAGAACCCAGTTACGCTTATCGGGAAGAGAAGGGGTTTAAAACTATGGGGTGTTAGGAAAAGTTTCAAACTAAAAAACGCAACTAAGTACAAGACAGAAAGAAACAAATCAACTTCGGATGAAGTCTTGGAATGAATCAAGATTGAATGCAAAAAACAGACAAATGGTTTGATAGGGATGATGCCTTGTGTGCCAGGCGACACAACAATGTGAGTTGAGGTGAGGGTCTACCTTAGGTCTGGAGTCTTCCTCTTGCGTTTGTCAGCTTTCTTCTTGGCTCTGATGGCTCGCTCTTGTTCATCGTCGCTGAAGTCAAGGCACTCGTTCGGCGGTTCTTCATCATTTTCCCATTGATGCATCAGATCCTTCATCCTAGCAGATGTAAATTTATGCAAACAATACAAAACAGAAATAAATTGCTTTAACTAACCTTGAGACAGTCTGATCCGTTTGGTTCCATGAGAATTAGTGTTCTTATTGTATTCGGATGCAGGAAATACAACAAAGATGGTGACAGCATCTTGAAGGCTTTAGTCCCACAATCCTCTCAATATGGTGTCTCTCGGGACATTTGCTCAAGAGCAACATGGGCATTTTCCAAACCTAGGCTTGGGCTCTGGGTCAGGCTTGGGATCCGTCATCAATTTTGGAGTAGTGTGCATTTTGCACGAACGCAGGGTGCTTCAACATCTCTGAGCCAGAGCCAGAGACCAAGCCAAGATTTGAGAACAAAAAACCTAAATCTGAGGTCAATCTTTTCTTCATGAGAAATAAGATGCATCATGGGTACGCATCCCAACAGATAAAATGCCTGTGGCGTGTCGTGGCCGAGTGGTCTAGTTCACCGGACCCAAGCTCTGGTGTTGTCAGCATCAGAGTATCGGTTTGAATCCTAGTCATGACACTTGTGCCCTTGAGCAAGGCACTTAACCATAATTGCTTCGTAAAAAGTTGGGAAGGTAGTGCATTCTGCTCTACCAGCCAGGCTCCTTGTGGATGATACCCATGCATACATCCTTACAGACTGTTAAGGGGAAACCCTGTTGTGACAGTTGATTTATGTCGGCAGCCCAAATCAGTTAAGTGTAGCCCTCACCTTGAAGTGGCCGTCCGGCCTTGTGAGTTAGGTGATATTTCATGGAAAAAATTAAATAAATAAAACAAATAATACGCACTGTTGAAGTTTCTGCGTGAAGACGTAAGAGGTGATGTCTTGAACCCCAGGAGCAAAGAAGACAGGCATCTTCAGCTCGATCACAGTTTGTTGATGTCACTAGGACTGTTGAATCTGACAGTGTAGAGGGACACGGCACCGGACCAAACACTTCAAAAACCTACAGGGAAATATGAAAGGCATCACAGGAGCGATTGCAAATTGTGAAAAACAGCCGAGTCATATCGCCGTATGGTCAAAATCAGACGATCATTTCGCACCAAGAAAATATCAGCTGGAATAACCAAAATATTATTTTTGGTCGGGAAGGAAAACAAAAACAGCTCAAGTGAAATCTTTTGGGATAAACCCCCACCTTCCATCCCCTCTAGGCAGGCAGGGTTTGGATTATCCATAAACAACACTTTAAAGTAAGTTTGGAATTAAAATATTTGTGACCCAGACTCAAGATCAAAAAGTTGATGACAGTGCTACGCCAAATACGGCCTTTGACTAGCACTTTAATGTGACTGACTCTAATATGATCAAGGCCAAATTCCGTAAAGACAATCATGACAAAAGTTTGCTAAGGGCAAACAAAAACTTGCCAAGCAGATACACATTACCGGACAAACGTACAGCTAATATTATTGTAACTGGTACCCCGTTAATATTTTTCCTTAGCAAAAGAAACAAAAGCTAAGCAATTATTGGTTTTTGAAATTGGTTCAAGGTTGCTTACCACTCCGATTGCCTGTCTGTCTTCTCTGAATAAGACAGTGTCTATATCGACAGCCGTCGTATTGTGATCCGATTGAATTACAACTGGGACAAAAACAAATGTAACAAACGTGTTGAATATCCTGAAAATAATACTTTGGGGAGTGTTAGACTGGAAAAGCAATTTTGCAAATGGTGTGTTTGATTCATGTGACAAATCGTATCAAGGGGAAAATTGAAGCTCTAATTGAATTTTAAATTAATTAGCTGGTTAAAATCAGTACAGATAGATCAATGTCCACCTTCCTACTATCTGACCATTTAATATGATCCACTGGTTTTCAATGATAGATGGCTAATGGCTATACCTGCCTGCAATATGATATCATGTGTTTAATGCTTCTACAAAGTTCACAGTCAACCCTCCTACTGTCTGACCGTTCAATATTACCCACTGGTTTTGAATGATAGATAGCTCTAGCAGCCTGCAATAATGATATCATGTGGTGAATGCTTCTACACAGTACACATTCAACCCTCCTACTGTCTGACCATTCAATATTATTGACTGTTTTTGAACGATAGATGGCAAAATAGGGAGATTGCCAACATAGGGCTAGATAGAGCTCCGTTGGTAGAGCGCCGGCACGTTAATCCGGAGGTCGTTGGCTCAAATCCCGCTCTAGTCATTTTGTTTGTTTAACCCAAAATTATCTATAAAATATGTATGGGGTGTTATAAAACAAATATTGACTGCTTTAACTCAAGCTACGGTTAACACTACAACTCCCTAAGTAATCCCCGTTCTGTTTTCCCTCGGCTTCAGCCCAGGAAAATCGAGCGCGTCGAGGAATCACCTCAGGAGTCCCAGTTTGAACCATAGCACTCAATGTTCGCAGTCAATATTTGTATAATATTCTCACCAAGTTGACCGATGATGCTTGAAACTTCTCCAATTCGCTTCATCTCTTCACTGGATTCCAGAACAATGTCCACCAGCTCCACCTTGGGTAAATCCTTCAAAGGCAAAACAAAAATGAACAATTTGATAAACATTGAAAAACCAAAGACCACGTTAACCTAAATAGAAGTTGAAACACAAAGTCTTTAAAAGGAAATATGATGATAAATATCATGCTATTGTGTTGTTTTGTTTTGTACTCGTTTTTCCCCTTACTCTGTTGTTAATGCTCAGTGGCCTAGTGGTAAGAAATCTGCTCCAGAATGCAGAAGTCTTGGGTTTGAATCCAACATGACTAGTAATACCAGTATCAGCTCTCAGTGCTTCTCACCAAGTATGTTTTTATGGTTACAAATTTTTGAGTATTTACCAATCTATGACCCTAACTTTACAAGAAACCCTGAAAGGTTAAGAAAGTAAGAGCTTCTTATATCAGGTTTTTTCTGAGGGTTTCTACCAGGATTACGGAAAGACTTAAGGGCCAAAAAAAAAGTTGGTTTCCGATTACATGTCATTTAAAAATAGGGTCAGTAGGTCGGAAAGTTTTATTTGCGTTTTTTTAATTCGATTTGATTGACGATACGTCCACGATCGTTCATGTGTTGAGCGCAATCAACGAATTTGCACAACGAATTAGGCAAATTGCAGATTTGGCAGTTAATCTGCCCGACCTTGCAAATTGTGCACAATCTTCAGTTTGCGCTCTTAAGATTGGCAGTTCAAGCGCCCGTTTTTCACAAAAATTTGCGCAATCTGCAGATTGCGCAAACCCAAGGAATGCACTTCACACAGCGCCGTGTAAAACACGTGCGCGCTGCAATTGAATTGTGGGTATTTTTCGCTCGTAGTCTAGTCGTTGGACATCGCAGGCTCAAATCACGGAGATATTTGTAAATTCTTCTTGAATGTTCTGGTTTTTTATTTCAAATGTTGCCTAAAACATGGTAAGTTGGTAAAAGACAGACATTTTCTTCTAGGTAAAATAGGTTTTTGTTTTGTTTTTTTCGTTTTAAAAAATGGCTGAATAAAAAGTTTAGGGTCGCGGCTTAAAAACTAGGGTCAGTCGGGGAACCGGAAACAGAACCCTTTTTTTGGCCTTATGAAGCTGTGAAGCTACCTTGATGAGAAGCTCCTTGAAGGTAGATGGAGGTGGTGATAGACGACTTGGATGCTCATCATCACTATCAGTAGAAAAAACAAAAGGAGACGATGAGAAACTTAAAATCTCTAGAGGAATCGAATTAGAATCACTGAGGTTTTCGGTATGAAGAAGGTAGGCTGGAGCTTGAACTCACAAAGAGCTATGATTGATCTTAAGATGTGAGTCAGGTTGTATTACAAACTTGGGTGTGATCTCTAGCTACAGGGCAGTTACAGGTTGAATGGCTTCTGATGGCACCCCGAAAAAGTATTTGACAAAATAGGGAGACTGCCAACATTAGAACTAGATAGCTCAGTTGGTAGAGCCCTGGCATCTAGAGGCGCAGGTTCAAATCCCTCTGTCAATTTTTCTTGGTTCAACCCAAAATCAATCTTAATTTATACTACTACTAGGCAAAATGTGATGTTACACTATGGGGATATTGACATCTTAAAGATGAATCTCAGTGTTTTGTGAAATCGAGCATGTTGATTTTATGGCCTGTGTTATTTGGGGCTCTCACAGACACAGTGGTGTTGCATACCTATCTGCTCTTTTCAGCTTAAAATACATATGTTTTTTGAGAAAGTTGAATCCAATATGGAAAAAAGAGCTTTGTGTTGAAAGACTGAAGCTCTGGCCATTATTTTATTATTTCTATTTACCTGTCAATGACACCTTTATAGCGTGGGTGCTCATCATCATCAGAACTTGAAGAATCCTCATCACTACTTGAGTCTGACGAGCTGGAGTCCTCTTCACTTTCACTTTCATCCTCTGATGACGACGACGAAGAGGAAGATGAGGAGCTGTTGGTGTCTTTTCGGTTTCTTCAAGTTGCATCTTAATTTCAACGACTACGTTTTCCTCTTTAACTGTGGCAGTATCGGGAGAGTTTTGTGATCGGCTAACACAACTTGACAAGGCCTGGTTAATATTGTCACTGATGTTGGTAAAACTATCTCCTTTACTGTCTGTTTCACACACTGGTGACTTAAGATCTGTGAGAGTTGGCGCGACATCCAGCGTGGTGCACTGTTTGGATTCTAAGATGCAGGCATGAGTGTCTTGAGCCTCTTGTTTGATTCCCGTCTTGTTATCACATCCTGGAATGAGGTCTTGATGCGACTGATGAACTTGGTCTTCTTCATCCATCTCCATTTTGTCTTTATCTTCAAGATCACACACTGGCGACTTTGCATCTGTGAGAGTTGGCGCGACATCCAGTGTGGTGCACTGTTTGGATTCTAAGATGCAGGCATGAGTGTCTTGAGCCTCTTGTTTGATTCCTGTCTTGTTATCACACCCTGGAATTGGAATGACGTCTTGATGTGATTGATGAACTTGGTCATCTTCATCCATCTCCATTTTGTCTTTATCTTCAAGAAAAATGAGTAGGTTAAAACAGAAAATTATAAATTATCAATTCATTTTGTAGTTCTTGCTTCAACCATCAAATCAATTTAAAGTTTCAGTAGTTTTCCCAAATCAAAATAATCAAGCTATTGTGTTTTTTATGGAAGATGATTGGCATTTAAGTTGATTGAAGTGATATGGTCCCCATAGCATGAGGAGGGAGGCAGGAGTAGTGATAAAGGCTGACCATTCACCAACAATTTTCTAAAGTGCACAATACCAGGCCTGGAATTGCACCTTTGACAGGGCGAGGCCATTTTCATTTGCAAAGGGCACTTCCATTGGAAAACCTTAAAGTTTATGGGAAACTTATCTATATTACTTTACTTATCCCTCTCACTCCAGATAATAAAAGTTAGGAGCATGGCTAGAGCATAGATACCTACACATTAGACTCAGACAGTTGCGATAGTCGTAACCCTCCATCCATCCTCCCGATGGTCGGAGACCGAAGCGTTACGAGTCATGCAATGCAAAAAATCAACAAAATTGCAATTTCGACTATTTTTGTTAGACTAGTCACCAGATTTGCCAGATTTTTACCACTTTCAAAAAACATGACACACATTCAATGTGTAATGGAGGATGGAGGGTTACGAATACGATTATCGCAACTCTCATCATTCTAGAGCATGACGCTCTCTTTCCCTGCATGCTGGGAGCTCAATATGGAAAAGATTTAAAGAAGGTCTAACTAACCAAGTAAAATTTAAAATGTTCAAGGTCGTGAACACATTTAAAAAAGATTTTACAGTAAATATACAAATTAAGCGCACTTGACTGTGTCCCTCTGCCCTGTCTGTAAAGTGGATTACTGTAATGCAATCGCTCTTTAGTTTTAAATTTATACAAAGTTCCACAACAACAAGTTGTTTTAAACAGCCCACACACTACTTCAACTTGCCTGGCTGTTTTGGTTCTAGCTAGCTGTCAAATGTCAAGTTGTCTGAGAATGAATTGAATTTAAAAAATGCATGACTTAGCTTGTTCAATCAATACTGTCTTGCAACAAAATTTAAACTTACAAGAAATCCTGGTTTGCAGCTGTTTTTCCGTAGCACCGCTGCAGTTAAAACATTCATACACTGTGCTTCGTACACTGGCATACAACTACATACAAGCACGTGCATTTTTTTTGTAAACGGCATGTGAAGAGTGCACACTGGTCTCGTCTCCTAACCAAAATATATATTTTGTATCAAGTTTTAAGAGCAGAACCAGACTGTATAGATGACTGGACATAACAAGGTAACTGAGGGCGCACTACAACATTTTCTCGTAATCTTGTCGTACGGAACAAAAAAAATATTATGCAAAAAGTTGAAACATTTCCACGGCTACCCCAAAATATTATCATACCAGTATTCTCAAAATACTGCATAATCCGTTGTTTGGCTACCGAAACTTCAAAAAATCTGACGATACTGTTCGAGAATTTTAGAAAAATAATAATTTACTTTGTTTGCGGGCAATTGGCATGGCCAGGTATGAAAATGGAGAGCAGTGAAATAATATATTTTTTTTAAATTGTCTATTGAGCCCTACTAAATACACCGTGACTTAACAAGCCCAGCTACCTTCGGATATCTTCCTTACTAAGTTTATAACTTTCTAAAAAACACATATATCCCAGTATTTTTTTTTAAATTTAAAGAACTGTTCTCTTTTGCTGTTTTGTTTTGAAGTTTGTGCTGCCTTCTGGAGCAAGATGAATTATAGAAATTCCAAGTAACTAAAAAATTCATCGAGTTGAAACTTGTGTTGTTCATGTTTTTATTGTTATCATTGGCATGGTTAAACTTTTTCCCTCATGATTTTTTTTTAAAAATTGATCTTAATTGAGTTAAAAGGCATTTGCAATCAATGAAAGTGCACATAAAGTTCACGGGCGAATTAAAACTCATTTCTACATCACAAGGAAAACAAGAAGGAACATCATTAGAAACCGCATGAATTAGCTAAGTACACGTGTATACTCGGAGAAAATTTACTAAACAGATCAACCATTAGGGCGTGACTTATCCCAAAATATAATTTGACCTTAAAAAATAACCTTTGGGCTCAGAAGGCAAACACAGACTCCTTTGTCATGTAAACGACGTCGTCACTCTCACCGACCTCCAAAAGGTACCCTAGTCATAGAGGTAACAAAGGGCAAGGGTATTGTTATGCTAATAAGACGTTCACCTGTGTGGTTTTGGGATGGTTTGTACACGTGTACAAAGCAGACAGGGGTGCTTCAAATCGGGTGCAACTTTCCCTCACCGTCCACTGGCCTAAAACATTGCCTCTCCTACAGTCGTTTCACCATCATCTTGCAGCTGAGCAGTTCCTTGTTGATCAGGATCATGGCGAGACTTTCCTTGGTGGTGTCTTTGGTTGTTGTCTTGATGATGAGAACGTCACAGGGAAGAAATACCGGTGCTACCTAGACTGGGAGGCGTCCAAAGGATACGTCTTGTACTGCCCGTGCTCAGGTAAACTTCAAAACAAACTGCCTATTTATTATTCTTCTGCATTCTTGAAATAAAAAATGTATCTAGATATACAGTCGAAACCTGTACTTTCTGTGGACAATAGTAGACATTATTAATTAATTGGTATTACAAAATAAATTATTACTATTACAGTTAATCCTTGAAATTAAACAATCTGAAAGTAAGTTTTCTGTGGGTGTGACCACTGAAGGCGTACTTTGAATATCATTGTACATTGAGGTTTTATATTAAATCTACTGAAAAAATCGTTGCTATTTTACTCGTCCCCCGTAAAAGATTGGGGACTTGACAACAAAATTGTTATATTTTGACTTGTGCTTTAAGTTTCGAAATAATGTTGGTGTTGTTGTGGAATGCTTGTTTACAAATTGTTGGGCCATCCAAGTATTCCCAAGCTATAGGGGTAACCAATAAAGCAATACAGCAATATTGTGCTTTTATAATGGAATTGTTTTGTCATAATTTAGGTCGGTTTACGGGCCAGGTGGAACAGTTCCTGGGTACCCTGCAATTTTCAAAAGCCGTGGGTCGAATTCTGGTCGCACACCCTTTATCAATTACCCATGCGGTCGGAAAGACCGTCACGATCATTTTGGAGTTCAAGTTCCTATCCACATGGATCGAAATGTAAGGATTTTGTCTACGGTTAATGCAGGAAAATTGAACATTTTATATCAACAAGATATGAATATTCATTTTTTTTAGTGTTGACATACAGTCTTGTATGAGGCGCTTGCACTCTAAAAACTCACCCGGGTCAGAATTGACTCGGATTCCGGATCCCAGTGGGCCTGATTTCCGGACGGTCAGGCTGACCCGGAACATAGTTAAAAATGGGATTTGACTCAGATTCTTTTTTGAGTTTGACCTGATTCTGGGTCAATTTTTGACAGAGATTTCGGGTCATACTGACCCCAAAACGGGTCAGACCCCACTGGACCCGATCCGGGTAAGTTCTTATCCTGAAGTTTTTAGAGTGTATACATAAATGCAGTTTCTGAAACACGGCAATCTCATTCATGAACTGTTCCACCTCCAGGTATATAAAAAAAAAAAATGGCAAACAAAATAATTCTCGTTCGGATGGAGCTGCCCATTCGCGAATCGTTACCTTATCTGTTGTCATCTTTGTTTTGTCTCAACGGGCCAAATTTTCATTGTCATCCTTTTATACAGGTCGATTTGGTAACCAGGTGGAACAGTTCATGGGAGCGTTGCTTTTTGCATCCAAGGTTGACCGAGTCTTGGTCATCCCTCCGTTTATTTCATACCCAAGTGCACTTCAAGAAAAACCGAAAAATGTAAGATTTTGTACTGTTGCATTTTTCATATTAAAATAAATAAAAACATCTTGTTCACAATAAATGTTCTGGAAGATCTAAACAGAAAACGGATGACATTATTTGAATGCTACAAACTTCTCTTTTTAAGCAATATATATTTTACAATATTTGAGTGATGCTGTTTTTAGTAACTTTGTTTGCTTTTGAAAAAAGAGAGACTGATGAAACATTGATAAAAAAAAGGACAAAAACAACACTACATGACAAAACATGGTAACAATATTTCTTGTTTACTTTATGTCTAGGCCTATCTCCCATTTGATGACTACTTTGAGATGGAGGAAATCAAGAAATATTACCCCGACGTGATCACCATGGAAACCTTCATGACAGAATTGGCGCCACTTTACTGGAAAGAGGGAAACAGGTTCGCGTACTGTGCGAGCGGACTGGCAGACAACAACGACGGCAAATGCACACGGGTAATGGGGGAAAACAAAATCATTTTCAGAAATAAAACTCTCAGAGATTACGAAAGGAATTTAACTCAAACGCACTAAGCCAGCTTATAAATGAAAACAATAATAGGCATGAAGGTGTCTTACTAAAGCAGTTTCTTCTGTAAAAAAAAATGTGTATAAAAGCTTTTTTTCAGCACTGAGTAGCAATTTGACAATAGGCATTTGTGCCACCATGGCTTACTGTCAATATTATCTTTGACATCAGACATTAATAATCGACCAACGTTGATTTTTTTAATAATATCGATCAGGTCTTTTCAGAACCATACAAAAATATTTTTTAGAGACCTTAATTAATAACACATGGTGTCACTACCTTTTAGTTTCAATATTGTTGTACAGCCATTTAAATTTTCAAACCATGCCTATATTGATTCGGACAAGTATCAAGTTAAAGTTTGAAATTTAAATAATTATTTTTTACAAATTATTTCTCACAGGAGGGCAATCCGTTCCGTACATTCTGGGATGACCAGGGTATCACCTTTGACGAGAGCACGGTGTGGAGAACAGAAACCACTAGCCTTCATTACAACATAGACGTGCCGGAAACTGCCAATGAGTGGAAAAAAGAGTAAGGAATCCAGAGTTATCAAATCTCAAGCAAACTGAGAAGAAAAAAATCTTCGATAATCATTTATTTCAGAATTTGTATAAAAATATCTTTAGAGTGAATTATTTTGGGTGATGTTTGTAATCTGAAGCATGATTTTTTTAAGTAGGATTTGAAACTTTGCATGATGAAGATACAATCTAGTGAGGTTTGCAGAGACACCATGTAATAAATCACTTTATGGGCTGTGGTGGTTCTGTGAGAAGAACCAGTGGTTCATACAACTCGACGACGTTTCCATCAGTATGCTCAACTCTGATCGTCTTCAGGAGAATTACAAAAAATACATAATTTCGTTTTCCTCATTGTTATAGATTTCCTGCCTCTGAGCACCCCGTCCTCGCCTTGATGACCGCACCTACCTACACCCCAATCAGTCTCAAGACAGAGGGTCTCCAGCATTATCTCAAGTTTAAAAGCATCATCAGTGAGCCAGCCGACAGCTTCATCGAGAACAAACTCCAAAGACCCTACTGGGGTCTGCATCTTAGAAATGGTGCTGACTGGGTAAGGAGGATGATCTCGGATAAACTAACTTTTAAGTCTTGGTCCCAGACGAGTAACTAATTAATACAGTATCGGATGCATTCAGCTAGTCAGACTTATCATGTGTGCAGCCATCTTGTTTTTGAATTTCTTCAAATTAAATTAATATGACCAAACCGAGGCTGGAATGAATAAAAAAGGAGCTTGTAATTAAGAAACGAGAATCAGATTACCCATTGTCAATAATATGCATGGAATGAGAAAAGGAGAAAATGCTATACAGTATTAAAGCTGTCTCCAATTAGCAACTGCGGCTACGGATGTGGCTTGATCGTCACGTGCAATGAAGCATAATGAGGCCCACAGAAACAGCCGCAGCCGTAGCCACAACGGCCTATGAAATCAAGGTCATATTTTTAAAGTAGTTTCCCAGTGTCCTTATTTCCACATGGATTTCTCTATTTTTTCTCCCAAATCAGAGCCGTACTTGTGAGCTTGCCAAGGACTACCCTC
Source organism: Pycnopodia helianthoides (assembly GCA_032158295.1). Classification (NCBI taxonomy): domain Eukaryota; kingdom Metazoa; phylum Echinodermata; class Asteroidea; order Forcipulatida; family Asteriidae; genus Pycnopodia; species Pycnopodia helianthoides. The sequence continues at coordinate 12,876,966 of CM063261.1, forward strand.
ACCTCCTCAGCTCACGCCAATGTACCCGGGAGGAGGACGACTCCGTTACCAAGGAGATGTGCATCCACTCAGAGGAGGAAGTCATCTCAGACATCAGGTCTCAGATCTATCTGGCTGAGCAGACAGACGTGGAATTGCCCAAGACCATCTTTGTAGCTACTGATCACGTGGCGATGGAGGAAGAACTACAGGCAGCATTCCCGGATGTAAGATCTCATCATTTATACAGATTGTTTACGTCAATATTGTTCAACATGGTTTTTGAGTTCTTTTCCCTAGAACGATCTCAAAACTTTCAAAGACTATTTTATTTTTCAAGGGAGGTACTTCATAACATCAGCTTGGGGCAAATAATTTACTCACACAGTAAAATTGTTTATGATACAATATTTTAATATTTTGTTTGTTTGATTTTGTTCCAATGGTAGATCGATATTGTCGCGTGGGGTCCGGACCTGGACCAGATGGACCTGTACATCCTCAACCAAGCCGACCACGTGATCCTGAACTGCGTATCGGCGTTCAGCGCCTACGTCAAACGCGATCGTGACGTCAACGAAAGATCCGTTTCATTTTTCGGATACATGGAGCCGCATAAAAAACTCCCCATAGTCAAGAGATCTCCTTATCACGAAGAATTGTGAAGAACTTTTTGAAAGTCTGTAATAAAAACAATTGTTCGTGCTCAAGTGGGAACTTTTTCTATCTAAATAATGAGAATAAAGTTTGAAATGGTGACCAAACAAATTAAACCAGCAAACAAACACTGCGCATCGGGCCAACTCAAACAAAATTAGTCGCAAGTAATAAGATTGTTGTATGCCATTTGAATTTCATGCCGTAGTATTTTGTACTTTTATATTTGTTTTGTACTTCTTACAATTTGTACCAATTTTGGTTTATCTTTGTAACAACTCGTCCTTGTTTGGAATAAAATGAAATTTTTTCTAGATTTGTGTTTATTCAGTCATCAGTTTTCCAGGCAGATACAAATGTCAAAAATATGCTTTAACAACAATTTCTCTCATCGTTTGCATAGATATGAAGTTACTGAAACATAAGCCCTATATATAGGTCTTCCTATACAAAATGGCCCGTGAAAAAAAATTCAAACGAAGCAAGTATTTATGTTCTTTTTGAGTTCGATGCACTATTTAATAATCATTGCTGCACGCGAACCGACTTAATGCTTATAGGGTTTAATGCTTATTAAGTGTTTAAAAATGTGGTTTTCAAAATGAAATAAATAAATAAATACAAAAATTGAAATCAAAGTATTATGTGAGCGGATCAAACAATTTGTGGGCAGTACATAAGTTTTAAACATCAATAGGCCAGAAATGGCCCCGTACGTCCATAACAACATGATTTTGAAAATAACTGTGCTTTCCTAAAATACTTCAACACATCTAAATATTGCTTATTCATTTTCGAATAATTATACTCTGTCTTAAAAGTAAAGACATGCAACGAATAAAGCCGTTTCGTTGGATTATATGAGATTTTTACAGGACTACTTTTTGTATCTATGTGGGCCTACTTTCGGCAGCTGGGAGATTTTGTATTTTTGTACCTAACCTCACTCAATTCAAGCTTATCAATATTTAAGGCAAACAATAAAAATTGTAAAAAGTGTCAACGAAGTTGTGTATCAATTATTTTACTATCTAATTATTTCATTACAAATAGGGCCTATGGTGCTGCGGTCTAAAAGTGAAAATCTTACCACTAGAGTTGCCCTTAAAGGAATTAACATTACAGAATTGGTTTTTGCTAACAAAACAGTTGCTGTCAGTGTAAGCACTTTTGTAATCCACATATACATAAACTGACAAACCTGTAGAAGTTTGAGATCGATCGGCCATCTGGATCACGAGAAAATAGTGAAAAACCGATTACACATTTGCATGAAATCATATATAAATTCAACAAATGAATAAAAACGCTCACTGAGCGATAAGTTACTCCAATCGGAAAATTAGTTTATTCATTTCTCATCAAATATGGCATTCCAGACAGAAATATTTTAAGGGATGTTTTCTACTATCATCATCATTAGACCGTGTAAGTTTTATGTAAATCTGTGATCAAAAAGTATATTTTACAAGTTTTTTTCTTACCAATTCTGTAATAACGTTCCTTTAATCTTTCTGAGCTAGCCAGCCTGACCACTTGAAGAAAACTCACTGGTCCTGAGGTGATTTAAGTAGCATTTGGCATGAACACACGTACCTCTAAAAACTGATGGGTGAATTAGATGCATATTTAGCATCATACAAGAAATGTGCATTGAAAAACAATGCTCTCTTTTGTTTCCCTTTGGGAAAACACCCCCTTTCCCACATCCGTCGCTACGCCCACTCCTCTGCTGAGTTTAAAGCCCACGTCACACACAGTGTGTGGATGGAAACAACGTTTGTCGCTGATGCCCTGACCTCAACCGTACTGACACCTTGCTGGTGACGCCAAAGTTGACGCCGCGCACCAGTCAATTCTACGAACAACATGGCGGACACAACGATCGACGAAAGCAACGTGGTTGCCGATCTGAACGAGACATTAAATGAAACTATAGCCAATGCTACCACAAAAATCCCAGCTACCCCGGAGGGTATGGCTATTGCCTACGGGGGGCTGGTGATCATGGCTCTATTGCCCATCTTCTTCGGTGCTTTTAGATCGGTTAAATATCAGAAAGAACAGAAGGTAAGTGCAACAGCTGTTTCGCTTTGTGGTGGTGAATGTGATCGTTTGTGTTTACCGGCGGTGAGGCCTGAAAGAATACAACAATGGCACTGCTGCCGGCCGTTTTACAAAACGAGGAAGATCTAATGGTGGAGGAGGAAGTTCAGTCGTAAAAAAAGATAGTATTACCATCATCGTCATGATGTTTTCATGATGTTTTAAAGTTTTTTGTATTATTAATTTTTTGTTATTTTATATTTGTTAGTTCTAATTAAATAATAATCCCAAATCAGATAAATGTCACTTTCATCTCGACAATACTTTGTGGTTCGAGGTGGCAGTCGTAAGTTACGTAACTCTCAATCCTTTGAAATATGTATTTCACTCTGCGACCCTCGGTAGGATGGGGTGGGGGGTGTTGCATTTACACTAAAAAGATAGGGCCCAAAATGAACACTGGGGTCACTGGACCGCGGGCCTGAGGCCAGTTATTTTAGCATCAGGCCAGTAAACTGGACAAGTCCGACCGATTTTGTTCAAATGATGACTTTCCGTTTCAGTCTGATAAATATCTTTCAATCCTGTTAAGTATTGAAGAATACTTACCCATGATACAAAGCAGATAAATCTTCTCTTAGTGCTTGTTCAAATTAAAACATTTCAAATGTTAAGCTATGTAGGTATAGGTCAAAACTGCGTAGGTTTAATCTATGGTTTAATGCCCAGATATAAATCTGGTCTAGTAAACAGTTTGACTTTGAGCTACAAGCCCTGCAGTCTTGTTTGTGGATTTCCTCTCCAAACTCGAGCCCTGGGTTACGATTATCACAACCATACATTTAACATTTAAGGCCATGTCAAGGGAGAAGTACATCATGTCAATCAAGATTTGAACTAAAGCCATTCATTTTTGGCATTGCACCAGTTACCATGGATAGGAAAGGTGGAGGTCAATGCTTTCAGGTTTTCTTGGAATTATTATTTTTTCACTCTAAGATTTTTTTTATCACCCTCCGCAGGAGAATGGGGAAGTCCCGGAAATCATGTCAGAAAAAGATGCAGCCATGTTCCCACTTATCGCAAGTGCAACATTATTTGGAATCTACGTAGTTTTCCAGGCAAGTATGACACAGTTTGATGGGGATCAAGAAGATGTAAGTTTTCCTTTGGATGAACGGAAGTAGAAAAGAAAAAGTAGTGTGAGGTGCTTTTTTTACTTATTTTTAATGACCAAATAAATGTCCAGCATAGCTCAATTATCCTGCTGTGCTAGTGACTGTTGTCATAAAGCCCTTTTAACCCTCCTACAGTTCGGAAGATTTTCAAGTGAGTTGACCAACCGTTTGAAACCATTCAACTGCCACAGTTGTGTATGGTGGCACAACTGTGCACAGAACTAACTGTGTACTGTGTAGATGCATTCCCTCATGGTATCATATTGCAGGCTGGCATAGCTTACCTATCATTCAAAACCGCAGTGAATGGTATTGAATGGTCAGACAGCAGGAGGGTTAATGCCTTAATGTCAATCTCTTTTACTGTATAGATTTTCTCCAAGGAGTACATCAATTTGTTGTTGACCGTTTACTTCTTCTTTCTGGGGGTCTTGGCTCTTGCTCATATATTCAGGTGAGTACATTACATCGGTAAATCCAGAATGGTTAACCCCCTAACCCCATGGCGTGTCGTGGCCGAGCGGATAAGAGCACCAGACTCAAGCTCTGGTGTTTCTGTTCAGCAGAGTGTGGGTTCGAGTCCCAGTCGTGACACTTGTGTCCTTAAGCAAGACACTTAACCATTATTGCTTCGTCCTTCGGATGGGATGTAAAGCTGTTGGTCCCCTGTGTTGTGTAATGCACGTAAAAGAACCCAGTGCACTTATCGAAAAGAGAAGGGGTTCGCCCCGGTGTTCCTGGTTTGATTGGCAGCATATTGCGCCACAGCACCTTGTAAAACCATTACATTGTGCTATGTAAAGGAATAGGTCTCAAACTTCAAAAAGTAGCTCCACACCTTGCAGGAAAATACTGACTGTTGAAGCGCCTTGAGCGTCACTGAGTGACGGATATGAGCGCTATATAAGAAGCCACTATTATTATTAAATTATTTTTTTTTCAGGGAAGGCAGTGTTCTCCCTCAAAGGGAGGGTACCTTAGGTAATTACTCCAAAATTTAATGACCATGTATTACTTAGTAAGAACAGAGAGCAAGGTAAGAAGTACTGCAGCTGTTGATAATGTGTAACATTCTGAGAAACGATTCCCTTCAAAGGAATGCGGTCTTAGAGAGAGGGATTCGAAAACATTTCAACTGAGAAACATTTCTGCATGTTTGCGAGACTGTTTGACGTGGTTTAGTCGGTGAGCGTGCAGTTTGTGATAACTGTGCGATGACATAACATCCACTGACTTCAACTGCCTGTTTGCATATCGCGTTCAATCTTTGGTAGAATTTGAATCGAATCTAGCTTCAGGACCCTTTCTTACATTTGAGGATATTTGGCCATGAGATGGTCTATTAAGTCACCTTAGGAGTAGTCCACTCTACAATGTTCAGATTGCTTCCCAAAGGCACTTCAAGACTCGCATGATTACAGTGTTGGAAGGGTCCCTACGGTTACAGGCTCCTTAGGCAGACTAATAAATCAACAAGCTTTTTTTACAAGTCCCACAGGCTTGTCTGTGAAATCGTTGCGGACAAACCCTGACTGAAGCACCAAGTGCGAAATAAACAAAACACTTGATCATATATCTTGGAAGTTCAGTTTATTACAGAGAGTTAAATTATCTTTGAAATGAATATTCTTGACAGTCCTGTGATGCGGAAATAAACCAACACTTGATCAGTATTATCTTGAAGTTCATTTTATTTACAGAGAGTTAAATTATCTTTGAAATGAATATTCTTGACAGTCCTGTGAGCGGAATAAACCAAACACTTTGATCAGTATACTTGAAGTTCAGTTTATTTACAGAGAGTTAATTATCTTGAAATGAATATCTTGACAGTCTGTGATGCGAGCTTCTACGCAGCGTTCCCAAATGAGTCGTATCATCTCATATTCACAAGAGGAAAAGCGGACAAGAAGGAAGGTGTGTAGTGCCCCGCCCTCCCCCCTCCCTCCCCCTCCCTCGGTGACTGATCTAGGGTTAGGCCAAGGGTTAGAATTGCAAAAATACATCAGGGGTGTCGGAACATAGGGGTGTCGGAACATAGGGGTGTCGGAACATAGGGTGTCGGAACATAGGGTGTCGGAACATAGGGGTGTCGGAACATAGGGGTGTCGGAACATAGGGGTGTTGGAACGTACAGGTGTCGTAACATAGGGGTGTCGGAACGTACAGGTGTCGGAACATGGGGGTGTCGGAACATAGGGGTGTCGGAACATAGGGGTGTCGGAACATAGGGGTGTCGGAACATAGGGGTGTCGGAACATAAGGGTGTTGGAACATAGGGGTGTCGGAACATAGGGTGTCGGAACATAGGGGTGTCGGAACGTACAGGTGTCGGAACATAGGGGTGTCGGAACATAGGGGTGTCGAACATAGGGGTGTCGGAACGTACAGGTGTCGTAACATAGGGTGTCGGAACATAGGGGTGTCCGGAACATAGGGTTGTCGGAACATAGGGTGTCGCAACTTAGGGGTGTCGGAACATAGGGTGTCGGAACATAGGGGTGTCGGAACGTACAGGTTCGTAACATAGGGGTGTCGGAACATGGGTGTGTAACCCTCCCTCCACTAAATAAAGTCCACAAGGATGGGTTGTTCTCACTTCTCTAGTTTCCTCGTCTGAACTCAAAAATCCTCACTAGAACTGGGAACACCAAGATCTTCATACTGTTACTGATAAGGGACATCTGCTCCAAAAGAGATGGCCCTCCCAGGGTTCTGCTCAGGATTTTTTGAGTGGTGGAAAAATGTTCCCCAGGAAACCATTGTGTGATGGATCAGTTACACGGTAGATCATATAAATAGACTCAAACCAAAGAAGTACTCCAAATTTATGGCTGTTGATACAATTTTTTTTCAACTGGTAAATACGCAATTTTACATTTCGTTAAAACCTTTGACAGGAAATTGCAAGTTTAATATAACAATTTTTAAAATGTGTGGCGGTCGGAAACAGAAAATACTGCCAGTGGTGGTTGGGGAAATCTTGAGTGCCGGGCGAGTTTTCCGGCACCAACCACTGTGGGTAGAACCCTGCCCTCCCAACTCATAATAATAATAATAATGCATTTATAATGCGCCATCTATCTAGTGTACAAGACCCTATTCCGAGGCGCAGAACAAAAAACAAGAAAATATAAGCAGCAAAAGAGAAATATAGAATACAAAGACAATTGGAATAATTATTTGGAATAATCACTCTGCAAAGCAGAGAGTTGGAGAAGAGAGTTTTAATTATTTGATCAACATGATTTGTTTCTGTTTGTATCTGCCCACAGATTTAATGAACTATGAGTTTGACAACAAGGATCTAGTGTGCCTCGGACTGGCCAGTTTGTTTGGTGTCTGGTACCTGATGAAAAAGGTACATAATCCACATCATTACAGGGTTATAGAGTGACAGACTCGCCCGTTATCTGTGGTCGTATCCCAAATTGGCGGCTACGGCTTGATCGCCGCGCCATCATGCGTTGAAGTATAGAACTCCTTAGCAACAGTCATAGCCATAGCCGCTGATTCGGATACTTGGACTTCACAAGCGTGGGATTTCACGGAATTTTCCTGATTTCAGGATTTATCTAAAATCTCCTTGAGCCTTCAAATATCCTTGTAAGATAAAAAGCAGACACCAAAGGGAGAAAGATATTGTGTCCAAACCTGTAGTTTTGTATTTCTGGTGATGCACAGAGTCTGTAATTGTGTAAACCTCCTGAACTGTAGCATCTGGCATTTCTTGGTCTAGAATAAGCGGAAATCCAGGCCCATGCCAATCTTTCAGGAATTTTCTCCTTTTGGCTACCAAATCTCATCCCCGGTCACGTTCAAGCCCTGCAGTATCTTGGTGCTTGGATGTGGACTCTTTGGTCAGTAATTAATGGATCTTTATTTTTGTTTTCAGCACTGGGTTGCCAATAACATCTTTGGCCTAGCGTTCGCCTTGAATGGAGTGGAATTCCTGCAGCTCAACACCGTTATGACTGGATGTATACTGCTAGGGGGCCTGTTCATCTACGATATATTCTGGGTGTTTGGCACCAACGTCATGGTGACTGTTGCCAAGTCATTCGAAGCTCCAATCAAATGTTAGTATAGCTCTCGGTTCCAGGATAGAAGTAAGAACCAAGACGATAGCCACATTGATAAGGTTCCCTTTTTTCTGAATGAGCTTTAAAAAAGCTTGGGTATTTCAAACACATAATCAGATTAGAAAGAAAACCTGACTTGGTCACAGTTTTTATGTTTGCTCTTAAAAAAATCACCCACAAGAGTCATGGAAAAAGAAATCCACTGGCAACTATGTGTGAAATAAAGGGGCTTGTGGTGGAAATTTTGCATAAATGCTTTGTGTTTGTTGTTTGTCTTTCTAGTGGTTTTCCCACAAGATATCCTGGAGAGGGGCTTGGAGGCCCACAACTTTGCCATGTTGGGTCTCGGAGACATAGTCATTCCTGGGATATTTATTGCTCTTCTACTTCGCTACGATGTAAGGTAAGTCGGATGATTGCTCCCCCCACAACCGATCCGCCCACTCGCCCAACCCCAACAAAGAAACTTCTTACTGTTTTTAAGATGGGACTTTTTTCCATTCTCAACCGTTTTTGCTGATGGTTTATTGCAGTAAAGGAAAGACGAGTCGCATCTACTTCACGGCGAGCTTCTTGGCCTACATCTTGGGTCTGCTGACCACCATCGGTATCATGCACTTCTTCAAGCATGCCCAGCCAGCTTTGCTGTACCTGGTACCCGCCTGCATCGGGGTACCGATGATTGTAGCGCTCATACGAGGAGAGATCATGGACGTCCTCAAGTAAGTGACAAAGAGATGGCAGCCATTTTGAAATTCTTGTGTACACACATTGCGTTGATCGTAGTAATAGAAACTGTAGTAAAGATCAAAGCTCCACAACCAAAGTAGATTCATACATCACTTGGTGAGAGATTCCTCCAGCTGAAACATCAGGTCTTGAGAACAGAGAATCCCCAGCTTTTGTCTTTGGATTGTCCTTACAATTCACAATTGTTTGAATTGACGAAAATAGAATTGGCTGTTGCAAACTGCTTACCAGCCAAAAGGGACTATAGTATAATTGCAAGAAGTAGTTAATGGCCTGACATTTCCACCCTAGCAGATTCTTTCTTGAAAGCCCTAATGACAACACAACACAACACACATAAACGGGTATACTGGTGTCACAGAAGCTGTTTAGTGGAAAGAAATGAAAAGAGAGAGAGGCTGAAAGCACACAGAAAAAGCAAGGGGTGAACAATGAAGAAGAAGACCGGGGAGGGGGGGGGGTAGAGGGAAGGTGCTCTTTAACCACAAGAGGTTGGCAACACAAAAGAACATTTTGTTCTTGTTTTGACAAAGTTATCTGTGATTTCCATGAACATTTTTTGTTTATTCGGTCACCAATTTTCCAGGCAGATACACCTATCAAAAATATACTTAAGAAAGCTTCCCCATCACAGTTTCTTATATTCTTATACGTTTGCGTAGATATGAAGATAATCCAACGAAGGATAAGGGCGACGAAAAGGACACCAAGGCAACGGATGGAGACGAGGACAAGACGAGCAGCAAAGACAGTGAACCCAAGAAATCCAAGTAACCTGACCTGGGTATGACCTCGGGAATGTTGACCTTGAGATCACAATATGACCTGAAGCACAAACAAACGCATCCATGTACAATCCTGACTTTTTGACCCTTTGGATTAGCTTCAGAAATTACTGAGAGTCATGGCCTGACCTCATGGATGACCTGGGCTCGATTTCACAAAAGAGCTAAGATGGATCTTAACTGCAAATCACTCTTTAATTGCTAAGCAAAGTGTGATGTCACAATACAAATCACTATGGTGATATTGACATCTCATCTTAAGATGAGTTTGAAAGGCCAAAATGAATTTCATGTTAGGGATAATAAAGTCAATTGAATTTATTTGAAATTGAAGACTAATCTTAGCGCTTTGTGAAATCAGCCCTCGTTTTCGTAACTCGCCCTTATGGTTTAACTTGACCTCTGGGTTGACCCAAGTATAACTAAGAGTGTGATATAATAAAGCTTCTATTTATAGTGTTGCAACAGTAATGTATCTCTGCTTCCTTGACTAAATTTGATTGTCGCTGGGTAATTTGTTTTCAGTAATCTTAAAGACTAACACATGGTTAACCCTCCTACTCTTGTTCAAATTTTCCAGTGAGTTGTCCAACCACTTGAAGCCATTCAACTGCAAAGGCTGTGTATGGTGGAACAAATGTGCACAGAACTAACTTTGTATGTACATAGTGAGGTTGGAAGGAAATAGTCAGGTCTCCAATAATATTGTACCATAAAGGTTGTGGCACATGGGGAGCCAGACAAAGATGTCTGCCTTGTGGAACACAGAATACAGCTGCTTGGCACAGTCCAAGTATTCTTAGTGCTCAGCATGGCCCAGAAAAATATTGCTTACCAGAAACTGGCTACCAGCCAACCTTCCATAAAGTTTACATTGTTGCGACTGGTACCCCACTCATTTTTTGCTTAGCAAGGAAATGTGTTAAGCAGTATTTTCTGCTAAACAGCTTTATGAAATTGGGTCCAGGTTGTAGCTTGGGTTTATTGTCGCCCTGGTAGGTTGGGTGTCTCCATTACCAGGGTTTGTTGGAATTGTAGATGAGATAACTAGCGTAGTGACAAGTAGTTGTTTTTCTTTTTTTCGGTATTTTCCCCCCGACAGTCGGATTGTAGTTTTCTTTTAGATGCAAGACAGTTTCTGTTCTATTTCGAGTGTGCTGTAATTTCTAACATACACACAAAGAGAACTTGATGGTGTTTTTATTTTCTCGGAGTTCGACTCAAGAGGGCTGTTTGAAAATGTTTGTTCTTTTTTTTCTTCTAATGTAAATCGCCACTACCTTGCTGACATTGCATGATGTCATTTTCCTGCAAATTTGACGAACCGCAATTCTCAGTAATTAATTATATTTGAAACAGTTCTCAGTAATAATTATATTTGAAACAATTCTCAGTAATTAATTATATTTGAAACAATTCTCAGTAATTAATTATATTTGAAAGGAGTGTTACTCTTTCCAATTGGTCTTTGTATTCTGCAAAGTTTGGAAAAAAAACAAGTTAAATGTAAGGTCACAAAAAAACAAATTTAATTTGAAAAATTATCCTGGTGCTCAAGAAACTTCAACTGTGTTGTCTTTGTTGAATTATGTCCTACAACTTAGTCGGTGCCCTTTGAGGGTAAAATGAGGTTGTTTTCAAATAGCAGCAGCACAGGTAACATGACATGGAGGTGGGAATCCAACCGAGGTCAACAGGGTACAAACTTTCACTCCGACTTAAAAGTTTTGAGCGTATTCTGAAGTTAAAGTGTTGTTTTTCTTCTTCACTGGTTAAGGCATAGTGTGTGGGAACCAAAGGTTCAAAACAATCTTGAATACCCACGTGACTTATGAATTTAGAATTCATCCAACCATCTATAATAAATTTTTAAATATATTTATTGTTGCACACTAACTAAAAACTGTAGATGTATACCTAACAAAGTGCACTGTAAAAGCTGTTAAAAGTAACCGAACAAATTCAAGGGAACTACTGTATTTTATGAAGTAGGACTTGCTGCAATTTGGCAGATTTTTAAATCTTCATTTTGGTTGACTAAAACAAAAAGCAAGTGGGCCTTTGGTGAGCTTGTTTGATGGGTTCTAATGTGTTTATGGGCCAGCATGGAAAGGTCAAGAAACTGCATTTATTTTCATCAATATTCTTTTAGGATGTTTAAATACGTTACCACGACAGGTTTAAAAAAAAAAAAATCTCCAATAATTGATAAAATATAATAAATCTTTTGGTGAGCAGTCCGCAAACTAGGGGCAAACTAACATCCTCATAGTCTTCATCAAACGGTTTATTTGCTAGTAAAGTTTATTCTTGAATTAATTAAAGCTTAAAGGAACATTACAGAATTGGTTTTGCTAACAAAACAGTTGCTGGCAGTGTAAGCACTTTATGTAATCCACCATATACATAAATTGAGAAACCTGTAGAAGTTTGAGATCGATCGGCCATCTGGGTCACGAGAAAATAGTGAAAAACCGATTACACATTTGCATGAAATCATATAGATTCAACAAATGAATAAAACGCTCACTGAGCGATAAACTTGAATCGGAAAATTAGTTTATTCTTTTCTCATCAAATATGTCATTTCAGACAGAAATATTTCAAGGGATGTTTTCTACTATCATCATCATTAGACCGTGTAAGTTTTAAAGTAAATCTGTGATCAAAAAGTATATTTTACAAGTTTTTTTCTTGCCAATTCTGTAATGTTCCTTTAATGATCTCTGTCGTATTTATGCGTTTCATGTGTTTAACGTTGCTGATTTCAGCATGATAGTGCATTCAAATAAATGTGCATTCCGTGTACAAAATGTAGTAGCTAATGGAAGTATTTTATGTGAATTTTATTTGTGTAGCTCAAACAAATTATGCTTCAACAAAATATGAGAACACTCTGGAACCGATGGAGCTGTCTTATTTTAATTATAAAGAGAAGGGTTACAAAACTGAATTTGCTAAAATTAGGCAAATCGATGGAATTGTCACTGTTGAACGTCATTAAAGATGATTTATCCACTTCCAGACAGAGAACTCTTTCAAAAAGTTGTTCTAAAACTCAAAAACTTGAATTTTAAAGGCCGTTTCTGATCCTTTCGAAAACTTTCTAAAATCGTGTAAAATTACCTTCTTATTGTGAAATGAGAACCAACCGCGGGTAGTTTTTCATTGTTTTTGAACACAACCATGCATTCCCAAAGTGAATGATGGGGTTGGGATGGGAACTTGTAATATAAAAGCTAAGGCTTTTCCTTTTCACACAATGTTCAATAAGTTCTGGATTTAACAAAGAAAAATGACATGAGGGGACTTGCACCTTTGACCTCCGGACCAACGTGCCAGCGCTCGACCAACTGGGCCATCTCTAGCCCTATAATGGCGGTCTCCCTATGTTGTCAGTATCTTTGTTCGGGGTGCCAGTCAGAAGCCATTTAACCTATAACTGTCGTACAGCCAGGGATCACACCCAAGTTTATGATACAATGTTCAATAAGAAGTAAACAAAGATTGTATTAAAAAAAAAAAATCGGTTTGCATAAAGGCCGTAAACAAAAAAACACGAATGAAAAGTTTCGTCTCTCTACCGCTCAAAAATTTCCAGAGATCTGTCCTTGGGTTGCAGTTGAATTCGTGTGTTCTCTCATGGGAAGCCTCTCATGTATTATAGAACGGTTGTCAGTACATGTTACATACAAGAAGGTTTTATTGATAACATTAACTACGTCAACCAAATCACCAATCGATAACTAGCTGACCCAAGACCCTACCGACAAAAAGAATTAATCGATTCGGTGTCCCATGGCCCATCCGCAACGCCCCAACAAGGGACGTGTAACTAATAAATACTTGATTAGTCCACCCCATTCTGTATATTTAGACACGTAACTCGCTAAATTCTTACGAAGGAGTTCGACAGCTACTTGGGGCATCTTTCCTAAGAGCTTGTACTCCTGAGACAACCTCTGATGGCTAGACGATGTCTGTAAGGAAATTAGTCGTTGGACGACTTGTCATTTTGGGGGGTGACATTCCATGGAAATAAGAAGCTGTCTGCTTTCTTGGAGTCATACACTGACATGATGTAAAGTTACAAGAGATGAATACAAATTCGGTGAGTTTACTGATATATATTTCAACCATTATAAAACATGGATTCTCAGGAAGAACATTTTGAGGTTCCTGAAACTTGAGATCAAGAGCGAGAGGCGAATCAATCTTACACTTGACACTTCGTTTCAGAGTTGTCATTTTCATAAAAGAGTGAACAACTTGTTTTCATCTTTGGAACTACTTGTAGTTAAGGGGCACGTTGTCTTCGGATTGGGCACTGGGCTATAAAATCCGTTCGTTTTGATATAAATATGGTTGGAAAGATATTTTAAAAGCAGAATGTAATGCTTCACATAAATATCCCTTGAAGTTGTGAGGCTTTTGTGTATTTTCATGACAGAACACGGTCCTCTATTTTGTACAACCAATTTTTTGACTCCACAAAATGACGGACCGTTTGTTCCGCTGGTTGTATTTCGAGAGGCCTTTAAAAAAAAATCACTATTAATAACTCACTAATTACAACACACTGTAGGTGTTTTTGTACATGAAGAACTCTTGAAAAGGATAAGAAGCAATTCCAAACAGCAATTTGAGAGATTTGAAGACAATGGGCCCCTTCAACCATGCAGTGTTTGAGTGCCACAAAATTATCAGAACAGAGCACGTTTTGTGCACGTTCTACTGTTTCAAAAAGAATACTGCGACCATGAAGAAACATGACAAAATAATTCCCGTTTATAATCCCACTATAAACAGTATATAGTTGAGACATCAGGAATATTATTGATGTCTCATCTGAGCCACCATATACATGTAGTATGAGTAATTAAAGGTTATTTTACATCAGTTTGTGGAGAGAGATTACATTAAATTCCATCTTCTAGTCCAAACACCATCAGAGCAACTTCTGAAAATGTCACCAAATTTTAGTGGAAATTTCGAAAAGGGTTAATACGATTTTCTGAAGGGATTTTGTACGTGTTCATATCGGGCTATTTTGATAGGACATGATTTTGGGGTCATACGTGCCATTTCCTTGACTTCGATACTGTTATGATTATCATCATCAGTTAGCTGTTTGATTATTACCGATACTGCATGTGTTCAAGAGCTGTGTGTTGTGGCCGAGCGGACTCTGGTGTTTCAGATCAGCAGAGTGTGGGTTCGAGTCCCGGTCGAGCCGCTTGTGTTTTTGAACAAGATACTTTACCATAACTGATTTGTCATTCGGATAGGTCCCGTGTAGATTGGTAGTGGACGTAAAAGAACCCAGAACACTTATCGTGGAAGAGTAGGGGTGAACCCCGGTGTTTCTGGTTTTCATAGCAAGCACCCTTGTTTACATGTTTCCTCAGTCAAGTTTGCAAGATACAATAATTAATTTCACTTATGAGACATCCTTGGTTGCATTACCATAAATGTAAACAATAATAATAATAAAAGGTTAAACTAATTTACGCATTTTCACTTTGTGATACTTTTCTTTCAGGATGCGTGAAAACGATTTGTCCAGACGCCATGGGAAAGATCGACTATTCACAGGCCGTCTCTTTTAGCTACAGCTCGGGTAGCTCGGCGGTCGATGAAGAAGAAGATGAAGACCTTGTCAAGGAGAGGAAGAGACGGGAAGAGTCCGTTCGAAGAGCCAAAGTTATCGAAGAGAGAAAGAGAGCAGCCCGGGGAGGAAGGGGTCGAGGGAGAGGTAGAGGACGAGGAGGTAGACAGAGGAAAGCGCCACCGTCTGCCGCGGCTCAACAACGGCGTAGCGACACCGGGCCGGAGCCGCTGGAGAGCATCGATGAAGCGAGCGAGAGCAGGATGAATTCGGCTGCAACAAGCGTCAAGGTTCCATCTGCTAGAGGGCGTGGGAGAGGAAGGGGGAGACCTGTTTATAACGCAGGCCCCTCAAGGCCTGTCACATCACAGTCACTGCGACCTGTGACCTCACAGTCTCAGAGACCGGACACATCAAAGTCAAAGAGGCCGGAGACATCACAGTCCAAACGGCCGATAACTGCTCAGTCCAACCACTCAGAGCCCAAAGAAAAACCGCCACCTGCAGAGCCAAAGGTGGTTGAGGAGGAACCAAAGAAGGAAGAACCAAAGGAGGAAGAACCAGAGAAAGAAGAACAGAAAGAGGAACAGAAAGAACAACCTGTGCCTGTACCAGAACCGGCTAAAAAGAAGAAATTCTCAGGGGCAGTGAGAGCGAGCATGTTCATGCGATCCCTCTTCGGCAAAAAGAAAAAAGAGGAACCCGAACCCGAACCTGAACCTGAGGTGAAAGAAGAAGAAAAGGAAGAAGAGGAAAAACCTGAGGAGAAGAAAGAGAGCGAAGAGGAGGCAGCTAAGCAGGAGGATGAAGAAGAAAAGAAAGATGAAGAAAAAGAAGAGGCCCCACCTCCACCTCCACCCCCACCGCCTAAAAGTCCCACACCAGAACCCAAGGAACCGGAAGCCGATACGGAACCGAAGAAGGAAGAAGAGGAACCAGTTCCGGAACCGGAACCAAAGCCAGAATCTCCAACACAAGCAAGCAGCGCGGAGGAAGAAGGGGCAGAACGGAAGAGTCTCGTCAGCATCAAAGAAGAACCAAAGGAGGAAGTCAAACAGGAGGAGAAGATCAAGACACCTGAACCTCCACAAGATGAAGAAATGACAGAGGAGGACAAGGAGAAGGCGAGGGGGATTCTAAGCTCTATCTTCGGCAATCGCAAGGGGGCGCTAGCACCGGCTGTCCGGGCATCTCGCACAAGCCTTCAAAGCATTGCAACTGTAGATTCAGACTCTCAAGAAGATAAGCCTAAGAAGGGCTTCTTCAAAGGACTCTTCGGACGGAAGAAACCAGATGGTGATGATGAGTCAATGAGGGCGTCTAGAGTCAGTCTAAACCGGAGTAGGGTATCCCTTCAGCACTCCATAGAGACGGGCAACAGTCCACGGACTGATCCGGTCGTGAATATCAAACCACCAACCCCACCTAAAGATCCCTCGCCCCCACCACC
This sequence comes from Pycnopodia helianthoides, assembly GCA_032158295.1. NCBI lineage: Eukaryota > Metazoa > Echinodermata > Asteroidea > Forcipulatida > Asteriidae > Pycnopodia > Pycnopodia helianthoides. The sequence goes on from CM063261.1 coordinate 12,893,501, forward strand.
ACCAACACCACCCCCTCCTCCGAGGGACACTGAACAGAAACCAGAAACGTCCACCGGCTCAAACCGACCAGTTGTTATCATCAACACAAGTCCAAATGACGGATCATTCCAGAGGACGTTAATCGAAGCTCTGAGAGGGAACGTCTCAACCGAGGATTCCGAGCAGACGCAGCCAAAGCAGACGCAACCATCAGAGCAGCCTCAAATCACACAACAACCCCAAATACCACAGCAGCCCCAAATACCACAGCAGCCCCAGGGTGTACCTCCCAACATGGCGTACACCGGCCTCTCTCCTCAGATGGTTCCGTATCCGATGTTCCAGCCTCCACCACAGCCGTTTTACGGTCAGCCCAATCCATACATGTATCCCCCTCAAATGATGCCGGGTTACGGTGGATACCCCGGCGGGTATCCAGGCGCTTTCCCCCAGTTCAACATGTCCATGCCGCCGGTTAATAACCCAATGATTCCCCAGCAGCAAAACATGGTCTACCAACAGCAGCAGCATGTCCAACAAGCAATGCCCGTCCAACAACAACCAAGGGTTCAACAACAAGCCAATCAGATAAGTTACAGTAACACTCAACCAATGACAGGCGGGAGCTCGTATAATACTCCACGGGGTCAAGTCGTGACCACCAATAACAATCAACCGCTACACATTGTTGAGAAACTTGACGCAGCATTGGAAGCAGAGAGACGACGTCCGAGTGTTCCCGAAGACGAATTTGAAGACTCGGACTCCGACGATAACTTCTACAGCGCAGAGCAGAGAAGGATCAGGAGGAAAAAGAGGAGAGCAAAGGAAGGGAAGAGGACGGAAAGAGAGAGGCGGCGGCGAGACGAAGAGGAACGGGAACGCGAAAGGGAAGAGGAAAGGGAGGAGGTGAGGAAATCCGAGCCCCGAACTCCACCCCCACCGGACATTGACCTCGCCGGGTTATTATCATTGATTGAGACGGGGCAGGAGCCACCAAGTCCCGGTGGGGAGGACCTACTCGAGGACGGTCAACAATCTCGACCGGAGAGCACCGTAAACGAAAAAGTACCGCTAACCGAAGAGGATGAACTGAGCCGTTTATTGGCTCAACTCGGCGCGGCACCTTCCTCCGGAACACCCGTCCCGCCAAAAAGTGCGAAGAACAACAGAAGGAAATCCGCGCCTAAAGTTGCCATGGAAACCCGAGAGAATACTCTCTTAACAATGCTTCGCGACGAAGACAAACGACTCGATCAGTTGAAGAACAACTCAAACCGGAGGAAGTCCACCACCGACTTTAGAACTCATAGCAGAGGTGATGGCGATAAACGCAGTTCGGTGCCGAACTTGGGGCTCTTCCCCGTGGGGCCGCCAGGGGTGCAATCCCCCGGTCAATTTTCCGGAGTGAATGCGGAACAACCGCGGACGATGTCAGCCGAAAGACTTTTGCACGAGGCTCAGAAAAAGCTGATGTCAGTTCAGCAGTCTCTACGAACATAATGTAAAACAATTTTCGCTGTATATGAGCAACACATTATCTTTAAAACATTTAAATATTTATTACATTGCAACTTTGAAAATGTTTACAAAAGAATTTCAAGGTTGGCACTTTCGGTCTAAAGCAAAGTTATTTTTATACTGCGCAAGTCTCCTGCTTTATTCAATTTGGGACCCCTGAAATTGCGCGTTTTGTTTTATTCACAGTAACAAACAATCTAGGACCCGAGGTGCCCAAGCTAAAATTTACGAAAACGCGCTAGTCTCGCATGGTCCACTGTTTAATTGTTTACCATTTGATTAAAAAATCCCCCGAAATTGAGAAATTCTATATACAAACTTGAAAATTCAAGTCATTCCTTTAAATGATTCCAAAGATCTATGTACAGTCGCACTGAAAAGTTTGAATGTCTCCTGTTAAATGAATAATCCACAATCATGGTCAAACTTGTAAATGTGCAAACAATTTTAATGAACCAATAATTGGCAATTTTAAAGGAACATTACAGAATTGTTTTGTTGCTAACAAAACAGTTGCTGGCAGTGTAAGCACTTTATGTAATCCACCATATACATAAACTGACAAACCTGTAGAAGTTTGAGATCGATCGGCCATCTGGTCACGAGTGAAAAATAGTGAAAAACCGATTACACATTTGCATGAAATCATATAGATTCAACAAATGAACAAAACGCTCACTGAGCGATAAACTCCAATCGGAAAATTAGTTTATTAATTTCTCATCAAATATGGCATTTCAGACAGAAATATTTCAAGGGATGTTTTCTACTATCATCATCATTAGACTGTGTAAGTTTTATGTAAATCTGTGATCAAAAAGTATATTGTACAAGTTTTTTTCTTACCAATTCTGCAATATGCCTTTAAGAGAAGGCATAATTACCTGAAATTCAACACAAAATAATATATCAATATGGCTCATTAATAATAAAAAAAAGTTAAAGGCGATAGCCCGTTGCGATTTTCATCAACAATTTATTACATTCATTATTGTAACCTTTGACTTCCTTATGGTCTCTGAAACACAAGAACTTTGTAATCGGTCACGTGTCTTTAGTATTCATAAGGCGCTGAGCCCTTTTCAAAACTTTGCCTCAATTATTTCGAACCAAAAGCTGGATAACGAAAGAGCTTAGAGACGGAACCTTTAAATAAATTTAACTAATATAAATTCGATACAAATTCTTTTAAATTGGTAAAATTATAATGACGAACTTGAGTCAGTAGTAAAAATCAAAACCTGCACGGTACATGTTTCATATGTTAGTTTTTACTAATCACAGAAAATGTCTGCTTAGCAGAAACAGGTAACCAGTGAAACTGAAGTGATGAATGATGTTTATGACTGGTTCCCTGAAATCCTTGGCTCAACAAGCCTTTGGGCTTTTATTTTCTTGAGCCCTTTTGTTATGAACTGAATTGATCTAAACTTTTTTTGGCAGGAAGAAAAAGAAGAAGACAAACAAAAAACACACAAAAATCCAACAAGAACAAAAACCAGGTTTAGTAGGGTAGGAAGTTGATAGAATTGTGCCTTTGATGATAAAAGCATGGAATTTGGCACACAGTCAGAGTATGTAATGAGAAAGATATTTGGCTATAGGGTCCTACAGTAAGAGTACGTGTTCATTATCACCTTATACATTCAAATATTTGTTCATCGCGAAGCACCGAGATTGTTCGCTGGCATGACATTATAGCTATACTTAATATAATTTTAATTAATTTTCTTGAAAAATATACTTTTCTGAGACAAATATCTTCCTTTGAATAGTGGCAAAAATATCATTAATAAATACAAAAAGCACTTAATATTAATTTGCATAATTTTAAAATTATCTATGACTTTAAACGTACTGTGAAACAAACAAAAAATGGATTTGAAAAAGATATAAAGTAAACTAAAATGTGAGGCGACAAATATTAAGCACCAACAACCAAAGTTCTGTGAAAATATCTGTCTTTAGTTGTCTGTTGTGAAGATTATTTGTCCATTTCAACTCTCCCCAGCTTTGTTGTTTATCCTGATCAACAGAAAATTAATTTTGAAACTTTGAGCTTCTAAAAAGAAATTGAAAGTTTTTGCGACAACAAATTATTATATCAGCGTCCTACATTTTGTTGGTGGTTGTTTTAAGCAGCGACTGGATTCCTGGCTTGACTTGTCTTATAAGGGCAAGAAACTTGTCCTTATAACAGTCAAACCTCATTATTAAGAGCACATTATAAAGAGGTTCTGCTTAAAAAAAAGTATATTCTGAAGTACTGAATCTCATTTCTGTTTGATGTTTCTTTGTTTTGCTGTCCTCTTATAACAACATTCCTGCTATAAGGCGTTTATTTGGTCAGTCCCAGCGACCTTAGTGACCTTGGCGACCTTGTTACAGCGAGAGTCAACTGTAATTATTTGACTCTCTGAGGAAATTGTAAGTTTATACTGGAACATTTCAGACGGTCGAGTCCCGCGCATATTTCAACATGTGCCTGTTAAAGTCAGCATTTTGGTTTCCTTCACAAGTTAAAGCAATATACGCAGGACCAAATTTCCCCAAAGACTTACACGGTCTTCACTTAATGTCTTCAAATTTTATGATTCAACATTTGTTAATACCTCACAGTGGTATCGATTTATCGTCTACAGTTCTTACATTTTTTGACCCAACGTCAACTTGACACAACTTTGTGGCCTGTTGCTTAGTACTAAGTAGCAATTTAAAGACAATTTTGTCCTATTTCCTTTTAAAGTGAAGCACCAATTCAACTTTAATAGACTAAACATACACAAACAAAAAGTAGCTCAACTGTAGTTTGGCATTTACAATCCGCAATAGGCACAGCTGATCCAATATCCCCGCAGCAATCATAGTTGCCATGACAACATTGACTGCCTTGGAAACCATTAGGAAGACGGGCACTCATGCGGCCATCTTTCTGGTTACCATGGCAACTCAACCTGGGATGCAGCCGCCGGTGGTATTGTCAACCGCGAAGAAGTACATCGATAGAAGCATGAAATACACGATGCACAACATCGCTCCTGAAAATTAACAAAATATTCCGATAGAATTCACATTAAGGACCTGTTCTTTGTGGAAGAGTACATGTATTTCCTTGTATATAAATCTGTCAACAGTCATACGTCACTGTAAAATGGAATCTTTTAATACATTTTTTAAAACTTGGAACTTGGTGAGACCACATGAAATTGTGAATTAGTTTGAGATAGACAAATCCCATTCATGACACTTGGGTCTTTTGCCAAGACACTGATCTATAATTGCTTTTCGTCACCCAGGAGTCAGGCTTGCAAGCTACAGTGACTAAGTTCACTTCAGGCCTAGAATTACACGGATGCCACGGAGGCCATTACCTCCGTTGCCCTGGTCTTGGCCTTGGTGCCCCTTCAAAACTTCCCCACAGACTTCAAGATTTTTCAATGGAAGTGCCCTTTACAAAATCAAAATGGCCTTGCCCTCTCAAAGATGAAATTCCAGGCCTGTCTCTTATGAGGTATCCTTGGTTTCATTAAAAGAAATATATAAACAATAATGGGGACATGGCATTCTTCCCTTTAAATGCAAAAACAAAAGTAAAGGCTTGGGGAGATTAAGGACGAAATTCTAAAATCAGGGAGAAAAACAAATCAGAATTTTGGACTCACCTTGGAAGTAGTTACTCTTTCCATCAATGAAGATATAATTCATGATGATTGCACTCATTATTACAGACCATATGTGAACATCGGAGAAAATCATGTAGAAATGTAACGGCTGTCGATAACAAATAAATACCAGTCCAAAATTAAAATTAATAAAAAAATGCAATTTTAAATTTCTTACATAATTGTCGTTATTTGTTTTTTAAAGGTTTTGATGTATGTAATACTTTTAATCCCTTATTGTCATTGGCAGTTTATCGCTGGTGGTTGGTGATAAATAATATACAACAAAATAAATTACTTTCAACTATATTGTTTTAGAAAACTGAAGGTATTAAGCCAACATCAATGCAAAGCAAGACAGGAACAGTTTCGATAAATTCACTAACTTAAGTATTTATGACATAACGCCATTTTCAAAGAATTTCGATACTGTATAAAGCTAATAATTCCCTGAGGTCATAATGAAAAAAATATAAATTTAGTTCAGTTAAACATACATCATTATTTATGTCTTATGTAGAATCAGTAGTAATCAGTCATGTTAAAGTAAACTTAAGATTGGATAAAACAAAAACAGGATCAGTATAAGAACAACTTGTCAATATACACAAACAAACAAATTAGAATGGTTGGTTTTTATAAAATAATTCTGACAATCTTTTACAGAAACACGATTTGATTTTTAAATAGATTTGAGAGGGGGGGAGGGGTAACAGTTAGCCAGCAACAGTTTGTTTACCAGTCAATACAAAGCAACTATTGGTGGCTATCAGTACAACAAAACAGGTCAAGGGTCAAAACAAACACTGAAATCAAATTTATTTACACTGAATTTTAACAAACATTTTTATAAATTGACAAAAATATCAGAACTACATTTTGATGAGTAGAGCATTCATAAATTACACATTACTTTGGCAGTTTTACATTGATCTATTCATAAACAACTAAGAAAGACTCTGCTAGGGTTCTGCTATGGTCAAATTGTGCGGCCATTAACAATTTTTGCAAAAAAACAAGCACAACTTAAAAGAAATGAAGCTGTACTTACATAAATAGCATCAACCAAGATCAATATCGGAACCTGCAGAAGGGTGACTTGGACAGCCACTGAGCTCCCAATCTCAATGCTTCAAAGAATAACCAAAATATTGGATTATTTAACAAAATAAAATACTGAACTAAAATCTTAGCTCCTTCACTTTCTAGGAGTTCAAGACACTTTGACATGTGTCTGACTACCTGACTAGACATGTCACTGTAAACGGTTGACTTTTTTCTGTTTTTTTTAGGGGGCATTTTATTTGCCTAAGTACTGAATGTGGATTATTTTTTGATGAATTAAATGCTTTTTTAATTAAAATAAATAAAATTAAATTCATTTGACTTTTAATCCCTCCCAGGAAATTATTCAAGTTATCATTACAACAAAAATACAATACATATACACCTAAAAAACACGAATCTTTACTAGAAAAGGAATGAAACAAGAATTTATAGAAATTCAGTAAAAATTTAAATACTACACAACGTCAACAAAAACATTGAAAAGGTACTTTATAAAAACAATTTGAAAGGATTACAGGATTATAAATTGACATTGTTTTTACCAACCTGAGATTGACATTGTTTTTCAGGGCAAACTGAACTCCATTTACCATCTCTGGAATGTCAGGAACGATGGCAAGAATTGTGACCCCAAAGAAAATCTGTAAAAAGACAGAGATAAACTATTGATTTTATTTTGATTTAAACCACTGGGCGAGGCAAAAATCTAAAAAATATAATTTTTTAAAGCTGATGCAATTATAACGGTAAGCAGAGCCATGACGTTTGGACATACAAACATGTTGAGGTTGACAGGGCAAAGATAGACTGACCCTTCTTGGGAATAATGAAATTCACTACATTATTGCTTTAGAAGGCAGGGAACATGACCAAGATTGTCCTTGAGTTACAATAGTCCTTCCAGAACCAACACATTAACATCTCGGCTCAGAGAAAAGAGAGAATTTTCTTTAGGCTTGCCAAAGACACCAACTGCATGTGGGAATTAGAGAGTTTCCAACATTTAGAACTTACATGTGGGAGGTTGAAGCTAGTTAGGACTGGTTGGATGTTTTGAACTACGACCTCGGCCACAGTGACATCATCACGACCGCAAAGAGTAAGATGACAGCGCTTTTTATACAACCCCAGTGCATCGTGGCATGATGCTCCTGAGAACTCGCTACAAATAAAATTTCATCAACAAAACATTTTCAATTCATTCATTCTTTCACAGCAAAAGCAAAAGCAGTGAAAACCTCATGACACAATTTCAACAATTTCAAAATTCAAAGTAATCACCAAAAAAAAAAATCATTCACATTATATTGCTACTAATGATTGACTACAAAAATGAAGTAAAACAAAAATATTACAAATTACAAATGATAAAATACAGTGAAGATTAGAGATAAAAACTCAATGAAATACAAATTTTTAATGTAAACGAAACTACACTGAAAACAGAATTGCAAAGATAAATTTTACAATGAGAAATACAAATGCAAACTCTTAAGAAACATTTCCAATATTCAATTCATTGCATCAGCAATTAACACAATTTAAACGAGAAAGAACAGTTATAAAACAAAGTGTAAAAACAGTGAAACAATAATCAACTTTCATTTCTAAATTTCACAGCACAAAAAGTCAACTACATGAGAATAACCACGTTTTTAACCTTAATAAAAATTAAAAAAAATAAAAAATTCTTGCCTGGTAAATGGAGTTGTTCTTGAATGATGTGAGAATGCGTCTTCAAAGTGAAGATGAGACCAACGACATACGCCAAGAGCTGTAGAGCAGCACAGATGTACACAAGAGGGCGCACTTTGGAGGTGTAGAAACTGGAGTCCGGATCAAACTGGATAGCGGAAAGAACAACTCATTTTTAAGAATTTCCTAAACATTTGTAATGACTAATATTTTTTTAGATGTTGATCCAAATAATTTGATTGTATGAGATGTTGTGGCTTCACCGTTTGACTGCACTCACTGCATCTCAGTCCAGTATTAGCAGTCATGTTCTGGGTACAGTTCTAGAAAGAAAAAAAAAGAAAGAAAAAAAACAGACCTCCAAATAAATTTGGTTGTAAAAAAAGACTCATTGCATTGGCCGCCATCGCTGATGACAAACAATGGAAACAGGCAAGCCTGAGACCGCGCCACGCTCGACTCTCAGCCTTAACAAGACCTTACAGCACTGCGCCACCAATTTTATTTGTATTTATTTATTTATTTATTTATTTATTGGGGGGGGGGGGCTCACAGCCCTCAGTCCTTCAGCATCCTTCATTTCGGCAAAGAGGAGTTAGAAGGATTTGGGAGGGTTAGGGTTACTGGGTCGGGTCCTAGCCCTTCCAACTAGACTTGCACAGTCTGTTCAGATGTTACACATACCTGGCAGACGAAGAGGCCGTAGACGGTGTTGAAGACTGACGGTGAGAACAGCCCGGCTATGGAGATGAAGAGTAGAGTAGAACTGACGGCAGCAGACTTGAGATTGAACTTCTGAACGCTGTGTTTGATTCCACCCACAACCATGCTTAGTCCCTAAAATGAAGCAAGCGAAATCAGCATCACAATCTATGCATGACCTGGTTACAGTTTCATAAAGTCTTAAGCACAAAAACTTGCCAAGCGTAGAGAAATCTTGCTTAGCAGTAACAGGTTACCTGCCGACAATCCATAAATTTACAATGTTGCAACTGGTGCCCAACCCATTTTTTAGAAAGTTTCTAAGTAGTATTTTTGCTAAACAGCTTTATTAAACAGAAATTAGGCCCAAGGACCAAGTTCATAAAGCCTCTAAGCACAACCACTTGCTAAGCACAGACAAATTATGAAACAGAACTTTTAACAGTAAACAAAACAAAAAACTTTGAGTGTCTTTAGATACTGTATACTGGTCATTGGAGAATGGGAAAAGCTTGTGTCCGCCTGCTGAGCAGATGATGATACTGGTCATTGTGGTAGCCCTTCTGAACTTACGGACACCAAAGGAATAAAAACGAAGAACTTACTGGAATAAAAAGCATGGTAACCAGGAGTGTACCAACCAACGCTGATTTGACCAGGGTATTGTAACAGATTTCAGAGCTGTCTTTCATCTTGACTAGCATGGAGACATAGAGAATCAGCTCAACAATAGAGCCAAACGTTGCATTCAGAACAGCACCGACAGCGTTGGAACTCTGGGCCGATATGCTGTAGGAGTCACAAGAAGAAAAAAGCAGGTGTCAGGCCTTGCGTTTAAGCTTTTTGTAAAGTAGCCCACGGGCTAGTAAACTGTGCATTTTACTTGCCCCTTGGAAGTTTAGTAGCCAGATTTTAAACATGTATTTCATCAATGTATCTTTCTGATGCTAATAATGTTTGCGATCACAACCAGTTTAATGGTCAAATGAAGTTATATTCCACATATACTCAAAATAAATTAACACATTCTTTAAACTTAAAATTTACATCTGAAACTTAGAAGAAATACATGTATGAGCATGTACATTCACTCCAGTTCTCCCTGAACCCAGTCTAACGTTCTAAAGATTACAGTGCTTCAATTTCAGATGTTTTTACAGACCTCAACATCAAATTGAGTCTTAAAAAGTCTTGGACTAAAAATCTCTTACCTTGTTATTCCCATTCCGATGTAGTAAGCGAGAGGAATAATAGCAACCAGTCCCATGACAAACTTCTAATAACCGAAAAAAGTGAAATAAAATATGGACAAGTGAAAAGGCAGTAAAACTAATGAAATGGAGAACTAACTAATCCTGTTGGCTAGTCAATGAATTGTTTATAAACTATAGAATCAAATCCAGCATCTAATAGAATTTCTTTTTTTTTGCAATGCAAAAGAAACCCAAACTGACTCCAATGAAAATGGATTCCTTTCAATGAAACAGATTTCTGTCAAACTTACGACGATGGGCTGAGCCACTTTGTTATTTTCATCTGCATAGCCAAGGACGATCGTAACGGCAACAAAAATCAGCAAATCTGTGCAAAATACTTAAGGAGAACTCCTGATTCCTGTGTTATTTACTATAAATCAATTGATTCTTGGAGCATTTTAGTTTCAGAATTCAAAAGCATAAAAAGGCAAGTCTCAGTCCGGATCTGTGCCCAATTTCAAAGAGCTGCTTCAGCAAATTTGCTTAAAAAGTCTCTGCTAAGCCGAAATTAGCAGGATACCAGTCACAAATGGTACATGTGACATGGTATTTTGGATGGTAACCTCAGTCTGGTAAGCATATAGCTGTTGTGCTTTGCTGCATTTTGCACTGAACACATCTCTATGGAATTGGGCACAGAGACATATATTGAGACCTTGAAGAGTCCGAGACCAATACAAAAACAGACCTCCAGAGGGTTTAGAGGCAAGACCGAGACCAAGATCGTGACCAAGAAGTGGTTGTCCCAAGACCCACAACAGTGCCACCTGACTGCTTCTGTTTTTACACAAAAATTGTATGCGCATTGTTGTGTTGTCTTATGTAGCCTATAATAAGACTCTGCTATAGTGGAAACATACGACCCAAGGGCAATGTTGGTGTGTTATTACTTTTGAATTGTGATTACTTTTTTCTGGCCTTTCAGAAAGGCTCAGCTGGGGTCAAAACGTGAGGCCATTAAAATGATCTTGCGTTTTGATAACTTCAAATCTTTGACTGCCCAAAAGGGGAAGAAACTTCCTTGTGCATTCTTCCCTCTCCCCTCCCAGTCGCCTCCCCTTCCAGTCCCCTCCCCCTTCCAGTCCCCTCCCCTCCCTCCCTATCCCCCCTTCAGTCCCCTTACCCTTCTAGTCCCCTCCCCTTTCCTCCTCTCCCACACCCAGAGGTAAAAGGATACTGACGAGGATAACATTCATCCCATCGACGGTGTATTTATAATAGTAGAGGTTGACGCTCTGATAAGAACACATGATGACCTCAAAGGAATGGGAGTGGTCATCACTCTGTAAAGAAGTAAGCAGGGTAAAAAGTTAGGGTTGAACAAAAAGATAACGCGGTAACTTTAAAGTTAAAAAGTGGGCAGAGTAAAACAATGAGGTTCAAACAATACAACCATGCATATTGTGGCGTGTCGTGGCCGAGCGGATAAGAGCACCAGACTCAAGCTCTGAAGTTTCTGTTCAGCAGAGTGTGGGTTCGAGTCCCAGTCGTGACACTTGTGTCCTTAAGCAAGACACTTAACCATTACTGCTTCGTCCTTCGGATGGGACGTAAAGCCGTTGGTCCCGTGTGTTGTGTAATGCACGTAAAAGAACCCAGTGCACTTATCGAAAAGAGAAGGGGTTTGCCTCGGTGTTCCTGGTTTGATTGGCAGCATATTGCGCCACAGCACCTTGTAAACCATTACATTGTGCTATGTAAAGAAATAGGTCTCAAACTTCAAAAAGTAGCTCCATATATATACCTTGCAGGAAAATACTGACTGTTGAAGTGCCTTGAGCGTCACTGAGTGACGGATATGAGCGCTATATAAGAAGCAACTATTATTATTATTATTCAATTTACAAAGCGCCTTTACACAGTACAGACTAATTCAAAGACGAAGGTCGTATCCAAATTGGCAGCTGCAGCTACGGCTATGACTGTTTCTAGGGGTGTTGCTAAGGACGTCCTATATTTCAATACATGACGAAGCGGCGATCCAGCTGTAGTCATAGCTGCGAATTTGCCCCCCCCCCCTTAATAATGATAATAAAAATAATAACAACATATGTTTCAAAAAAATGCTTTCTATGTCACATAGACATCACAAAGCGCTCACACTTAAAAATCTATAAGTTATTAAGAAATACAGACAAAAGCAGTCAAAAATATAAGACAAGTAATAAAAAGTTAACAATAACAATTTGGTGATAAAAAAGTGATTCTTCAAAAGGTGGGTTGTCAAAGAAGTTTTGCAAACTTCAAGGGTACCAGCAGATAATTAACTAAGGCAAGGAAAGAACGAACAATTCAAAGTTCATACAAAATAAACAGAATTATGACAACAGATCTGTCTGAATTTTAAAATGCAAACAGTAAGAAATGTCGAGTACACTTAATGGTTAAAAAAGGGGGCTTTCCTTACAATGAAACAAAGGACGAGCTACAGATAAATATTTAAAAGTATTTTTTAAGAATGCACAAAATTGACTCACCTTAAAGGTGCTTGTCTTGTTTATTCTTAGTCTTTCTGGCGATAGGAAGAGCACTTTCCTCACAGCGATCATATTTAGCTGCAAAATAAAATGAAAGGTGACAACAATTGTTGAGTAGACAAGCAACTGTGAGCCTCCCCAAGTCCATTATGCATGAGCTTTGCAGGGAGTGTTTGTTTACCAGGTAACGAGGTGGGTACCAGGAAGAAGTTTTGTTGAATACTTGGGATAGTGTGACCTTTAAGTACTTAAAGGAACATTACAGAATTGGTAAGAAAAAACTTGTAAAATAATACTTTTTGATCACAGATTTACATAAAACTTACACGTTCTAATGATGATGATAGTAGAAAACATCCCTTGAAATATTTCTGTCTGAAATGCCATATTTGATGAGAAACGAATAAACTAATTTTCCGATTGGAGTTTATCGCTCAGTGAGCGTTTTATTCATTTCTTGATTCTATATGATTTCATGCAAATGTGTAATCGGTTTTTCACTATTTTCTCGTGACCCAGATGGCCGATCAATCCCAAACTTCTACAGGTTTGTCAGTTTATGTATATGGTGGATTACATGAAGTGCTTACACTGTAAGCAACTGTTTTGTTATAAAAAACCAATTCTGTAATGTTCCTTTAAGAGATGTTTTTTTTTCCTTGATGATGCAATTACCTTTGAGATTGGGATGAAGACGACAGCCAACCAAGTCAAGATGATCACCAAGGCATGAGCAAGGATGAGCAGGGGACATCCTAAGATGAGCCACACGTATGTAGACGGCCGTTTCTGGGGTAAACATTAAGAAATTCAAAAAGCTCTCAGAACATCCGTAAGAGTATTATTTCCTCATCTAAGGTGTATATAGGAAGTTCGGCAGACACGAGAGACATGCTTCTCTAGGTTCATGCACTGGTCAAAGAGCACGCCGAGATTACGTACATCTGTGCTGGGTATGACCTGGGTATTTATCTCTTATTAAAGGCAGTGGATACTTTTGGTAATTACTCAAGAAATACATTGCCATAAAAAAGTACTTGGTAAGGAGCACGTGAGAGCTGTGATAGTATAAAATATTGTGAGAAATGACTCCCTCTGAAGTGATGTAGTTTTTGAGAAAATAGGAAATTTCTCACTAAAATATTTGAATCGGAGAAAGGCTTCAGGCATGAAGCCTTTCTCAGGCATTTGAAAGCACACAACTCTATGCAACAAGGGTGTTTTTTCTTTCATTGGTTTTGTGCAACTTTGATGACCAAATTTTCACAGGTTTGTAAATTGATGTATATGTTAATACAACAATTAGGGATACAAGTCTTTGACAAATTACCAAAAGTATATCCTGCCTTTAAAGCTGGGTGGTCCAACAGTGGAATCTACAGGCCCCACATAAAAAACACAATAAACTAACCCCCCCCCCCAAAAAAAAAAAAAATAATAAATAAATAAATAAACAAATAAATAAATAAATAAATAAATAAATAAATAAAAAAATAAAAAAAAAATAATAATAATAATAATAATTAATAAATAAATAAATAAATAAATCGTAATAAATAAATAAATAAGTACTCCAAAAAACACATCGACATTCAGGCTGGCATTTGATTAAAAAAATACTTACAACGATTAAATGAAATAGGGAAGTATCCAGGGGGGAAAACAACACCCCCAGGAAAATTAAATTGACACATTAAAGTACAGAGGTTTTGAAACAGGAAGTAGAAGTTAAAAAATGAGGTTGGTTGACAAAATAAGCATGGAGTAATAAACCACAAGGAAAACTGTCTGGGTAAATTGTATATAATGTGGAGTTGATCAAAGTACATGTAAATGTTCAGTCAAAATTTTCTTTGTTCAACCCCAAAGTATTGAAACTAAATATTGGTTACATAGTTCGACAGGTATTTTTCATAGTTTTGTCCTTCACTTAAAGGCAGGTAATTCTTTTGGTAATTGTCAAAGACTAGTATCCTCACATATGCATAAAATAACACACATGTGAAATTTGGGTTCAATTGTTCATCGAAGTTGAAAAAAAACCAACAACAAAAACTTGTTGCATAGAATTGTGTGCTTACAAATGCCTGAGAAAGGCTCCATGCCTGAAGCCTTTCTCTGATTCAAATATTTTAGTGAGAAATAACCTCTTTCTCAAACACTACAGTACTTCAGTGTGAGTCGTTTCTCACAATGTTTTATACTATCAGCAGCTCTCAGGTGCTCCTTACCAAGTAAGTTTTTATGGTAATGTTTTTCTTAAAAGTTAAACAAAAGTATCCACTGCCAAGAGAACTGTCTTCACGATCATAGCAGGTCTGTGGCTGTACATATGTTACCAGTTTCAAGATTCAATTCACAGATTATATTGTAATCAAGTGAGGTATGACATAATGCTATGTACATTTTCTCTCAAACGAACCCCTTCTTAAAGGAACATTACAGAATTGGTAAGAAACAAACTTGTAAAACATACTTTTTGATCACAGATTTACATAAAACTTACATGGTCTAATGATGATGATAGTAGAAAACATCTCTTGAAATATTTCTGTCTGAAATGCCATATTTGATGAGAAATGAATAAACTAATTTTCTGATTGGAGTTTATCGCTCAGTGAGCGTTCTATTCATTTGTTGAATCTATATGATTTCATGCAAATGTGTAATCGGGTTTTCACTTTTTTCTCGTGACCCAGATGACCGATCGATCTCAAACTTCTACAGGTTTGTCAGTTTATGTATATGGTGGATTACATAAAGTGCTTACACTGCCAGCAACTGTTTTGTTAGCAAAAACCAATTCTGTAATGTTCCTTTAATATTCAGTATTTGACTATTAAGTAAGTGAAAATAATCTTTGCTCTTTGAACTGAAAAGGCACACCTTTTGAAAAGGGGTTCCAAGGTCAAATTCAGAGTTCTGTCAAAAAAATGTTATCTGTTGAAAAAATAAGTAAATCACAAACTAAATTTGACCTCAGACCCCCTCTTTGAGTTGATGAAACGAACAGGTGATATTAATATTATTGACATAATTATGTTCAAAATAATTATTAAATAAACAGACAGACACAGAAACTACATTGTGTTAACCAGGAAATGCATCCAGCATTCTGCAAAACTTTCTGGCCAGTAGCCACCATTACAGTATTTAGTGGTCTTACTTCCTTCCTTCCATCATAACAAATGTTTAACCTTCTTACTTCCTGACCTTTTAACGGGCATGGTAATTGACCCTTGGAAAAAAGTAGGTAAATTTTAATGAGTACAAGGGCTAACCTACATGTACTTTATGGTATAGGTTTTTCTTAAGGATGTTTAATAACAATTTATGGTGTCCAGTGATTGAATGCCAAGCTCCAGCAATTATCTGACTCCTCACAGATCTTCCTAAGACACATCTTAACAAATCTGCTTATAATCAGTCCGTTGCACTTGTCGCCTCTGGAAATTCTGTGCTCTTTCGTCGTTAAGTTTCTTCCCTTCGCCAAGCCTCAGAATAAGAAACTTGGATGATGGTGCCCAACAAAAATGCTGATTGGTTAATTGATTGAGTGATTGATTGATTGATTCTTACCCAGAATCCTGTGCTGTCAAGCCTTTTATATCTGTTTATGGTGGTGTTGCCCGGAGCACCCTCCTCGTCCTATTGTGATATGGGAATGACATGAAGTGGAAAATAACATGAGGTGAAACAAAAATAATGAAAGGAAAAAAAAGCGGTGCTTTTAAGAAATGATTCCACCGCAAATTCATCTGTGATTTGGTTCCATGATTCACAAAAATGAAAATGATTGAGTGCTGTGTATGAAATGAATGTAATATGCCACCCTTTTTCCACAATGCAAAAAAAAAAATTAGTGGCCAGACGGATTCTTTCTCGAAGGCCTTCGCCACAATATCTAATTTTGTTGTCGTGGTGAATTAAATGAAATGCTAATTGTTGGTTCCCCCGAGGCACATGTTGAAATGTCAGCCTCTGCTTAGATGAATAATCGGAAACATCTGTTTGTCAAAACGTCTGCCGTCCGCACCATTTATCACTGAAAATTCCCCCCAGTAAACAATTTTTTTCTTCACTTAAGTGATCTTTTGGTTTTGAATGCAGCTCTGATTAAATAATTGAACCAAGTTGTGAAATCCCAAGGTTAGTTAAGAAGTAGACTTTAAAATAAAATGAGAATTTTTTTTAATTAAAATGATAATTTGTTATTTCATTGTTGGTCAAACCTTAATGTTAGCATTCCTCAATATGACTTAAACATCAGTTTTGGGAAAACTGCAGTTTTATTATTATTTTGTTGAATCTATTGGTGTTAACTGTAAAAAATTGTGTATCACTATAGCAACAACTACTTATCCTATTGGTAAGTCATTGCAAAACACGCACACATCTGCTACAAGCCCATAGTTTTCCCTACTTCCAGCTCCAGAGCTGGTATAGGTTTGTATGTAGTTTTACAAAAAAATCACTAATTTCATCGTTCAGTAGCATTTCTCATGTTGGAAATTTATAATTCCGAGAGCCTTGGATCTTTGTATGTAAGAGGCCAAGTCCAGTTATTAAAGTTTTCTTGCTTAAATCCTCATTCAAACTCTAGCACAATGCATTCCCCGCAGGCTTCTGGCTGGAGCCAGTTTGTGTGAAGTGGGTGTGGCTTACAGTGGAATTAAGTCACACTCACGAACAGGGTAGCCATTGAGAACAAAATTTGCTAAATTATTCATGTTCTAACAAATATTTGGAAACAAATCAATTTGTTCAGTATTTTGTATGTTAATTAACCATTGGTATGCAAATGAGCGGATGATGCAGCTGTTGGTGAATACTGAGTCAACCCTCCAAAAATATTAAAGTTTGGATAACAAAATCATAATAATTTAACAACACATTTCACCACTAGTTAAAACAAATTGGTGTATTTTCTAGGTAAAGACTGATTATCAGAGTTTTAGCAATCATAATTAAATTTTTTCTTCTGTCAAATTTTTACGGATTTGATACATTTTTGTGAATGTGACCAATGACACACTCTAACTGGTTCAAGACCGGTTTGGTTTAGACCTGAATTGGATCAAACTGGTTCTGACCGCCTCCTTACCCAGTAATCACTGTTGTATTTCTTCACATAGGATGGCAAGGATGAGTTTGAATAGACCGAGTCTGTGCGAGATTCTCTACTGAGTCCGTTTCCAAGGAGAGATTGTCCCTCTTCGTTGTTAGCGTCGTCGCTATCTTCCAGCTCGTAAAACGTCTTCTCTTTGACAAATTTCCCGAAAGGCCACAGGAAATATTGAGCCAAAGCGACGCAAAATTTGGCTGAAAAAAGTAAAGAGATATAGTATTATGCACACAAACGGATAAACTGCATAGCTTAATTAAAAAAATGTCAATACTTTTTGATAAACAGGTTTTTATGCCCAAACTATAGTTGGGCCTGTCCCAATTCAATGAGCAAATCCCAATTATAGTTTGACTAACGTTGAAAATACTCAACAACTATGGTTGGGCAATGTCCAACTATTAATTAGACACCAACCCAAGTTGGGACATGACACTTACATATATATTTTATTTCTTGGGGGGAGGGGGTAGGCGGGCATGACAGTTGCATTGAATATTAAACTCCGAGTTTGAGAGGTGTTAAATTCCGGTTAAGAAAGTGTCGGTTAAGAAAGTGAGAATGACTTACCATGATGTCGTCCAACAATTGTAATGAGCATAAGAAGAGCAACTAGCAAGTAGATCAGAGACAGCCACCATCCGATTAAGATTGCATAGAAGACGTTTCCAATGGAGAGTGTTGAGTCTGTGAGAAGTCACCAGATGACGTTAATTCAGTTATCTTAAGAATCATCTTCATTTTCCCAAGTTGTTGAAATACAACATCTTTAGTATTTTTTTTTTATAAAAGACTCTGCTAGGGTCAAAACATGAGGCTGTTTAAACGATGTGTCTATTTATACTACAGGTGATTTTGGTTTGTAATCAATTTGCAAAATTGCAAATTGATTTATTGCAAAAAGTATTGCAAATTGCAATATTGCAATCAATGCAGCCAATTGCAATAGTTAATTTTGTTCTTCTTTTTTTCCCCACAAAATATTTAATAATAATAATAATAATAGTGGCTTCTTATATAGCGCTCATATCTGTCACTCAGTGACGCTCAAGGCACTTAAACATTCAGTATTTTCCTGCAAGGTATTATGGAGCTACGTTTTGAAGTATTTAGACCTATTCCTTTACATAGCACCATGCAATGGTTTACAAAGTGCTGTGGCACAATATGCTGCCAATCAAACCAGAAACACCGGGGTGAACCCCTTACTATTTACAAAAGTACTCGGCTAGTTGCCTTTAACTTACGCATGTACGGCTTCACTTGTTTTGGTTGTTCATAAAGCATCTTCACAATTTCCGATCGTTCGTCCAGAGGGCGCTTCGTAACGTGACTTTTCCACTTCTTAAACCCAAACTAGAAAAAAAATAAATAAATAATAGAACTCAGTGACATTTGGGTTGAGATTTTGAGACAGGAAAAGCGAACAACACAACTGAGCAATGTGTGTTCTTCGCTTGTAAATGCTAGATTTAAATCAAATAAGGAACAACAAAAGAAGGTTGGATGAGGGTCTGCTTTGGGGGGGGAATTCACAAGAAGAAACCGAAGATTAATTGAAGGACAAGATCTTTGCATGAATATACGAAAGTTGTGGAGGTAATGCACACAATGAAAGCAGTTTCATTTCAGCTGTCCCAAAATGCACAATTGGTTTGAATGCTGGGGAAAAGTTGACATTTAGTTAGCTCTTTTCGAGGGCTCAACCGAATGAGCTCACCCAAGTCGATCCAGGCAAGCGTATCGAACGCTCACCCAGGTTGATCCGGGCAAGCTTATCGAACGCAGCCTAAAATAAAATAAACAAATTTCAAATACAAAACAAATCTGCACATTTCTAATCGGAGTAAAAAAAACTTTGTATTTATTTGAAATTCTCTCAAAACTGCATAAATATTTTTGATCCAAATTTATTTTCATAATTTTCCAACAATTCCACCCTCGAGTGTTACTCAACGAGGCGCACTCATCTTACCATATAGTTCTGTGTTATCTTATGAGCTTCAATCTCATTATCGGGCGTGGTGTCCAAGAAAACAAAACCATCCTCCATCTCGTCCACATTCTTGGCTCGTCGTCTCTGCCGAACGCTCCCTGACCCTGCACTGGTCTCTGAGAGAGTGCAAGACGAGGCAAAAGCCGTCTCCTTTAAATCTGTATGAGGGTTCCATTTGGTGGAGGGACTTTTTAAGACAAGAAGCAGAAATTTAAGACAAGAAGCAGAATAGTTAAATGGTAAAATTAATTATTCAAGAACAAACTGGATGGCTAAGTAAGTTAACCTAAAAATTTAGTCCTACACCCCCCCCCAAAATAAATAAATAAATAAAAATACATAAACAAGTACATTTATAATACAAAAAATTATTATTTATTTTTGTACAATATTATATTTAATTTGAAAAATTTAAGGCCTGCTTATTAATTTTTAATTTTTCGGTTAATTAAATTTAAAAAATAAAACTTTAAGTTTTAATTAAAAAAAGAAAATAAAGTAAAGTGAAACTCATCAAATCAAATTGGTTTGAATAATATCAAGTTGCACTTGCAGTTGCACTTCTTGCAGAGTTTACTCCTTGACTTGAGTCCTAGAACTATGCTCTCACTCTCAGCTCTGATCACTGACAAGTCAAAGTTGCACTTTAGTCTTTACTTAAAATATTCAATACTCCCCTATCCTATACTACCTTGTGCAAGTATGTCCATTTGAAACGACGACTCCATCTCAGCTGTCTTGGCTGCCGTGTTGTCCATTGCTCTGCTGACGCCCCTGGTGGCCTGTCCACCACCACCAGCGCTCGTACTCGCGCTCGCCGAGTCTTTTTCCTCAGAATTTGCCATTGGCATTGGTTGTTGGCTATTCCCAAATTCACAATCTCAGGGCATGGGTTGTTCAATGGTTTTTAACAACAACACAACAGTAAAAAGACTCAAATTTACCAGCCATGCACTTCGCGAAGTCGCTGCATGCTTTACGCGTCTGGACAAATTGGTGTCACGTCTTAAATTTTTTTGCACTTTTTTCGTGTCCCGTGCGTGCAGATGTTTATACTGGTGCAAATTGTTGTCTAGGCTGGTAGACCAAACAAAATTTGTAAAAACGCTAGTTTGTTTTTATTATAATGGTGAGACAGGGTCAGGGAGCCGAACTCAAAATAATAGTTGTTGTTTTTTTTCATCGTGAATCACGTTATTGTCACATGCTTGAGGAAAAAACCTCTTTATTATTTTTCGATAGAGGGCGCGCTGCCTTTATTTCGTCAGAATTTTATTATCGATGACTTTATTAAGTTTTTCATTCACGATCTCATCGCATGCGTTCAGAAATCGTCGATGGAGAGGGCTGTTTGACGACTTCAAGCAGATTATAAATAGAACTCTGAATCTTGAACCGGCGTGTCGTAGCAAAATTTACTGAGGACGGATGAAAAGCCTGTGCAATAAATAGAAAACGTGGTGAAAGAAAGAACTTCAAAAGGAGGAAAATAATCGACTTTTGCAGCGTCCACAGCACACAAACTGCACAACAGTCGGCCCGTCACCGGTCACACTCACGCAGTCATTAACAATAACAATCAACCAAGCTTCGTCAATTTGTTGTCACTGTCACTGTCCGTGTTACTGAGTGTTAGTGTTAGTGTTGGTACTGAACACTAATGTAAAAATATACTTGTGTCAGTGTCACACGACGTGTTCACTTGTTGCCTACCAATCCATCATCATGCCTACCACCACCATGGAGCCTGCCACGACCTCATGCTTCAACTTACCAACAAACTTGACAAATCAGAGTCTACTGGTCGGAGCCTCAAGACTGATGAATTCAAGACGCCTTTTCCATCACGCCCACGATCATTCTTACAGTAGAATGAATGACCTAGTTAAAGTTTCTGTACCGTCGATATCGATCCCTTATTCGGAGCATTTGTACTGTAAACTACAAAAACCAGTACAAGTTGAAGCTTCAGTCGTCAGCGTCAGGTCGCCCCTAGTGGAACAGTCACGACAGCAGCTTTCTATCAAACGGCCGAATGTCATTCCCTTCCGCTTCGGAGAACATTCTTACTGTAGTCGCAGAATACAAGAACTCGAAGAAGCCCCGTTGCAGAGAAGCATGGTGGAAGAACTGCCGCATTTTGACGAGTCGCGGAAATCTTTGCTTACGCAAGAACATTCGTACTGCAGGACGTTTGCAATTGTTGCACCCAGAGAGCATTCATACTGTAGTGTAGACCACTTGAATATTTAAAGTTGTCTAACAGTAACACTAGAATGCAGATGTCACTTCCCTGTACTACTGCTTGAACTTGAAGATTGATTTCTTTAAAATTGTGAAAAAATTGTGGTTATGTCAAACTTTCATGTGGTTTACCTCATTGTGATGATTTTTGACCAAAGTGTTTTTAGTTATGTAGTCCCAACCAACGCCAACAGTTTACTGTGACTTTTTGTACACGATGCCTTCACCTGTATTGCCTTTGATGTGAACATTTCAAGAACACTTGAGAAAAGACAAAGTATCAAAATAGAAAGTAGTCGATCGAAAGCGATCAGAATTCATTTAAAAAAAATGTGCCTTGCCAGGCCCAGGCCAGGTACTCAACAGTCACACAGGCAACATGCCTCCTAGCCCACCTTGTTTGGGTCTTTATGGCTCTCTTTTAACATCGGTCTTGTAACACTCACCATTACAGAGTGTCATAAGACCGATGTTAAAAGAGAGCCATAACAGCCCAACAAGGTGGGCTACATGCCTCCATGACTAAGAGGTGTCGAGGTGTCTTTTGGACACCCTGTTTTATCCGTCATTTACATGTAAATGTATTGTAAGTGAACAATTCGGATACCCAGTTTTGAAATTTCCAGCAAACTTGGACACCCTTTTACCAAATCCTGGCTTAAACCTTGCTCCATTATACCCTTGATTTTTTTAGTGCCCCCTTGAAACGTTCCAGTGGAAATTTACTTTTTCTTTTGACTGTAAATGCTATACAATGTGTAACAAGGAAAAACTGCCTTGTCCTTAATATAAGAATGAAGGGCTAAAATTCCATTATATCAAACTGCCACTTTTTAGGTCGAGCTCTTTGAAGTATCAAAATCGCTACACTCCATTTTAGTTCCTTTGGGCAGGAGTGTGTGAGAGTTCCATCCGCGCAATGTGCTCTTGAATTTTCCTTTTTTAAATTTAGCACGTTAGCTACCAATTCCTCCAGAGGAATATTGAAAAAAAGAGAAATAAAGTCCAATATCCATTAAAAAATCAAACAAATCCCTTTATAGAAAGTGGCAGTCGGATACAGAAAATTTACTGAAACGAGTAGCAGGTCGCTTGCAATGGTACAGTCAACTAAATTTCTACAATCCTACAAAATAGACTCTGCAAGTCTCCAGCATGTTCGAACATTGGGACCTGTTAAATTGCGTGGCACAATCCATTACTGCACTCTGGAAAACAAAACAAAAAATAATATGATCTTTGATAAACCAAAAAAAGAAGCATCTAAAAATCATGGAATGTACTGGTACATTGTACGTCATGGATTAGACTTTTAAGTAAAAGTGCATTTGTTTTTATCAAAAGATTAAACAATCACTGCCTTGTGTAAACAAAATAAGTCAATATTGAGCATTAACAGGTTTTAAAATTGATCAGTAACTTTATTTACACATTCACATTTGATGTACTTTTCTACCACTGTCTTCCAAGAAGTATTTTCTTGTAAATAAAAAAAACCAATTTTTTTTGTGAAAATTGTTATTTGTCATCTGTCTGTTGTAAGTCCTTAGTTCAGCAAGCAATATCGTTATACCCATTTTATAAACGACTTAAAACAATTAGGAATGTTAAAGAGGGTTCATTTTAATAAATGCTTAATTATTAAGATTGTAAACAAGTATTAAGGCACACAACATGGAGAGTACACAACATGCAGTTAACACATAAATATAAGTTTCTAATAAATAGAAACAAACCACTTCCCTCATTCCTTCTTTATTTTATCAACCTACTTAATGTAACCCTCCTACTCTTGGTACCAATGTCCAGCTGTGCACATGCAATCAACAAGGTGACATTAAAATTATGGGCTTGCAATGTTTATCTAGCAATCCACTAGAACCACAGGTTCCACAGTAGTTTAGTTCCAACGGGCTTAAGTTGTGTAGTCACAAACACATGTAGTCACGAAAACCTAACCGCTATCGCTCAACACCAGAGGGCCCTATCATTCCTGTAACCACTATGGAGTGATTGCGGTTACAGCAATGATAGCGCCCTCTGGCGGTGACAAGGTTTTGTCATGACTACATGTATTTGTGATTTCACAACTGGAGCGTCTTGGAGCCAAGACCAGGTCCACAGTGGACGGTATCGATTGCTAGTCTTTGGGAGGGTTAACTGTGTACATCGCACATCATTACAAGATAGTAATAAACCACAGTCAGTTTCCCTTGTGGTTTATTACTTGACATTTAAATTGAAAAAGTCGCATCCCCTCAAGGTGATCCCGTGGCTGCTGCTTCCCAGGTTGTATCGTAAACTTGGGTGTGATCCCTGGCTACACGGCAGTTAACGGTTGTATGGCTTCTGACTGGCACCCCGAACAAAGATATTGACAAAATAGGAGACCGCCAATATAGGGCTAGATAGCTCAGTTGGTAGAGCGCCGGTACGTTAATCCGGAGGTCGTTGGTTCAAATCCCGCTCTAGTCAATTTTTCTTTGTTCAACCCCCATACTATCATTACAAGATGGCGAAGTTTCTCTATTGTTCAAAACCACATTGGATGATATTCAATATTGATCGGTCAGACAGTAGGAGGGTTAATGTTATCAAATTAAGTCAAAATCTAATGCCTTTTCTACATACAATGTACATGTATGTGTTTACGTTAAGTTGTATTTGAGCAATTCAACAAACGGTACAAAACACTTGTTCATTAGAAGGATTTGCATGACATCAATATTTGTTTTTCAACCATCTGCAAGTAAGGTGGATGTAACGAGAGCCGAAATTGGTCCTGCAAGAATATCTTCTTTTTTTTCTGCCCAAACGAACACTCTGACTTTGGAAGAACAATTCAGGACCCTTTTTTCCCCCAGTTTTCTAAACACGAGTCACAGTATAAAGACTCTGAACACAAACATGCACGAAGCTCAGTGCGCCGCTGAAAACATCCTGAGAAGCATTTTTTTGTTTGTCAATCGTCGTTATTTCTGTCCGGGAATTTTGAAGTTCTTTGCAAAGAGAGACGCTACTGCCGTTTGTTTGTCGCCGTTGTGTCGCTGGAGCTCTGTGATGACTTCATCTCGCTGGAATCCCATCGCCACAAGCTCGCTGACCGTTGCCTCTGGAACACTGGATTGTTGTGGTGTGCTTGAAGCCCCTGATGAAATGCTTGGTCCTGTTCATTAAAAAAATAAAAATTAACAAAGGTCAGAATTCCTGCGAATTTCTATTGCCAGCAACACTTAGTTTTGGGAGATCTGGTGGGAGAAGTCTCACAAAAGGGGGGGGGGGGGGTGGGGGCACAAATATTGTGTTTGGGGAATCCCCTTTTTTGAGGAGGTCGATGGAGAAGTGTGGAATATCTGCACTGCTCTCCTGTTACTGTTTAAGGGGGCACTGTCGTCATGATTACAGCGAGTCTGTGGCCAGACATTCAATTCTGAACTCTCACCTAGTTACTGCACACACACGCGCAATAATAGGTGCCCTTTAATGCTTTTGTTTGTGGTGTGACAGTCATTGCGTGCGAGTGTAGTAACTGGGTGAGAGTTCATGTTTCCATGTCCAGCCACAAGCAGACTATGATCAAGACGACAACAGTGCTCCTTAAATCCCCAAATTCTCTGAACGAAGGAGGTACATGTATTGGTCTCTACCCCCCTCCCCTCCTCCAAAGTAAACTTGTCCACGAGGGAACCAACCTGCCGCATCTTGTGAGGATCGTTGTAATGCTTCAGCTAATTGTTTATCCTCGGATTCTAACGCCGTATGCTCCATCGACTCGGTGCGATTCAATCGAGCGCACATCGGTACGTCGGCCTCCCCTAGAAATGCTGTCTCGGTGCCTGTGGTTCCGATTCGTAATAAGTTGCTCTTGAGGTCTATGCAACACTGAAATCAGGACAAAAACACGTGGTTAAAAAAATTTCGAACCCAACCAATGATCTCCCTTTCAGAAAGGACAGTCACTGACCGCACAGGGCTTGACTTTTAAGAAAATCTCCGCTACATCCAAGGGTTCGATTCCACAAAGATGGATCTAAGATGTGTATTAATCTTAATTGCTAAGCAGAGTGTGATGTCCCAAAACAAATCACTATGGTGATATTAACAAGTCATCTTAAGATGAATCTTAGTGTGGCGTGTTGTGGCCGAGCGGTCACGCACACTGGACTCAAGCTCTGGTGTTTCTGATCAGCAGAGTGTGGGTTCGAGTCCTGGTCTTGACACTTGTGTCCTTAAAAGCAAGACACTTCATCATTATTGCTTCGTCCTTCAGATGGGATGTAAAGCCGTAAGAACCCAGTTACACTTATCACAAGAGAAGGGGTTTGCCCTGTGTTTTTGGCAGTGGCAGCAGAATGTCCCGCAGCACCTTGTAAACCCTTACAAGGTGTTACATAAATGGGTCTCATAATTTAAAAACTTCACAAACCTGTCTGAAAATACATAATGATAAGCGTTTTGAGACGCCAGTAGATAAAGCGCAATTTTTATTATTATTAATTTGGGTTGAACAAAGAAAAATTGACTAGAGCGGGATTTGAACCAACGACCTCCGGATTAACGTACCGACGCTCTACCAACTGAGCTATCTAGCCCTATGTTGGCGGTCTCCCTATTTTGTCAATATCTTTGTTCGGGGGTGCCAGTCAGAAGCCATACAACCGTTAACTGCCGTGTAGCCAGGGATCACGCCCAAGTTTACGATACAACCTGGGAAGCAGCAGCCACGGGATCACCTTAATCCGGAGGTCGTTGGTTCAAATCCCGCTCTAGTCAATTTTTCTTTGTTCAACCCCATACTATTTGAAATTTACCCAGTCAGTTTCCCTTGGGTTCATTACTTGACATTTTTATTATTATTATCAGTAAAATCGAGCCATAGTCTTGTTGCACAGAACTTTAACTACACCAGACTATGTTTTACCTGATGACGTTTAAGCATGTCAAGCCCAAGTAGCATGTCCATCGGTTGATCTTCCAAGATTGCAAACGACGACTGCAAGAAATCTGGCCCAATCTGGATTTGACCTGATGAATCAAACAAACAAATCACAGAGTGACATCGAACCAATACATAGGCTGATTTCAATGATTTTGAGTTAAGTGAAATCACAAATATATCACAAAATCACAGCTGAACGTTTGGAGCTTACAAAAACTACAACAAATCGGTACTTGACAAAATGCCAAAATCTTCTTTACAAAGTTGACTGATTGTGGAG
The DNA here is from genome assembly GCA_032158295.1 of Pycnopodia helianthoides. Classification (NCBI taxonomy): domain Eukaryota; kingdom Metazoa; phylum Echinodermata; class Asteroidea; order Forcipulatida; family Asteriidae; genus Pycnopodia; species Pycnopodia helianthoides. Next base: position 12,920,446 of record CM063261.1, read on the forward strand.
GCCCAAATAAGAATTGCTTATCACTGGGCCAGGCATACCAATCTTATCCAAGCTCAAACATGTTGGTGTTGAGTGACCATAGAGTAGAGGATAGTGGAGGATTGAGGACTGTAGGCCCAAATAACAAATGCTTATCACTGGGCCAGGCATACCAATCTTATCCAACAATTTTGCATAAATATAATTTTTTTTATTATTACCTAAATGAACTCTGCCAATGATTTTTTGTGTGCCGACGCCCTTAGCAACACCAGCCCATCTCTTGTCTACTAGACGCATAATGTTACAACGCTCCGCACATGCCTGACTCATAATCGTCATCTGAGCACCTGTTGGCAAACGAAACATTTATCTTATCTTTAAAAATAGTTCATATCTCTTTAATCATCACTTTGCGCCCGAACATGGCTAATCATTTTTGATTTTTTTTTTTTTTTTGAAAAAATACTTTGAAACAGAACATTTCTTTTGTTTAAGAAAGTATGTCAACATGCAAAACAATGGAAAAGGTAAGTCCAGAATATGACCTTTACTTTGACCTTTTGGTTTGGGTGAAAGAAGTTTAGATCTTGCAGACATTTGCGGCAACTACAGGCTTTTGGTACAAGCTGATTGCGTCTGATATGGTCTCTAAAGGGTTAAAATATTTTATCTCTTACTCAAGAAATTAGAGTGTGTGATGGAACCAGTCTTGAGCGATAACTTCAAACCAAACTTTGACTTTTTGTTTGTTTATGCTTAATGAGACTTCCATAAAAATTCAGCTGAAAATCGGGAAGAGTTTTTGAAGATCTATGAGGACGATGACATTTTGAGAAGGATGTAATGAAAAGCAAAATAATAACTTACCAGAATCAACAAATGCTTTGACTGGATAACTGTTAACTTTACAGTCGATATACAACATGAGGACCTGCCCAAAGCTCTCAGGAGCATGTTCCATCGCTACCTCCATGTTGGCATCGACGTTCTTCAATCTAATTATTACAAAGAAATCAAAACAAACGTCAGACGTCACATACTCAGTTGCATGAAGTAGCTAGAGCAGCATATAGCATTGTCCTTCTACAGAATCAAGTTATCACAAAATGCTGGATCCCTGATCAACATTGCTGGTCATAAATAATAGTGGGTTCTTATGTAGCGCTCATATCCCTCACTCAGTGATGCTCAAGGCGCTTCAACATTCAGTATTTTGAAGTATTAGACCTATTCCTTTCAAAGCACCATGTAATGGTTTACAAGGTGCTGTGGCGCAGTATGCTGCCAATCAAACCAGGAACACCGGGGCGAACCCCTTCTCTTTTCGATAAGTGCACTGGGTTCTTTTTACGTGCATTACACAACACACGGGACCTACGGCTTCACGTCCCATCCGAAAGACACAGCAATGATGGTTAAATGTCTTGCTTAAGGACACAAGTGTCGCGACCGGTACTCGAAACCCACACTCTGCTGAACAGAAACACCAGAGCTTGAATCCGGTGCTCTTATCCACTCGTTCAGGACACGCCATAAAGACCTTTATCTATTGGGAAATGAGTACATTATACAATTGAATTTGACCTTGAAGCCCCTCTTTATTAAGGTTCCCAGGGCTTGATTTCACAAAGCACTAAGATTCATATTAAAGGAACACGTTGCCTTCAAATCTCATGAAATTTTACTGTTTGGAGGTGTTCCTTATACTTATCAAGAGTTGTTCTTGCAATAAAACACCTTTAATGTGTTATAATTAGTGAAAAGTTATCAAAAGCGAAGCATTTCTAAGGCACGTTTGTGTGGATCATTATATGACCGTGCTCATTATACATCAAACGCTTGTTATCGCCCAAAAGCACCCAACAGCGCCCAACCTGAAGGCAACGTGTTCCTTTAAGATGAGTTGTCAATTTCACCATTGTGATTTGTATTGTGACATCATACTTTGCTGTGCAATTAAGATTGATACACAGTTAAGATCAGTTTTAGCTCTTTGTGAAATTGGCTCCCTAAGTATCTTACCTGATGGTTTCTTCTATTTGTTGTTGTGCGCTTGCATCAAACGGATTAGCGTTCATCATTCGTATCTGCATCAATTCTTTCTCAACTCTTTCCCTTCTCTGTTTATCTAGAACTTCAGCAAATTTACCTGAAGGGGGAAGAAACAGAGTCATCTGGTCACGAGGGGAACCTATCATCGCGTTGGTGCAAAAACATCACATCTTGATTGTGCAAAAACGTTGTTTCTTGCACGATAACTCTCCAAGTAAAAATGTCATTTCTTGCCGTGTACTTGTTTTGTGTGTATATCTGGGCTATTTTAAGAGAGATACAACATTTTGACAATTTCAAACCTTTTATTTGTTCAATGCCAAATGTCGTGTTGGCGTAGTGGTATCTTTCCTTGCTTCCACCTCTGGGACCCTGGTTCGAATCCCATTAGGGACATTATGTGGATTGGGTTTTCAGTCCCTGCCGGACTTGGTTTTTTTTTTTTGTAATAATTCTCTGGGTTTTCCTCGTCTTCTTCTCGTGGGGTTCTTGGCTTGTGATGAAGTTCGCTTTTCTGAGAGTCCTAGGCTTCACAACCAGAATGAAATAAATGAAATGAAATGAGATTCAAGTCAGATTTCTTACCAAGGTCACCGCTCAGGAGTGCATCAGCGAGAGGGCGATTGCGTTCCTTGAGAAGAGAGAGCTGATGCGGATCATTAAGGAACATTTGTCTGAGATGAGCTGGGTCGTTCTCATTAACCGGTACTGGAGGCACTTGTTGCGGCTGCTCGCTAGAAGGCACCATCGGTCGTTGGGACACTACGGAAGGTCCGGCTGCTCCAGGTATTTGGATTTGACTGAAGTCCATATTCATCATACCTGAAGCTCCTACCAAATCAAAATAAATCTTGAAAGTTAATAACAGTATACCGTGTCAAGTAGTATACCACATAGGAAACTGACTGGGTCAATTTTTGGTTGAATTGGCACCCTCGAACAAAGATAGTGACAAAATGGGGAGATTGCCAGCATTAGGGCTAGATACATGTAGCTTAGTTGGCAGAGGGCCGGCACGTTAGTCCGGAGGTCACAGGCTCAAGTCCCGCTCCAGTCAATTTTTTTATATTGACTGTTTTTGGGGACTTACACATTCTACTGTGATAAATCATAAATGTTTAGTCTGGTTCCGCTGCACCAACAGTGTCCTTGTGACTTCATAGTAACAAGATTAGAACAAATCTTTGGGAGCAATTTCTATTACATGTAATTAGTCAAAGAAGACTTTTCTTTATTTTGGGGATGAAAATAAAATTGTGAAAAGGGCTTCCACTCTGCTGAAGATCTCGGGCCCACTAGTCTGGAGATTTTCTAACCTTATCAAGTTTCAGCTACTTGTGTTCGTGTCAAAGAGGGCACTATAACGACTTTACAAAAATAAACTAATACTAAATAGTAATATTAACCAATGCCGAGTATATCCACCATTCTATAACGTTAGTTGAAACATAGTTTCTATGGCAATAGGCCTGTTCTATTAACAAAACTGTAAGTTTTAAACTAAAAATAACACGTAAACATTAACACTTTTTTAACAGGGCGGGGCTTCCAGAGACCTTGGTCCAATTTCATAGAGCTGCTTAACGGCCGATTTTGAGCTTACTGTGCGAGTTTCCATTTCATAGCACTGCTAACCGTAAGCAAACGAAAAGACACGCTAACATTTCAGTGCTTACTGTAATGAAAATGAATGACAAAACATCAATGCAAACTTATATCATGTATGGTGAACGCGCAAGCTGGCCGCCTAATTTTCTTGCTATCCTGTGTTGTGAAATACGCTTACCGCTTACGCTTAAGCAAATTTTTATGCTACAGTAAGCACAAAAATTTGCTTACTGTTAAGCAGCACCATGGACATGATGGAGGAAGGAAACTAGCCTCCATGGCTTCACAATGAAATTGGGCCCATGGAGGAAGGGACATGCTGAGATCATAGAGCTGCGACTGAGACTAGACTTACTTAGACTGTTGTGGATTGTTAGACATGAGATGAGTCTAGCGAGTGACTCAGCAGAGAGAGCCGACGAGTCACTCACTAGTCACTGCCGACAAAAAGGTCTGAAACTAGGAGAAGGACCAACATTTTAGGAGCCATGTTGAAATGACCAAATTAAGGAATTATTTCATGGTATTTAACCTTGTTGGGATTGAGGAGAAGACTGTTGCTGCAGGAGTAACATGTCCCCTTCTTTCACTCCGTAAGCTCCCAACGTCTTCTCCGGATCTTGCAGTAAACGTCCTTCATGGTGAACCATACAATGTTGACTCGAAACGCCACACTCAAACTCGCACAAAGCCTTAAAATTCACCAATTCTAACTCTGGACTCACATCCAATGTGAAGACATCGTCAGCCAAGGTTGTTACACAGACTTTCATTGTGGATAAAGTATAAGAAATGTATTTAAAAAATATGAGAAGTCGACTTTGAAGATAACCTTACCAACAATACATGCGTTTTGCTTACTCAAGGTTTTAATAAGTTTGTTGAATAGCGCCCTCAATCTTTGATTAGAGCTTTGAAGTTGAGTGGAGGCGCTATACTGGGGTGCGTTTTCGCCGGGCAGCAACCAATAACTGTTTCGGTCATTGCCCAGTAATTAACCAAGGGCCAAGTTAACCGAAACAGTTATTGGTTACGACCGCGAAAACGCACCCCAGCTTTTTTACATCGCTCGGACCAAACTCACAATGGCTAATTTTTCTTTCTACTATTATGACAGAATTTCCCTGTGCAAGGACCAAAAAGAACTGTTCAAAGTTGTTGAAAGTTTGTTGCATCAGAAAGGAAAAGTAAAACTACCTTCACATACATGTAAATCTCAACTTGCTAAAAGATTTAATGATTATTTAATTTCAAAAATCCGCACAATCCGTCAAGGCCTAGACATAGTTCCAGTTTCGTCTCCCACATTAGACACTGGTTCCCCAACATGAACTACAAAAACCCCATTTTGGAATTTTTCAGACCTGTAAGTGTAACAGAGATTTCTAAACTTATCTCTGGATCACTATCTAAATCGTGTGTCTTGGATCCTGTACCAACATGGCTGCTCAAAGACCATATCAATGTATTGGCACCTGTGATCACAAAGATTGTGAATAACTCTTTGAATTTTCCCGGACCACTTTAAGAATGCACTGGTTACACCGCTCCTCAAAAAGCCTTCGCTTGACTCTGAAAATTTAAAGAACTTCCGTCCCGTCTCTAATTTTAAAGTTTGTGTCAAAAATTGTTGAGAAGGTTTTTGCATGCCAGCTCATTGTTCATTTATCTTCTAACAACCTATATGAACACTTTCAATCAGCTTAAAGAAAATCCCACAGTACAGAAACAGCTTTACTGAGGGTACAAAATAATGATATTTTATGTGAACTGGATGATAAATTTGGTGTATTTCTTATTCTTCTTGATCTTTCTGCAGCCTTTGACACCATTGATCATGACATCCATACTTTATACTCGCCTTGCATCAATTGGTGTCAAGGGCTCGGCTCTGAAGTGGCTACAATCCTTTTTCAGTAACAGGACCCATGCAGTCAGTGAACATTTTTTATTACTATTAAAAATTAAAAAAAAAAAACAGCTTACAAATTAAAAGTTATAATTGTGTTTATTTTTTTTGGTATAAACAAAGCTCTAATCTAACTGAATAACTTCTGAAATTTTGAATAATTTAATCACTGCCATTTGCAAAATATGTGCTTATAATGCAGCAACGTTTGAAAAGACTTACTGATATGCCTCAACTTTAATTTGAAGCTGTATTCGGCACAACCAATTATTTTCATTTTACAGAAAAAACACTAGAGAGACATTTATACACCAAATAACATTCTGATAGATTCACGTTATTATTGTGTGTTTGTATACTACCCACGCTAGCAGCGACGAGGAAACAAGTGATCGGGTTTCGCGGGAACATAGTTTCAGTCTCAGTGCTGAAACGATGCAATCAGTTTTGTCATTAACTTTGCAATTAGCACAACGGAAGGGTGACATTTACTGTTTAATGAGTACGTTCAAGGAGGGATAATACATCATTACTTTGTCATCCCGTTGTTTTCACACAACCAACATCTTAACGGCAAGAAATGTCATCGAGATCACAGACAGGTTGACAAGTGAATGTTTGTATGGTATAGTGGGGAGATTGATTCTAAAGACCGGGACCAATAAGGCACCACGGCGACCGAGTTAGAGCAGCTTAAGCAGAAAATGTTGCTTACAAATTTTCTGCTGAGGAAAAAAAATGCAGGATACCAGTCACAAATTGTACATGTGAAATGACATTTTGGCTGGTAACCTCTGTTAAGCATATTTTGATTTTGCTTAGCTGCTTTATGAAATTGGGCCCATGTAGGCGTATTTAAGATGAGTGGATTAAAAATTGATCTTGGTTCACTGTCATCATGGTGATAACATTTTAAAGAAAACGACGAGAAGCTAGAAAGGTGTGAGGGGGCTTTGGAGCTGTCGGATTTCCAGATGAAAAACGTTTTGTGTCTTTTTCAGGTGCATAACTTTTGTTTTTTTGCATGTGCTTTTAGTTCTATCCTAACTTGTGCAATCGAAATAAGCAAGAATTTACCAAGACATTTTCTGTACAAATGACGTCATATACCGCCATCGCATGCCATTTATTTATTATCCACATTACAGTACTAATTAGTGCATAATTTGCGATAGTATTGCACAACACATCGGTCTTGATCATATAGGGCACTGATGTAACCGGATGGTGGTGGGTGGGTGGGGGGGGGAGCTTGAGTCCCCACGCCGCTCAGAATCGCACCTCTGATGCAACTCAGAGTGTACAATCATCGAACACCTCTTCAAAATTCAAGAACACCCACCATGAGATCACCCAAAGGCGTCTTTCTAAAAAAACAACAACAACAACAACAACAACAACAACAAAACTATGCATGCTCATACCATATATGTTGTGTTCCGGTCCCTAATTCCAGTTCTTCGATCTGATTACCACTAATAACCAAACGGATACCAGACCATCTCCCTATACTACGAGTCACAGAATAAAACAATTAAACACAATTAAGATTCGGTATTACAGGAGAACACTAAAAATGTATTTAAGTTGAAATCGAAGCCGGGGGAGTCAACAATCGCAGAGTCGACGTGACCGGATCAGGTCTTCGTTTAGTAGGCGAATAGCTATGTTTTTAAGAAAAAACAAGACCGCATTAATAATGAGTTCGTGAGGCTTAGGAGCAGAGGAAATGCCTGAAGATAAGTTTAATTGCGGGGGAATAAAATGCATAAAAATAAACTCACCCTTTTAAATAAAAACGACAGTAACCACTTACTATCTAATAATTTAAAAATCACATGATTGTTAACAGCCTTTTTTTTTTAACTATCTTTTTTTCTAAAAAACTACATGATTGTTAACAGCCGTTTTTTTACTATCTTTTATTCTAAAAAACTACATGATTGTTAACAGCCGTTTTTCTTCTTTCTTTTACTTTGACGTAACAGGGGGAAACTTGCTTACTTTTAAGTAATTTTTCCCCTTTAATGTGTCCAATTTGATTTGTGTTTAATTTTAAAGGAACTATTTTTGGCATGATTTAACACACATCTTTTCTCATGTGCCCGCTTTGATTTGGAGCGAATGAAACGTGGGCTTAGAGCAGACACCGAAACATGACAAACCACGCAATCCATGCAACAAGGGTGTTTTTCTTTCATTACTTTCTTGCAACTTCGATGATCAATAAATTAAGCCCACATTTTCACAGGTGAGTTATATTATGCATAATATGTAGGGATACACTGAGGATACACGTCTTTTACAATTAATACAAAAAGTATATCCTGCCTTTAAAACCTTTGATTTGCATGAGCTGTATCACGAATGAAACTGTAGACTGTTGCTATGAATAAAAATCATTTTACAGTTTACGTCCCATTTTGCCCAATTTCATAAAAGCTGTTGTTAATAAAGCTGAAAATGTGTAGCAAATATTTCTGCCCAATAAACATTAGCAGAGAATCTGACTCATAAAATAATCGGTGGCATACCCCAGAAGGTTATCAGAAGGTGTTTTTTTTACTCTCGATCCCATGGGTGGGGGGAGGAAGGCAGGAGTCCCCCTCTTTCCCCCAATCCCTCTTGCCCCGTCTCTAAAAACAAACAGACAAACAAACAAACAAACAAACAAACAAACAAACAAACAAACAAACAAACAAACAAACAAACAAACAAACAAACAAACAAACAAACAAACAAACAAACAAACAAACAAACAAACAAACAAACAAACAAACAAACAAACAAACAAACAAACAAACAAACAAACAAACAAACAAACAAACAAACAAACAAACAAACAAACAAACAAACAAACAAACAAACAAACAAACAAACAAACAAACAAACAAACAAACAAACAAACAAACAAACAACAAACAAACAAACAAACAAACAAACAAACAAACAAACAAACAAACAAACAAACAAACAAACAAACAACTAAAACAACAACAACAACAACAACAACAACAACAACAACAACAACAACAAAAACAAAAACAAAAAACAAAACAAACAGCAACAGCATGTATAGCAGCAGCAGCAGCAACAGCAACAACAGCAGCAACAACAACAACTATGAACAACATGTCTTTTCCCCCGCTTACCCATCCCCCTCCCCCCCAAAAAAAAAACAACAACCAAAAAACAAGAACAAACAAACAAACCAACAAACACATTTGTTGAAACTGCACGGGTCCTGGTCCCAATACCATTCTCTGCACTTACAACCCGTAGAATCACTAACATAAAACTGTCTACCTTTCAAAATGAATCAAGATAAGTTACAGCAATCTCAGAAATTGGAAATAACCTAATGTACCCCCAATTTACTGAGAGAGCTACGCCGTAGCCCAAGGTATACTAGTTGTAGAGCTCAGGTATAAACGAGGGTTCTTCGCAAATAATCTAGCGATAATTCCACCATCTGATGCCCGCCGGTAGTTGACATTGCGGACCCCATATACACCTCAAGAGCAGTTGAGGGGGGGGGGGGGGCTGCAACTGATATCACTATTGTCAGATCCCACGAAACGAGAATCGCTTTTTCAATATCTTGGCGTTCAATAACTGATGCATCTCCCCCTCGGCAGTTCAGTGGGTGATGACAAGCAGACAGTGCATCAACTGCTGCTGAATAAACCGTTAGATGATTTTTTTTTTTACCGAGATATTGAGGCCGATACTGTCACCTCGGTGAAGTAAGAAACTTCTTACTTCTCAATCATAACATGATATGTCATGTGCCCGAGTCGAGGTTTGGGGTCAACAGTATAGTCTGCACCCTTTGGGAAGAATGGGCATTTTGGTAAAAACACTGTGTGGATACACAGAGAACCAGACAACGATCACGGTGGTTTATGTGAAAGTGAAATCATGCTGGGTTTTTTGTGTGTTTTTTGTTTCGTTTTTTGAGTTTTTTGTTGTTGTAGCCCTCCAGTTTTAAGCAACGCGATATTAAACTAACCTGTGGAGACACTGGTACACAATGGGTCCTTGCGTTTTGGATAAAAACAGAGAATGTGGGTTTCATGAATTGCTATAAAGATGATTTCATTTCACGATACTCTATCTATGCCCTCGTGACAGCCGTCCCGCACGTCTATTGGCCAACACAACCCGACCCATCCCACAAACTTAACGCGTGTCATCATCGGTACACGAAAACCCGCACTTTTTTCCCACTGGTTTGTAAGAAAATAGCGCAATCACGACCAACCCGTAACAGTATACACCGTGTATCGTCGAAGCTTAATGCGTTTAAAGCTGTGCACAGGTGTGAAGACAGACACCGCTTGTCTTTGATCAAAGTGTGCACTGCTCGTCTCATCAGCCGTCCAGCACTAGAACCAGCTGCGACCGCTTAGCGCTAAAAGCATCTTAAAGATAACGCAAGAGAGCCGAAGGGTATATATAACCGGCTGGATGGTTTCGATGAGGAGGCAGAGGTGGCAAACCCCGGGAACACTGACGAGCCGACAGAAGATGAGGATGACGACAGTCTGACATTCTGGTCAACCATCTCGCTATGTTTATCTTAAGACGCTGAGAACACATCTTGAGTATATACACTCACGTGGATATTCTTCTTCTTCTTGTCTTGGACCCATACATCTTTGTAGCGGTGAGTTTTTTTCTTCATATTTACATTACTGTAAGTGGCGTGCAGTCTAGACTGAATTCAAATGGTAGTGTACAAGTACTTAGAAGAGACTATGTCTTAACACCCTAAACCTTATTTTTAGTACTCCAAAGTGTTTCTCAACGAATCTTTGATAGAAATGATTCGCCAATCTGCAAGTGAATGGCAGTTTATTCGAAACAGAACTTTCCCGGGTGATGCAATTTTACAGCAGCTCAGAAGACGGTTTTATGCCTCTGTGCACATCTGCGAAGTGGATGGAGTTTATGCATTATAATAGTTTGATTCAAAAGTGATACTTTTTCAAAAGTATTTTTCTCTTTTTTTGTTGTTTCGGAACGGACATTCGCATGATTGGATTAAAAGTTGATCGAATTATTGCAAAATATTCATGTTGTTACCCTCAATATTTAGCTATTAAAATAGTGCACTATAAAATTGGTCAACAATATCTGTACAAGGATAAATAAAACCAACTTTTAGAAAACCTTTTGTAACTAAAAAATAAATAAATAAATAAACACATCACTGTTCAATGAAACAAAATATAGAAAAAAGTATACCGATACCAAGTTTATGTAGAGATTCTCATTTTTCACTTTTGGGTAAGATTTGTGAGAAATTAAATCAATTAAACCATCACCCTTTTTAGTATTAAGATTTGTGTTGGTATACCTGCAAGACTCGGAACATTTTGCGCAAAATTTGTTTAACTTCTATCCGAAAGCTTCCTTGTTGTTAATTTATTATGGCAATGGTATAGTAAGCATTCTCCGAAATCAAATTGTCTGAGTGAAATGTCACCGTTGATTAGAAATCAATAAAAAGTATTTTGAATCTCCAAAACTTGACCTCAACAAGGCGAGTTCTTGAGATTCATATTTCCGCGGTGTCTGTTTGTGAATGCTGCGGCCCGAGATCCGGTTGGTACCCGCTGTCACCTCGCTCAATGTGGATGAATTCGATGCTCTCATGATAATACCGTAACAGTTTGTTGCTGTTTTCTCAACAAGTAGACACTGTATTCAGCTGAAACTTCCACATGTAATCTTTCTTGCATTTGTCTATAGTTTGGCCTCTAAATCAGCATTACGTTGACAAACACCAATTTATGACCCTACATCACAGACGGTGATTTTGACAAATACCAATTAGACCTACTGTGTGACCGACCATCAACTAAAACTGAAGGACGTTCTGGAGTTCTAAAACCCACTTTGGCTCACGCTTCAAGGTGATTCCATCGATAACAATTTGTATAATCTTTTTGTTATGAATTATTCCTTTTGGTTTGAGCACAGACACCACACTCAACGAATTTCTGAATGTTTGTCCACGACAAAACCATGTCGAGTAAAATTTGAAAATGTATTCGTTGAAATGTTTAATGGAAATGAAAGAAATTTTCCAGGTACAGCACCGCAATTTTTTTTCAGAACCATCCAAATTAACAAGTAAACAAATCTTTTGTAATAGTATAATTTTAAAAGAGTGTTTGAATTAGCGCGAAACAGCGCTCCGTCTATCGCTTGCACTCCGGAATTTTGCAAAAGTGTGAATGAAATTGCATTGCAATTCAAAGTAATCTATGCATTAAAAATGGGCGCGAAATAACTACGCTTAATCTCGACTGATTGTGTTTTAGACGGGGTCTGAAGCTACCGCTCGCATCATTGAATAGTGAATAGAGTATCACCATACGAATAAGAAGAGAACTTTATTCCCTCGTTGTTTGAATTTGTCCCTTCATTTCATCAAGTATAGGCCGCCTATGACTTTCAATCAGTAAAAGTTTCCAATTCCCGAGGTCAGAGTCTGTCAGAGTTTGCTGCAATCGCGCAGCATGTAACATCAGAAGCCAACGCAATCTCCGTCCATCCGCCGAGTGGTGTTTTTGTTATCAGCTTTACTGCCATAAATATGTGGGTCTTGATAAATAGTCTAGACTATAAAAGAGCTTGAGACGGCCGGCTCTAATCGCTGTAGCTGGTATCTGGGATGATATTCAAGGCCGGTTTATCTCTGAGGATCACCAGTGTCTCCAGCGACCAGTCTCTAAACGCATCAGCGATCTATGAGAGGTTTTTCTAATGATCGCACATTATGTCAGTCTCTTTAACCATCGCGCGACCAAACCACAACAGACTGTGCAAGTCTCGCGCGTATCGGAACGAGAAAACACGTCAAACGAAGAACGTTTTTTCTGAAATCAAATCTGTGTTTTAAATTATATCTAATGACAAAATCTTAACAACAAAAATACTCAGTACAATTTTTATAAAATTAGTTTTAGCTTTTATAATAAATACACAAATAATGTGTTTATTATTATTAAGAAAAATTAAAACTCTGGGACAAGGATGCTTATTTGATCTTAACTTTTTAGAAACCCCTTACGCGGATTCGCGAAGGTCACACCGGCGTAAAATTAATGTTTGGCATAGTTAAAGAGGACGCTGACGCCTCAACAACCATAGACTGCAATGAAAAGGTCTGGCGTTGCAATTACAGCATCTGGCAATTATCATCGCGCATCCAAAACAAGCGTTTACATAAGTTTTGTTATCGGAGGTGAGCACAAAATTCTTATTTTTTTTGCAGTAACCGGAAGCTGAAGTCAAGTTTAATTCTCGGGTTTTCTTCGTTATATTGTTGAATTGATTTTACTTTCATATTTTTTATCGCTAAGTATTACATTGCCAACAACATATATAATTTTCATAGTCGTTTATACTACGTTAAACTAAAATAATTGACGAAACAAAATTTCGCCCACGTAAAACTCCATATGGTTGGGACCACTATGGTGCCGGAAGTTCGAATGAGCGCGAGACTTGCACAGTCTATAAGCTTCTCATTGACCAGCCTCGCTACCATGACCAGCGCGCCTTATCGATACCTCTCTCGTACCCCTGGAAAGGAAGCACTGAAAAAAACCAGTGCTGATTGGCTAACCGCAAGTGACTGCTTTTGCGCGCACGCTTGTTATACAAATTCGAATACTCGTAGGGCGCTTGTCCGGCACTTATTATATACGTGCGTGCCGAAATGCATGTCTTTTAACGCAATAACGCACTTCAAATAGACCCTTCCCATGAAATATGCAAATTGAACATCGCGCGTGCGCACTCTCCCTACTGGTTGGCAAAATGAGTGAACATCGCGCCTTTTTGCATGGGACTGATGGTGGCGTGAAGCACACGCGTTTTATTTGTGCGTCTGCCTTGTGCACAACTCTATGGCGTTTGCCAACCAGCAGCGTCTGTACGCATGCGTGAATGTAATTTACATATTTCATGGGAAGGGTCTATTAATCATGTATTTACACGGTCACCCTGAACTGCATACACTTAAACATATCACAAGATCAGACAAGGATGAGAGGGGACCAGTGTTGCTTTATGACTTGAAGCGTCTTTTGATAGCGCGCTCTGCTTAACACAGATTGGATCAACCACAGGACTAATCAAAATATCCATTATTTTAGATATTTCAAAGTCACACTTCCGCCATTTTGTGGAGTCAAAAATTTGGTTAGTTCACGTTAGTTCACAAAGTAAAAGGAAAACCACATAATTTATATTCTACTTATAAAACATCTTTTTAACCATATTCATACCAATGCATGCTCCCCACGTTCTATTACACATCAATTTCTCAAAACGGCTACTTTGAAAGACCAGAGCCTTTTCGAAAGCACAGCAGTGGGCTTGAGCTTCAGCTTGGGCTCCGTCCACCGGGAAGAAACTAGTGGACAGTGACTGAATCTGTTTGCAAGCAAGTTATACCCACGAGTGTTAACAAAATATGTCTGATTTATGATTGTCCCGAGAGAGGGGAAATACAATTTACGAGAAAATTGGCTGACCTTAGAGGAATCTTCAAGTGAGAATATTTCGCATTATTGTGACCACTCGGCTGCTTTATTTTAGATGACGGGAGCATGAAGGAGGTCGGGTCATCAGTTTTCACTAAGAACTGTTCAGTAGGATTATCATTTTAGTTTTTGTCAACGTAGGCTACTGCTGTTTATAACAGGCCACTTTGTCAATAAAAAAATACCATAAAAGTCACATGTGGTAGTTTCAGCTGAATACGGTGTATACTTGCACAAAACTGACACGGTATTATCAATAGAACGTCGAATCCATCCATGCACGCGAGGTGACTGACAGCGGGTACCACCCGCATCTCTCACCGTAGCGTTCACAAACGGACACCAACCCTTATGCAATCTGAGAAACCGTGAATCTGAGGAAACGATTCATGCGTGATTCGTTTCTCACATTCATTTTTGTCGTCATACTTTTATTGATTTCTAAAACAGGAACACATCGATCGGAACAATTTCACAGGATGCTTACTACCATACCATCTTTATAACAAGTAAGCTTTCGGATAAAAATTACACCAATTTGTTTTTGGGATCACCACCGAAGTATGATCTTACCCTGAAATCACAAAGAAAGTGGTTAGGTGGAGTCCCTTCATGAAAGGCCCGCGTTGTTAGGAATCCACATAAGGCAAAAAAACCCAAAAATGTTTAGCGTCCTGCCTTAAAAAGGAGGGGCTTTTTTCCAAAGACAACCAGCTGGGCTATTTTTTCAAGATGGTTGCCAGCTATATTTTGTGGTTTTTTTTCTGTGTGCTAAAGTCTAAAAATACGATCTAGTTTATCTTTAAAAAAAAAAAAAAAAAAAAATTGTCAGAGATTGTTAAAAGTTATCCTTGAAAAAAAAGATTAAAAAAAGGAGGCGGCCTCTAAAAACGAAGCGGGCGGAAACGCTTAACATGTTTTTAAAATTTTATTTGGCCTAAACTTAACCTGGTATCTCAGCATTAAGTTTCACGTAATGAAACTTAACTCGCTGAGGGCAATTTGCCGCCACTTGAAGTCAACCGGTGATACACTGGTCAGTTTGTTGTCCGTGAATGCTGGGGCTATAGGTACGTATGCACTCTCGTCACGGACACATCCACGATGGACGGTAGAATCTTTCTAAACGTTGTATGGACATCGGACGATAGTATGCAAATTAAAGGAACATTACAGAATTGGTTGTTGCTAACAAAACAGTTGCTGGCAGTGTAAGCACTTTATGTAATCCATCATATACATAAACTGACAAACCTATAGAAGTTTGAGATCGATCGGCCATCCGGGTCACGAGAAAATAGTGAAAAAACGGTTACACATTTGCATGAAATCATATATAGATTCAACAAATGAATAAAACACTCACTGAACGATTAATAATAATAATAATAATAATAACTAGTTCTTATATAGCGCATTTCACAATAACGTATCAATGCGCTTTACATTAGTGCCCTGGTCATTGGGCCAATAGCATTCCTGTAATCTTTCTCAGCTCCCTGGAGAGTATACAGCCCCGGGCTGCCGTGGCGCTCCGAAGGTTTTTTATACACAATAGAGAGGTTTCGCAAGCGTACGGATATGGATACAGATACAGATACGATAACCGTATCCGTTCACGTTAGATGCGCCTCAGATTTTGTTTCGCAATCATAGAGTTACGTGTGCAGGCCTGGGCCAAACTATAGACATACGTTGGCATGGGTTTTGCGAGCAAAATAAATCCAAAAACATTGTGTGTGTGTTCTTGTTACATTGGAGAATTTGATTGAGTAGTATTTTTATTTAAATTATCGTTTTCGGACCCCCACGTTAAACGCGTGTAAAGAAAGTTAGAGACTCCTGTTTATACTGTATTTTCCCCATATTTTGCTTACAAATGATGAAAACATTTCCATCTATGTCATAAATGACACCTTTAAAAGCAATACCAGGGGAAATGTTTTTAATGTAGGGCAAAAATACAACTAAAATCAGCAAAACGGTTTCCGTTTTTAACGTACGTGAATGAGCTCCCGTATCCGTTGTCAACGCTCATGCAAAACACGGAAGACACGGTTAGGCGTCACGTGAACACACAAAGTGTTGACGTATCCGTATCCGTATCTGTATCCGTAGCCTTGCGAAACCTCTCTATTATCAACCTCTACCCTCGCAGGTACCCATTTATACCCTGGGTGGAGAGGAGCAATTATAGTAAAGCATCTTGCTCAAGGACACAAGTGTCATG
Source organism: Pycnopodia helianthoides (assembly GCA_032158295.1). Classification (NCBI taxonomy): domain Eukaryota; kingdom Metazoa; phylum Echinodermata; class Asteroidea; order Forcipulatida; family Asteriidae; genus Pycnopodia; species Pycnopodia helianthoides. The sequence goes on from CM063261.1 coordinate 12,936,791, forward strand.
ACCGGGACTCGAACCCACACCCCGATGACTCGGCCACCAGACCTTGAATCCGATGCTCTTAACCACTCGGCCACGACACCCTACAATTCCAATCGGAAAGTTTGTTTATTCATTTCTCATCAAATGGCATTTCAGACAGAAATATTTCAGGGGATGTTTTCTACTATCATCATCATTAGACCGTGTAAGTTTTATGTAAATCTTTGATCAAAAAGTATGTTTATAAGTTTTTTGCTTACCAATTCTGTAATGTTCCTTTAAGTAGCAGACATGAATACTGATTTTTAGGATACCAAAATGGAATCAGACTATTCTGCCATCTATAGTCACGATACTGATGTATATTTTTAATAGAAATGAGGACGGGGGGGGGGGGGACGACGACCGTGGTAAAGGTAAATTGAAAATGAGGTTATGCAATAGTCTGGTTCAGCTTACATTTTTAGTCACACTTTTGGACGCAACCAATTGCACTGCATTTATAAAGGAGCATTTTGTTTGTGTACAACAGTAATATGGAAATTGACATGCGAATGTTTTTTTCTTCTTGGAGATAAACTGGTTGCCTGTAAATTGCCCCGTGTGACGTGGCCCTTATGTATCAGCTTAGAGCTACACGGTATCGGTTTTGCGTAACTCGGACACAGGGAACCAGTGAGCGAAGATGGTGGACACATTGATTATTACGAGAGTAAGGAGGTTGAACACAAAATGTCCAATTATATTTACATTGATTTATTTACCAATGTAAGAGATGTCAAATTGACTCAGTTGGCTAGCCTCTTCAATTCAAATCACATTTGATTCTTATGGGGTTTGTTTGCTCCAAGTCGACACCATAGCATCCGTTTCCCTCGTTTAGTCGTACTGCAATACGCCAACAATGTGTCAAATGAAACACTATACGCCCGTCCGTGAACACAACGTTTACAATTAGGAAAGTCTGCATTAAAAGTGTTTCTACCTTCATGTGTCGCTCAAATTGGCATTCCTACAATGAGCCTTGTTTGTTTTTATTAAAGATTGATTGTTCACGTGATACTTTCCGCCGCCCGGCCTGCCCTCGCACTCTGCTGACCTCTCTCTTCAAATCAGTGCCGCTAAACGGTCATACCCTCAGACGAAGTCTCGCCTCCGCCTCGTTGAGGAGCCAACATGGAGACGTTTACAGATCTCAACAGCACCGAGGTACACACCACGGAGATACCTCTTCGTATGCCGCCTTTCTTGGACTACGGGCTGGCGTTTTTCCTCTTCATCGCCTTCATCTTCGGAGTAGCTGGGAACGGTGTTACAATCTGGATCTTTGTCAGGTAAGAACAACTGTTCTCGCCAGCCACGACTGAGCACATCGTCTGCATGCTTGGAAATGAGAAGAAAAAACATCACAGTTTTCGTAAAGATGTATTGCGAGATGTTGCGAACCTGTCCTTTTGGTTAATTACAGCAGCGGTCTGTATACGTACACTGCTGCAGAGTGCATAGGTGTGAGGCGTATTATAAGCACCGAAGTTCATCGGTCTTTTTTCATCGGTCTTATTTCATCGACTGATCGATGCAAAAGACCGATCGATCGATGCAAAAGCCCAAACGATCAGTGCAAAAAAGAGATCGATCGACTAAATTAAGGACCGATCGATCGATGCAAAAGACTGATCGGTGTGTTAAATAGAAGTTATTCTTCTTTGGCGCTCCATACTTCCGGGGGTCTAAACATGGAGATAGCTATCTCTGCTGGCGTTCCATTTGAAATCCACACAACCTTACTTTTAGAAAGAACAAAATCTCTATAGATCGTTGTATAAGACCATTGACTTTGTCCGATCCATTTCAAAGCATATCATCGGGTCCTCTAGTTTGGCCATGACTTCATGAACCCATATGGAACTAACAGAAACACAACAAGCAAGAGTCGATTGTTCAAGTTACACATCGAGGATTTATTAGCCCTAATAATAAAACAACCAGCCTTGGCCGGTCACACCGATATTCAAAATGGCTGACCACTGTAATCTAACCACAGAGCCAAGGCTAAGCGCCTTTTCCAAACATCGGCTTATATCAAAGGTTCCGTCTCTGGCTTCGGGCTTCGTTTGATATTGGAAACACCGTAAAACTGCTCCAAACTTGATGATGGAGCCCAAGCCAGAGCACAAACTCCATGCATGACGTCACAGCAGATCTGACGTTCTTGATGAAAATACCTTGACAGTTTTTTGCTGTTTTCTCAAGTTGACACTTGATTCAGCTGGAACTTACAGCAGTGACTTTTATGGTAACTTCCCTGACAATCTCGCCTAAAATCAGCCTTACTTTCACAACAATTAATCTATGGCATACTTATTAAGATTGCCGCATTAGAAAAAACTGTTTTTCTGGTTGTTTACATTTAAAAGAGGCGAGTTTCTGTTCGCTATTGTATATGCAACAGTATATAGCATTTCAAAGCTTAGGGCTGCCACAGGAAAAGCAATTTTTGTAATACATTATTCAGAATGTTTTCCTAAGTGGTGAGCTCCATTGACGAATTAGGAATCCGTAAATGGGCAACCTGGATCAGACTTCCGAAGCATGTGCGAAGTATATGGCTTTTAGCCTCGTTATTGTTCTAAAATGATGATTATAAAACCATAGAGCAGTTTCACATTACGGAAATTAAAAAAACTAAATTGTTACTCGGCAGAATAAGTAGTCGGCCACGTGTGACTAATTTGGGTATGGACAAATAAAACCCTGTTTTAGTTTTTCATAACACGCGAGCTTGAATTACAATGTCCTTTACAGCGATAACAAAACAAAATAGCTACACAAATTGTGTCACACAAAAACATCGAGAATTTGCAATTAGCATTCCAATTCCACGTATTTTCTATTGAATACATTTTAAAAGACCAGAATAAAGACACAAACAATTCTTGAGTTTAATTTCAATTAAGAGTGTCTTCCGGTTCGGCCATCAACCACACCTACACAACTTCGCAACAAATCAAGTGATGAATAATAATTAAAACATTAAACCCTGAGGTATGGCACCTTTGCAATCCAATTTCGAGACCCAACTTAAAGGGATCAGGCCATCTAATTGAAATTCATATAATATTTGTGTTTTGTGTCCCCCCTTTTTTAAGCCAAATGTCACTGTTTTCATTTTATGCAGGACAAAATCCCTCCGCACGGCGCCTAATATGCTGATTGTAAATTTAGCTTTTAGTGACGTTGCCATGGTAGTCACAAACTTTCCCCTCATGTTTGTTTCTACTCTACAAGGGAGATGGACGTTTGGACAGATGAGTAAGTAGCATTTATTTTCAACGTTTTATGTTATTTTAAAACTCGACTGACTTCATGGTAGCGTGTTAAGGCCGAGCGGCCTAGAGCACCGGACTCAAATTCTGGTGGTTGGGTCATCGGGGTGTAGGTTCGAATCCCGGTCATGACACTTGTGTCCTTGAGCAAGATGCTTTACAATGAGTATATACATGGGTACCTGCGAGGGTCTAAAAAACAGCCTTTGGAGCGCTGCGGCACCCCAGGACTCCCGGAGAGTTGAAAAAGATTACAGAATTGCTGTTGGCACAATGGCCAGGGCGCTTAAAGCGAATTGTATTGACGCGCAATTTTTAATGTGTGCCAGTTATTGTCGAACATCAAACGTTGGGACAACATCAATGCTTATATTATGGTATTTCTCTCGTTGTGTTTTTAATTAAAAGAAAAGCTCGTGCCAGAGTCACAGGTGATTTCCATATTATTTGAACAGTCGACAAATAGTTCCGTTAATCCCTGTCAATATTTGATGGAGTTAATGGGAAACGGTGCTTTGGATTGGGCGATTTGGGCTATGAAAAGCATTTGCTATCAAATGAATATGGTTAGAAATATGTTTTTTAAAGTAGAATATAATGATCCACACAAATGCCTCGAAATTGTGTGGTTTTCTATTACTTCGTAAACTAACACGGTCCGCCATTTTGTGGAGTCAAAAATTTGTTCCAGAAAATGGCGGACCTTGTCCGTTCACGAAGTAAAAGGAAAACCACACAATTTCGAGGTTAATTTATGTGGATCATTAAAATTCTTTTAAATCTTTCCAAACATGATCATTTCATAACAAACGCTTATTATAGCCCAAATCGCCCAATCCAGGGCAACGTGTCCCTTTAAAGTTAATTCAAACTTAACACAAATTCATAACTATTTCATGTGCAGCTTGCAACATATTACGCCTTCTTCGGAGCTCTGTTTGGGTTTATGTCCATAACAACTATGACAGCCATAGCGCTCGATAGGTGAGTAACCATAGTGACGGTAGTCTTGGTGTCAACACTCGCATGGAAGTTGTTTGGCCATGTGAATGTAGACGAGCACTTTAGTCCACCAAGTTTGCACAATGTTACGTACTCACACAACAAGTTCCGGGTTCCGGAGTCGATTTATGGTTTCCTAAGAGTGTGGAAGTATGGGGAGTTTCCAGAGTCAAAAAATCAATCGATGGGAATCTACACCACCAGTTGCCTTGGTTACAAAATGTGTCTCTATCGCTCCTTATATATCCCAGACTTGCAGTCACTTCTATTATTCGAAAGGACGTACCCTCAAGCAGGTTCGTATAGACCAAAACAAACTATTGTTATAGCTAAATGTGTGCTTATAATTTATAAGCGGTCCCAAACACAGGGATTGTTTTTAAACCTTCTCGTTTCAAGAAATACTATGTTATGCTTAAAGGTATGATTTCCAACCAATATTACACTGTGCACCACTGCTTGCTACACTATATCCGTATATTCTAATAAGAAACATTAAGCTTGTCACACAAAAGGGAAACCAGACTATGCTTTCACCGAGGCTCACGTAGGTTTAACATTGATTTAAATGGGAGTTTTCGGTCGTGTTCCCCATACTCGTGTTCCGTTCGGACACTTCAGACAGGACAAGGAGATTATTCAAGCGGCGACGTTTAGAACTTCTTCTAATTCGGCATCAATGCTGTAATAAATCAGCCACTCCAAAAACGACTTCGATGATCATGTTTTGACATACAGAGTCGTGAGTGGACCGGCCAGATGCAGTGATGACGTCAGAGTCCGTGCCAGCATCATTTTGTAGGGCATTCTTGTGAGACGTTGTAAAGCCATAGCGATACATCATACGGTGACACCACTGCACGCTAAAACCGCTCAGCACTCCGGGCACATTGTTGTAGAAAAGCAAGTAAAATCGGCACCTCACTTAATTTTTGTCTATCGTTCACCTCCTCTTGTTTTTTAATAATACATGCAGGCATGCTATTCTTTTCAACAGACACTATGTGATTTGCCACTCCATGGAGGCTATGCGTACAGTTACCAAACGCAAGTCCCTCTACAAGATCATAGCTGTGTGGATTTACAGCAGTGTCTGGTCACTCTTGCCTTTCTTCGGCCTTGGAGCTTACGTCTTGGAAGGGTACGGCGTGAACTGCACGTTCGATTATATCGATCAATCCCTCAAAAACAGAATCTATGTGGGGACAATTTTTCTCATGGGGTTCTTTATCCCGTTGATCATCATCATTGGCTGTTACGCTCACATCGCTTACACCCTCCGTGTGCACCGTCTCCAGCTAATGAAGGTCCAGAACGATCTCCGGGGCTCTGGTAACGATAAGGCGCAGGCTGCCGCGATTAAAAAGGTCAAGAATGACAAGATGGAATGGCAGATAGCAAAGATAGGCATCATGCTCACCGTCTTATTCTGTGCGTCGTGGATGCCGTACGCATCCGTGGCTTTTGTTGGAGAGTTCATCAATGTCAAGTTGGTGACGCCTATGATTCAAGTCATACCCGTAGTACTGGCTAAGAGTTCCGCTAGTTGGAACCCATTGGTGTACGCCATTTCCCATGTCCGCTTCAAGCAAGCCCTACGCGACCGCTTCCTCAAATATTGCTGGGTGGCGTGGAAACCAAACGCCACCCGTCCACCACGCGGTCGATGTCGAGCGACAACCGCGGGAATACCGACTCGCGTGCCACCAGCGTGCGCTCAGTTATATCGGAGCCCGACAGACGGGAGCGGACCGACACCGTCATGTCTACAATATCCTCCCGGACCACCGAAGTTGAGTTTGACAGTCAGCAAAAAAGACCGGGTAGGAGCTCTCTGAAGGGTGGCCGAGATAGGGCGCAAAATAACAATAATAACAACACTGAGGTGCAGGACGACCAGAGGCGAAGATCACTACCAGATACGTCACCACCGGTAACTGACATGGGCAATGTCAACCTGGTTTTGGCCATTAAGTCAAGGGATGGAGGCAGGGGACCAGACTCGTATGCGGCATATGATAATCCGGCGGCTGTTATCAATGAGAAAGAAGAGCTCACCAAGTTATGAGAAAAGAGTCTTCACCCAAATCAACCACAAGCACAATTATAAACAATGACACGTTGATGACAATATCAGATCCAGAAAGAGGGTTGATGTTATATAACATGCAGATACGGCTCATATCCAACACAACATGGGTCTGAATTCGGATCAACCTGATCGGGACCAATGGACCGGCACACAAATGTCTGATTCGGACCACACCATGACTCCGGACCCCAATGTGGACCAGGCCAAACATCAGTGGGTCTGAATTCCGGATCAAACCTGCCTAGGAACCAAAATATGGACCACGTGTCGAAGTTCAGAACTTAGATCAATTGTGACTCCAGAGTCAAATTGACTCTAAACCGGCCTTATCTGAATCCATGCTGGATCGACCCGGTTGACCCGGTTCGAGAAAAAGTTTATCCGGACCAATGCTAACTCGGGTTGGATTGACCCGGAACTGGTAATCTGGGTCAAATGGGGACCAAATCTGGGACTGATAATTGTGTTTTGAGTGTAAATACACAATGATTTCGAAGACCTTACAATACATGTGGATAAAATAACTAATTAATGTGCACAAAAATGTAAAACTTGTTTTTCCGGATCGTAGCAATTACAGGTTCCTTTCTTAAAAGTTATCACAGCACAACGTGCAAGTTATTATTTATAAAAGAAATTATCAACCACCGTTTCTAGCAACCTCAATGGGTGCATGGACAAATGGTGGCGCCCTAGGGCTTTATAAAAGCCACTGCTTATTACTATTGTCTAGGTTTTTTAATATTGGAATTATTGGATAGAGTTATTTATTTAAGAGTATTTAAATTAATCTTATTGAATTCAATTATATTAACTGGTTCTGTAAAATTATGAATTCTCGATGTTACATAAAATTATCAAGGTATCACTAAAAATCGCGACCTCTGTTGATGCTGAAAAATTGGGCGAGTCAAAACATCATTGGCGGCAACACCAGCAATTGAGCCCTGTGGCCACACAGAGAAACGTTTGTTTACAAATTAAGGGATCAAAAGTCATTGTCCCTCCGACCTCGGTTTGGTTACATTGTTTTTGAATGAGAGAAAAATACATGGTTGTCTTATTAAGGTCTCCAACACAGTTTTTCAGTGTATGGACCTTATCCATTGACGTCATCACGCCGCCATCCTAGAGGTAAAAAGATGACGTAACAATGGAAAACACACATCTATGTACGCGCAGCGCACAGAATCGGCCAATGAGTAACCTTCTTTAAGTTTGACCTCTAGCCGAGGGCGCCCTACTCAAGTGACGTCATGTGCATAAGATCTATAGCTGTCCTATTTTTCTCACATTCTGAATGGTGAAACCAAACAGAGAAAAAAACATTTAAAGGCAGTGGACACTATTGGTAATTACTCAAAATAATTATTAGCATAACACCTTACTTGGTAACGAGTAATGGGGAGAGGTTGACAGTATAAAACATTGTGAGAAACGGCTCCCTCTGAAGTGACATAGTTTTCGAGAAAGAAGTAATTTTCCACGAATTTGATTTCGAGACCTCAGAATTAGAATTTGAGGTCTCGAAATCAACCATCTGAAAGCACACAACTTCGTGTGACAAGGGTGTTTTTTTCTTTCATAGTTATCTCGCAACTTCGACGACCAATTGAGCTAAATTTTACAGGTTTGTTATTTTATCCATACACCAAGTGAGAAGACTGGTCTTTGACAATTACCAATAGATAGTTCCCAGTAGACGCCATCTTTACGGGCAAATTGCATTTTGGTTTGCAGGTGCGTCAAACGCTCAACTTATTAACGCAGCCGCGTTGTTCACTGACCAATCCTGCAATGAGTTTCGTGAAATGCGCGCGTGTTGCACGCCGTTCTCACACGAAATGCACGACTGTTTGTTCTAAACTGCCCGTAAAGATGGCCGATTTACGTCACACTGCAACCTATCTATAGTGTCCAGTGTCTTTAAATATGGTGCGGGAATCGTAATTTGTTATTGCTATAACGCTCTAAAAACTCCCGGGTCAGAATTAATCCACGTTCCGAATCCGAGCCTGACCCATCTCTATGGCCCTTTTCGAATCCACGGCTTCGGCTCCGGATTCGGCTTCAGGCCCAGTTTTCTTGTCTGAAGCCCTGACCGCAAAGCATGCGTAAGTTAAAATAATTGAGGGAACTGGCTAGCCTGAGCCGATTTTGGAGCCGAAGCCGTGAATTCGAAAAGGGCCTGAGTCAGGCTGACCCAGAAAGTGGTAAAGAAAAATCGGGGTTATTATCCAGATTCTGCGGCAATTTGACCCGTTTCTACTGACCCAGAAATGGGTCAGTCCGCACGGGACCCGGACCCGGATCAATTCTTTAACCAGGAAGTCTTTAGAGTGCAGCCACGGGGTACACGACCAAAAATGGCTACCAGTCTATCTGGGTCGCTCCTCACGCGTTCGTCTTGTAAAAGTTGTGTTACTTTATTCTCCAAATCTAAGATGCAATTGGGACGATGAACTTTTACTCTCGTCCCAAGGAATTTATACATAATTTAAATTCCTCTCAGCACAGTTCACGTATAGCAAATACACTGTTCCCCTTTGAGAGTGAGTCATGTTTAAGATTTCAAGATGTTCATTTCGTGGGCCCAAGTATTGCACAATGACCTTGCGGGCCCAAGGGGGATAAAATCCACAAGTTTACGCATTTATGCAATCTAATTTGTAATAGTATGAATATGTGCAATATATATATATATATTTCGGTGAATGAATACAACTCCCTTCTCATAATGGTCTAGAGGTCTAAACAATAGATATGTGCCCTCTAGACCCTAAAAAAACAATTTTGTGAGCTATAACAAAAAAAACAACAACAACAACCAACACGCATCATCCTACTTAAATTTTCAGTAGATGTGTCATGGACAAGCGGTTAAGAACACCGGACTCAAGCTCTGGTGTTTTTCGATCAGCAGAGTGTGGGTTTGGGTCTCGGTCGTGGCACCTTGTGTCCTTGAGCAAGATACTTTACCATATAATGCACTGTCCTTCAGATGGGACATTAAGCCGTAGGTCCCGTGAACTAGAATTGGTATAGTGCACGTAAAAGAACCCAGAACACTTATCGTGGAAGAGTAGGGGTTAACCCTGGTGTTTCTGGTTCATAGCAAGCACCTTGTTAAGAGGGTTTCATCTGGATTGCGAGTTACAGTGATTAAGTTCATCATCGACAACTTCGTCTTCTGCCCGTTCAAATGAATGTTTTTAAAACTAAAGAAAATGAAGAAAAATGGGATGGCTCCCAAACAAGGTTGATATTTTTGTATTGATTGTTGCAAGTGCATAATGGGAACTAGACCACCCCACCAAAATAAATAAGTAAATACATTTAAACAAATAAACAATTATTATAATAATATTTATTTGTAATTTTATTTGAAGTAACACGATTATGGTATTTTTCAAGAAAATTAATGTCCGTTTCCCCCATAAAAAGGCATGGGACTATCGGTTCATTCAATGGTATTACATGAGTTCAACGGTTGATATATAGGCCAAGAATCACATGTCCTGCTCAGAAGATTTGTCTGGAAAAATATATTATTCCATATTTTCATTCCTGTATTAAACCAATATTTAGCATAATATTATTACCAATACAAGGACAAATAGTCCAAATCCCTAGCCAGTCGTTTATCTGGATCAGTTGCAGCAGGCCACGCCCACAGCCATCAACAAACATGTGTGATGATTGTGTTGCATACGCTCTGGGGATATCTGTGGAAACCATTCCTATTTCCACATGGATCTTGTTTTGGAAAGCGGGAGTTTCACATTGAGATGATAACCACAACAACTGCTTCCTAGTCGAGAAAAAAGTAGATTGTCCAACATTGTGAATTCCACTGCGTGGACGCGTGTGTGTGTGTGCTAAATAAACTCCCCAGTTAGAATTAGTCCGGTTTCGGTTCCCACGGGGACTGGCCCATTTCTGGGTCAGTATGACCCGAACTATGTGCCAAAATCCCAGAAATGGGTCAAAGTGACTCATAATCCGAGCTTAAAGGCCCTGTACACTTTTGGTAAGATCGAAAAACACAAATGTTCACAGATTCACACATAACTTATACATGACTTAAAGTAAGTAATGGTAGAAAGGGTTCCTTAAAATATTTCTGCCTAAAATGCTATCGTTTCTGAGAAATGAATAAAACAATAGTTTTTATCGCGCGCGATAATAAACTCGATGTTTGGAAAACAGAAAACACATAAGGTCTCTTTTCACTATTTTCTCGTGACCTCGATAACCAATTGAGCTCAAACTTTCACAGGTTTGTTTGTTCATGCAATATGTTGAATCACACAAAATATGGACACTGATTTTGAGCTGTTACCAAAAGTGTACAATACCTTTAAGTCCCTTTTTTAACCAACTTTTGGGTCAGTCTGACAGGGCCACTGGGACCAAGAAATCGAAAGACTTCTAACCCGAGAGTTTTTTAGGGTAATATTCGACGTGCTGTTTCGTGCAATGGTCCAACTAACATTATTATTTGTATAAAACAAAATTAGTTTGCGGGCTATTACCTTCGTGAGCATTCGTCTTTGTTAATTTGACTTTATTTCGATCTGCTGCATTTCGAATGTTTCTGTAATAAACCAACAACAATAATGTTGCACTACTCATAAACAGGAAATACTGCAAATTCCGATCGTGCGTTTCATTCCATTTACTTGGCATGTACAGGACTACCATTGACTGTAATTGAGTTATAACATTCACAGACTTTGAATGTCAATAAAAATTGGTGTGTGCGTGTGTGTGTGAGTTTGTAGTGACATTCAAACCAAGGACTTGCAACAAAAGGGACAATAGGTCCACGTTTGTTATCACAAAGGAAAACAACGGGGATCCACGTTTGTCAGAACAAAGGAGGGTCCACGATTGGAGGTCATTACACACTTGTGTGCTGTGAGCGTGTCTACCCGTTGAAACCGAGGACTTTCTCAGGGGATCCGGGTGTTTTGACAGAGCGAGGCCGTGTACAAGACCAATGGGGACGTCGCTACTAAAAAATAAGTCCAAACAATGGGATGGGAGAACAAAGAGTAGTCCTCGATTTACGGGATTCACAAACATGTGTGTGTGTGTGTGTGTGTGTGAGTTTGTAGTGACATTCAAACCGTGGACTTACAACAAAAGGGACAATAGGTCCACGTTTGCTATCACAAAGGAAAACAATGGGGGTCCACGTTTGTCAGGACAAAGAGTTGAACAAAGGAGGGTCCACGATTGGAGGTCATTACACACTTGTGTGTGTGTGTGGTGTGTGTGTGTGTGTGTGTGTGTGTGTGTGTGAGGTAGGTATACACATTCAAACCGGGGACCTATAACAACAGATGACAATAGGGTCCCCGTTTGGGGAAAGGTCCCCAGTTGGAAAACGTGTACAAAACCAATGAGAGCTGTTGCCAAAAAGTTACAAACAAAAGTTACAAACAAAAGAGGGACAATAGGAGGTCCCCAATTGCAGGTGTTTACACACTTGTGTGTGTTTGTGTTGTTGTTGTTGTTGTTGTTGTTGTTGTTGTTGTTTTGTTTTCCTATAATTTTATACAGTACTTATCGTTATTCATAGTTTTTCCTTTAATTTGTTTTGGATGGGAGGCAAGGGGCGGACGGGGCCCAAGTCCCCTAAACCACCGATTACGTCACTGGCCGGAGGCCGTTGTTTGGATGCATTTTGTTCTGTGGTCCCTTTTGGTTATAACAAATGCTTACTCGCTACTTTTTTTCTGTAAGACAGAGTTCATTCCACACAAACAGTTTTGCTCAGCGTTTCCATTATTTTCAAGTATTAATTTTCAAATCTATAACATGGAATGACAAGAGCAGAATAAAAGGCGAGGCCAATAAAGAGAATTAGATGCAGACTCTGTGTCACAACAAACTGCTAGTAAACTTTACTTTATTGACCACATAATTAAACTTAATGGCTGGAAAGTGAGGGCGTGGTCAGTGAAAATTAATCTTATAAAATATTGTATTTTTCTCGTATAAAGAATACTCAACCTTTCAATGCACAATATAAACGTATGAAATAATATAAGTAATATACTTTTACTGTCAAGTACCCCATACATGACTGTATATATTATGTTTGATTGTTAAAATAATTATACTGATAAAAATATATAATAAAATGGTCAATATGTACAATAATTATATTAAGCATGTGGACATCTTTTGTTGCCTTTGGGCTATTTGGTGTGGACAGAATGACAACGTTGCAACATTCAATGCGAAAAGCGACGGAACAGTCGACCTTATTGGGTGCAAGGGTTTTACTGATTATACCATGCCCGTTATGTGGAAAAGGGTGTGGTCCTGCCCCCCCCAAAAAAAAAAAATTAAAATTAAAAATAATAATAATAAAGGAAGAAAAACAAATTCCCTCTCTCTCTCTCTCTCTCTCTCTCTCTCTCTCTTCTCTGCCTCTCTCTCTCTCTCTCTCTCTCTCTCTCTCTCTCTCTCTCTCTCTCTTCCTTCTCTCATAATGTTTCGTTTGGTACGCTATTCCGTGCAGTAAATCTCTTCAATTCAGATCTGAGTATGTTAAAGGTGTATTCGTGGAATGAATTATCACATCTCAAGAACATACCGTTTAATCAATTACAGCAAGGTAATATCACAAACAACGACCAGTGAACAAGGATCGCTGAGCTATCAATAAACAAAGGGGAAAGCCACTTACGCAAATTATGCAGTTCCAACCAAAGCTTTAGGTGGGCCGCCATCTTTAATTACTAATAACACGGCAAGAACTAGTAACGTTAAAACAGCTAAATGATAGGATGGACTTCATGTTAAAGGCGTATTCATGGAAATGAATTATGGGAAGCCTGGCAATCCGACGTGGAGGGCGCTCGATTTAACTTGAATACCAACAGAAATAGAGAATGGAATTGACTAGGATGTTTGTTAAAAACAAACAAAATGTTTTTACCTGTCACATAAATGTTATGAACGCAATGTCGCCTAATTTGCGCACTACGCTATAAATGCAGTAATACACACACACAGGGACATTGACTCCCAAAGTGACCCAGCCTAGATTATCGTGATGGTGACGTCACGTCAAGCTTGTTCAAAACGTTGTAGGCCCTCTCGCATTACGCTCAAAATGTCAACTCATTTATGAAGTTCGTATAATATTGCATTAAGAAAAAAGGCACAACGGAACTATCTGATTGAACTATTGAAAAATCAATACTGGAAAAAAAATCGGCTTCGTATTTCACGGGTTTTAAGAACCGTTTTCTCTCATTGAGTTAAAGGTTGTGTCATTGATTGTTTTTTTGTCATTGATTGATATGCGCAAGAATTATAAAGAAAGATACAATAAAGTCACATGTGAACGTTTCAGTTGAATACAGTGTCTACTTGCTGAGAAAACAGCAACAAAACTGTCAAGATATTCCCATGGGCAGCGTGCTGTATCGATACATATCGTTATGATCGAGGGGGTGGCGCGGTGAGACCGTACACCATTGGGAACGAGGTTGGTACCTCAGGGACGGGTAGGCACATTTTGGGAGCACTCGCCGACGACTACAGTCAAGAAGAGGGATCCGATGTTGGGTGCAGTTGGGGTGGCTTGGGTTGGGCCAAACCTGATATGACGCAATCGTACCTCCTCCCAAGCCCAACAAAAATGCCGCACCAATAACTAAAACGGTTTCATCTTCCCTTAGGCTCGGAAGAAAATAAGTGTAAAAGGTCAATCACGGGGCATCGTAGAAATCAATGATTATAGAACGCTGAAGGGCACAATATGGGGAACCCGGGATGAACTGTGAAATGTGCACTGGACGCCATTACAGCAAGCAACTCTCTTGATGCACCTAGATCAGTGCAGACAATGACCAATGCTATCAATGATAGAACAAAACATTTGATTGCTGAAATGGCGCCCATGCGTATTTCACGTTTGAACACTTAATAATAAACCTTTCTATTGCAACGTCACAGCCCGAGTTTTTGCCAACCGAGGTCGGAAAACTATGGAAAGCCACAAATGCAAAACAAAACCAGATCGCCACAGTTTTTAACAATGTTACACAAATATTCAAAAATAGTGTAGCATTTGTTGGAAACAAAGCAACCAATCATGAGAGGTACTTTACTGAGTTGAAAGTTTGCAGAAAATGTTAAAATTTTGTTAAAACATCTATAAACACGATTGAGTGTTTTGCTAACATTCGGCCTTCCATGCCAACCAGCGCGGTTTGTTTATCAACAATGGAAAGGTCTATAGAGCTCATACGGTTGTTGAAGCTCTATAATCTTTGACCATGACAAAAACTCGTCTCCTCCTTTGACTGCAAAACCGTCGTTACCGTCATGATTTATTGATCATAATACAGAAAATTTATCAAGGTACCAGTCTACTGTGTCAGACTGAACGGCTGCAATCATTTGTTCATATTGACACCATAAGCATTATTAGGTGTCACATTTTTTTCACACGTTCGTTTTTACAAGTTTGCACCGATATAGCTTCAAACGGAGCGTGGTGTATAATTATATTAATATTTTACGTGTGCACACCTCTGACTTCCACTAGAGAGCAAAGGCATCAAAACCTGACTTGTCTTTTCAACAATTTACTGCTTTTTGGGAAGCTGGCTCCTGGCTTATAACTGGCTGCAAAGAGATAGGTCATATAACTGGATCAGTATTAATTATTATTACATATTTTTATAGTAATATTAATAAAACCAATGACGTCTCATCAGTGAACTTTAATAATCACTGTAGCTTGCAATCATGAGGAAACTGTACCTGTACACTAGGGTGCTTGCTACGTGAACCAGAAACACCAGGATTAATTAACCCCTACTCTTCCATAAAAGTGTTGTTTTAGGTTCTTTTACGTGGGACTACCAATCCTAGTTCACGGGACCTACGGCTATAATTATGTTCCATCTGATTTGAATATGGTATATAGAGTCCGCCATATCTCAAAAAGGCTATTGGAGTTGTGCACTGTGCAGACGCACAAGCGCGTTTGCATCACGCCACCATCGGCTCCATACAAAAAGTGATGATGTTCCCAACCTCGTTCCTAGTGGTGTACGATCTCGCCGCGCCATTTCCCCCTTTGCCGTACTCGATCCCAACCAGGGCCCAATTTCATGGCTCTGCTTACCGCCAAATTCTGCGCTTGCGGTGACCATTCTCCGCTTACTGTTCAAGCGCCGAATTTCTGCGCTAGCTGTGTAAGCGTAGAATGCCTAGTAACGTGGAGTACGCACGCGCACAAGCCGAAATTCCCCGCTAACCCGTGAAATACGCTTGACGTAAGCGCGGAATTCCCTGCTTCCGCAAGCGCCGATTCTTTGCTTACGGTAAGCAGAGCCATGAAATTGGGCCCAGGGGTTAGTGACGAGAGGTATCGATATACGGCGCGCTGCCCATAGCAGCGAGGCTGCCGTGTTCCCGTCATTTTGCCAACCAGTAGAATTAGTGCGCACGCGCGATGTGCAATTTCCAATTATTCATGGGAAGGATATAATTATAGTCTGTTGGGCTACCTTCTCCGATTAAGCATTCAGGGAAAACATTTCGGCGGATAATAAAAAAGCTTTCTCGGGTTACATTTTCAAATTAATTGATACAATTCCTCTGGGTTTCAGTGGTTTATCCAGTAGATGACCATTTCATCCTTTTTATGAAATGCCTAATTATTCCTTTGCCTTGAGCCATTTTTTATTATCGTTTCAACCGTAATTGTGTTTTTTTGTTTGGTTTTTTGTTTTTGTTTGTGTGGTTTTTTTTCTCGATCAAATCACAAATTTCCAGGGAATTATTGTAACGCTATATCTAGCAGAAATACAAGTCGTCCGTCTGTTATGAAGATGATCCGACTAATTAGTTTCTATAATTACTCATTCGACGCACAATGAATAAATTTGTTGCCTTGGGCAAAAACATACAGGAAACTAGACACAAGCAACAAAAGTGACATATTTTCAGACAGCGTTCGATTTTGTTGGTGTGCCACGTTTAATGGTCAGGTTTTTTGTTAAAAAAAAACAGCGAAAAACAGTTTACGGTTTCGTCAGGGATTTTATGCACGTTCACGTCCTGATGATTTTGGTATCTACGGCGATCGAAACAAGCACCGGGCTTAAGTGTTGTTTCCTTGACTTTAATAGAATCGCCGACGTAATACATAGTAGTTTCATAATCATACTAATTAGCATAACCGACCAGGCCCGTAGGAAGCTCAAAAACATTGGTCAGGCCCATTTGAGAAGCGGAGTTATAGGTGTCAATGCGAGCGCGAAGCCATTACGGCGTGGGGTCCGGGGCTCGCTTAAGGGCCCCGGGAATATTTTTCATTCTAGATGCTCTGTGGTGCAATATGACGTAATTCCTGGCCACTTTTGAGCAAATTATAAAATTAATTTTCATGGTTTAATCTCTAATAATGTTCCTATTATCAAATTCCATCTTCAAAATAGGGAGGGGGAAGGTGCTGTATGTAGACCTATTGATGCATGTGGCACTATCGCTGGACATAATTTGGTAATGGGGGTACTATAACAGCTCATAATTAAGGCCGTCTCATTTACTGTTGAGATTTTAGAGGTGCACTTGCCTGAACAAAAGTCATGTGCCGATTTCCAGCACTTTGACCCCCGCTGCTGGGAGGATCTGGGCCAAGTGGGGTGGGGGGGGGGGTAATACTACTCCAATAGAAACACGTTGCAATTATAACAGTGTTAAAAGTAATTGTCATTAATGCCCATCTCAGTAGCAGACAGCTTTATTATACTAAACAAAAAAACCATTACGGCGGAAAGTTTCTGGGGCCCGCTTAAGGGCCCCAGGAAAATGTTCATTCTAGATGCTCTGTGGTGCAATATGACGCAATTCCTTGCCATTTTCCCTCACTTTTTGAGCAAATTCTAAAGTTAATTTATTGGTTACTCTCTAATAATATTTTTAATTAATCTTGATGGATTATTTTTGCAACAATAAACGATCAAATGTCATTTACAAAGCTTTTTTAATGATTTTCTATATGAAAAATGATTTCGCTGAAAATTGGAAAGTGATACAGAATCAGTTAATTCAATGTATACTTCCTTGAATTCATTGGAGAAAACAAAGTCCAAAAAATTATTTAATAATTTCACAAATTGTTTAAATAACAGAAGGTTACACAACAATTAAAACAGTAATAGTTTCACGATGTGATTTGAAATGAATGATAAGTGGAAACTATGAATTATAACATCAATCGGAGAATATTATAATAATCATGTTTGATTTCTAAAATCAGAATTCAAAAAAAATGTTTCACACGTAAAAAACACAGCGTGCAGTAGTGTTGACATGCATGCCATGTACAAAATCGATCGCATGTGCCCACAAGCTGTACCTGAATGTAGAACCACATTGACAGGGATGACCAAAGGGTAAAGGTCGTGACCTGGCAGTAGGCTGCCCTCAATAACGTCCTTACCATTAGCCTTAATCGCCCATAGCTAGCTATAGTATACAGTCGCTAGCGCGCAACGGGAAATGAACTGGTTACTAGTAAGTTTATTTTGAAGATTTTCCTTTTCCTATTTTTTAGTTGATTCAAATTTGATATCGGGCAAACAAATGCTACGGGCGAGGGAAAGGGAAGAAAGAAGACCAAAAACAAATGTCTAAAATATTGGTATGGCCATGGCCATACCGGCCCTACCGCTTCCTACGGCCCTGCCGACAAAGCATTCATTTTCCAATTTCTGTTCTAACAAAGTGACACATTTAAAATTCGCCACAATGTTCAACTGCGCGGGCACGGTGCGAAAAAGGGCGTGGTTTTACTTTTGCACTAAACTATTCAAAAGACAAACGTGTTTAGGAATTAATAACTCATAAAAGATCGAAATTGAAAACATACTGGCAGTCCTGTATAACTCAACATTTCAGCTGTACTTTGATATTACTACTAAGTAAACTTTTAAAGGAAAACTAGCCAAGCAGGCATATTGTAGCTCAACCTCACACGTGGTTTTTCTAAACACACATGTAGTTTTGGCTGCGGGCTAAATAATTGTCGCTTCGTAAAAAACGGCAACGGACGATTCAAACCTTAACATTTTGACTCAACTCCCTTGAGGTCATCATCACAATAATGATTGCGCCATTTGTAAGTCAATGTCCCCCTTTGTCAACTTATTTACAGTGAAATGCGAGTTGTACTACTTAGGCGAAGCGACGTGCGCCCAGCGGGGATCCATGCGTGGATGTATGCACGTCACAAAATATGCATAGGTAGCAGACTTTTAGTTTACAATTTAGGCCCTGTACTTGTTTTTCTCGCGGTAGTCCTCGGAGCAGATAATCCCCTGTCTCTATCCTAAGCCCCTTTCAGGCTTTATAAACGAGCAACAAATAGCATTAAATAGTCATGGATTAGTGGTGTGTCTTTTGAATAGTTATACTGAGTGGCAAGGCATATACGGCTAGCAGCAAAACACATTAATATTAAATCCGCATGGAGATACTTGATATCACCAGAAATGCTCGTCAGTCGTCATGGACTATTTTTACTGGTCCCGTCTACCTCTGTTTGACAAACGACAGATATAGTGTTCTGTACTTTGAATAGAAGTGGCAAGGCCCCCCATACGGACGGCCATAGCAGCAAAACACATTAATGTCATAAAAAACCATGAACGATACTGTTTGTGAAAGTATTGCAGATTTAAGTATGCCATAGGAAAGAGACATTTTTTTTAAAGTTACCTCTCAGGAAAAAGGTATTGTTTATTGTTAGCCAAGTATATTTGTATGTCTGCTAAGTTAAAGGAAATCAATGTTCCAAATGATTAGTTTAACATTGATGCTTTTGCTAACTCCTCCGTCATGATGTAAACTACAATTTGTACATGTGAAATGTTGTTGTAACCCTTCCCCAGGGTAATTGGGTATGTTCCTTTAGGGATAAAACATGAAATCACAAGAAATCAATTATAAGCTTACGGCAGATTTGACATGAAATGCCGATCAGTCAAGATTCCATCTAATCATAGACTATTTTTACTGGTCTCGTCTACCTTTATTTGACAAGCAACAAAGTGTTGAATACTATTTATCACCCTGATACCTCTCTGACGGAAGTGTATCTTTAGCTGAAGTCGGGAACCAAACCCTCTTTGTCATAGGTGGAGGGACATGCACAACAGACCCTTCCCAATAAATATGTAAATTACACAATGCGCGTGCGTACTTCACACGAATGGTGGGTAAAATGAGGGAACACATGCAGCCTCGCTACCATGGGCAGCGCGCCGTATCGATACCTCTCGACTTCGGTTGACTTGGCCATTGGTTAATCACTGACCGAAACAGTTACTGGTAAATGCAGCCACCAAAACGCACCCCTGGTTTATGATCGAGGAAGGCATTCCGGGTAAGAAGAAAAACATGACACGGCGAGATCGTACACAACTGGGAACAAGGTTGGAAATATAAAGCCTTTTTGTACGGAGCTGATGATGGAGTAAATAACGCACAACTAATGCACAACTCTGAAGGGTTTTCCAGAATAGATGGATTGAAAAGATGGCGGCCGATGACGTCTATTGCAATCCATCTATACCAACGCGCAATAACTTTGTCCTTGGACAACAGCTTTGCGTATTAAAGCGTGTCGACACAGTCACTGCTGCGTGACAATCTCGCTTGCACTCCCTGGCTGTTTCCCCATACCTTGCCCTAAGTGGTATGAATCTTCATCTGTGAATGGAAAAAAAAGGCCCCCAGGGCTATGTTGGTGCCTCGTGACGAAGCACGGCAGGTGTGTACAATAAAGATATGGATCCACGTCTTTACTTCACCAAAGTCTCAGGTGGTAATGTATCTGATGGCATTAATGCATGCCGTCAAGATTGAAGATAAATCTCTCTCAAGCTCTACCCCAACCTGACGATCAATATGCATAGTTCGAGTCAGCATATAAAGTGGTATGATCGGGGCAGGTAAAAACTTTTGTGTCAAACAGTGACTATGACCCGGAAATGGATCAAACTCATCCAGGAGCGTGCTATAGGCTTCGCTTAGTGACGAGCAAGCCGCATCCAGAGTGTAGCCACAGCCGCTAATCCACTGGTGCGGCTCTTACACTAAAACAGTCAGAAGCTTTTCTTAGTACCCGATAGCCGGAAACTGTGCCATTGCGCGTGGTGTGTTCTGCCCGTTAAAGCCTTTCGTTGACGGTTGTTTGCAATGATTCCACGCGACTTACTGACAGTGATCAGTATCCTTGCCCTGGCTTTAAATCAAAGACACTGGCAATTCAGCCCGGTGTTCGTTAATAAGTGCAAATTACTATAATTACTTGACACCGTCGCTTAATCAGTTTGGTGTGAAAATGCATTCATCATAAACCGATCTCTCGAAAGGTTACAATCAATAGAGTTATGAAGGGTTCGAAGTTATAGGCGGTGGCGCAACAATCAATAATCTTCAAAGAAGTTAACTATTCGAGAGAAAAGAAAAAAACTAATCCCAATATGGTATGAGATAGCAGTTTATTTTGTAGTTTTGTTGCCGATGAATAGTCTCTGTTCTTCTGGGGTTTTTTCTGAAGAGGTGACAGCTAGGTGAGTCACGATGCTTGCAGAAAAACAGGTACTGTGCAGTAAATAACACGATCGTTTTTAACTCGTATGAACTTATGAATCAAATCACGTTTCAAATCGAAATCAAACAGGTGCCGAAAATACACATTTTAGCTATGTATGAAATTCATAACAATGTATATTCGGTTTGCGGTAACACCACATGTGTATAATTATCTACTTTGCTGTGTAGATTTTGTTCTTTAGAGAGCTTAGAAACGGAAATAAACCTCAAGGCATTTTGGTAGAGCGTGGTATTTTTGTAGTTTTTGTTTAGCCTAATTTATTTTATGATATCAATACAGATATACCTTGAAACTAGTAATAAAATTGCACGGCCCAATTTTCGCAGAAATTTTGTAAACAATGTTTCCTCTGGAACAAATTTTGGCAGGTAAAGCTGTTTCGAAAACGAAAAACATGCAAAAACTTTCGAAGTTAATCCACGGAAAATGCACAAAACACATGTGACATGCCAAGTTGTTTGTACATGGTTGATGGACGTTAGATGTCCGGTTGCCGACATTTATACATTTTTATTTATTTTTTTTTTTTATAAACTATCAGTTTTTTTCGTGCAATACATTAAATAAAAGCTTATAACTTTCTCGAGTCTATAAGAAACAGATATCTAAAATTTGGAAAGTAGGGTCAAAATTATAAAGAAAGATAAAATAAAAGACGTATATGAAAGTTTGAGCTGCAGTGACTACTTTTGCTGAGCACAGTATTTTCACACGAACGGCGAATCCATCCACGTTTAGCGAGATGACAGCAGGTACCAACCGCATCTATGGCCGCGGCACTCACAAACGGACACCACGGAAATTTGAACTTCCAAAACTCGCCACGTGCTGAGTTTTGAACATTCAAACTTTTCAACATACCTTTTATGATTTCTCATAAACAGGGGGCATTTCAGACGAAATAATTTCACAAATGCTCACTACCTCTACCGTCTTTATAACAAGGAGGTCAATACCAAAGTATGACCGAACCTTTAAGGCTAAATTTGTACGGTCAAATCGGCCAAACGGACCTATCATCAATAAATAGTAAATTCCTTCGTGGATACTTTGCAAAATGAGTAATTCAAAGCCCTTGATTGATGAGTTATTCATCCAAATAAATGCATTTGGAGGTTTAATTCAAATGAGCAATATATAGGCCTACGCTTATATTACTTTAGACCTAAACCCTAAACATCTTGAGGTTGTAAGCTCCCAAAGGATTTCAGAAAGTTTGCGGATCTGTTGAATTATGCATGTAACGAACATGGGGTAAATGTTTGAACTCGGAGCGCCTTGATCTACATTTATAGCTACAAAGTGCGCTTATGTCCGCACCCACTGTTACACAAACCCCATCTCCTCCACGAGGTTATCTCTCAGAGAAATTCGAGAGGGTTGAGACTGTATGAAATTAAAAAACTCCTGAACATGTAACCCCTCTTGGCACGAACATGAAACCCACTTTATTTACAGGTTGTTACATTCTAGAGGTTTACAGACTCTGTGATACGCCAGTTAGATTATGAATTAGTTTCGAATTAAATGGATTAGGGCTCGATGTGAAGGCAATTTCGTCTCTTTCAAGAAAATCTGACGGCTCAGTGTTGAATTACAAATCCTAAAAATCATGAGAAATCATGACAAATCACATCCCTGGGTTCGGTCTACCGTATCTCATTATTAGCATGTCTTCCTGACATTCTTAAGTTTTACAATTATTTTGGTTGCATCTACCATTAACAACTGACATTATTGATTTTGTACACAAAGGATGCATGCTAGCAGAGTTTTGTCCTGCCCCCTTTTATACCAAACTAACTGACCCCTGTTGATTGACACCACCATCTTATAGGACGTGTGGCATGGTCCAGCTTGGGATATCATGGCAAATTAAAGGTACACGTTGCCTTGGATCGGTCGAGTTGGTCTATAAAAAGCGTTTGTAACCGTTTGTTATAAAATGCATATGGTTAGAAAGATAATTTGAAAGTAGATTACAATGATCCACACAAATATGCCTCGAAATTGCGTGGTTTCCCTTGAACTTTGCGAACTTACACGGTCGGCCATTTTGTGGAGTCAAAAGTTTGACTCCATAAAATGGCCCGACTGTGTTAGTTCACGATGTAAAAGGAAAATCACGCAATTTCGAGGCATATTTGTGTGGATCATTGTATTCTACTTTTAATGCATTTTATAACAAACGGTTTACACGCGCTTTTTAAAGACCAACTCGGCCGATTCAAGGCAACGTGTACCTTTAATACGAGCTGACCAGTGTTAAGACAACGGAAGTATTACAACAATGTCAGCATGTGCCGACAACGGTCCTCTCACTGCAGGATTTTAATTAAAGTGGTATCGAGTGGAAGGAACTCGAACCGGAAGTTATTAAAAGCCTAGGTGGAGAAACTACGGAGTGTATGGAAATGGCGCAAAAAAACATTCCTGCGCCTCGCAATAATTCTCAACACCGGTAAAGTGTTCATCAATATTGTAGAGGAAGCGCCTGAAACCAACTGCGGCTAACTCCTCAAAACCAATAACCCAAGTTTCCAAATTAGGGTGCAAATCACTGAAAATAAGACATTAAAGAGACATTTACGAGTAAACATATTGGAAGTTTTGACTTGATCGTGTGTGCCACAGCCCTGTTCCCACTGAACAAAAAACTGAGTAAAAAAACAAAACAAACAAACTAACAACGGTTTCAGCACGCATGATAATTTCTTGTTGCTGGCATGCATTGTCAGCACAGGTCGTCATCATACACAAGCATTCATGTGAAGAATGTAGACCGTGTCAACCACGGTATTTGTGATTTAGTGTCAAAACAGTTTGATATCGAGACCAATTTCTGGACTGGATGATCTTGACACCCTTGGTCGACTGCTCAGGACGTTTTGAGAATCGTTTCCGTATGTCCGGATGATCTGATGGGCGACCGTCATTGTGTGTTACGGGCCATCCTGTTTTTAACTTACATTTATTTATCTATTCATTTATTTTATACCCTCCTTCTATGTTTTTTTTTTGGGGGGGGGGAATAACTGCACTCATTCACAAATGCTGACTTATGGGCCTAAATGTCAATAAAGATACAATATAAGTCACCTGTGAAAGTTTAAGCTGTTTTGATCGTATACATTTAGGTGAATTCGTTTATTAATACATCTGAATTGCTCAATTGCTATGCGAATCATGACACCACGTAAACAATCATCTTGAGGTGAATCAGGTGATATGTACAATTGAGCCTAGTTATACCTCTTAACAGAGACGTGGGGAATAATTTGGGAACATCTACAATATTTATGAATTCAAAGTAAAATGTTTAAGAAACACCTGGACCAGAACGGCAAAGGAATGGATAACTTGGAAGAGTCTGGTTGGGGGTGGGGGGGGGGGGGGCTACATCCTGCAGTAGATGGGCGATGCCTAGCTACAAGGTGTATGTATTTATGTTTCAGGGTGGATTTTGTTCGTTTCCTTCTTTCTTCTTTTTTTTTTTTTTTTTAAGCGCATCCATCGAGGACTCAGTAACTGATTGCGACCTTGGCCCAATTCATCTGCAGTCATCAACCAGCTCATCATGACGTCATCGTAATCATCATACGGTAAATCTGTGTGGCAGTTGGGAGTCAAAATCACCGTGCCTTAAACAGTTACCGTGCAGTGCGCATCTTCTACTACGATGCACGTTTACCAACCTGCATACTACCAATATGGCAAACCAACACGTGACTGCTGTCTATGAGCAGTCAGCAGTCACGTGTTCTGATAAGCGTTTTAAACTAGAAAGAATTTCCAAAAGATTATGAGCACCATGCATATTTAACATCTTGAAATACTTGCCGCCTTTATTACCTTTTTTCCAAATTTGAGGTAAAATAAAGTAAATAAATATAAAATAACATTCTAAAAAGCGTATGATAAAAACGGTGGACAGAATACACAATCAGCTTAATCGGCCCTTCCCGTGAAATATGCTAATAACAGTCACGCATGCGTACAAACACACAGACGCATATTTGTCACGCTACAACCAGCCCCACACAAAAAAGCAGCGTCGCTCCCCCATTTTGCCAACCAGTAGTGTTAGTGCGCACGCGCTATTTGTTATTTACATATTTCATGTGAAGGGTAAATTATTACATTGTAGGGTACACTGAAATTACATTCAAATCGATTACATTTTAAAACATCTTCAGTTGTAAAAGTACTGACAACTGGTAATAGGTATCTGAGCTGTGCACATATGTATGATATTTTCTCCCTTGGGAAAAAAGTAGGAACATTTCATTGAGTTTAAAGGCTGACCTAACATGTACGCATGGTGCAGGCTCTTGAATTAGCCGTTCATAATTATTTTCCTGAATTTTTTTTTCCAAGGGCAAAACAAAAGGGAAATCAGACAAAAGTTGGAAAAATTTCATGCCTAGCTGTGGCATCAAACATTCAAGTGTCGTATTTGTTTTCAGAATTGCTCTTTTACCTTTGGGTTTTTCTTGTTTAGAAATATCGGTTTCATCGTACACTTTCACAGGTACCCACGTTCGAATAACCAAGACACTTGCACAGTCTACCCTTTGCTTACACTGCTATACATGTACACCAAAATGTGTGGTAATCCTGCGTGAGTGCAGAATGGTGACCGTAAGCAATGTCATGAAATTGGGTCCGCCGTGATGTCACAGAACAGCGCCCTCTAACTAGACCAATACATTAAGCTCCGCCCCCTTAAGTGTTGACCAATCACAACCTTGGCTACGCCACCGAAAGTCCGACAAAAGTCCCACACGCTAAAATCCCATTAGAAAAGTAAACATGCGTGCGCGCGTATACTGAAAGCGCGCACGTTCATGTCTTGAGTGTGGCATTGGCGAGATGCACATGTGCCGCCAGTGTGCAGTGGAAATGCAGCAATGCTGTGATTGGTCAATACGTTAAGGGGGTGTGGCTTAATGGATCGGTCTACTGATACCCGATGTCACATACCACATGCAAACCCTTAGCGGGGCAACATTGGTATTAATTTGTCACAGATCCGTATCCTCACCTTACGTGACCCAAACACATACTGTACATACAAACAGAACCTGTGAAAGTTTGAGCTCATTGATCATGGCGAGACTAGACAGCAGTGAACAAAATGTTGTTTTCAAACATTGCATCCTGGACTCGCGAGATAACAACTAATTATTTTACTCATTTCCCCCAAACTATCCAATTTCAAGCAAAAATATGTCAATGGAAGTTTTCAACCATGACAATCTTTATACTATAAAAGTTATCTGCAAATCTGTCGACATTAATATTTTCAACTGCATCAATCATACGCACATCCGTTAAACACGCTATTTTCAAATAGAAGACAGGTTTCAAAAAAACAATTATTGAAACTGGAGAACAGGGGGATTAAAATCTCAGAAGTGTAATCAAAACCTCTTCAAGCTCCTCTGTGAGTTCCAGTCACTTCAAGTTTAACGAAGGAATTAAATCCAGACAATTAAGCGAGTGGAGGGTAGAGCTATGAATTAGTAATCAACCAAATATAATATCATATGATTTTGTCTTCCTGTGAATGACCTATCGGTTAACGACCTATCATATTTTGTTTCATTTATTGATTTAAAAACGTTATCGAATTTAATCCTGGACTGTGACTTGTGGAGAGCTTGAACGTTTTAACCAGTCTTTACAAACGGTCAGGGTGTACTCGAGCGGGACTGAAGTCACTTTCATGGTCAGTGGTGTAAGAAGCCATGGGGGGGGGGGGCAAAGACATAAAATATGTTTTTAAAATGCTGTTGCGGACGTAGTGAGTTATAAGTAGTACTCAATTAATTACAGCACATTTATCTTATTCAAAACATCATTAGCTGTCCATTTCTAATCGTTTAGGAAATCAATTTCCACTGCAGTTTTGTCTTTTTGTGACGTCATGCATTGAGTACCTGGTTTAGATCTTTCCCATACTTCATAATAAAGCCTGTAAGCACAAACTTGCTAAGCACGGGACAATCTTGCTCAGCAGAAAGCAGGTTACCAGCCAATACTCCATATAGTTTACATTGTTGCCACTGGTGCTCACTCATTTTTTTGCTTTAGCAAAGAAATTTGCTAAGCAGCATTTTCTGCTTAACATCTTTATTAAATCTGGCCCACTGGTAAGTTATTGCATCACACCCACGCGTATCTGATGCAGGCCAAATATTTTAACTGTGTAACTTTTAACTAAAAATCAATCGCTTCAAAAGCTTCAAGCCCATTTACACAACTTTTCAAGCATAAATCGTCAAAGAAAAACAAGCTCATTGCAACTGCTTTTATGGTAATCAGTTTGTGTAAAGTAGGCGTGGCTTACAGTGGAATTACGTCACATGGCCAGGATCGCCTTAGCCTTTAGAAATATGGTTTCCATAGTGATTGGAGATTGAACAACAAACGGGCATGCAATTTTACTTTTACATACATTGAGAAATACTTACTAACGTGCCGGAAAGTAGAGTGTATAAAAAAAAAAACAGGTGTCCCACAGATGTCTTGACGCCCCTTTTCAGATTCAGGTCCATTTTTTGTGTGTGCACTGTCATCGTTTCCCTTTTCAAGATCCACTACTCTCTAATACAGAGTCAGTTTAAAGCCAATAATAAGGTTTCATACTCGTAATATCAATAAGTCCATTTCTTGACAATCCAAACATTATGGAGAGTCTATATACGAACCCCATTGATTCGTTTCCTCCGTCAGCAGGTGGTTCAGACTCGAGGTTAACTGGCTCTCGGGACAGAACTAGATTCACTAATAACTCTTCCCATTCTTCTTAAATAGATTGGAATCCCTTCAAGACGACGAGGCTTAAACTCTTTGCCCTCCTGAGAGTCTGGCTCCATTCAGGAGCTCTTCTGAAAACACCTGTCTCCTGTGTCCGTCCCGATAATGAATTGTCTATAAGCTTTGAACACTCCAGGATTTGAGTTTGTCTCTGTTCTGCCACAAACACCAAACTGTCGCTATTCCTAGACCAGCTGCTCCTCCCTTGGCCATCGTCTTCAACCCGGCTGCAAAAAAACACACAAGTTAAACTAGTTATTGGACAAATAAGTTAAACTAGTCTGGACTAACAAGTTAAACTAAACTGGTAACAAGTCTAAATAGTAACTATTAGATTAACAGCAGCAAACCGACTAACACCAGAACAGGTACAGCAAAAACAATTAAAATTGCTTGTTATTCTACCTATATTTTTTTCAGAATTCAAATATGTGATGGCCCTTTAGTCAATTATCTTCCTGATGACATCCTCCGACTGTGTGCCAAATTCCATGCCTGTCCCCTGTATCATCAAAGGCACATTTCCCCAAATATTTTGCCCTATCTGCCCCCACTAAAACAACTTAAAATCTGATTATAAGTAGACATTAGCCTACTGCGTTTAAAAGCTGCTTAGCTTCAGTTTTCAATGTGCTTACCCTTTTGCTTTGTCTAATACTGTTAGTACAAGGTGCTTAGCATTTTGCTTATTCTTTTTGCTTGCTGCTTTTGCAATGACCTCACACTTTTGCTTAGTGCTCCTTTTACAAAGTGTTTGTATAGTTGTTTATTATGTATTTACTTGCTACTTTTGAAAACTGCCAACTACTCTGCACTGCCACTGGAATTTTTTTTTCTTCTTCTTTTTTTTCCTCACTTACTGGATGCGATTCCCCCTCCCACCTTTTGGCTTGCTGCTTTTGCAACATTCCTTTTCCATTTCAGGTCTTTCTCACTGCTTTTCTACCCCCTTAAGTCATGTTAAAAGTTGGCACCTCTATTTTTAACAATTTTGCTCACGTTTATAATATGCAGTCGGACAAAATAACATCACTGGAGCAGTATCAATCCTATGCAGGGATTATCTTACGAGCTGTATGCACCGAAAAGCCCCAAATAACACATCCTCCCTCAGGTAGGTAATCAAATTATGCAATTATTCTATCAATCGTTATGGAAAAATGATATCTTTATCGATGGACCGGTTTTTAGAATCTAGACACAAAGATAAGCTTGAGAGAGAATCAATAGCTGGGGAGCATTTCGAAGAGATAGGATGAGAGTTGGTAATGAGCGGAACAGACGATGATGAAGCCTTCAGGTCTACCTTCCTTCTTCAGGCTACCCACTCTCATCTTCAAACTTCTTCACCTTCGTCCTACTTACAATCTCATCAGTCAATCTGAACAATACAATGAATAAACATTTATAGCCACTATCCTTCTTCTACACCCTTTCCTTTGTTTTTTCGTCTCACTTTTTCCCCCCGTTTTTATCCATAACTAAGCATCTTCAGAACAACAAAAGACAGAAAAGGTACAAAACCATCTCACCTGACGACTTGTAAAGAAGTCCCGTTGCCGTGGCAGCTCCGAGGGTATTCAACTCATCTTCCGTTCCGCGACCCCACGATAACCCCAGACCGAGAATACTGTACATAAGCGCTGCGGAACACAAGAATGAAACAGTCAGGGGGACAGGCCCTCGCTCAGTGGTTTCAGGCTACAGTGGCCATGATGGGTAAACAAAAAAACCTGTAAATATCTTTTAAACGTTTCTGTTTCTTCTGGTTTGAAGACTTATATCGCCAAAGCCTCTAGCACTTCACGAAAGGATTTAAATTGACCCGTGTGAAGCTTGTAGCTGATGACTGCTGGGATTGACATCAGAATATATGCGAAGCTGACCCGCTCATCTCTACGTATGCCCGGTAGATGGTTTTCTCGCAGTTCTTTCCGGGTGTTTCTTATTTGGTTGGTTACATCGTCGGATATATAAATGTTAGCACCCTTGAATGGATTGTTCTTAAGACATCTGAGGGTAAATTTGGTAAATTTTTTAATTCTATAAAAACAGGTTCTATCCAGATGCCGAGGTACATGTATGTCCTCCCCCCCCCCCAAAACCCACTCCCCCAACCCTTTCCGTTAATCTAGTGCACACCAGGCCTCCAGTAATTATTTGCATTAAATTTACTGACAAACCGAACCACAGATATGTCATTAATTAATCTAAACTGAACTCTTAATCACAAAATATTTTCCTTCGAGCCAGCAACCCCCCCCCCCCCCGTCCCCCGTCTTGTCACCACAAAATATCAGGCCACAACTAATTACCATGATTAGAAAGTTAATACTGGGTCGCTGTTACATTTCAATATAGATACAATTGGCTGAGTGCACCACAGGGCGCCCTAAATCTGTCAACCATCGATTCGAACCGATTGATCAATCAATCACAAGACAGAACCCACAGCTGCCGACATTTGCATCTTGCAATCAGCGAGGTTTTGTACAACGATCAGGGGAGATATTTAGAAGTGCATTCAACATAGTAGGGACAAAGTTTCCACAATCAGGGAGATTGTCAAATTTGTTTCATCAGAACATGGTTCATTTTCAGGGAACATTTTTGCAGAATCAGGGAGAGTTGGCAGCTCTGTAGAGACCTCCAGTCCCAAACCCATCCTCCCCTCTTTTTTTTACAAAATAGAACTTCCAAATTAATTCAATGTTACGTTCCCCTAACTCAATGTATGTCACATTTAGAATCAGACATGACTAGCTAACGGCAAGTCAAATACACATAGGGATTTATTACATCTACATACATATGGATAGTAATTGAATACTCCATCACATGTTGCTGACTCTTTCTTTACAACCCACCCCCCCTACCTCCACCACCTACATGTAAAACCCCCGCCGGAAACCAATCTCCCAAACCGACTTCCGCACTTGTTGGAAACAATTTGCCTTTAACATACATGTAGTATCAATAATTTATCACCCCATTTGCAATCCCTCGGGGCCCCAAGGGCAGGTCTTGGTCTATTCTTTCCCAGTTTCTCCCGGAACTTTTATAAGGAAAATCTTGGCGAACCATGGCGAGTGCGAGGTGCACCTAGGGTGATTGTTAAAAGAACGCTGGGGGACACATGTGGGATGATTGAAGGTTGAGCCCTCAATGTATCAGCTGCTATCTCTGCCTCGAATTTCAACCAAACAAACACCGTCTTGCGGAGGCAGTTCAATATCCGATAACGAAGAAAAAAACAAACTATTAACGAGTATTTCTCTCCTTCATTACCAATCATGGTGTCGGTGTTTCGCTCAGTTTTGTTGATACAAAGGGAGACCTTTGGGAACACTAGAGGGCAGCAGATTTACCCGATAAATCTGTTGTTCTCAAAATGTGCGCATGCCCGGAACTACATACACTGGATGCATATTTGGCCCTTAGAAAAAAAGTAGGACATTTTTTGTTGAGTACACGGACTGACCTACATGTGCAAATTGTCCAGGTTTTTTATTCTTGTTGATAGGCTGCCCTTTCAGGCTAATTTGCTAATTTTTCTTCTCTGGGCTCTAAAGAAACCAGAAATCAGATAAAAGTGAAAAAAAAGGTCACGCCTGTGTGTACCGTCGCAAACAATTGAAAGTTCCCTTGGACATGTATGTCTGCTGCCAACTAGTGTTGGAAACTCTCTCATTGGTTCTTGTTTTGTTTCGATACTGTCTTTCTTTAAAACAAAACTTTGGGGTTTATAGTTTTTCCTTTCCTTTACAGTCCTAATTTTGTTATATTTCTGTTTTTTCATGTTTCATTAATTTTTTAATTACGTTCGTTAAGAAGTTCGTTGTTTGTTAGATGTCTTGATAGGTTGTGTTTTTTTTAGGGGGGGGGCCTTAGGGAGTGGAGAGTAGAGGATTCTGGGCAAGATCTTAATTACAAATCCACTCTTCCTTTTCCTTCAAACACTGGGATAAAGAAGAAAAAAGGAATCCTCAAATCAGCTTACCTATCACACCAACAGAATTAGCGGAAGATGCACCTTGCTTGGTTACCAAGTTCAACATTCTGAAATGACGAGAACAGAAATTTCAACATAAGCCAAAGGTCACATAAACAAGACGCAAAACAAAACGACCACAGAAGTTTGAACTGTGATGTCATATTTGGTTGCGCTGTATGTTGCTAAACAACCAAGAGCAAATTAATTTGTAATTTTTCTGGATAAACTCAAAATCGTCGTTTATGGTTTAATTTACCGAGGCAACCTCCTCAGCAAAGAAACCACTTTCCTTGAGGGCTCAGTATTAAAAATAATATAAAAAAGGGTAGCACAATATAATTGAAATAAATTTACAAATCAATGTAAGTAGTCGTTAATTATTTCAATAATATTCAAAACACTACCAGGGGTGAATAGCTCATGATTTTGTTTCTTTTTCATAGTCAAATCTATTAATTAATATAGTCAAATCATTTAAGCAATGTATCAACCCTTTAACTTTAAGGCAAAGTATACCTTTGGTTTTTGGAACCGATCGATTGTGTTGATCCTAATGTAGACACACAATCAAACTAACCTCTGAAAAATTTCACTTCAAAAGGTGTCGGCGTTTTTGAGATATCGCCGAAAATCTGGAACGGTTACATCCACGCAGGAAGAATAATCCGTAATTTGAATACACAATCTGAGAAGTGTTTCACGCATGAAACGTTTCTCAGATTGAAATGTTTCTGAATCCCTCTCTCTTAAACCGTATTCCTTTGAAGGGGATTGTTTCTCCAAATGTTATACATTATCAACAGCTGCAGCGCTTCTTACCAACAAGTACGTATTCATGGTCATGAATATCTAGAGTAAATACCAAAGGTATACCCTTCCCTTTTTAAACCAACCAAATGAAAATTATTCATTTTAAAAAAGTCATTAAAAACAATTAAAAAAACAGCTTCAACAGACAAACAAAGGTATTTATCATGGTCGTGATAGTTCAACAAGGATAACCGCTGAGTGAGAAAACTGGTACTAAAACTTAACGGACCAATAACGGAGACCTTCTCTTGACATTTGGAACTGACTTAATCTTTGAAATTGAAGTAATCCCTGGAGGAAGTGTAGGCAAAGAGAGAGAATAAAACAAAACGCAAAAAGGCGCCGCTTGAATCCGTCTAGAAAATATCAGAAC
This sequence comes from Pycnopodia helianthoides, assembly GCA_032158295.1. Taxonomy (NCBI): domain Eukaryota; kingdom Metazoa; phylum Echinodermata; class Asteroidea; order Forcipulatida; family Asteriidae; genus Pycnopodia; species Pycnopodia helianthoides. The sequence continues at coordinate 12,969,854 of CM063261.1, forward strand.
CCGGAAACAAGATTCACCCGGAACATTAACATGTAAAGAATCTTATGAATGCAGCTCTAAAGATTTAAGTTCAGCTTAAAAAACCACCCAATTCAATAGGGTAGAAGTAAATTTGTTCATAAAATATTATAAAAATTAACATTTGAATCTCTCTCCCACTGCGTAATCCGTAATAAATCAAACTCATACAGTAGGCCTAACTTTCCAGTGTTTGATGTAAATTTTACCAATCAATATAAATGATAATTTAACCGACCATATAACAATCCTCCTATATGGTCATCTAAATTATCATTTAAATATATTAATAAATTCATGGGGGCGATATCCGGCTTAGCGTCTTCCAACTTCATCAATTGAGATTGAAGATTAGCCTTACAATGCACATATGGCTCAATCCAAGACAACACACTTTGTAAAAAATATCACAAAAGCCCATTTTTGTAGACTTCAATGAATGTCCTTGCAGATGTTTTATCACAAAATTGTATACCTCTTTCTTCTTCACAAAGGGCACTGTTTCCTTAGTAAAGGGAGTTTTTCTTAGTAAAGCGAGTTTTCCTAGTAAATGATTTTTATAGCTTCTGGCAGTTTTCCCAGTAAAGGGCACTATTTCCTTAGTAAAGGGATGTTTTCTTGAAGGCATTGCCTCATAAAGGCTTTCTAGTAAAGGGCATTGCTCCTCAGTAAAGCATTTTCCTTAGTAAAGGGCAGTTGCTCCTCAGTAAAGGGCAGTTTTTCCTTAGTAAAGGGCAGTTGCTCCTCAGTAAAGAGCACTATTCCCTAAGTTAAGGGCAGTTTTCCTTAGTAAAGGGCAGTTTTTTCCTAGGTAAAAGGCAGTTTTTCCTTAGTAAATGGCAGTTTTTCTTTGATAAAAGGCAGTTTTTCCTTAGAAAAGGGGAATTTTTCTTCAGTAAAAGGCAGTTTTTCCTTAGAAAAGGACAGTTTTTATTTGGTAAAAGGCAGTTTTTCCTTAGTAAATGGCAGTTTTTCTATGATAAAAGGCAGTTTTTCCTTAGAAAAAGACAGTTTTTATTTGGTAAAAGGCAGTTTTTCCTTAGTAAATGGCAGTTTTTCTATGATAAAAGGCAGTTTTTCCTTAGAAAAGGGGAATTTTTCTTCAGTAAAAGGCAGTTTTTCCTTTCAAAAAGAACAGTTTTTATTTGGTAAAAGGCAGTTTTCCCTTAGTAAAGGGCAGTTTTGGTGAAGGGCACTTTCACGAGGGAAACTTAAGTTTCTACCTGGAACATTTCAAGGGCACCAAGGCGTTGAGGCCATAATGCCTTGAGCACCAAAGCCATGAGTCCAGTGGCATTCAGCCCATATCACACCTAAGAATCCCAAATATTTGAATTCCTCATAAATGTAAAGAGTATAAAATTTTTAGGTGGCCCTAAAAATTGATTTCCAAACAACTTGATCTTTACGTAACACTTACTGCGAGACTCGGACTTTACCGCTCAGCTCCATGGTTTCCTTCGACGATATCCTTACACCGTTCAACGCGCCATACACAGCACCTGTGATGTCATAAATAACCAGAAATGATTGTTATCATCAATCATCGAAATGGAGAACAGTTTGCCTTGCAAACAAACAATCTCAGTTCAAATCTACCACTTAGGGACACTGCATTTCCTTCAACGTGTTTCATCATTGAACTCCCCGCAGCGCACTATCCAACTGTAATCAGATCACCATTCCTCTCAAAAGTCCACTCAACTAAAACAAATTTATAACTAAAACTCATTTCCTTGTACGGAACGATTGAGAACATCCGTCTATTTCACTGGAGAAGAAGAATCATTTCAACACCTGCTTTGTGTAATTCTGGAACTCACAACTTGTAAGTTTAGTAGAAAATTTAGATAAGATTTGCCGCCAACAAATATTGTTCAAAGCCTGAGTTTATTTCCTATATTTATTTCCTTCGTATTCAGTAAGATCATCCTTCGGTGCTCAAAAGGTGGTTTGGTTGTTTTGTGACTTTCAATCTTTGAAAGTTAATTTCCTTTAGGGGGGCCTGTGACTTCCTGAAAGTTCCTTGATAATTTGTCTTCAATCAATAAAAGTACAAACCAATCTATTTAAAGATGCTTGTCAGCAGTTTGTAGCACAAGGCAAACCTCATAACCATTTTGGGACAAACAACACAGAAATGCTACTTTGTTCTTGCACACAAAGAAAACAGAGAAAACTGCCAGACCGACAAAACTTTGCACAGGGGTTTCTACAATGTTCTATGGCACTATTAAGAGAGAGAAAAGGAAAAATCAGCAGACCCGCTGAGAAGATGTTCATACCTGCATGAAAGGTTGAACTTAAATGATGCAACAACTGCCTCGAGGATAACAATATTGTATACCACTGACACAGACCCTTGTCATATGATGGGACATGTGTGGTGGTGTCACGTGTCATCCATTATTTTGCCATGTACAGTGTATTTACTGTCGTGACGCTCCAAAATTTAATATTGGACAGGCGCCCATCCAATATGGATAATTATCGGATACTTCACAGCAACGTTTCCAAAAAAGTACATGTAGTTTCCTGCCCAATTGTCCAATTGTGACAAGGTCATGCCACAAGGGACAAGGTTGGGATCAGTCACTGATTTCACGAAACTTTCCTCAACTGCATAAGTCCACTTGCGCAACATTTATTGCTTAAGTATCACAAAAAATCTTGCACAAGTGGACTAGAGCAGTTGCGTAAAGTTTCGTGAAATCGACTGCCTGCATACGTACAGCACCACCATAATCAGAGTCCAGCAGTTTGGGCTTTGAATTACTAAACAGTGATGGACTAGGGACTGCACTACATGTAGTAAACTGATTATGCTTTACGGGATCAGGCATACATGTACTGTACCACCATAATCAGAGTCCAACAGTTTGGGTGTTGAGTTACTGAATGGTGTTGGACTGCAATGGACTGAGGACAGCACTAGTAAACTGATTATGCTTTACATGGGATCATGCATACCACCATAATCAGAGTCCAGCAGTTTGAGTGTTGAGTTACTGAATGGTGTTGGACTGAGGAATGCGCTAGTAAACTGATTTTTTTACATGGATCAGGCATACCACCATAATCAGAGTACAACAGGACCATAATGGTGTCGGAGGTTGTTCAGAACATGTTCAGAGTGAGGAAGGACTCTAGAAAATAACTCCATGGAGTTGGGGGTAATTGAACAAAAAAATACATAAAATAACACATCAGTGGGTGACAAATTATACAGCCTACAATTGGGGTCTTGAACATTATTTTGTCAGCTCAGTGCTATAAGGTCAATTACTGCAATTTGCTGTATTCTGTAATGATCAAAAGGGCATTAAAGTGCAAAAAAAAAAATGCAAAACCTATTTTTAATGAAATCCATACAAACTGCACCAACAACCTTAAAGTTCTGAGTCGAAAAATTTGTTGAATTATTCCTTAACCATGTTAACTGAGAAAACAAACATGGCCTTGACAAAGAACTGTATACAAATACAATACAAACGGTCAGTAACGAAAGGATATAATTAGAAAAATTGCATTATGATCAATAAAAAAAACTGTTCTAATTAGTTTAGTTGTACATTGTGTACATGTACATATCAATTTGTAAAAATGCACAAACAACAGGTTTTAACAACATTAAGTAAACTCCTTTTCATTGAATTTACATCAACATTTTTCACATATCATGAAACACAGGAAATGATAAACAAACTTGTCAAATTGATGAACATTAACATTATTTTTCCCTATCGTCAACATTCCTACATTCCACGCATATCCGCATTAGAAAGATGAATTGATTTTCCATGAATATTCTCCAAATAACGGATGTTGCCAAATGATTCTGGAATCCTTCAGGGGTGAAAAAATAATCAGTATTTCATCAGAATAAATCGTTGGACAACACACTGTTTTTTTCCCCCAAGATGCAGCCAACATGTTTTAAGGTACGTACCTGCCATAACTGAACTTCCAATTTGCGAAAACGCCAGTTCAAATCTACCTCTGGCCCGGGCCTGACCCGTGGGAACGATGAACTGAGGCCCACCCTTTCGACATAAAACAAAACAAACAAAATCCATCAGAAATGTTCCGTTAATTAAAAGCCAGAGGCAATCGATGCTTACGATAAACCTCTGTAATCAGTTTTTCTGATCTCACTTGAACCTTTCATCATCTTCCCGTTGATATTCTTACGGCTCTATTGTCAGTTTGTGGTGAACACAACAAAATTATGGAGTGGCTGCTGCCCTGGAGCATACTATGTACACTGTATGTCCCTGAAGTCCCTGCTCGCTATCATCACTATTTCTACTGTGAGCTCATCGCTAGCTGCAAATCCATCACTCTTGTGATGGCGTTGATTTTGTGGGTTTTTTTTATTACTATTATTACATATTTCTGTTAATGAAACCAAGGATGCCTCATACATGTAAGTGACCTTAATCACTGTAGCTTGCAAGCCTAAGGGAACCTGTATACAAGGGTGCTTGCTATGTGAACCAGAAACACCGGGGTTAACCCCTACTCTTCCGCGATAAGTGTTCTGGGTTCTTTTACGTGCAGTAACAATTCTAGTACACGGGACCTACGGCGTCCCATCTGAAGGCCAAAGCAACTATGGTAAAGTATCTTGCTCAAGGACACAAGTGCCACGACCGGGACTCAACCCCAGGCTCTGCTGATCAGAAATGTCAGAGCTTGAGTCCAGTGCTCTTAACCGCTCAGCCACGACATGCCACAAATGCAATCATTACAACATTTAAATAAGAGTTTGCAGTATCGGCTAACTAGATTGAGGAACTGAACAAGTCTCTCATCTTCAGGTGAGCTCGCCCTGTATTCAAGAGATTCAGACAGCTAGGCCCAATTTTATGGCGCTGGTTACCAAAGAATTCTGCGCTTACGGTGCCCTGTAAAGCGCGTATTTCTACGGGCCGTAACAGGGCATAAACACAGAATTCAACGGTAACCAGTGCCATGAAATTAGGCCCTGCTCTAGAATGCAGGTCATGGGTTCGAATCCCACCCAAAGCGCCTGTGGAGTTTTGTTTCTCCATGACTCGGAAGAACAAGTAACCTGTGGCATCACTTGTTTATAAAAGAGCCACAGAGCCTGGATTTCCTGCAGGCATGATTTGTACACAGATCAATGGAAGAAAACACTAAATCTGGAGAGTGCACACTGTCTATTTTTTTATCAAATTTTGATATGAAGAAAGGGGGTACAATATCTCAAAACTTGATACTGTTATTAAGTTTTGAATTTATGTGGAATTTCAGACAAAAAAAGGAATACAATCTCCCGTATGACCAGTGCAGTATTTTGCCTACCAGAAAGACCCTGGAATGTACAAAGCCACTCTTTTCTAAACAAAGATTATATGTATATGGTCTAAGCACACTGGTGTAACGTTAAAACACAAAACAAAATCTGTCTTACCTGGTTTAAGTAGTAGGGGTCAACATTTAGATAAGGAGATATTGAGGCACCAGCTCCTGATGGTACTGCATGGAAAGAAATAAACCAAAAGGAATTTTGTAATATATATTTTTTACCAAGTAACACAAATGTACAATAGAAATTTACAATTTCTTCATATAGAGGTGCCCTTTACCAAAGAGAAAACGCCTCGGTGCCCATGCCCTTTCAAAAGCAAACTCGGCATGCACTGAGGTTAGAGGTACATGTAAATGTAAAACTGTACTGGAACATTCCAAGGGGACTAGAATTACACACCACTAAGGCCACAGCCACGGTTACTCTGGTCTTGGCCCCTTCAAAAGGTTTCCCAGAGAATTTGAGTTTTTCCAATAGAAACTTGCTTCTTGCAAACTGAAAATGACCAGGCCAGGCACTAAGGCAAAGACTGTCAGACTGTGGGCATGAAGGCAATTGCCTCCATTGCCTACGATGTGAAGTATTGGGCCTGTCATGATCCTGTTAATTACTGACAGCTCACAAATATTGCTGACAACTCAGTTGATATTTAGGCCTACTCAAACTTACTTTGTAACGTTAATGTGGCTATATGTGATCATTTTAGTCCAGGAAACCAATTCTCTACAATGCAGTAGGCCTAGTATGATGTTTCCCGCCGTGTATTGAACCAGTGCAAAAAAACAAGTTTTCTTATTTTGGGAAATGGTTAAGTTTTGACTACAGAGGGCGCTGTGTCTTTTTAAACCTGATGTGCTGTTGAGAGTGACACTATTTTACAAACTATTATTCATTAAAAAACAAAAGGAGACAAAACCAGAATTATAAATCATCGTTTACTTTCCTGAAACAAATAAGTGTTTGGGTAAACAGGTAACATCAACATGCACCAGTTGGAAAGAAAATTCCTGAAACAAATAAAGCTTTAAAAAAACACTGAAAATTTTAACTAATGTTTTTTCAAACTTTTAGTTTTACCGATTTAAGAAGCTGAAATTCTCTCATATATTTTTCATGTCCACAACTACACTTTTAATGGGTCAAAATGCCAAATACTTTGGTCTCTATTCTCTATACGTACTGTCCATTTACAGCCTACGTCCGTTAACTTCTGTCTAGTCCATTCCTGCTGACCATCTTTGTCAAATACTGTCTGGTTAAAGTTCTAGGCAAATTACTGTCAATTTTTCGTCAAATACCGTTCGGTTACTCCCCGCGAAATACTGTCCATTTCTGTGCGCCAGTTCATTTCGCACGGATACTATTTGGCACCGGACACTATTTGGCACGTAATACGTGCCAAATAGTGTCCTGCTTCATTCCGCTGCGCATGCTCAGCTCAGCGGACGTATGGTCATGGACATTGGCAGCGGACACTTTTTGGCATGACACCGGACACAAGAAATAATAACAAAGCTTCAGCTTCCTCCATATAATTTTATATATACATATATATATAAATATTATGTTATAAAATGTTTTGCAAGGGTACAGGACCTTTATTAAACCCTGGTCTCCGTCGTATTGTACAGTTTGGGCTTTTTCGACACACATGGTTATGGCAATGAGATGGTCTAAATTTAAAAACTTGAAGTTGAAACATGCAAATGTAAAGCAAGAAATAATATACCAACCTGACACATTTAACCTCGGATCCACAGTGCCATAAGAGCCAAATAATCCTGAATTTTGTTGATCCATCATTGCAGAGATTAATGAAATCTCTTTACATTATGTTTTTAATCGTAAAATTTCCTCACACACCGTTGGACGCGGCATTAACATGTGTGATGAGGGAATTTTGCAAGAAAATGGATGTGTGTCGTCAGTCTCATACCCAGAGTCTAATTAATCGTTAACATTGTGCACCATGAGCTCGAAGAAGAAACACCCTGAGGACGAAGTTGCAATAACCGTGCGGTAAAAATGATGTAATGACTTCGTCGTAAGAATTTATAAACAACAGAGGGCGCCATCTCTATTAAACGGTGATGTTGCAAATAATTAATGACACAGAACTTCTCAAAGTGGAGCAAATTTTTGTAGGGTTCATCTTCCCTATAGGTTCTAAACGAATTTTACAAAAATAACAAACACAGTGACGACATAAAACAGGCATGCAACTTTTCCTCGGATCAGCTGATTTCCTCTTTTTTTATTCTCAGTTTAAACATTCAAAATTGAAAAATACTGTACAAAATCATTGAAATTTTGTAAGTTCCTCTTTTGGTGAAGTTACAGTTGCATGCCTGATAAAAAAAATATACAAAAAAAATCTCTATTCCCCTGGGTGATTTACTATTTCGCTCGGGCGATTTATTATAAATCGCCGCGCGCCTGGCCCAGGGAAACATTAAAAATGAGGGTTTGCAGTATGTTTGTTCGGTTTGTTCAAGGTTTGATGGTGGTTGACCCCCAAAGACCGATTTTTTTGAACATTCATTGGGCGAAGAATTAAAAATTTAGCGAAAACCTACAATAAAGCCAGTAGGAGAAACTCGATCACATTGTTTTAGACCATCTCAGCTCCCTGTGGGAGTATAGAGCCTGTGCTGTCAAGTATGACATAGCACGCTTTAAGATAACCCATCACAATGGAACCATCTCTGCCCTCAAGTACCCATTTACCCCTGGAAGAATAGAAGTGCCTTGCTCAGGGACACAGGTGTCATGACCGGGATTTGAACCTATACACCCTGATGACATGGCCACCAGAACTCGAGTCCGATGCTCTGCTAAAAAGCAGACACAGCTCTGCTCTAAGCCATTAGGCCACGGCACGCACCACTGACAAAACAAGACCCGAGGACATTGGAGCCACTCCTGCAACTAGTGAACTCAAGATACTGATAATGGAACGCGTCTAGTGTCATCGTCCATCAATGACGACAATCAAAGTGTCCTGGGGTCGATTTCACAAAACTCTTCCTAACTTAGGACTAGTCCTAGTAAATGCCAAGAGATAGGACTAGTCTTAAGTTAAGACCAGTTACTGGTCCTAACTTCAGATAAGACTAGTCTTATCTCTTTGTGAAATCGGCCCCACTGTGTTTGCAGCATGTATAAAAAACGACAGAGAATAATGAAGACAATGAATTCAAATTCCTGTGAATCTCTCATACAATAATTTATTTTCTGATTTAAAGAAATTAATTGTACTTTCTACATCTGTAGATTCCTCAAAACCTGCTTTTACTATTTACAAACAAAACAGTATAAAATATCTTTAAATAAACACACTATGTATGTTAATGCCATCCTTTACAACATTAAAGTCAACCACAAATAAACAATTTTTTAAACTGAACTTACAGTTGTTGATTTAACAATAATAATTATTCATTCGCTTTCATTGGCAAGTAGGCTCCCTCACGGCGCTGTACAATATCATTACCCCTGTTCATTAGGTCCTCAGCATTCCTGAAACCATCTTAAATCCTTAGGAGTATGCAGAACCGGCGCCAAATTGGCACACAGGTTGATAATCATTCACATCAGCTATTTATACCCTCAAAGGTACCAACTTACAACTGGGTGATGGGAAGCAAATTATGTGTAGATGTGTCTTGCTCAAGGACGGTCACCACCAGGATTCGAACCCAGACTCCAGCACAAGATGTGTTTGACCACTCGTCCACGAAATGATCAACACTGTATAACTTATTATTTTTTTAGCAGGTCATAAACAACAAGGGACACTGACTGGGGTCCATATCAATCATTTATGGTGAATGAAGAAAAATTGACTAGAGCTGGATTTGAACTGGCGATCTCTGGATTTTACGTGCAAGGGACGTGGACCATGATCACTTCATTTCGCTGTCATTCTGAAAGTGTAGTTTTTAGCATTATTCTTCTCCATTAGCAAGGTTGAAAGTCTGAAACTTGGATTCAGATCTTAGAGGTACGTTAAAATTATAGCATTTACCTCTAAGTAACCCCTAGAGTTGTAGATTTTAATGAGCTTTTATGAAAGTATCCTCAGCGCTAGAGAAGTACATCAAGGAACCCGACTTATTTTGTTATAGAGAAAAATACAGCATTTCTTTGTTTACCAGGCAGACTTTAAAAAGTTCAAATTCAGATGAAAGTCTGAAATTTCTCATCCCATATTACCCTTTCAGTGTCACCTGTGAACAATGACACAATACCATGTGACATGCCTGTATAGACCATGTGACCTGTGACATCACATGTTTACAGAAGAGCCACAGTGCCTGGACTTCATACAGGCACAGCTTATACACAGCTCAATGGAAGAATACAACAAATCTTATGTTTTATGGAGATTGCACTGTCTGATTTTTCTCAACTTTTGGTATGAAGAAAGGGGGGACACCTCAAAAGCTGTACAGCTGTTGCTTTTGTAAATCTTGAATTTGTGTGAAAATTATGACACCAAATGTAAACTTTCCCATATGGCCTGTGTAGTATCTTGCCCGTCAGGAAACGCATTAGAATGTACAAGGTCACTACTCTGTAAACAAAGGTAACATGGTCTATAGCACAGTTATCCAGATCAACCAACAATGGGACAGCCGAACTTTTTACCATTCAGCTAAAATGGCAGCCTGCAAGGCCAGCCTCAAGGCAGATAAGCACAGATAAAGCGCACACAAAGCATTCTCAAGCTCCTATTTTGTTGGTTGTCCCCCACTAATCAATGGAGTGCTCAAGTTAATATAATACACCCTAGGAAGACCTGCGATGGTTTACAAAGTCGTTTTTTACTTTATTACGGAGTCTCAACTCTATAATCTGGACTTAGACTGCCAGCATCTTTTCCATCAGCGTCTTCTCCTGCCTCCTTCTCCTTCTCCTCCTCCTCTTCGTCGTTGTCAGTGGACGACTCAAAATCGCTGTACACCTGGTAGATGAAGGTGTAGAGATTGGCAAAGTTTCTTTTCTTTTTACTGAGTACTTCATCTCGGTAGCGTTGCAATACCAGCCAGAGTTCACCTGAGACATGATGCAATTATGACATCGATATAAAGATCTGCTACTTGTGTTAAAGTTACTCATTTTAATGATAACTCATTCTACTGATTACTCATTCTGCTGCCAACTCATTCTACTAATTATTGATTTTACAACTTACTCATTCTACTGATTACTCACTCTATGATTACTCATTCCACTATTAACTCAATTTATTGTTTACACATTCTAATGATAACTCATGATACTGAATGTTGATTTTACAAATTCCTCATTCCACTTATTACTCACTCTATTGATTACTCACTCTATGATTCATTCTACTTCTAACTAATTTACTGTTTACACATTCTAAATAACTCGTTCTACCGATTACTCATTCTACTGACTACTCATGCTTACATTCATTTTACTGACTACTCATTCTACAAACAACTCATTCTACAGACTACTCATTCTACTGATAACTCACTTTACTGTTTACTCATTCTACCGACACTCATTATACTGACTACTCATTCTACAGACTACCCATTCTACTGAAAACTCACTTTACTGTTCACTCATTCTACTGACATTCATTATACTGACTGCTCATTCTACTGTTTACTCATTCTACTAATAACCCACTCAACTGCTTACTAACTCTACTGACATTCATTATACTGACTACTCATTCTACTAATTGTTCATTTCACTTATTACACAATCTACTGATAACTCATTATATTGACTACTCATTCGACTGACAACTCACTCTACTAATAACTCAATCTACTGATGACTCAATCTACTGATACCCCATTCACTACTTACCAACAGTCACACTTTGATGCACGAGGAACTCATTCATCTTGCACAGCTCAAAGCACAACCTGTCGTCACCAAAAGTGAAGTAGGCCATGTCACGATGACACTCTGCCGCAGCCATCATCTGCAAGAGACCTGAACCCAAAACTCTATGGATTACTCATTTTACGGACTACTCATTTTACTCACAAATACTAAAGTCTAATTTTTCAATATCACTCGTGCAATAATCCTTAGAATACATACTTCTGATGACAAGAAAACACACTGGAATTGTTTCATCTTTTCGTCATAAGACAAGATAATTTTCATCACAGTTAAAGAATCATCAGACCTTTGAGTCGAGCGTCCCCTCCAAAAGCTCCACATCCCCAGTTTCCGGTTGCAATTGCTGTAAGGTTTGCCACTGGTGTACCACTCTCGTAGAAACCACAAAATGCCTGCCAAAGAAGTGGATCAAATTTAAAAGCCCTTTGAGAATTTTTTAATTTGTTTTACACTGATTATTAAAAGGAGAATTCCTTTTTGTCTCTGTGATCTTTACCTTGTTGAGTTCTCTGCGAAGAAGCTGCGGTTTGAACTGGTCAGGGAAATTACGGAAGACAAGAGCGTCGAGAGCTACTATTTCAGTTTCCTTGCGGCCCCAGGAATCCCTGTGAAAAAGTGTTGTCATTCTGATCAATAATTATGAGCTATAATTCTGATCAATAATTCTGATCAATAATTCTGATCAATAATTCTGAATCAATAATTCTGATCAATATTTCTGATCAATAATGATACATGGATCAAAGTGACAATGTATGGCTTCTGGAAATCAAGGAACGCCTTTTGATATCATTGATAATAATACTACTTTACATTTATACCGCGCTTAATACTACGTTTCTAAGCGCTACAGTATTTATCCTGGAACGTTTGGAAGTATAAGACCTTTTTCCTTTACACCATGGAATGGTTTACAAGGTGCTGTGGCGCAATATATGCAGGCAATCCAACAGGAACACCAGGGCGTACCCCTTCTCTTTTCGATAAGTGTACTGGGTTCTTTTACGTGCCTTACACAACACATGGGACCTACAGCTTTACGTCCCATCCGAAAGACGCAGCAATAATGGTTAAGTGTCTTTAAGGACAAAAGTGTCTTGACCGGGACTCGAACCCACAATCTGCTGATCAGTAACACCAGACCTTGAGTCCGGTGTTCTTTTCCGCTCGGCCACGACACGCCAAATCATAGCTGCTTCTGGCGAAACAGTTTTTTTTTAAGAAAAAAGGAAAGTATTTTTGAGGAGATCAAAGAGAATGCTTACCTGGGGATGTTATCTTGGTAGTCACCAGTCCATCTGAACGTGTTTGCATAACCTGTGTAGTCGTTGAACCTCTCGACACCTGTTTTAAGATCAGTCATTAATTGAGTGCTTGATTAATTAGCAACAGATGTATACTTCATGGAGGTCACATATGCAATTGTTCCCATGCCTCTGGTCATTGCATTGGTGCCCTTTGAAATGTTCCAATACAACATTTTTTTTTCCGTCATAGAAGTGCCCTTTACTAAAGGAAAACATGCCGTGGCCTTGCAACTTTACAAGAAGGAAGGTCTGTAGCATTAGTGTAAGAGTTACGTACGGGATAGTGAAGTACGAGATAGTGAAGTTGGGAAGATTGACAAAGAAGCCCTTCCCTTCTGCAGTGAAAAATTGAAGATGCAAAGATTATTTGGTTTTTACCCTTTTACCGATGTGTGCAAAGCACTGTATACTTAGAACTTCCCAGAGTTCTGTGAAAAAAAATCCACAGACATTTTACTCGAGTGGGATGCCTACAGACTAGACCACCAAGATTGCCGTAGCTAGAAAGGGTCGGAATAAATTGATGAAAAACAACCCCTTCCTTCCACAATGGAAAGAATCAGATCAAGCAGAAAGACAAAAATACAGACAATGAAAGTGGACGTATGGATGGTCCACGTACAGCCCCACCCATTATTCCTTTTATGAAGCCACACCCACCTTTGATGACGAGACACTCGTTGGCGTCTAGAACCTCCGTGAAGAGTCTTGAGACGATCAGCTCCGGGCAGATCATGAATCTTATCTCCTCTTGCACCAGACCGTTGCCCAAAGCACCTCCACCGATGTACATGTTGGCAAATCCATCTATGGTACGACAATTCAAAACGTACGCCGAGTCTGAGACTGGTTGCTTTTGCTCTGGGTACAGCTAGCAAACACTTAATCATCGACCACTGTTGTCAACAGCCTCAGCCTTGCCTCTTTGTCACTCCTTTTTAATTCCAGGCCTCGATTTAATCCACGGCACCCACAACAATTGCCGTGGTGCCCTGTGCTTTTGGTGTGGTGCCCTGTGCTTTTGGTGTGGTGCCCCTTGCAAAGTTCCAATACAAATGTTCAACTTCCTCATGAAATTGCCCCTCACCAGTGGAAAATTGCTGTGCCCCTTCAAGAGCGATGTTCAAGGCCTACAATTCACATGGTTGTTACCCATAAACCTACTAAGTTCTTTCTTCTTAAACCAGGCAAAGATTCAAATCCTTAGCCATGTCCCATTCTAGCCACTTTGGCTACAGCTACTACTCTGGCAAGAGCCACTACCAAAGTCATTCATTCAGATATTGCCTTACTTAAACCTGTCATATGTTTGAAATTAACATTTAAAAATGACCCCTTGTATGGTTTCTGCTTCCTTCTAATGTAAGGGCTATGGTGGTAGCTACCTGGACGAAGAGAAGCAATTATGGTGATTTTGACAAATGAGACAAGCATTGATGTCCAGTTAGGAATTACAACTCACGTGATGAAACTCTTGTGTCTTGGCATGAATCCTTCAAAGTATAAATATTTCAATGAACTCAAACTACATTAATGTTGGACATTTATTTTATTTTTCAGTGTTTTAGTCATTCCTTAAGGGCTTACCTGTAGCATTCCTTCTCCGGCGTCTTCAATCATCCCAGTCACGTTGCCGTGAACTTTCGTTAATGCGTTAGAACTCTTCTCCCATCTGGGCATTGTATCAAGTGCTCTCCGTGTGAACGAGACAGTACCAGCTGGGACTGCAGGAGACCAAAATGACAGCCTTTCAATCTCAATCTAATGTTCAGTTCATCTCAAGTGTGTATAGACCTAATATGCACATGAGGTCATTTAAGTAGGGCGCCCTCGCCTAGAGGTCAATGTTCATTGGCCAACACTGTGCGCTGCGTGTACAAAATCTGTGTGCTTCCATTGCTTTATCATCGGTTTACCACTACGATGGCGGCTGGATGACATCAATGCATAAGGTCTGTAGACATTTCTCATCATGGATCGGGGCCCAATTTCATAGAGCTGCTTTTAAGCACAAAAAGTAGCTAAGCACAACAAAATTATGCTTACCAAAATATCGTTACCACCCAAAATACCATTCTACATGTACCATCTGTGATTGGTATCATGCTCATTTTTGCTCAGCAGAAAAATCATTAAGCAGTATTTGCTGCTTAAGCAGCTCTATGAAAATGGGCTAGGTTGGGTGAGGAGTTCCTTTCCCTGCCTTTCACCTCCATCGACCCCGGTTCGAATCCCGCACTGTACCTAACAGCTCTACTATAAAAATACTCCAAAGATCCAAACAAGATATTTACCGTTCAAGTCGATCCTTCTGAAGTAGTTGATAATGCACCGGAGTTTCTGCGCTTTCCTTTCGTTGACTGCCATGGACTTCCTTGCTGATCCCTCAAATAACCTGAGCAAGGATTTAAACAAATTCATACAGCTGTGCAGAAGAGAATGATACTAAAAGGCAGGGTCGTCGTTTGGTTTTTGTCAACGTAATGCCATGTTCCTTTAAAACAAGGAGGCTTTCAGATAAAAATTACACAAACTTTCTTTTGGGTCATTATCAAAGTAAGGCCCTAACTAAAAGTTATTTTTCTGCAAAGCAAAATTTATCAGGGGATTAGTCAGAAACAATAAGCATTTAACATTATCTTTTGGCCAATGACCTGTTTCTGATCTTAAAGTAAGATTCTTATGTGTGCACGGCAACTTTCCAGTTTTTCTCGGATCTCGGAGGCAGCCCTTACCTGTTGAAGTTGATATCCGGGAATCTGGAGTATTCCGATTTCTTCTGTTGAGCATTGCGTCTCGGGAAGGTACAGAAGAACGCATTGGCCAGGAGGGAGGCAATCTGGAGCTGGGTGAAGGTGATGGTATGGGTCTGTTGCTGCCTCAGAAGAGGTATCGCCTGTAAGGATTTCAGACAATGAAATAATATCCATTAATACATGAAACAAGTCTCTTCAAACTATTTCAGACACTCACACAAACCCTGTTGATAAAATCAAAACACCCGAAACGTGCATTGCTTAAGGTTTGGGCTACCTCTAGAACCAAAGCTATCATACGTCAGGCCTTGCGCTTAAGCTTTTTGTAAAGTAAAACTGTGCATTTTACTTGCCCCCAGGAAGTTTTAGTAGCCCAGATTTTAAACAGGAGTTGCAATGAATGTAATGTTCTGATGTGTTAATGTTAACGATCACAACCAGTTTAATTAGTTATATTCACACACTCAATAAGGATTAACAATTATTCACATCTGAAAAGGAAGAAATGAGCTTTTTAAACAAGTAGGTTGCACAGTTTTTAGTAGCCCACAGGGCAAGTTGAGAAGTGGTGTTTACTAGCCCATAGCATTTTTTACTAGACAATGTACGCAAGCCCTGTACGTCTGTGTGTAATTTTACCAACATCCGAAACATGCACGTCTGTTTCGCGTTTAAGGTTTGTATTACCTCAAGCACCAAAGCTATATTATGTCTGTTTGTAATTTTACCAAAAGTAAATAATATCATTACTCAAGGGCATTTCATCGACAGAAACTAATTCTGAGAGGAACACTGCCAACATTAGGGATAGATAGCTCAGTTGGTAAACCGCCTGTCTGTTAGTGTTGATCCGGAGGTCGCAGGTTCAAATCCTGATCTAGTCAATTTTTCTTTGTTCAATAACCCCCCCCCAAAAAAAATAAAAAAAATTGAAAATCATTTTTTTTTTTTAATTAAATTTGATTTGCGATACAAACATTGTTTGTTGTTTACCTGTGTACAGATCTTTGGAAGCATTAATGCCAGCTTGACCATCTTGGGTAAAAGGTGATTGAAGAAATGTCGAATCTCCTTCTGGTCCAGTGCCTCTGTGAAGAAATTATGCAATCCCGAGAAGTTCCATTTGGTGCAGTAGCGAGCGTTGTACGTCAGGACGGCCTCCTTGGTAACAAAATCACACATAAATTTCTTCAAATAGATTAATGGCCTGACGTTTGGACCTTAGCAGAGTCTTTCTCAAAGGCTAAATGACACAAAACAACACACATAGACAGGTATACTGGGTTAACGGTGCACCACTTAATGTGTGTTGTGTTGTCATTTAGCCTTCGAGAAAGAATCTGCTAGGGTCGAAATGTCAGGCTATACCAAAGGTCCTTTTGGTTGGTGAGCAGTTAATTCTATTTTCTCATAAATTTCCTGATTAATACCAAATATGACAAGTCTACTAATTCGGTGCACATTGGATTAAACCAGAGCAGTTGGAATGTTAATTCAGTCAATAAAATCAAGCAACATTAGACTTTGCTGACATCAGCTCTCCAGCGCCCTCTTTGTCCCATGACTGCTGGTAGGTCAAAAGATTTAACATTAGAGTCGCGGTCTAGGGTGACCACGAATGTTACTGTAGGAGAATCTTCATATTTTCAGGAGACACCAATTCCTGTTTCTTTCTCCAGCGGTGCTAACTAACTCTCAGTCACATCACCAAACTATAAAACAATAGACCGATCCATTAAGCTCCGCCCCTTACGTGTTGACCAATCACAACCTTGGCTATACGCCACCGAAAGTCCGACAAAGTCCGACACGCTAAAATCCCATTAGAAAAGTAAACATGCGTGCGCGCGTACTTAAAGCGCGCACGTTCATGTCGCCAGTGTGGCATTGGAGAGACGCACATGTGCTGCACACGTGTGCAGTGGTGAGGCAGCCAATGCTGTGATTGGTCAATATGCTAAAGGGGTGGGGCTTAATGGATCGGTCTATTACGGTGAAGTCATTTTGTACTCTCTCCTCCAGCTTGAAGCCGACCTTTCACCATTTTGACCTCATCAAATATACTGTTCAATCAATCATGACTGGAGGTTATATACATGTATGACACTCCTTTATTCTGATTGGATATTGAACGATGACTGCGGGAGGGGCCTGATAGAGATTTGTCCAATCAGAGTGGCGATGAATATTCATGAGGTAGGGTAACCGTTAATGACTTACCTCTAGTTCCAAGGAGTTTGTGATTGGACAGAGCAGTGTCTGCTCAATCAGCTCCCAACGACTCTGAACGGTCTTTTCGCCATTCTGCAAAAAAAGGATTAATAAAATCTTCAACCACATTTTCCATGCATCTACGGGGTATTATTTTTCGGCACTTTTTGGAGCTTCCGGAGAAATCATTTTCCTTGGAAAATATCGTGGTCACAATGAAACCCTAACTTGACAGAGCAAAGACAACAAAGTTTCTCATAATAAGATTTGTTGTTCTCTTGTAAGAAACTACGAGTATGCATTCACAGCAAAACATTGAGGGCGCTCTAAAAAAACTTCTGCCGTAAGCCAGTTACTGCTTTGGCATTTTGAATGCCACAAGAAACTTTACAGTGACGCTACCTCTAGAACAATGTAAATATTAGAAAATTATCTTGCTACAACCTGCTGCGTCAAGGTCGTGTAGTTGATGTAACGTCTCTTGCATTGGAACTCATATTCAAACATACCTTGCCATCTACGGGGTACAGGTTTTCCGTGGAGCATGGCATCCTGACATGGTTCGAGTCCCATGTATCATGGTATTCATCTGGATAAGGACGAGGCGAGGTACCAGTCCGTATATGTGGCTATAGTCAAGGGGAAAACCAAAAGATCAAAAAAGTCAGTATCTGAGCCAAGTGACTTTGGCTACGGCTGTTGTTGTTTCCTATTCACCATCTTTTTATTGGTGCTTGCGCTGTTAGATGCGTAATGAAATAAATAAATAAATACAAAAGTCTGTGCCCTTCATGAATAAGAAAGCACCAGTTATCACTGAAGTAAACAGGGAACCAAACAAAGATGGTTGCATCGGTCTACTGAGATTAAACAAGGAGTTAATGCATCAAGGTTTACCCTGAAGAGCACGGTATGTTCATTGTTTGGCTTGAGCTGGGGTAGTGGTGTCCGACAGGCAGGTGCTCTTTTCATCTCAGAGATGTTGACTCCTCTCCAAACTATCCTTTCAGGATCCTTGCTCATCTCGACGTCAACATCTTGAGATGATTGTGGCTCAGAACTGAGAGGAAAGGATAACAAAAATAATACACAATCCTGTTTTGAAGATGATGTACATTTACTAAAGATAACCTGGTGTAAAAGTGTAACTGAAAGACTTTCAACAGTTTACTTACTCTGTGAATAACGGCATCGATGAGTTATATTCTAATGTTGGCGAGACCTTCCCATCTTCGTCCTCATCTTTAACTGTAACATCATCATCACCGGGATCAACTATCTTGAGTTTCTTCTGCAGAGTATTCTTGGACACTGGGGACAAGTTTAACTTTCGGGGAGACTGTTTTTTGGGACTGTCTCTTACCGAGGCGGTAGTTGGGTTGGAGTCCTTAACTCCAGTCCTAGTTCTATTAGATGGATAAGAAGACACCTCCTCGATGTCATCATCACTGTCTTCAAGATATGAGAACACCGACTCAAAATTCTTGCCGCTGTTTCCTGTTGATTTTCTGTAGCTACTGCTGTTTGCTGTTTCTTTGGGTTTATTTCCAGTTGTGCTCGTTGATGGCTTGTCGACGTTCAAGCCATCACTGGCCTTCGGCTTTGGTTGACTGGGAGATGTGCTTGGGGGAGACACGTTTGTTTGAGTGTCCATGTTGGGGTCACTCTCTGGTGAGGGAGGCTCATTGTGGGGCGGGGTTGAGTACGGAGATTGTGACTCCCTAATGGAAAGAGGAAAAAAAAGAGAGAGAAAGCAGGGCTGGATAAGAGACTCCTTAAGACACTGTCTTCACACATATGACTCTATACAGGGCCCAATTTGTTAGAGCTGCTTAAGCACAAAAACAAGCTAAGCACAACAAAATTATGCTTACCAGAAAAAGGTTACCAGCTAAAATACCATGTTACTTGTAGCATATGTGACTGGTATCCTGCTTATTGATGCTTAGCAGAATGATTTTAAGCAATATTTTCTGCTTAAGCAGCTCTATGAAATTGGGCCCAGATGGTCATCTTGCTGGCAAATGATACATAAAGAAGTTGGGTTAAGAACGCTTTCTTGCTGGGTTTACCTTCTCCTCTCTGCAGCAGCGGCCATCTTCTCTCGCCTCATCCTCTGCCCCTCTGATGATACCTCCAAAGGTTTCACATTCATCTCACTCGTCTCGATGTCATCCAGGATGGATTCTTCCACTGAGAGTCAGAAAGAGGGAGAGAACAAAGAAAACAACACATATTTGAGTCACAACTGATGAGGGGTCATTGATCAACAGCTTAGTGGTGCATCCGAGTAGGAACAGTCACCCCATTCTTAAGATCGTTACATTTTTATGAATCTTTTTTTGAAAAACAGATAAGGGGGCAGTCGTGACAATGTTACAAACATTTTAATTTTTTCTAAAGCAAGACTTAAAAACCCGCAGTTTTCGAAAAACAAACAGCCATTATAATCTTGTGATTTTCATTCTTCACGGGTAAACTTCGTTGAAAGTGGAGACACCAACACTTGCCTTTGACCGTAGAAAGTCAACATTTTAAAAAGAGAACTACAGTGCCCCAGTTACTGTGTCCTATGTTCCAAGCAACTCCCGAGTTAAATGTAATAATATCAAATCTCAAAAAGAAGATCTACACTACCTTCCTGTAGCCTCCTTCGGCGTTTATTGACGTTAACAGCGTTAAAGCAATCCTCAATACTAGTCTGCCGCAGCCGCTTCTTGCCTGAGTCTCCTTCAGACTGATGACTCATTCTCCATGAGATAGTGGCTTGAGAAGAGACTAGTTCACAGGTCTGCTAAAACTACACAAGGAAAATGAGATTTCCTTCAACAACAAAAAAGACTTTACCTTTACTTTCTTTAATAAATTATTCTTATTATGTTTAAGTGGTCAGCAGAGTCAGAGAGTAAGTTAGTGCAGCGGTTTAGTTGCAAAAATCTGATTATAACCTTCCCCCCCCCACACCTCAACCCATTTCCTTCCTCCATGGTTATCTTATAGACGAGACCCAGCAGTACTATTAATAACTATATGTAACTTTATTGTGTTGTAAGGTACGAAATGTCCAGGGTATGAATAATGAAGTGTCCAGACCAAAGTCATTCTGTATCTTTGTAACTAAAAGGTTTGTTTGTTTGTTTGTTTGTTTGTTTTTTATTTGACAATCTCCACAGAATTCTTTAAAATACAACAAGTGGACAAATACAAGGAAATTACATACAAGAATCATATAAGAGACATGGGAAACTGAGGAATCGTCGAGGATAACACAAAAAAGCAAAAAAAAACTTCTTTCCATTGTGCCTTGTTCATGTTGTTGATGTCCTCGAATCGAAGGTCAAGAAAGAAGTTGTCAAAAACTAAGGTACGAAGTAACCGTCAGCAGTACCCCACTTTAGCTAGCTAGAGAACTAGGAAAAACTTATACTAATTAATTATTAGTTAAAACTAAATAATTATAGTTTTATACTAGTTTAGTAATTAAATAAAATTAATTAGTTACTTGGATTTTTTAAAGAATATTATTAATATTAATTATAAAATTATGTCTCATTATTTTTCAAAAAACTAAACATTTTGACCTCCTTTGCTTTGAAATAATGTCACTCTACTCAACCTTTAGCTTCCAATAATTTAATAACAAAATACTCACAAAACAGTCTTCAATCTGAAAGTGAAGAAGTGTTGTCCGTCTGCGCTGTGTAACAACGGCGGACACGGGAATAAAAAACAACAGAAGCTATGGGTCAAAGGTCACTTGTTCATGGCTGGCTTTGATACAAGAGGGCGGGCTTTCACGATCCAAACGGTGGGAAAAAATTCGTATAATAAAAAACATTTAATAATGTTAAAGTTTATAAAGTGAGTTTAATTTTCTTTGGATAAACTAGAAATAACAAGAGGTTTTCAAAGTAATAATATACTAATAAATCACTTCAAAAGCAAAGATAGGCACTGATTTCAGTGATTTTTATTGAGAAACTTCAGATGTAAGTTTTGAAATAAACAAAAAAATGTTTTGAAATAACTATTAAAAAAGAAAGTTTCATAAAAAATTTTCCCGCTTCCTCACACTACTGGAAACTGGCCCTACATGCCACGCCTCTTTGATTGTGAAATAACAAATTATGGAGGGCGCACTTCAACTTGTATACTATCGGATTATTAGGCAAGACACACGCACAAAATTTACATACAATAACAGGTACAGCTGATCGCTGCTTTTGTATGCAAAGATATTGCTCAATTTCCTAGCTAGGCTCAGTCAGTGTTCAGGTGTGGAGACGGGATAACTTGAGCCGAGGAGGGACTGCAGCGGTCATCAAAGAAGGAGAGTCCAAGGATTGTTTTTCAACTCATCAAGCCTGCAGGACAAAGGAAGGACGGTGTAAAACGATCTGAATCTGAATCTGAATTATATAGTCGGCAAAGCATCCTTACAGGAAACATCACACCAACTTTTCAATAAGATAAGAGGATTAAGTTGACGAGGTATTCTAAAGTTGACAAGGTAAGGGAGTTTCGAGGTCGGAAGCACAGTTTTGTTGACTTTTAATTTTTTAGTTTTGAACACTCTGATCTGAATTAACTTAATCAAGAGAAATTTTTAACCATATAATTATAGTTAGAGCATAGATAGTGAAAGTCCTTTCTCTATATTGGTTAGAGGAACTACCATAAATATAGAAAATTTAACAATATTTATGTATGTAGGAACATGGATGTAGAGTATAAAATTAAGGTACAATATTATTTTTAATACAATTAATAAAGGAAGTGCGTTTCTTTGATTTAGTAATTTTTTGTGTAAAAATTGCTAAAACTAAGTAAAAAATCATCCATCATGTCCAATGCTCCATGTGTTAACTCTTTGCTAGCAATCTTACAATAGTTACATAATTATTGTATTTTTTTAATATTTTGCACGTGCATGTATTTCGGGCATGCTGATAAACATTTGTAATCATAAAGTATACATGAATCATTCAGTTTTATCACATACTGAAGTTGTACTTTGCACTGACCATGACATCTACATTATGTTGTCATTGACGTTTGTAGTATTTAAGTTGATGTGGCATTATAATTGATAAACTTTTCACGTTGACCACGCAGGTCTACGCTCTCAACTTGGTGAGTCAGATTTTGTGGGCGAGTTTTGGAGACAAAAATCAGTGTAAAATGCTTTAGACCTCTATTTTGTCACTCGTTTTGACCAGTTTATAACCTTTTGGTTGTGGATTCAACATGGGTGGGTTCGGAAAATGTGTCTCCGTGTTCACCATGAACAAATGTCAGTCAGGACTTTGTTAATCTGCTTAGAATTAACCAAGCTCTTGCTGAAGTATAGACCATGTAACCTTTGACATATGCTTACAAAAGAGCCACAGAGCCTGGACTTCCTGCAGGCATGATTTGTACACAGCTCAATGGAAGAAAACAAATGTTTTATGGGTGTTGCACTGTCTGATTTTTGTCAACTTCCAATATGAAGCGAGGGGGCACATCTCAAAACTTGTTCAGCTGTTTCTCTTGAAACTCTTGTATTCATGTGGAAATTATGACATAAATTGTACAATTTCCCATTGACCAGTGAAGTACCTTGCCTGCCAGAAAGGCCCTGGAATGTTCTTCTTTTTGTAAACGAAGGATACATAGTCTACACAGCTTCATGGTTTGCTTTTTATCCATGGACATTTTCTCTTTCAGACGTCCCAAATTGCAAGACATACTTCAAGTACAAGGAAACTTTTTTCGCAATGAGAGCTTTTATACTTCTTGGGGTACTCTGTACTTACTGTATAGGTGAGTAGAATAAACGTTTGCTTTGCAACTTAAAGATTTTCTTTTAAAGTTTGATATTGTATAAATTTGTAATCAATTATGCAGAATATATATGCACTTCGGGCACGTATCGTTCAGAATGGTACATGCATAACGTGTGGAACTAAAACAATTAAGTGTGACGCTTGACAGCTGTAACTGTGGTTACCAAAGTTGCAGGAGGATCAGGATTTTTTCCTTCACTGGTCCACTGGCCAAATACCAGTAAAAACACCCTAGGACACCCTATCTACTGCCTTCTTAAAAGACCAGGGCCCAGTGTCATGGCAGAATTTTGCATTTACGGCAAATTTTTGTACTCTTAATTTCATATTTTCCAGTCATGTGGTCATGACACGTCATGACCCTGGTCATTGCCTTGGTGCCCCTTAAAATGTTACAGTAGAAATTTAAGTTTGCCAAGGAAAAACTGCCTTGCCCTTAATACATCAACAGAGTTTCAGGTTTGATTGCCTTCCATCTTGTTTGAAATTCCTTCCAACCTGTTTTAAATTTCTAACCCATAACGTTTTAGCAGCACAAATGAGCCAGGATGGAATCTTAGCTTTTTCAATCAGTGCAGCGGATAAGAACACGTGGCGTTTCACTGTTGGAGGATCGGATTTTGATATGTTATAGATATCAGACTGTTTTGTGGTTAAACGACAAGGGCGACTAATCTTTGTTTGTTTAAAAGATAAAATTTCAATTTTTTGTTGTTGCAGTGCAGGGTTGTTGTGGGGATCAATGGTGTTTATCAGTGGAATTCTTTGCCATTGCTCATACGTAGCACGTTAAAAAATACCTCCCTTGTTAAGGACACGTTCACAATGTATCAAACAACACAATGAAGCAATGTTTGCTGAGGGTTAACGTACAAATATATTTGGTCAAATATTTTCCGGTGGGGTCAAAGTCCGGATGGAAACTGATGCAATGTAGATTTCTGGTGAAATATTTGGTCAAATAATTTGGGCAAAATTGAATCATTGTCTTTATTATATTTGTATGCAATAGTTACATGTACATCAGTAAAACTGTTCACGGTACCGCTGGGACGCTGGCCCAACAGTGGTCTGCTGGCCAAATCCCAGTTAAAACAGCCAAGGACCAGTCAAGATTCTCTCCAAGTGGTCCGGCTGGCTAGTTCAGTGTTGAAAAGTGTCTCTACTTATTGTGAAATATGGACTGGTGAAAAAGCTGAGGGACCAGTGAAATGAAAAGCTAACTGGTCCGCTGGCCAGTCACTGAAAAAGTTAGGGCAAACCTTTGATATCCACTGCTAAATATTAATTGGAACTAACTTCATCATCATGCGGGTTGTCAAGACATATTTTGCTCTGTAAGCCTCTGGGTTTTTTCCAGCAAAATTATATATATATTTTTTTGCATTGGAATAAAGACACACAAGCCTGATATATTATTGCACCAATCCAAGGAGGTCTGTTAGTCATAGAAGTTGCAACAAGTGAAAGAAGAGAACAGTTTGAGTGCCATGTTTTAAAAAATATTTAAGCAAATTTGGACAGCCAATTACCAAATTCTGGCTATAACATGTTTTATTTGTACCTTGTCCTTGCTTTTTAGGTCTTTGTTTTAGCTACGATTTGGGCAAGACCTACAGTTACAACTATGTGACAGAGGTACATATCAACGAGGCAGATCCAACTGGGAGTGACGTAGGGTTCAAACTCTCATCGGTCGTTGACCTTTCAATCGTCTGGCAGAGCGGGTCGGAGCAAGTGGCTAAGATAAGCGTAGGTTCCTTTTTAGTCTTTTGGACCGATATGCGGCGATGCAGCAATTTTTGTTGGGTGTCCCGCGTATACCAGTACGATCCCAATGCCTGGTGTTTAATACAGAGAAGGGGGGCCAGACTATTTGTTAGAATAAGGGCTGAGGCTTTAGCTGGATTACTTTTTTAATAAGCATAGGAAGCCCATAGCAACAGCCGCAGCCGCCAGTTTGGACATGGCTATACATAATCCATATATAGAAGGAAAACAACCATGTATGAATTAATCGGCAAGGTGTTCAGCCATGAATAGAGTAAAGTTAAACTTTTAAAATGACATCAACCCAAGAGAGGGATCGATTCACAAGGTGACAAAAATTAAAAAAAATTTGTGCTTTTAAAGATCGCTTCATTTGAAATCGCTTTTCATTCTCGAGGTTATTTGTTATTCTTTCTCAAATATTTCTTTTGCAGCTTCGCGATGTGAGTCTTTCAAACATCGCTGAAAGGGCTGATGATCAGAACACTTTCAGCGCTCCTCCCACGACCCTCGTGGTCGTCTCATCCCAGCCTGCTTACTTTGTCTGGAGTCAGGGCAAGGTCACCCAGCTTTACGTTAGCGACAGCGAACCAGAAGGCTCGGCAGACATCAAGAAAGGCGTGATCAGTCAGTTCCAGATGCAGAGGATCGAGGGGATGGTCACAGAGGTAGCTTTTTTCCCCCTTTTTTCGAAAAAACCCTTGCCAAAGGTTTCAAGGTTATAGTTTCAATTGTGTTCCTCAAGCTCTGGTGTTTCTGATCAGCAGAGTGTGGGTTCGAGTCCTGGTCGTGACACTTGTGTCAGTTAGCAAGACACTTAACCATTATTGCTTTGTCCTTTGGATGGGACGTAAAGCCATAGGTCCTGTGTGTTGTGTAATGCACGTAAAAGAACCCAGTGCACCTACGGTAAAGGGAAGGGGGTTGCCCCGATGTTCCTGGATTGATTGGCAGCATATTGCTCCACAGCACCAGGTATTTATGTAATAGTGTTTGGAGCGTCATGACAACACTCAATGACAGATTTTAGCGCTGTATAAGAAGCCACTATTATGATTATTGTTATTTGTAATTAACAAAGTTCTAATCACTTCCAGATCATTAAAACAACATCTCTCCTCCTTTTGTTTTTTCAGACTGATGCCTCTGGAGAATGCACAGTCACATATGCCTTAGTTGATAACAAAATCCTAAAGCTGAAAGACCTGGACTCCTGTAAAACCGTCCAATCAGGCGGATTCTCCCACCAGAAAAAAGGCTTCGGTATCGACACCCAATCAGAAGCCTCGATGTCGTGCAGTCTGTCAGCTGACAAGAAAGTTATCAAATCAGGCGTGAGCTTTGAACGCTGGAGGACTTTTGTGAATATCAGAAGCGAGCTTTCGACGTCTGTCACATCAAGGTGAGTTTTGTTTCAACTTCCGGTAAATTTTCTCCTTCAATTCAATTCAATTCAATTTTATTATATTGTCCATGAAATGGAAATTTGCCTTGTCGAGCATGCTCAAACGTCAAAAATACATTTTTTTTTTTACAGAATTACAAATTATGCTGAAGAATAACAATATTTACACTCGATAAGAATTAAAAACTGGCTTTACACAAGAGCACATCAACCCTCTTGCCTTACCCTACCCAACAGACATCGTTAGACCAAACACATCAGAAAAAGATAATAATTTACATTAACCTACAAACCAGTGATCCATAGTCTTGTCGACTAAACCACAGTAATGCTTCTAGTTTCTAATCTAGCCCTTACCCCTAAAAGAATGAGGGTTTTTGTTACAGTACTTTAACTTTATTTCCTCTGGTTTCTAATCTTTCAGCCAAAGCCTTGCCCTAATCAGCAGTGACGGTGTCGCCGCAACTCTCTCAGGGTCAACAGCAGAGGGCGCTATCATGGGGTCCGGGACTTTCCAACGAGCCGAGTGGAACAGCGATGAGATGAACCAGCAGTGTGGGGAGGGATGCAGGCCGGTAAGAGTTAAAAGAAGAAAAAAAAACCTTCCTCAATTCCTTGTGTGCCCGCATAAGGTGTGTGCCCGAATGGCATAAGGCTGTACGTTCTTCCTCCAGGAACACAAAGTACTTTTTTTCTTCCAATAATTGAAGGTCGTAAACAATAAAATGGCCCCTGACTGAAATAAATATGGCATAACTGTTACATTTTTGTTGCTAGAATTACCCCAAGGACATGTGTTCCCCTTCCACCTTACAATAATGACTTATGATTGGCAGAAAACCGATCTAACTTTCATGCTCAGTGTTCCTCTTGTGACACAATTTTCCACATTTATTGCTTACGCCCCTTCATAACGTCCTTCTTCCGGCACACGACAAGTTCCTCCTGACCTTTATTTTTTAATCAACTCCTAGTGACAATAGGTCAAATCATGTCAACTCAAAAGCCTAAATCAAAAAAAATCTAGCACCATTATTTAAAAAGCTAATGACAAATTTTCCCGCAGCTTTCTGAGGTCATAGCAGAAGCCAGGGACGGTCTTACCGAGAGGGCTATCGGTAAAACAAAGTCTGTCATGGCGTACCTGGACGTCCTCCAAGCATTCCGTTCTGCGGGAAAAGACGCTATTCTTCAAGCTGTGGTTAATCCGGCCAATGTTGACATCATGTAAGTTATTATCATCGGGTGTGGGTTCGAATCCCGGTCGTGACACTTGTGTCCTTGAGCAAGATGCTTTACTATAATTGCTCCTCTCCACCCAGGGGTATAATGGGTACCTGCGAGGGTAGAGGTTGATATTGTGTATGAAAAAGCCTTCGGTGCGCCACGGCAGCACAGGGCTGTATACTCCCCAGGGAGCTAAGAAAGATTACAGGAATGCTATTGGCCCAATGACCAGGGCACTAATGTAAAGCGCATTGATACGTTATTGTGAAATGCGCTATATAAGAACTAGTTATTATTATTATTATTATTATTATTATTATTATTATTCTATCTTGAAATTACCAGTGAATAAAAGAAGTACACCGTGCATAGAAAAACGTTGGGCCTCGTTGAAGAATGTGTGTGGAACCCAAGTTTACAAATTAACATTTATGTGGAAATCGTATTCTTTGACTTTTTTGGACAGTCCACAGTTATTTGACGTCCTTGCGGCCACGCAGACCCTTCCTGCTTGGGAGGTCATCCAAGACACCATTGACTTCTCCAGCGGTGACAGCGCCGAGACGTTGGAGAGATTCCTCCTGACGATGGCTTACAACAACCACCCCGTCAAGGAGCAAATCTCGTGGTTAATGGTGAGAGCATTTTTGTCTTGTTCCCTTATAGTCAACGAGGGGCGAGACTTTAGGGTAAAGGTTCTATAAAATATAACCTCTTACCTTAAATATATTTGTCGCGAAGAACTGTTCACGGTGTGTACACTGCCAACTCAGTTCCTATCCCTGCTTCCAGTCAACTGCTTAATATAAAGTCGTACTAAAGTTGTTAAACTCAGAGCGATATGGTATAGATGTTGGCTCTTCCAAGTGTAGCTGAAGACTGATTTCCAGTGAGAAAAAGCAAACTCTCAGAGTTATGTAGAAGAGTTATTGTGCCCTATTACTTAGTGGTTACAAAAGAAAGGATTATCTAACTACAGAAGCTACACTTACTATTAGAAACTCTCCTGGTTAGGGTGGAGCTAAACTATTTACAATACATACTTTTATACTAGCTAAAGAAAGGAATGGTGCTAGGCATTGATGCCTCTGCACACCGGGATCTAAGCTGGCTCAGAAATGCAATGAATTCACTACAAGACTACGTTTTCCTGTGCGGCCGTAGTTTGGTTTCGTGTTTGAAAATGAAAAAGACAAAATGGTGTCCAGACAGTTCCCTAACCCATCCTCTGTTTATCCTGATACGCTGTCTGACGATACCCTAAAATATTTGTTTGATTTTTTTTTCAAAAGGGGATGCTGAAAGAAAACAAGGTTGGAAGTAACGACGTCCGTGCGATGATGGCTCTAACCATCGCTAAGCTTGTCAACTCTTACTGCTATCTGGGATCTGAGCAATGTAATGATCAGGTATGTAGAGAAATAGCCTCTTGCCCTTTTACTTGATGCCTTTTTTGCGGGTTACCATTTATGGATCACCCCTATGAATGAGGTTGTAAGAGAACTGTCCCTGGAATCTCCATCCCTCTTGTTGGTTGTCACCAGGCAACCAGTCAATTTGTTCAATGATCATCAACTAATACACGCTATCTTTCTTAAGGTTGTGGCTGACGCGATGGACTGGCTTCTTGCGGGCGTCACCGCTGAAGAACGCTTCCAGAAGATTCTGTGTCTCAACGCCTTGAAGAACGCCGTTCAGCCCGGCAGCATTGATACCCTTCTTTCTGTCACGGAGTCAGACCCTGATATGGACGTTGTTGAGGTTGCTTTGGATGCTCTACTTAAATTCGAGCCCAAGTATTTCACACAGACGGTAAGATCATTGAAAGGAAGAAAGTTTATATGGTTGGAGTGAAAGTAAACTGCTTACAAATGATTGAAAATTACCCTATTAACTCAAACTCCTTTGTTGTTTAAAAAATGTTTAAAAGGCCACACTTACAGGTGGCGTGTGGGGTGCACTGGACTCTAGCTCAAGTATTTTTATGATAAGCAGAGTGTGGGTTCCAGTCCCGTTCTTGATACTTGTGTTCTTACGCACGCTTTTTGGCCATTCTTGTTTTGCCCTTTGGATGGGATGTAAAGTCGTAGGTCCTGTGTGTTGTGTAAGGCACGTAAAAGAACCCAGCGCATGTGTCGTTAAGAGAAGGGGTTCGCCCCGGTGTTTTTCTGGTATGGTTGGCTGCAGATTGTGCCACAGCACCTTGTAAACCGTTACATGGTGCTATGTAAATAAATTGGTCTTATAATTCGAACGTAGCTCCGCACTCCTGTATAAAACACCTTAATGAGCACTTTCAGACGCCCTCGGGTGTGGTCAAGCGCAACATAAGAACTGTATACTCTTATTATTATTACCGTCGTAAACCTTCTCACCTAAACGCTACTTTCTGTTTCTGTTTCAGGTCAACAAAGCTCTCAACAACATCTTTCATGAGGGCAGCAGACAATATTCAACCGTCACACGGATTCTGGCAGCCACCCTGTTGCTAAGCAACACGCCATCTGAGTTGGATGTCATCAGCGTTGTCCAGTCACTTAAGGGTAGCAAACAGGAGGAGATGGCACTTTTCGTCTTGCAGAAGGTCATCGCAATTTCCAAGGGTTCAACAGAAGCAAGGTGACATATTTGAATAATTTCTTCAACTTTGAACTACTTTGGTTCGAATCCCACCTGTCTATGAATTTTTCAACAAATTTTTGCATATGTCAAACTTCAATCACTTTGTTCGATAATCCGAATGGAGTAACAGTTTAATTTATTTACGGAAATAATAAGAAGTGGTGATTGCCTCAACCCGACCAAAGTCTTTTAGTTTTCAACCCCCAGACAAGCCTTTTTATGTTGAACCTTGGAAGAATCTTTCCAAAAACGGTGCCAGGGCTTGGGCATGAAGCTACCACCTTTTTGCAAATCCGGTCATTTTGGGTCGTTACGACCATTGTTTATTTATTTTTATTTGATGGCTTTGTTGTTCTTCTACCCTCGAAATCCACAGTGAAACGATCCGGATGGCTTTATCCGATGCAAGCATTTGGAATTACCACACCATAGCCCTGCCGGGGCAGTCAGTAGCCTTTGACAGCTTATTTCTTGGTGAGTTCCTCATTTTCCGTCAATCGGAAATTAAATTGTTCACTGTTGTGATAAGTAAATGATTGTAGTGGTTCCTTGGGATAATCCCTTTTGAAATCAAACATCCAGCTCAAGGGACATTCACTGAGCCATGCAAGCACCAGCCTGCTTGTGTTGCGTGTGGAAGCATACATAAATGCGTCCCAGTATATATGAAAATGTCCAAAACTAGATGTATCTTCTATAGCATAATATATTATTTAATATCCATTTTTAAGATCTTTTATAAATACTAATATGTATAACTTTTGTGTTTTATATTTCATGTGCTCTATAATCCATGTTCTTGCATTCCATTTTTGTCCCATATCTGTTATAATTTTCCTTGATTTGTAATCATTCTGTATATGCAATTTATTATTTTTAATGAAGGGACAAATTGTTTGTTTTGTATTTTGCAATATTGCCATTGTTAATTCCTCTTTATTATTCTTTCTATTGCTACAATTTATTTTCTCTCACTGTACTGTTTTTATGAGATTCATTTTTGTTGTTGGTCTATTGCACTCCAGTTGTGTGTATTCCTCTTTTTTGCTGGTAATGTGCATATATCACATGTACATAAAATTAGACTTGCTTCCTCTATCCATCCCATATCTTTCTCCTTATGGGTTTGTCAATGAAATGGCAGTAAAAGTGAAGACAGCTAAAACATCAGCCATGATATCAATGTGATGTGATGTCTCAAACTCTCTGTATATGTTGAGAAACACTTACCTTAAAGACCCTTATTTCGTGTGATGTGTAAGCTCTTTTTTTCTCATCCATTCGATGAGAAAATAAGCCCAGTTTTTGAGATTTTGCTGGAAGTGCCTGGTTTTTGGCATGGAGTGTCACGTTGTGATTGTTTGATGTATTTGTGATTGGTAGAATAGATCTTTATCAATGTGCAGCCATCTTTTTGTTTTCTCCCATAATCAACGTCACCAAACGGAGGCTAGAAGCCAAAATAGTCAGGTCCCCTTTGTGATACAATGAGAATCAGTATTCAAGATTGCTATTGTAGAGAGGGAACATGACAAAGATTGACAACGTTAGAAAGGTCTCTTTGTTTAAGGTGGACTTTAGGCCTAGTTTCCAACATCGTAGTTTGATAACTGTATCAAATAAATTCAGTAAAATCGATATTATTTCAATGATTTATGTTTTCTCTCTGCGTTCACAGACACAGAAGATGTATCGATCAATTTTGGACTTGACCTTCAGATGACCCCAAGTGGTCTCCTGAGAAAAAGTGACTTCCACGTTGGGCTGGACTTGAAAAATGAATCGCTTCTCCTGTTGAATGTAAGTGTAAACAAAAATCATATCATTACTTTCACTCTCCTTAAAATTGTAATAAGCTCTTAGACGAAGAAATCTAGTGTATGAAAAAGTGGGGTGGAGTGGGATATGGGGGGGGGGGGTACATGCCGTTGTAGAATTTCTAGTTTTTCATTTGCTTCCACTTTCATCAACTTGACTTTCTAATAGGTTTTTTACCCCATGTGTTTTGAAGAAGATAACTTAAAGGCACAGTACACGTTTGGTAATGACTCTGAAAATTAATGGCAATAAAAACTCACTTGGTAAGAATTACAGCAGCTTTGGGGAGTATAATGAATTTTGAGAAACTTTCAACTTTGAAGTACTACGGTTATGGAAAATATATCACTTTTTATTCCCCAAAATTTGAATCTGAGAAGCGTTTCTGTCATCTCAGACTGTGTATTCCTATGGGGAATATTCGCTCCAGTTTTTTCGGTGATATCTCAAAAACGTGACCACCTTTTGAAGTGAAATTTTCACAGGTTTGTTTTATTGTATGTTCCCACATCTATATAGGATTAACACAATCAGTAGGCTCCAATTACCAAACGTGTACTGTGCCTTTAAATTCCTGTCTAATTTTCAATAACCTAAAACCAACTTGTGATCATTTAACAAATTTAGTGTTTATGCTTTGAGAACAGCAACTTTTTTATGAGACAGAATTTTAAATGGTTATGTTTTTCTGGAGGATTGGTACTGGTGTGAACTTTAGAATCAGTGAGCTTTCAGAGGGAAATATTTCTCTGGAGGATTGGTACTGGTGTGAACTTTAGAATCAGTGAGCTTTCAGATGGAAATATTTCTCTGGAGGATTGGTACTGGTATGAACTTTAGAATCAGTGAGCTTTCAGATGGAAATATTTCTCTGGAGGATTGGTACTGGAGTGAACTTTAGAATCAGTGAGCTTTCAGATGGAAATTATTTTCTGGAGGATTGGTACTGGTATGAACTTTAGAATCAGTGAGCTTTCAGATGGAAATATTTCTCTGGAGGATTGGTACTGGAGTGAACTTTAGAATCAGTGAGCTTTCAGATGGAAATATTACTCTGGAGGTTTGGTACTGGTATGAACTTTAGAATCAGTGAGCTTTCAGATGGAAATATTACTCTGGAGGATTGGTACTGGTATGAACTTTAGAATCAGTGAGCTTTCAGATGGAAATATTTCTCAGGAGAATCGGTGAGCTTTCAGAGGGAAATATTTCTCTGGAGGATTGGTACTATTTCCATCTGAAAGCTCACATTCTTAAGTTCATACCAGTACTACTGGTATGAACTTAAGAATCAGTGAGCTTTCAGATGGAAATATTTCTCTGGAGGATTGGTACTGGAGTGAACTTTAGAATCAGTGAGCTTTCTGAGGGAAATCTTTCTCTGGAGGATTGGTACTGGTGGGAACTTAAGCATCAGTGAGCTTTCTGGAGGATTGGTACTGGTATGAACTTCAGAATCAATGAGCTTACAGATTTATTTTTTACTTTGTTTTATATTTATGAATCATGTTCTTTGTCTTAATGACCCTGAACAGGTTGGCATCTTCTCTCGCGGTCTTGAATATTTCTTTGGTGAGGATTCAGGGGATACCGGTGAAGCAACTGCCGGCCTTAACATTGAGTGCATGGACATGAAGCTTCGTATGCTGGTATTCTTCACCGGTTCCGGCGAGTTGATGAGTATGGCCTGGAATATGGGATCGTCGGATGGGCCCATGCCTCATATGAGGGTGATTGGCCTTGTGCAAGATCACTCTCAGGTTAGTATTGTACTCTAGGGAGTCTTGGTACATGACTATTCCCGTAGTCATGCTACAATCTTTAGAAGTCCATCTCGGCGGAGCAGTTATTTTTAATTTATTTTTTTAATCTCAAAGTCACATTTCCTGGAGCTATCCCGTCTGTTTGAGCCAAACACTAGCTGGCACTGCCTAAAACCATAATCCATTTTAGCATTACACTTAAATTGCTTCTCTTCATCCAGGAGTACAAATTGAGTGCTGACATATGGTTGTGTTTGATTAACACCTTAGCAGGTAGCTTTTAAATGATGCCTTTAGGGAACTGGAGGAAGACTTAGATTTTATTTTGGGACTCCTGAAAAAAACAATTAAAATCACAAGAACTTCATGATATTATTTGATTTATAACCTTTACGTTTTTTTAACTATTTTTTTTCTTCTTTCAATGTTGATTTCATGAGCAGAAACTCAGCTTACAGTCTGGATTTGACGTTGATGTCGGCATCCAGGGAAGTTTATCCTTAGATCTTGGAGGAACTCTTGAGTTCAGTCTCTGGGACAGGTCATCAACAACTATTGTTTCAACTGGGTAGGCAACCATTTATTCTATCCCCTCCACGTACTCTAAGATGATGAAAGATCCAATCTTGAAACAGGCTTTGGTTGAACCCGGGTGGCAGATCGGAGGGGGATACAGAGGGGATGCGTTCCTCCCCTCTTGGGAAGTTACTGTCGTTTGATAGCACAACCTATGGACCAGTGTCTGGCCCAGCCCTCCGACAATTAACTCTAAATCGCACCTGTCCTTAAATACACACCTGTTATTAAAATAATCATACCTCATGTTGTTGTTTGACCTTCAATCAAAGAACAAACCCTCCATGGATTTTATTAGATAATGATCTTAACGAGTCGGTGATTCTTTAATCTTTTTTTTTTATAGTGGATCAATGGGGATTAAAGGCTCTACCCAAATCAACACGCCGTTCATCAGAACTGGAATTAACTTCTCGGGCAAGGGAGCGACGAGGTTCAACTTTGTCACGTCCGTTCAATTCTCATCCCTGCCGCCATTGTCGTGCCTTCAGCTTATGACTGAACCACTTATTTATATGTGAGTACAACTTGTTCTTCCTAGAAGAGTCGAAAATTTACTTTCAAACGCCTCTATATAAAAATGACTAAGTAACCCTTTATTATTGATATATTTTTACACCAAACTTCTTGAAATTAATTGTTGTTTTACCTCGGTTGTCTTTTCGCCAGAAATGAAGTAAAAAAATATGAGCAGCTTGAAAGAACCGAGAGGAAATACGAGTCGGAGGAGATGAGACGTTTCAGGGTTTTGGACCAATCCTTTAAGCTCTTTGATAGGAACACCCAGCCATGCCATGAGATGTTCGGCAAGGAAGAGGAAGAAGAAGAAGGGGGCTGGTGGTAGATTTGTCTGCCAGAACTCTCTAAAAAGTTTTCCTTTAGCCCTGTTTTTCTTTCTGTGCCTCTTACAAAATGGTCAACGGAGCGTTCAAAGGTTGATAATTTCCTTGTTTTTGAGTTGTGAAGGAGCTGTGCATGAACTCAACTTCACAGTTAAAAGATGCAGTCACTGCTGTATAAAATAGCAAGTTGCCAAAGTGCCTTAAAATTATTTGGGTGATGATCTTTTGTTTTAAAAGATTGTGTTTATATTGTTCTATGGACAGTTTATTGAGCAATACCATGAAATTTGCTTCTGAGATGCTCTTGACTCTAGTTGACAGTTGAAAATTAGTAAGCCACCAAATCATGCCTTGATTTATAAAGATATAAATAGAAGTATTTTTGTGAGTGAAATTGCATCATTCTCTGAAAGAATTGGGTTCTGTTTCGGCATTACCCACTCTTCCCTTTCCTTTTTGTAAATTTTGCTTTT
Source organism: Pycnopodia helianthoides (assembly GCA_032158295.1). Lineage (NCBI taxonomy): Eukaryota > Metazoa > Echinodermata > Asteroidea > Forcipulatida > Asteriidae > Pycnopodia > Pycnopodia helianthoides. Next base: position 13,005,700 of record CM063261.1, read on the forward strand.
CACAAATTCTGTGCTTTTTGAGATTTTTTGTACTTAATTTTGATATTATATTATGGCTGTTTTTGATGAGCCAATTTTTTTTTAAATAGCAAATGTTTTTCCACCATGTGTAATTTTGTACTTCTATGCCATGTCTAATTGGTATACCTCGATAACCTACAAAAGTATTAACAATTTATTCCTAGTATTTTATAAATTCCAATCCCAGAATAATTATACGAATGATTAAACTCTAATTTAAAAACGATGAAATATTTGTTTTAAGACGATATCTCTAAGCTATGCAACCAATGCAACTTTCTTAGTATCTTAGCGACAGTAAGTTTCTTTGACTAAATTATGTTAACTGCGGGTAATTAGTTTTAGTCACATGACCTTTGTGCTGAAGATATTCCACCGTTTTGAAATGTTCTAACTATAGAAAATAAATAATCAATACTTTGAGGTATTGTGCAGATGTTGATTCACCAATATGTACTGTTATTGACCTCACCCCCTTTTTTTGGGGGGGGGTGTAAATTCAAGATCAATAAAAAGTAAAAAATTTCCATTTTTTGCTTGACATATGAATTGGAATAACAGTTTCTGTAAACTGATGTGATAATTTCAGCCGTACTGTTATTTTTTGGACAGCTTATTACACGGAGTGGGAAGTCTGCAGTACTTGTTTATGGGTGAATGAAATAGTTGAATGTTTCCTTTTCTCAGAAAATGTGCTTAACGAATGAGGGCGCTTCTGTGACGTCAGAAAGGGAAGACAGTGTCGTTTACTTGTGTGTGTGTGTGTGTGTGGGTGTGTGTGTGTTGCTTTTACATGGAGATAATCAACGACCACCACACAAGAATTTATTGTATTTATTTATTTTATTTCATATAACATCCAACAGAGCAAGCACCAATTACGGGATGGATAAAATAGGTCAAAACGCACAGATAAAACACACACAATGCTAAAAGGCAAAACGACAAACAAATTAGATCCACACTAGACCCCATAAGTCCAGACTAGGATGACTCTAGATAGGTGAGGGAATGGGCTGGAATACTTGATTAATTTGAACTTTGAAGGTAGAGATTGACTGATTGACTGATGAAATAGAATACATATTTCTCCTGAAGACGATCAGAGCATACTGATCGAAACGTTGAGTCGTTACTCCGGTTCTTTTCAGAACCAACAGTAATGTTACTCAAAAGAGAATTTAACATGGTGTTACCGCAAACCTCTCTTAGTTATACTCCCACCATGCAAAGCTTCAAATCCTACTTAGAATACATAATTGTTGTTTTCTTTATACCCTATGTCGCAATACCCCACAAACTGCGGATAATTTTGTGAATATTTTTCTAAAGTAACCTGACTTGAGGCAAACGTACAACAATTTTGTATTCGTCAGAAAATTAAAACCTGAATCTGTATAATACGCCCCAGTCTGGATGAAGTTGAACTACTACGATTTAGAATCTACGTCACGTTTTAATTATGTATCCATGTATAAAATATGTTTTGCTTCTCAAGTCTATATAAAGGAACATTGTTGAGATCATACCCCGTGGGAACATTCTGGTTGGTTGAGACATCAAAACTAAGGTATATTTGACCAGAGAGAGGAAGGGGGTTCTAAATAAATTACGCGTTGTGCGTTGCTTTTCCTTAGGGCACCGCGTAAGTGTTGCGTGTTCGAGCTTAGCTTTTCTTCCAGTTCCAAGTACATCGCCAAACCGGATTATGCTACCATGGAGCATTGGAGGTAGTAATGCTACTAATACTAGGCCTGCGGAAATTTTTTAGCTGACGCTGCAAACAGACCAAATAAATCACATAATGGCGTGTCCACTCTGTAAGTTTTTTAATTTTTTCACCTCTAAGCCCAATAGGGCTGAATGGGTATTGTCATTGCCCACACCGCGTCCTTCGAAGGTTGGAATTGTTTCGGGGTGAAAAGGTCAAGGTCACGGTGGTGAGTTATAGCTAAATCAAATGGTTACCGGACCGTGACTCCAGTTCCATGTGGACAATTGGACTTCCAACTCGGGTTGAGGGTTGCTTTGGAGACAGGAAAGTTTTGGTTTGTTTCAGGGGTGAAAAGGTCAAGATCAAGGTCACGGAACAGCATGGTCTTTCCTAATTACACTTTTGATATTGGCAATTGCATTTTGACTCAAATTCCTATCACTTTGTGTTACTTAATACTCCTATACAACTACACCAACTATTTACTCTTCAGATTTACTTTCATATCCTTAAAGGCAAGACCTTTGGTAATTACGCTAAAAAAGTTAATGACCATAAACACGTTGGTGAGTTTAATTCCACAGGTCAAATGTCAAGGTCTCAATGCTCAGATTTAGGAACATGGTTTGGTGATATTTCTGGTTAGCTACAATGTATACGGGCTGAGGGGTTTCAACATCCAGCATCGCTGTTATGCTCTGATAAGAGGAGCCAAAGGGCATTCGTGCACGATAAGAAACAACAAGATTACTACTACTAACACGTTGAGAAGTTGACACGTTGAGAAGTTAAGCCGTTTACAAATTGTGTCTCTTATAATCGAAGCGATATGGGAAAGGCCGCAGGTGGGTTTGTGAAATGTAAGCACTACCATGTTCCAGAAGCATAAAGGTGTTTGAAATGTTGAAAGGAGTTGAAAATTACAACAAACTTGTTTTTCAATGTTTTTTTTATTATTATATCCTTCATGCAGCAGACTTCCTCAAAATTGTAGATTAATCTATTTTTCACAAAACTCGGGAAAGTATCGAGTTATCGCTGTTTATAATAAAAAATAAAATAATATTCTTTATCCCCGATGCAAATTCATCATTTATAAAATTCTGTTCAGTTTTAAAATTGATGGTGTTTTCGACTATCTGAAGAAGCACGTGCATAATCGTAGCAGAAAATAATGAAAAAGTGAACAACAGGCATATTTTTTCCTTTTTTTGTGAGGGTTTATATCCCGGACTTGAAGGCAATACAACGGACTTCATCCCCTACTGCAGATCGTCCACTATCGGACTTCACTTTAACAAGTTCGTTCCCACTCTCCTTCTTGCACCGAGTTCTTTTCCTGAGGTTGCCTTTTATACGGTATAATGAGTAAATTTTAAGTAACTTTGGGTTGAACAAAGACAAATTTACTGGGGCGAGATTTAACCCTAGTCCTGCGACCTCCGGACGGCGTAGAGGCGCTCCTATAGATAGTTCCCAGTAGACGCCATCTTTACGGGCAAATTGCATTTTGGCTTGCAGGTGCGTCAAACGCTCAACTTATTAACGCAGCCGCGTTGTTCACTGACCGATCCTGCACTGAGTTTTGTGAAATGCGCGCGTGTTGCACGCCGTTCTCACACGAAGAGCACGACTGTTTGTTCTAAACTGCTCGTAAAGATGGCCGATTTACGTCATACTGCAACCTATCTATATATAGCCCTAATGTTGGCGGCTCCCTATTTGTCAATATTCTTGTTCGGGGTGCAGGAGTAACGTTTTTTAATCAAAATCCATCAAAATGGTATGTTATATGCTAAATTGCGGCATGCACAATAATCAAGTTGTGCAACCGAACGGCCGTGTTTATGAAAAACCGTTTATGAAAAACCCTTCCCGAAACGCCCGAAGAAATAGAGGACTCCGGATGATGTTCGGATAAGATGCTCCAGATGAAGCACGTCTGTCCGTTTGAATGTCATGTTTGATTGTTTTTCTTCGGATGACATCTTTACTCTGGCTTGTACGCAAAGCCGTCTGGGAGATCTTTCTTACCCGCTTCGGGGAAAATTATGTTTGCTGGATCCGGCATGTAAAGCTCATTGTCCACCTTCTGGAAGTAGTCCGGGTACTTGAACTCCTTGAGTTTAGCCAGGAAGGTCTTGGCCGGCTCAGAGTCCACCCCAGCCCCGGTCAGCTCGGCTCTGAGGACGTACAGCAACCCGGGACGCTCGGTAAACTTCTTAAACAGGCCGCAGTGAGCGATGCCGAGCTCCTTGGGAGCATTCTTGAGGATGAAGTTGGTTCCTGAAGATTCCTTCCAATCCTTCTCAAACGTCTCCTGAAGTTTGGCGTCCTTCTCGTCATCTACCTGTTACAGTACAAACAAGAGTAGGATTAATAGCACCACGTGGAAATCTCCGACAACACGAGAACTGTTATTGTTACAACTAAACTATTTTCTATACTCTATCGATAAATATTTCGGCTTAAATTTATTTGGAATACCTTAAAAGCTGTCACGAGGAAGGTGTTCTTATCATCTTTGGGAAGCCAAATGCCCAGTGGCTTGCCGGTGGTAGTCTCGATCTCCGTGTAGCCACCTGTTACATCAAACCGGGGAGGAAGTTTTCCCAGATTTTAGTGTATTATTCACATATTGAGAAATGATGAATGAATCGAGAACAATATTTTTCATCAAGCTGAAGAAATTCAAGAATCCCCATCAACTCAGGTGCCCTTTTTATAGTTAAAGGCACATTACAGAATTGGTAAGAAAAAAACTTGTAAAATATACTTTTTGATCACAGATTTACATAAAACTTACTCGGTCTAATGATGATGATAGTAGAAAACATCCCTTGAAATGTTTCTGTCTGAAATGCCATATTTGATGAGAAATGAATAAACTAATTTTCCGATTGGAGTTTATCGCTCAGTGAGCGTTTTATTCATTTGTTGAATCTATATCATTTCATGCAAATGTGTAGTTGGTTTTTCACTATTTTCTCGTGACCCAGATGGCCGATCGATCTCAAACTTCTACAGGTTTGTCAGTTTATGTATATGGTGGATTACATAAAGTGCTTACACTGCCAGCAACTGTTTTGTTAGCAAAAACCAATTCTGTAATGTTCCTTTAATGGAAAAAAGAAACATAGATAAAAGATATAGTTTGTGGTTTATTGAGATGAAGAAAAAACAGCGTGAGTCAGACCTTGAAGTGGGCCGTGTTTTTTGAGGACTCACCCGGGTAGGCTAGCTGGGTGCCTGGAGCGCCACGTGTTTCCTTCATGACTTCCATCCATTCGGCTGATGGTTTGCCCTGCGCGAAAACCGGGAGCTCGTTCCGTCAAATGCCGCATGATTCACGTATGGAAAGGTGGCTGTTGGTTAATACAACAAGATTTAAGTTGTTAAAACTTACAAATTTACATTTGGCATATTATTGTCCTGATCGAGACGAGCTTTTGTCTTTCAGTGCCTTTCGAGACAAAAATGTAAAATACCTATATCAACAGACTCTATGCTCAGGAATACAACCCCCCCCCCCAAAAAAAAAAAAAAAAAAAACGGGGATCGTAAAAACATGTTTTTTACAATTTTGGGAAAGCGGAACAAGAAGGGAATTATAATACTTATTTGAACTGACGCAAAGTAGAGTTCGTCTCAGTCAATTTAATGTACAATTACGAAAATGCTCAAAAACTATAGATGCTCATAATAAACGTTGCAATATACTAATTTCATCAGTTCATGACCACAGTAAGCCTACTGGCTGTCGTGTCAGGTACACTTTTCACCTTTATTTTCGGCCTCGTATTTTTACGCTATTTATGATTCACGATTGGTACCAAGTACTACCTCTTCACCACTCAAGGCCTTTCGAGTGGCAAAGGCGCCGATGCTGACGTCATGCTCCGTCAATCTTTATTATTAAAAATCTGAAATGAACTTTCACATTTTGGTAAAATTTTTGAGGCACAAAGCATTTACGGTAAACAGCAGGTTTTTGTGGCCGCATGGGCCATTGGGTTCTGTGTGCATTAATTGCTTTGTTACTCTGTAGTGTTATTGTAGTCTTTCTTGGGTTGCCTGCACTATACCAAATGGCAAAAACAGTTCCAATTCTCATTTCCTCCAAAGGGTGTCAGACTATTTTTCCTTCCAGCCTCGGTTTGATCACACTGATATGTATGTAAGGGAAACAAGATGGCTTCACCGTGATATAGGTCTATTCTTATAGTCTGAGAGCTCTCCCTCGATATAAAGACGAAACTATGGAGCATCGTCGCGGGCTTAAGTGAGAAATATTTTCGTCCCAGCAGTGCCTATACGTTTGAGGTGAACAGCTGAACCCGCAAAATTGCCTGCCCAAAACTACAAAAACAATTGGGAACTTGTTTCATATGGTATTTCATTAAATACTATCATGTTGAAATCTTCAACCAGTTTCGCTTTTACTTTTCGACCATTCTCGGCTGGTTTCGATACGAGTTCAATTTGTGTTTGGTTTTGGTATTTGTTTTTGTTGGGGTGTTTGTTTGTTTGGTTTGTTTGTTTTGTTTGTTTGTTTTTTTAGAGGTTTTAGGTATTTTTTCAACCAGTTTTCGAGCAGTTGTCAACCAGTTTCGAAGAGTGGTTTTCGACCATATTTAACTATTTTCCCCGAAGAGTAATTTCCTCCAGTTTTAAAACAATTGTTTTCGAGAGGCGAGCTCTAAACCAGTTATCCCTCATGTGTAGGCCTAAATTATTTAAGAACACCTTCACTTGTTTCCCCCACTGCCGTTTACCGATAATGTTTGATCTTTCTCTATGGTTTGGTCGATTCTAAAGTAAATGTTTACCCACTCAAAAGCCAGACTCGGCCTGAAAAGGTCATGCTACATTAATTATGATAATAACCACAGACAAGACACGCCCACTAATATCTTTGTTGTATTTTGAACAGTACGTACCGTACTCAAAAACCTTTAAAAAAATGTCACGTAGACCATGCAATGGACCAGGCAGTCTTTATCTGTAGATGTTAAGCCTCTAATGGTTGGGGTGTGTGTAGTTCTCATACGAGCTCGAACACTATCAATACAAACATACCTTTTGGGTTGAGGTTTCGGTGCAGCATAGTCGCTATGAATTCGTCGTTCTTTCTCACGTGATTGGCGGCAAACGTCCAGTAATCCGCGAAGGACGAAAAACGAGAGGCATAGCCGGTCTTCTCGAAGAAGTTCCAAATGTAGAACAGCTTTGTCTTGTTGGCGGCCATGTTGACTATCAAGTGATCACTGCATCGGTTCCGCTCTAGCTGTTATAACCATAATACTTTCCACCATCAGAGGTCGCCAGGGCTCTTTGGCCAGCGTGCAAACAATATACCAAGCGTTTGTTTGTAGAGTTGCATTAGTTTGTATACAATCGTCTATACTCATTCAAATTTCATGCGATAATCATTTGGAGCGAGCTTGCATATAATGAGGCCCATTGCACTCTGTAAAAGATGCAGAGCACATGTTGTGCACATTTTTTGGGGGGGGGCGGTAAAACAGAAGTGGTTGAATATTGTTGAATCTAGTTATTTAATTTTGGGAAAATATCTAAAATTAGACCACGATTGGTATGATTGTATAATATCAAATATCAAAATCAGTTTTAGTCGCGATCATCGGATAATGATGATCTCAAATTGTATTCATAATGAGTTTCCCAAATCATGAATAATTCATCATGGACATTGCTGGACGTGGACTGGACATACGCGGTACAACAAAAATACAGCTTTCAAAATCACTAATGTGACTTCCATTAGTTTTTATATTTATTGTACTTTCAGGTTATGAAAGAAAGTACTCTTTCACACTTTGGCACAAAGAGCAGAATGTATTTTCTAAGTTGTTTAAACTGTTTTCCTAACTTTTGTTTCGCTTTCTCTAAATTTTTCTTTTGGGGTAAAATAGTCCAAACCAGTGTCCGAACTTTATTATTGTTAATTGGTTTATTTCAGAAACAAAAACTTCACAGCCTTAAGGAGGCTGAATTGAGTTTTAATTTTACAGTATAAAAAAGGGTTTAAACATATATAGACATCAAAATAAACAAAAGCTAGAGAATTTAAATTTGTGTTAACCAGAAAACAAAAATACCCAAAACTACACAACCAGACTAGAGCTATACTCAGACATGAACAACAATGACAGCAACTCAGGTTGACCCAACATACAATGATACAATTAACATACCTGTGAAAATTTAGTGCAAACCTTTAAAATGGCGAGGATTTTCAAACATTGGGTTTTGGACTCGCTATATGTCTCACTCAAAAATTTTCAAAAACTATCATTATTATTAAATTGCTGCTGTACACTGCATTTGAAACTCAGCCGGTTATTCAGACCAATTCGATCTGCTAGAGAAGTGTTTAGGTCCGAATGCTGTCGAAGTCGAGGGATAGTATTTTGAGACCTCGTAAATCACAATTATACTTCATTTTCCCCAATCGAAAAACCTATAAGAACAGTTGTTTATGGTGTTACTTTTTCTATAAAGCCATGATCATCTGCGAAATGCATTGTGTGTTATTTAAATAAAAAACTAGAGGATGGGAAATGAACTTACTCTAAACAAAATAAAAAAAATAAAAAAATATAAAAGCAATACCAGTAAATGCGAAGAACAACCATAACTTTTAAGAGCGACAAAATTAAACTGCAAATTAAACATTAAAACTAGAGTTCAGATAATTAAAAAACCGTTTTGAAATAATTATTTGTTTTTCTCTTATCGCAACTGAGTGTTGATTTTGATATTATTCACTCTGAAGCCATTTTAACTAAAATGTCACTTTAACTATGCCTCTAACTGGTTAAAAAGATACAAGTGTCTCTTGTTTCAAGGTTAAGAAAAGACCTTATGCATTGAAAACGCACATCTAAGAACGCGTGGCGCGCTGGATGGGCCAAATAAGCAACCTCCAACCGAGGGCGCCCTACTCAAATGACGTCATACGCATGAAGTTTATTGTTATCTGGATTGATTTTGCTAAGGTACTTCTTTCCTGATTCTTGCTGAGTTTCTATGGCAAGCTTATGGCTTCCATGCAAATCCTGTCGGAAGTTCCTTCTTCCCATTCTCAGGAAAATGAATGTTTCCCGGGTCCGGCTTGAAGAGGTCTGTGTCCACTCTCTGGAAGTAGTCCGGGTACTTGAACTCCTTGAGTTGTGCCAGGAAGGTCTTGGCCGGCTCAGAGTCCACCCCAGCCCCGGTCAGCTCGGCTCTGAGGACGTACAGCAACCCGGGACGCGCGGTAAACTTCTTATACAGGCCGCAGTGAGCGATGCCGAGCTCCTTGGGAGCATTCTTGAGGATGAAGTTGGTTCCTGAAGATTCCTTCCAATCCTTCTCAAACGTCTCCTGGAGTTTGGCGTCCTTCTCGTCACTTGCCTCAAGAAGTGAAAATAAAACTATCATGAGACGGGACTTCCCCTTGGATTGACCGTAATTTGCAGAACATTGAAACACAAATAATCTTTATTTTATTTTATTTTTTTAAGAGAAGATCCCGCCCTCTTTTTATCAATTAACAAACAAATTAACTTCCATGCAAGTTAGTGTTCGCGTAAATCGGAACAATGCTGGCAACCGGACGAATGTCCACAAGATCAAAGGGAAAAGCTTTCAATCCCCTCAGATTGATTTTAAAAGATGCTAATGTCCTCGAATAAATTCAAAAAATGATCAAAGCGAAAGTTTTTTGTTAAAATTCATACCAACCTTAAATGCAGTCACAATGAAGGTGGTCTTATCATCCTTAGGTAACCATGGAGCAAGATGCTTACCAGTGGTTGTCCCAAACTCAGTATAACCACCTGCAAGTTTTACAAAAACATCAAAACAAGATTAGAGCTGTAACAAACGGATATATTCACAGACAGTATAGAGCGTGTTTTGTGTTTTAGTTTTCGTTTTTTTTTTATCCAATTTGTCATCAACCTCGATGAAGTCTTTCATTGTGTCATAAGGGAAGTTGGATTCACTCGTGTGTCACTCTGTAGCACTTAGTATCCTGGGCCCAATTTCATAGAGCTGCTTGAGCATAAAATATTGCTTTTAAATGTTCTGCTTTGCAGAAAAAAAGATCAATATTATAATAATTAGAAAAGAACGCTTAGCAAACAGATAATATTTGCCAAGCAACAATGGACACTAGTTGTTCCTCGGGTAATTTTGTCTCTTTTTTTGAGGTAAATGTTTAATTTGCAAATTATGTGTGCTTAGTAGAACATAATATCCAGAGGATGAAGGGATGGGAGAGAGGATGCATTTGTAAGTGGTACCATTACGAGGTTTGAAGTGTGACTGAAGGAGGAAAAACACCAGAAATTGGGCTCCAGTTTGTATTATCCGTGGACTAGCTCACATACCTGGGTACATAATAGTCGATCCTACGGCTGCTTTACGTGCTTCATTCCAGGCTGTAGATGACTTGCCGAACCCTTCAAAGTCCTTCCCGTCAAAAGCAGCATGGTTCGCGTAGGGGTATGCTCCTGTCGGTTATGAAACACAAGACAAAAAACAAGACGAAGATTAGGTAAACTCTCATTCCCACTGATCCTAGGTAGCTCATTCCCACTTATCTATGGGTAGCTCATTCCCATGCTGATCCAGGGTAGCTTCATTCCCATGATCCAGGGTAGCTTCATTCCCACTGATCCAGGGTAGCTTCATTCCCATGATCCAGGGTAGCTCATTCCCACTGATCCAGGGTAGCTTCATTCCCATGATCCAGGGTAGCTTCATTCCCATGATCCAGGGTAGCTCATTCCCACTGATCCAGGGTAGCTCATTCCCATGATCCAGGGTATAGCTCATTCCCATGATCCAGGGTTGCTCAGCCCCACTGATCTAGAGTAGCTTAATTAATCCCAATGAGCCAGAGATAACTCATTCCCATGATTCTATACCTGATCGTTCCCACGAGACATACTACTTGCCCATTCCAATGAGCTATGTCCCATGTTCCATTTCCATCCATGGTACCTTGTTTCCATAATACCAGCTGGCTCATATTTCCATGTTCCCAGAGCTCATTCCCATCACCCGAATTATCCCAACGATCCTTCGAAACGCCAACCTGGAACATACTGTGCTCACCAATCATAGGTTAAAACATTTAAAGGAACATACAGAATTGTTTTGTTTTTTTGCTAACAAAACAGTTGCTGACAGTGTAAGCACTTAATGTAATCCACCATATACATAAACTGACAAACCTGTAGAAGTTTGAGATCGATCGGCCATCTGGGTCACGAGAAAATAGTGAAAAACCGATTACACAATTTGCATGAAATCATATAGATTCAACAAAATGAATAAAACGCTCACTGAGCGATTTAACTCCAATTGGAAAATTAGTTAATTCATTTCTCATCAAATATGGCATTTCAGACAGAAATATTTCAAGGGATGTTTTCTACTATCATCATCATTAGACCGTGTAAGATTTATGTCAATCTGTGATCAAAAAGTATATTTTACAAGTTTTTTTCTTACCAATTCTGTAATGTTCCTTTAAGTGTTTAGAATTACCATCGAGTGGAAATTGTGGTGGTTACGATGTTATAGGGTATTTAGCCTATAGCCAGTTAGGGTTTTAAGTGGTCAATACTTTTCGTATGGTTAGTTTTCTGTATAAGTCGCCGTAAAACTTGTACTTTTTAACACCCTGCCCTCTTTTTCTGACGTGAAACATTACAGTTGCTTTAGTTTGCAGGGATCATGACTTGTAAACAAAATAACTGCTGAATGTTTGGACTCAATATGGCTTACCCTTTGGGTTCAAGTTTCGGTGTAGCTGAGTGGACAGAAACTGTGGGTTCTGTCTCACGTACAGTACCGTCTGCGTCCACATCTCCACGAAGGATTTAAACGGCGGGCACAGGACAGGTTTCTCGATGAAATTCCAGATGAAATACAGCCCGTTTTTCGCCATTTTGTTGCTATAGCTTTGCTTGCGCGGTGACTTAGTTGACGACCAAAGGTACAATAGCAAACTGTTATAATAAAATAGGGCCTATATATATATTGTTATGACCTGTGACACTGACCTACTTCCCGCCTCTATACCCATTGGTGCGTTATTGATACTTTGGGGTTCAGCTCTCGTGAAGTGTTGACAACAATTTTAAAAGATCACGCGTGAGGTCTCAAAATCAATTCAAATATTTTACTGAGAAATTACTTCTTTCTCAAAAACTACGTTACTTCAGAGGGAGCCGTTTCTCACAATATTTTATACTATCAACAGCTCTCCATTGCTCGTTACCAAGTAAGTTTTTATGCTAACAATTATTTTGAGTAATTACCAATAGTGTCCAGTGCCTTTAAGCTAAAAACTATACTCTACACTGGCAAACCTTTTCTCATTTTGTCAAAAGTTTATTGTTGGCTTTTACTATCACATTCTACAAACATCTTATGTAGAACACAGTTCTTGTAAAGATAGAACACTATACATTGTACCCCTGCTCCTTGGCTGTTTCTTGTTATCTTCTACAAAATATAATTAATACCAATACTACTTATTTTGTCATACTTTTAGAACAGTTCAATGTATCCTATCTCACTGTGGCTGCAATGCCTTTAAGATGACTTCATGGGGGGGGGGGGGCGGGGTGCATAAAAGAAGACGTTCCGATAAATTGCATGACTCATCAGATACAACACATCGGGAAGAAGTCTAGAGCCTATCGTTGTTTCTGGTAGAATACTCGGCCAATTATAGCTAGTATTTCTGTACGTCTTTCATCAGAAACATGTTTCGACTGAGAGCTGTTTTCACACCAATGTTAACTCAGTACTGAGAATTTTTGAGAAGTGGTTTCCACCAGCTATTAAACATGCTTTCAAGAAGTCGAGCGTTTGACCAGTCAATGAGACGGACCCTAATCAGCTAAACAATTTAGAGATATGCTCATTTCAAGGATTACGTATACTATAATCAGTAGAATTCCCAAGCATGTTTACTCATTTAGGCCAGACGGCGGCTTGCAAAGTGTTTTAGGTCATGAAAGTTCGATATTCATTATTATGTTAATAACAGACTGCAAACAACACACCCATAATCTAGTCATTGCAGTTTTTTCTTTACACACGGACCATTGTGCTCCAAACCCCCAAAAGTCACGTAGACCATAGTGCAAGGGACCTGAGAACATAGACTATAGGGACCTGGGACCTGGGACCAGTTCCGTGGTTCTGCTTTCTGCTTTCAGCTCTATGGTCTATGGTGGGAAATGAGGTGGGTCGTTACTATGTCTGCAGTTAATGAAGCCATTTTGAGGTATGATGGGCACATTACTATGGAACTGGTTTGGGTAAATTTGTCCTTCACCCCAAAAACAATGAAGGTCACATGACACAAATACACCAATTTCTTTGGTCATTACCAAAGTATGACTTTGCCTTTAACTGTCCACCAGGGTCCATTGCTGGCGTGTAAACAAAATAAGCACTAGTGTAAATAGGCCTATACTTGTGCAATTGTGACAGTTTGTACATTGATTAATTTGTTGATTGATTGATTGATTGATTAATTGATTGATTGATTTATTTATTCATTTATACATTTATTTATTCATTTTTATTTATTTATTTATTTATTTACTTGTTTGTTTATTCATTTATTTGTCTAAGTCATCTTCTATGAGGGGAAACTCTGATCAGCGACGAGCACTGCTTTCCGTTGGAGGCATGTATTAATTTTTAAAAAAACATAACGCCATCAAAATTGTTGATAAAGAAAGACACCATGGTCTCCATCTAAAACAAGCAAAAGTTATCAAACAATTCTTCAATACACACGACGTTGAATAACTTTAAATGAAATTAGTCCAGGAATGTAATAGTGTATTTTTTAGGGCGTAGAGTGATTATTGTGGTCTTTCCTTGAAGGTCAAGTTATTCAGATGCAAAGCAAAGCAAGTGCACAATATTGCTCAGTTTAAACAGCTGGGTCAACACATTTGTTTATAAGATTTTATGTTGATGATCAATGATGATCTGAAATGGCACTTTCTGATTTAAAGGAATTGACTTTCTGCACTCATTCATTTTGAGTGAAGGTCAAGGTTGTCCTAGTTAAATTCAAAACTGAGCAACAATTAGAGCATCAAGTCTACTACTACAGTCTAGCTATGGCGACCAACACAAAACAAAGTAACCAACTTTGCTTAGGCCTATGCTTTGTTTTAGTAAATAGAAGAGGTGGGGGGGGGTATAGACCGATACCAATCTTAAGTCCAACAACACGTCTCAAACTAAATAGACCATTATTTCTGCGTCTAGGTTACCACAAATAGGCTACCCCAATTGGATGTCGACAATCCCATGCCACTTTTTTTCTTTCGACCATTCAACAATCTATGGATTCATTGCACTGTATCAGGAGGAAGCCATTTTGCTCGTCGTCATCGGCATCTAGCTGTTACGATGTCCACGCAGAGGGTGTTGTCTCTATTACCAGAACAGCAACAACAAACAAAGACAACTACAAAATACAATCTGCTTTCATAGGACGAATGACAGAAGGCGATAGGGCAAAACAAAATTAGCGTCCTGCCTTTTTTGAAAAAAGGATGAGGGCCCTTTTTTTTCTTCTTTTAATGGCCGCCCGACACATTTTTCAAGACAACCGGCTCGGCTATTTTTCAAGATGGTTGACGCTAAACATGTTTTTATTTTTATTTGGCCTAATAAAAATGCGTTTTGTGATGACGAGCTTGCGTCTTTAATATCAAGGCGTCCTGTACAAATTTCATATAATGTTATTCAACGTCGTGTGTATCGAAAGTGGATATACAATTTCACACGTAAGAATTGTTTGATAAATTTAATGTTGCTACATTTCAATCCAAAAGAACCTATACTACCCACTGAAATAAATTCTACCATCTGGTTTATTTCTGATCCCAGTAGTCCCTGATTCTGATTTAGTAGTCTTGATTGGCGACGCTAGTCTTTGTATAAGTCACCGGTAGAGGGAGCAACATCGACTGGCTCGGAGGGACTGTGCAAGTCTACCAATCTGGACTATACAGATAATATTATCTCTTCTCGAGTAATTCGTGTTGTGATATCGGCCGCTAAACGAACGTCGCCAATCAAGACTATTTCTAGCCAAGCTTATGGCTTCCATGTGAATCCTGCTGGAACATCCCTCTTCCCTCCCTCAGAAAAATGAATGTTTTCTTGGTCCGGCATGAAAAGATCTGTGTCCACCTTCTGGAAGTAGTCCGGGTACTTGAACTCCTTGAGTTTAGCCAGGAAGGTCTTGGCCGGCTCAGAGTCCACCCCAGCCCCGGTCAGCTCGGCCCGGAGGACGTACAGCAACCCGGGACGCTCGGTAAACTTCTTATACAGACCGCAGTGAGCGATGCCGAGCTCCTTGGGAGCATTCTTGAGGATGAAGTTGGTTCCTGAAGATTCCTTCCAATCCTTCTCAAATGCCTCATGAAGTTTGGCGTCCTTCTCGTCACTTGCCTATAAAGAAGTGACAATGAATGTTTTTGTTTTTAAGAATTGGGTGGGGTATATGCTGTTGTTTTCTCATCTTGATTTAGATATACTGCGTGGTTTGTAGAACAAAATGGCAAACTCTCGTAACCGTGCGTGATAAACAACTTTGTCTCTCACAAAAAAAATATCCTTACTTGAAAGCTCTTCATGGACTATCTCCAGACTATGATATGATCTTCTGCGTACATATTTTCATGTTCGTTCTGCTGGCCAATGTTTGTGTCATTGACTACCTGACTAAAGTGTTGTTTTTTATTCTTATCAATTGGTGCTTACCTTAAATGCAGTCACAATGAAGGTGGTCTTCTCATCCTTGGGTAACCATGGGCCAAGAGGCTTATCAGACGTTGTCCCAAACACAGTATAACCACCTGCAAGTTTTACAAATCGTCAAAGAAAAAAGTATACAAGAACTTTTATCAATGGTCGGGAAATCACAGACAGTTGGCCTTCAACCATAGGGAGGCATTTTATTTTAAAATATATATTTTACTGATCCAATTCACCTGACGCCATCTTCCACGATAAATCCTTGCTGTGCCATTTTGGGTGTCCGGGAGTTATGCGTGAAGAAAATGGCGGCTGAGGCTGCAGTTGTTGCTAAGGGTGTTTCTAAGGGCGCCATATACTTCAACGCATGTGGTAATATAGCCGAAGCCATGTCCGGCTGAACAGTTTTATGAAAATATTGTAGCCAGGCTGACTGGCAACTTTATTTGCCCAACACGGTGAAGTTCACGGGGACATGCATGTATAAATACATCTCTCTGTTAGAGATGTTGTGGTTCTGAGAAGAACCAGTGGTTTAACAACTTGACGTTTCGATCAGCATGCTCTGATTATCTTCAGAGTACCCTGATGGAGACGTCATCGAGTTGTTACACCACTCACGGTTCTTCTCATAACCACCACAGCTCGTAAAGCATGGAGACCCGCAAACCTCACTAGATTGTATCTTCACCATGCAAACTTTCAAATCCAACTTGCCCGACATGATTGGGTGATAATTTTTTGAATATTGTATGACAAGTGGATGATAACCTAGTGTTCCTCAGATAAGTTTTTTTTTAACACAAAAAGTTACACAAAATGTGTGCTTGTAAGGTTGGGCAGAAAACGATGGGGTGGGGAGGTTGCGTTTGAGTCATCGTACCGGTATACCAACCGACATTTTTAAAACACAATAAATTGATTGGGAACTACGTACCTGGGTGGGCAATGGTATCTCCTGTAGTGGCTTTGAGTACTGCAAACCAGGCTGGAGTTGGCTTGCCGAACCCTTCAAAGTCCGTCCCGTCAAAGGCAGCATGGTTCACGTACGGGAATGCTCCTGGTAGTAGAAAATAAAGTACAGTCAAAAGGTGGAAGCTACTAGGAAAGATGAGGTAAACTCTGTCATTCCCATGATCCAGGGTAGCTCATTCCCATGATCCAGGGTAGCTCTTTCCATGATCCTCCATCCTGATCCAGGGTAGCTCATTCCCATGATCCAGGGTAGCTCATTCCCATGATCCAGGGTAGCTCATTCCCATGATCCAGGGTAGCTCATTCCCATGATCCAGGGTAGCTCATTCCCATGATCCAGGGTAGCTCATTCCCATGAACCAGGGTAGCTCATTCCCATGATCCAGGGTAGCTCATTCCCATGATCCAGGGTAGCTCATTCCCATGATCCAGGGTAGCTCATTCCCATGATCCAGGGTAGCTCATTCCCATGAACCAGGGTAGCTCATTCCCATGATCCAGGGTAGCTCATTCCCATGATTCATGGTTACTCTTTTCCACGATTCTTGGTTACTTATTCATATACTGGTTGCTTATTCCCGCGATTCATGGTAATAATTAATAGTTACTTATTCCCTGAATTTGACATGTAGGTTCCCGGGGTAACTCACCCACCCCTTATCACGGTCCTAAATCCTCAACAAGCCTTATAAGGCAGTTGTTTACAATGGTACCGCTGGCCAATTGGCCAATCATCTGGACTTATTAAGGTGTCGAGTTACCATAGTTATGGTAACTAAACACGTATACATAAAGTGGTTGACATTGTGAGGGTCACTAAAGCCAAAAACACTATGTGTTAGGGGTTTTAAGGGGAACACTGTACTGTATCATCACCGTTAAAGACCTTTCAATCGGTATAATTCGGAGTCATCAGAAAACAGTGAAAACCCCCATTATATGTTTTCACCGTTTTCAAACATCAAATTTTGGACACGCACGATAAAGACTAATTCTTTTACTAATTTCCTAAAAACTATAGCATTTCAAGCAAAACTATAGTTCAAGGGAAGTTTACCACCATGACCATCTTTATATTGTGTAAGTTATGTGCACATCTGTAAACATTTATATTTTCAATCTCACCAATGTTGTACGCCCTTTAAAGGCCCTGTACACTATTGGTAAGATCGAAAAACACAATGTTCACAGATTCACACATAACTTTCATGATTTAAAGTAAGTAATGGTAGAAAGGGTTCCTTAAAATATTTCTGCCTAAAATGCAATCGTTTCTGAGAAACAAGTAAAACAATAGTAATTATCGCGCGCGATAATTTGAAAAAACAGAAAACACATAAGATCTCTTTTCTCTATTTTCTCGTGACCTCGATGACCAATTGAGCTCAAACTTTCACAGGTTTTGTTCATGCATATGTTTAATCACACAAAATGTGGACACTGATTTTGAGCTGTTACCAAAAGTGTACAATACCTTTAATGCCAGCATCAAATTTATATTAGACATGTCTCTTAATATATAACTTTTAGTGCAAGTCCTCCTGAGTCCTAAGATGTCAAGTCATAACTACACCTTTCTTTTCCTTTCCCTCTCTCAATAGTCCCTTTAACGCTTTCGTATCAGTCTAATCAAACAATGAGCCGGTGCCTGGAGTCGGACTCGATTCCTCCTGACTAATATTTGTTCGTTCATTCATTCATTCATTTTGTTTATTCATCATGCTGAAAACACATGAAATTTGTTATCCATTGTACAGCATTAAAACATTTTACCTTATTAAACCCACAAAAAGAACATCACAATTACACAAGGGTAAAAGAGAGAGTGATAAAAACATGGCGAGTTACTATATGTATATATGTTTATATATAACAAAACAAATGAGAAAACAATACCGCTGGTGTAAGGTTCCGGTGAAGCTGGGTGGACAGAAACTGGGGATTCTTCTTCACGTACTTCGTGGTCTCCGTCCACATCTCCAGGAAGGAATTAAACGGCGAGCAAACGGCGGGTTTCTCGATGAAATTCCAAATGTAATACAGCCCGTTTTTCGCCATTTTGTTGAGTATTTTGTGGTGACTTACCGAGTTATGCTAGCGACTGTATGAGTGTAATGGTGCTGTTTGTACAAAGGCCTACCACTAAATACAAAACACTGGGCCAGTGGGCGTCTGCACTGATGCATTTCATGACCTTCGGTGCAACTCGTGGTGGGAGCGTTGCAAAAACATTAATGAAAAAAACCTGCAGAACAAAGGTCTGCACATTGTGATTGTTGTGTGAATGAAAAGAGTTTGAAGTTCATGGAAACGTCTAACGACCTAAATATTGAAAAAACCCACCCATACTGTACAAAAGAGTAAATACACGTTATGATTGAAGAAAATAGGTTGTAAATGAGAACCCCGCGAATTGTTACTTCTACTGATTACGCCCTCTTTTGAACAAACCTCCTCCAACCCGTGTAAGTTTACCCAAGGAGGCGGGGGTGGTTTTTTTTTGGGGGGGGAGAGGTGGTAAAGGCAATGTATACCTTTGGCTTTTGGAACCGTTCGATTGTTTTAATCCTATATGAATGTACATGTATACAATAAAACTAACCTGAGAAAATATTATTTCAAAAGCTGGTAGCGTTCTTTAGATATTGCCGAAAATCCGTAGCGGTTATGTCCACGCAGGAAGAACAATCCGCAATTGGCATACACAATCTGAGAAACGTCTCAGATTAAAATTTGTTCTGATAAAAACTGATACATTTTTCCATAACCACATTACTCGGAAGTAAAAATGATTCTCAAAATGCTTTATACTATCGAAAGCTGCTGCACTTGATTGCCATTAATTTTAAGAGATACCAAACGTATACCTAGCCCTTTAAAGCTCAGTGTTGGATTTGTCTCTTGTGCTACCGAAAAAGTGTTCCCTGTGCATACAGTGCACAAGTGGTTGCCATCAAGTTGCCTGTAAAAATTGCCTAGAAATTATTTACTCAAAAACAATGGAAAGTAATTTGACACTTTAAAGCAGCCGTATTTAGTTCATAAAAGAGTGAAAAGAAAATCGATCTCAACACTTATCATCACGTGATGCGACTTCACCCGTTCGACATTCTCTTGTGCACACATACTCCGATTACGATAGGCCATGTCCAAATTAACGGCTTCGGTATACTCGTGGCTATGGCCGGATTGCTGTGAAGTCCTATTCCTCAACGTGTTCGCTGCTGCCACACGCAGCCGTTAGCCAAAGTCGCTTGCTTCGCAGACGTTGCTTTAAAGTCGTTTCCCGCGCAATTCTGACCAGCAGACGTCAACCTCATTGCCGGCCTGCTTGCGTAGAGGGTGTTTCAGGATGGTGCGAGTCCCACGATACAATGCACAATATGATGACTTGACTTCTTAATGTAATTTTGCTGTCGTTCTGGGGCCCTGCTATTTAAAGTCCTTTGCGATTTCTTTATTTCAAGACAATGCATACGACGAGTTAGGCTGAGCTCATAGGCCCGCGGCTCAAAATCTCGTCAACGATCGTCTTCATCCAGCCAGTTACTTGAGGTAAGTATTGAAACCAATTTGTGTTGATTACGTGTCACAGCCGTTTCTTCAGTGTTCCCAATCAAATTTGTAAAAATATCAAGATGCTATATGCTTTCTCCAGCCCCGAAACTAGGGACAATTTTAGGGTGCGCAGGGGGTGCACACATTTGTCAAAGGGGAACTTCTAGCCATTTAAAACAGCACAGTAGTTTCGTTTGTATTTCTCTTAAACGAGCCCTTTTCAGCGCTCTTGTTATGCTATTTACTATTTTTACAAGATAATCTGACGTGAGTGTACAACAAATACATTGTCTGCGTGTGAATGAAAAAATAGCTTTACACAATGAAATTAAACCTTATAAAATCTAACATTTTATTCTGGTAACTGTTTAACATCTAAAGAGTCCAGGATCCTAATGGGGGGGGGGGGATGGGGGTGTGGGGGGGGCACCCGGTGGGGACCGACATCAATTGGGTTCCCTTATAATTATTGTTACGCCACTGGTATTCCGATAAATCTGATGTCTACAAGTTTTCCTTTAAAGGAACATTACAGAATTGGTTTTTGCTAACAAAACAGTTGCTGGCAGTGTAAACACTTTATGTAATCCACCATATACATAAACTGACAAACCTGTAGAAGTTTGAGATCGATCGGCCATCTGGGTCACGAGAAAATAGTGAAAAACCGATTACACATTTGCATGAAATCATATAGATTCAACAAATGAATAAAACGCTCACTGAGCGATAAACTCCAATCGGAACATTAGTTTATTCATTTCTCATCAAATACGGCAGACAGAAATATTTCAGGGGATGTTATTTTAAAAGTATATTTTTACAAGTTTTTTTCTTACCAATTCTGTAATGTTCCTTTAAGATAAATTGTTGTATTCTTGAAATAGTATTCACGTCCCGCTCGAGTCAACTTTGTTTTGTTCAACCCAAAATGAAATAATTTATGTTGAACACCGTGTGTGCTGAGCGGGGCCTGGGGGCTGCAATGCTGATGTTCCAAATCACACTGAAAAGCGTTTATCTAGCACTTTCTTTGAAGCACAATTTGTTCCTGGCACCCTCAGAAAGCGGCCTAACATTTGAAGAAAAAAAATCAAGCCTGTCGTAATTCTCTCAAACAATTTAGGGTTTGAATAACCCCAAATTATTTTAAAAATTTACCCAGACAGTTTCCCTTGTGGTTTGTTACTTGGCATTTGAAATGAAAAAAAGTTGCATCCCTTGAAAAGGTAAACCCCTGGCTGCCGCTTCCCAGGTTGTATCGTAAACTTGGGTGTGATCCCCTGCTAATACACGACACCCCTAACTGACACCCCTGACTGGCACCCCCGAACAAAGATTGACAAAATATAGTGAGACCGCCAACATAGGGCTAGATAGCTCAGTGGGTAGAGCGCCATGCAGCACGTTAATCCGGAGGTAGTTTGTTCAAAGAGTCCCGCTCTAGTAAATTTGTCTTTGTTCAACCCCAATTTATTTAACTTTACTCAGTCGGTTTCCCTAAAGGCTTATAACTTGGCATAGTTCTATTAAATTCATAACAAATTGTTTGAATTAATGAATTGTCTTCATATTAATATTAAATTTTGTTAACCTAAAAACACACTTATATGCCACAGATCCCGATGTCTGACGTGCTTTGACAAACACGTACAAACGTTTTTCAGCGAATATTTATGTCGAGTTTATTCCCCAAACCAGGGCCACACTTACACGAGCCTAGATTTTTGCAAAATACCCGAGCAACTACAAGCCCTAAAAGCATTTTAAGAAGTCCCATGGAACTTTCTTGAGCCAGAAACGTTTCCTGAAGTAATGCTTACATTTGGCGTTGTTTACCTCTTGATTCATTCAGTATATGATGCATTTAAGTACATGTGCACTCTTAAGATCACTGCGCAGGAGTCAAGCATGCAGTCGAAACCAACGGGGGTGAAAAGCCTCTTCAATGAGCAAGCCGAGAAAAAGTGCAATCTCAAATTCCAGAGTTGCACTTAGGTTTCCTAACTTGACAAACTGTCGCCTCCTCACTTGAAAAATCTGATCGCTAATTTGTGAATTTTATGTATACAACGTTGTCACCTTTGGCTGATCAGTCTGGTGCACGGCCGGATAGTGCACTAACCCCCATTATATATTGATATGTAAAAAAAAAAGGGGGGATTTGTATCGATCCGCAGGTTTTTAGGTGATGGAGTCAGACTGAGTCAGACTCTGGCTATGTTTATGTATACAATCATGTACATCTCTGTGGTCTAGTTGACTAGAATGGCAAAGGTCGTGGGTTCGAATCCCTCCCGAGTAATATGTCTGAGGATTTTTTTTTCTTCACAGAACTCGGGGAAGTTACTAAATATACAGTGCTAAACACATCGGTAAAAGGGCGAAACCAAATAAATACTCATGTGCATTGTGGTTAATCGTGGTCACTGCAACTAAAAAATTAATGTATAGCCCGAGCTGAATGTAGGCCAGACAACCTTAAGCCTATAATGTAATCCGAACATAAATGAAGCTCCAACCCTGTAGCTAGTAATAATGAAGTATTAAAAGGACCTCAACGTAGAGCCCTCACTCTACCTAAAAATGTAGCCTGATGGGGTTTATAAGGTACCATACAGGAATGGGGCCACATTTACTCGGCTAAATGTAGGTTCCGGGGACCTATTGCGTCAACCTTATGAGCCTATAAATGTAACCCGAACATAAATATAGCTAATAATATTGCAACCCTAGACCTCCACGTAGAGCCCTCACTCTGTACCTAACTGTTATCCTGGGCTTAAGGTGCCGTGTAGGGTTTGGGCTACATTCAGGGTTAAATAATGTAGGTCTGTGAAAAAGTAGCTAAGGAGCTGTTAGTGTGTGAAATTGGCCCTTGTTTCATCTAGTTTGGTGTCAAAGACATTTTTCTCTTCACTTTCCATTCGATTTAATCTGATCAAACAGAGGCTTGAAGGTATATTATCAGTCTGTCCTTAGTGAAATGAGACCTGCCTATACCGCTGTGTAATCGAGGGACCCGACGATATCTAATGGATATCCCATCTTCTTGAAATCGTGAACGCGCAACGCCGTCACTTACAGCGAGCCCAAGGGTCTTTGAATTCACCTTTTGACTTTCAGAATCAACGTGTGGATTGTTTATCTATTTCACAAGACGGGTTGCAATTGAGTGCAAATATACACTTCGAGCACTAATAATTTGACAGGCGCGACGCGGGAACATCGGACGATAGTAGGCCGAAAGTAACGCACAAGTTTACCCTAGAGATTCATGCTTGGAGAAAGAAGACAGTCTTAACTGTTGCATGTTTGAGCTTTCAGGGTTTTACAGTGTCAGTATTTGAGAGAGAGTGTTGACAAGTTGATGCAGTTTATCGAATGTCGCATTAATTGTTGATTTTCAAGACAATAATTTAAACCGCCTGTTTTTCTATCACCCTTCTTGTTATAGATGATTTTTGTTCTATAAAAGAAAATCAAAGGGTCCATGAAATGTAATTTTTTGTTAATGCAATCTTGGAGATGCACCTTTGTATCCCATTTTATCTGATGTTAAATGTTTGTTTTGCCATTAGGGGTTCTTGGTGCCCTTTTGTATTTTATGCTAATGCAAATTTCCATATTCATGAGCAAAAGTGTGGCGTCATTGACAAAAAGTGGACAGACTTTAGGATATTCAATGTCGTAAACTTTTATTTTCTTTAGTGGTTTGTTAGTGTGTCAGTTCATGGCAGTAAAGCCAAAGCACAAACTTTCCCCACAAAGTCTCTTCACAAGCAAATTTGGGGGTTCACAGTTTCATTTTTTAACGGAAGTAGTAAAACAAGTGTCTTCCCGAAATTACATCACTGCGACAGCGTCCCCATTTGTCCAGATAAGAGGGGACAATTCTAAACGCTGCCTTGAATCGGCCGAGTTGGTCTACCAAAAGCGTTTGTAAACCGTTTGTTATAAAAATGCATATGGTTAGAAAGATGTTTTAAAAGTAGAATACAATGATCCACACAAATATGCCTCGAAATTGCGTCAGGTGGTTTTCCTTTTACATCTTGAACTAACACAGTCGGCCATTTTATGGAGTCAAACTTTTGACTCCACAAAATGGCCGACCGTGTTAGTTTGCAAAGTTCAAGGAAAACCACGCAATTTCGAGGCATATTAATTGTGTGTGGATCATTGTATTCTACTTTTAACCCTTTATGCACCGTTGTAGCATTTTATGCTACACCGAATTCCATCATCTAAATACAAAACACATCACTTGTTACCCATTGAAGCATTTATGCTACTCCTCTAGAAGTGTTATAGCCCCCTCTTTTGGCTGTAGATAGCTAGTTAGTGCCATTTTACTTCAATAACAAACGTGGCGATCTGCAGATGAATATTTTCTGAAGTTGGCATATTTCATGGTGTTCTATCAAGTTTGAGGTGATTGTCAGGTAAATATCTCATTGTTTATCTTCTCCCCTATACCCAGTAGATTCACATAAAGGACATGTTTCAAAGAAACAAATCTTAGCCTAGCAACAGGATTTTTTTTCAAAACGGCTGTAGCAGAAAAGCTACTACGGGTGATGCATGAGTAAGTGCTATGTACATGTACAATGTGTTTTGTATACATGTAAATGTACACAGCCGCATTATGCACCGCATGTACATGTGTGTACATGCCCGTGATTGTTAAATTGTATGCAGTGTTTAATATGTGAATTGTTTATATTATGACCCATGGAGGTACATGTAGGAATAGACCTGTAAAAAGAATGTGTTTTTGTCCTCCATGCCTAGACTAGAAGTGTCTGAAAAGGGAATTTGATAGGAACTGGGGAACAATAAAAAGAGAAAAGCAAAACAATAATAACAAAGTGATGTAATTTTCCAATGATTTTGTTAGGATTAGGAGTGTAGTGGAGTAACTTGCACATGAAAATAATTATCAGCATGTGTACACCAAGGTGCGGTCCTACTGAAAGCCGACAACACGCCGACAACGCCAACAACAAGTCCAGAGTGCCGACAACACGCCGACAACAAGTTTCAAATACCTTACAAACAGCAAATAAACCAAGGATTTATTAGAAATATGTGTACTATATGTAATATTAACCAAAAATGCACTGGCATAACTTCACGAAAAGTCTGAATTTTTAACCAGAAAAACACACGAAATACACAGAGTGGGGTCGGACGCATCTTGGCCTAAAAACCGTGTTTCGACCATTCCATTATGATACGGGGGTAACACATCCGGGGGGTTGGAAAATGGCCTAGTAATTATTATGCCAATAGCAATAATAAGCCGTGGGATGACGCCCGCCCTCTGTTGTTTTGTAAGCGCTAAATACATCTTACCCGTTTCATAATGGAATGATCGAAACACGGTTTTTAGGCCAAGATGGCGTCCAACCACACTCCGTGTATTTTTCGTGTTTTTTTCTGGTTAAAAATTCAGACTTTTCGTGAAGTTATGCCATTGCATTTTTGTTAATATTACATAGTACACATATTTCTAATAAATCCTTGGTTTATTTGCTGTTTGTAAGGTATTTGGAACTTGTTGTCGGCACTCTGGACTTGTTGTCGGCGTTGTCGGTGTGTTGTCGGCTTTTAGTAGGACCTCCAAGGTGATTTGAGGCCTGACTGCACCTAGATCATACATTTGAAATTTTCTAGAGTGGGCTACACTACATTATCTTTAAAACATCCAGTTGATTTTATTTTAACATTTTGAGTACAATGATAATTTTAGCTTATCCCTTTCATGTTTATAATTTGCAAAACTTATTGACAAGTGAGAATACTTATCAGTTGTCTCACGATGTAGTCAACGATAAGACCGCGACGTTTTGTATGCAAACTGCAATACTTTATCAGGCGATAACTGTAGACATGCCTGTGTCCCTTAGGCCAAGTAAAAAAACAAACATGTTTAGCGTCCCCGCCCGCCTCCTTTTTGGCCGCCGCCTCCTTTTTTTACTTTTACTACTTTATAAATAAATAAATAAATAAAAAAAATGACTAAAATGATACAAATCATTTGTTTTGTCATACATTGCATCAGTACACTAAAATAGCACAAAATCTCTGAATAAATATACCTTGACCAGCCATATTTAGCATGGCGGCCATCTTGGAAAAAATAGTAAAATAGTAGCGCCCTGTCTCCTCCTCTTTTTGAAAAAGTCCAACATGTTTCTTTTATGTATTGTGTGTTTGAACAGTAGAAAAAGCAATGGATATTTGAAATTTAAAAAAGAATGGCGGCCATCTTGAAATAAAAAATAAAAAATAAAAAGCCCCTCCTCCTTCCTTTTTTTTAGAAACCCGGACGCTAAACATGTTTCTTTTTTTACTCAGCCTTATATATGCGGATTCGGGGGATCCTGGGTACGTGAAGACCCACGGTCATTGGACGGTGCGGCGGTGCATGGTTCACCGGGATTGTATTTACTTGTATTATTGACAATTGTTTTCTTGCAGGCTCACAATGAAGAGCAAATACGGACCTAAAAAGGGAATTGCAAGGAAGGGTAATGGCACGTCTGCAAATGAAACAAGCATGGCTGATAGGAGTGCCAGGAAGGCTACCTACACTGAAACAGATCTCTCATCACAGATCATTGATGGCAATGTCAGTGAGTGTGATGATTTGAGCAGTGATGACGGTGATGAGTATGAGGATGAAACGAGAATAGATCCATTGCTTATTGATGATGAAGGTGATGTCATGGAATCAGATGAGTCAGAGCCAGACGAACCAGTGTATACATATACATGGAGAAAAACTCATCTCCACAATGAAAATTGTGAGTTCCAAGGATCATTCTCAGATCCCCCCATTGAAGAGCAGACCCCGTTGCAGTATTTCAGACAGTTTGTAACAGACGAGATGTTATGCTCTGCTGTCGACCAGTCTAACCTGTATTCAGTACAGAAAGACGGCAAAGAGATGAACATCACAAAGGGAGAACTTGAACAATTTCTTGGCATCTTTTTCAAAATGGGGCTTGTGCAGATGTCGCGTGTAACTGCCTACTGGGAGAAAGGTACACGCTTTCCACAAGTAGCTGACACAATGTCAAGGAACCGGTTCCAAACCATCATGACAAGATTGCACTTCAAAGACAACGAAAGTGTCACAAAAGAGGAGGCCAAAGACAAATGTTGGAAGGTCCGACCATGGATGGAAGGAATGAGAAAACAGTGCCTGAAAGTTGAGCCAGGAGAGCATCAGGCCGTTGATGAGATGATGGTGCCATTCAAAGGTAGAAGTTACCTTCGGCAGTACATGCCAAAGAAACCCACAAGATATGGGTTCAAGATGTGGGTTCGTGTTGCAGCATCAGGCATTGTGCACGATTTTGATGTCTACTCAGGTTCCAAAGACCCTGAACAGGCCAAACAAAAACACAAGTTTGGTCTAGGTGGAGATGTTGTGCTGCAACTTTGTTCGACACTGCCAAGTGGTCAGAACTTTAAGATTTTCGCAGACAACTTTTTTACCAATCTTCCTCTGGTAATAAAATTGAAAGAGCAAGCCCTTTGGTATGCTGGTACCATAAGAAAAGATCGGGTGAAGTCACTCACTCTGAAAACTGACAAAGAGCTCAAAACCGAGGGACGAGAGTCTCTTGACTTCAAAACAGATTTGGAGAATGATGTCATGGCCGTGAAATGGTGTGACAATAACACAGTTCTCATGGTGTCCACGTATGTTGGTGTTAAGCCATTAGACACTGCAAGACGCTGGGATAGAGCAGCTAAAAAGCACGTGGATGTAGATAGACCGGCCATAATTAGAGAATACAATAAATTTATGGGCGGTATTGATTTGATGGATTCCCTTCTCTCCCTCTACAAGATGTCAGTTCGAAGCAAGCGATGGTACATGTACATATGGTACCATATGCTTCAAATTGCATGTGTCAATGCTTGGCTTCTGTATTCACGGCATGCTGACCAAAGGAATGAGAAACGTCAACCGCTGCGGCTGTTCCAGGCAGATCTTGCAACCTCCCTCATGATGGTGAAAAAGAAGCGTGGGAGGCCATCTCTAAAAGAGGCGCCAAAACCCAAGAAGAGAAAGAGTGTACTTGTTACTACAGATGATGTTCGCACCGATGCTCTTGACCATTGGCCTCTCTGGTATCCCAATCGAAGCCGTTGCAAGTACTGCAAATCATCAAAGATATTCACCTTCGTCACCTGCTCTAAGTGTAAAGTTGCCCTCTGCCTCAACAAAGACAGGAACTGCTTTGTGAACTATCATCACACATAGAGTCATTTTGACACTTCCTTCTCAGGCAGCATTCAAAGCTTATTTATTTATCTATGTAATCATTTCAGGATCAAACATTTTTTATCATTTTGCAATCATTTACATGTACTTTCTTTCCATTGTTGAAGTAAACAATGCTTGGTCAAGCAAAGTATATTTTCATTGTACATGTATTTATAATCTTGCAGTTGTTGATGTACTCAACATAGTATTGTTCTCATTGAGCACTTGTTTATTTTCTTGTCATTGCAAGTAATCAATGCAAGGTCGAACAAAGTATTTTTCATGTTTATTTCCTTGTGTTGTTGGAGTAATCAATGCAGGGTCAAACAGTATTTTTTTTCTTATTGAGCACTTGTTTATTTTCTTGCCATTGTTGAAGTAATCAATGCAAGGTTGAACAAAGTATTTTTCATATTTATTGCTCATTTATTTCTTTGTGTTGTTGAAGTTATCAATGCATATTGCGCCACCGCACCTTGTAAACCATTACATTGTGCTATAAATGCATAGGTCTCATACTTCAAAACGTAGCTCCACATACATGGCCGGTAAAAATACTGAGCGCTTTGTATCCTTTGGCAAAAGGCGCTATATAAATACAGTTATTATTATTATTATTATTATTATGTGTCAAATAAAGTATTTTGTATTCATTTTAATACACTGTATGAACCATTGTATCACATCTGCTACATATATATTTACATGACAGTAGATAAATTCATGACGCTATCACACAATAATTAGAAAAGTCATTAATTCATTTTTTATTTTATTTTTTTTTTTGGGGGGGGGGTGATATATCAAGTTTTAACCCCAATGGATCACAAAAAAAATATTTTAATTTTACTCAACTTTTAACATGGTCTGGTATATACAAGGTTAAAACATCTTTCTAACCATATGCATTTTATAACAAACGGTTTACAAACGCTTTTTATAAATAGACCAACTCGACCGATCCTATAGGCAACGTGTACCTTTAAACAAATTGTGTCAACTATAGTTTTCATACACATAAGGGGATTAGAAAGTAGCTCAAAATATATTTCAGGGACCCTTTAAAGTATACCACATAAAGGTACGGTATAATGTAAGATTTTCGCTCACGGGTACAAGAGATTATCATCACTCTCGTGTAGGCTCGTATAATAGACAAGCCAATAGACTTTGTTTTCCCTCGACGTTTCGTTTTGTGTGCTGTGGCGGTCTTCGTGACCAAAACGTGCATACCTATAATTATTGTTTTAGAAGTCCACAACAACGGTGATCAAAAACAACTATTATCTGTTTTTTAAGAGCCGGGTTCGAAATTCCTGCGGGTTATTGTGAACTGTTGGTTTTCCCCTGTCACCTTTTCCCATTCAGAATTAAGCATTGTTTCTGCATATTGGCTTAGTCTATAGACAGAACAGATTGAATTTATTCATCCAAATATTTGCTATTTACATTCATTTATGTAAATCGCGAACTTTAGAAAAGTTGACTTCAGTTCGTCGACATTTAGCTTCACGAACTAGAACCTTTGGATGGGGGTGAAATGTTAGAAAATTTTTAAACACGGATATTGAATTCATGCAACATTTGGAAAACTATCAATGTTTCACACCTTCCTTCTTTCCTTGATATTCCGTTTTTTTTTTATTAATATCCGTTTTCCCTCTGGGTTTTGCATAAATTCATTTTAGGAAGAGGCAAAGATTTGTGAGATGCATAAATTGCAAGATATCCGATACCTCTGGAATTGAAATCAATTTCGGGGTTCAGATGCAACGCAGCTTTCAATAGCAAACCCTTCTTCCTTCTTCATAATTAAGATAACAACATTTAAGGGGAAAGAAATCCTTTAAAAATATATGAAAATAAATCTTCGTTGGTTTTAAATTTTTGATGGCTTTTTTAGGTTTAGTTTCAACCAATTTGTTTTTGGTTTAAAGGAACATTACAGAATTGGTAAGAAAAAACTTGTAAAATATACTTTTGATCACAGATTTACATAAAACTTACACGGTCTAATGATGATGATAGTAGAAAACATCCCTTGAAATATTTCTGTCTGAAATGCCATATTTGATGAGAAATGAATAAACTAATTTTCCGATTGGAGTTTATCGCTCAGTGAGCGTTTTATTCGTTTGTTGAACCTGTTATGATTTCATGCAAATGTGTAATCGGTTTTTTCACTATTTTCTTGTGACCCAGATGGCCGATCGATCTCAAACTTCTACAGGTTTGTCAGTTTATGTATATGGTGGATTACATAAAGTGCTTACACTGCCAGCAACTGTTTTGTTAGCAAAACTAATTTTGTAATGTTCCTTTAAGGGGAAAGAAATCCAGGCTTTAAAAGATGAAAATAAATCTTCGTTGGTTTTAAATTTTTGATGGCTTTTTTTAGGTTTAGTTTCAACCAATTTGTTTTTTTGGTTTAAGGTGCATCCAGATTTTTTGAAACTCCTTGACAGAAAAAAAAATTGTAAGCTTGCATGGGACCAGTCGCGAGTGATATATTATACATTGCATGACATTTTAGCTGGTAACCGGATACAATTTATTCTGCTAGTTAAACTTGTGACTCGGGAAGTTATTTGAAACTGCCCGAACTCTTAACATTTCACGAATTCCGCGCTTACGGTCATTATCTCTGCTATTACAGTAGCGCTAAGTTTCTGCGCTTGCTGTGTATTAAAGTGAAGTCTGATTCAGTTTTTCCTCAGAATCTAAAACTTACTTTAATTTCTTCTTATCTTCTATGCACAGGTGTCTCCAGGCCTGTGGATCACAGTGCTAATTGTTTTTGATGGTCCCTGCATGGGGTTTCATTATATGTAAAATATTAATTTCTTAAAAACTAATAACCTGGGCCCACTTTCACCGAACTTCCTATGCAGAAAATATTGCTTTACAATTTTCTGCTTGGAAAATATGAGCAGGAAATCAGCCACAGGTGGTACACGTGACATGGTGTTTTGGCTGGTAAACCTTATACTGGTAGGCATATGTTTGTTGTGCTTAGCTACCCTTTGTGCTTAGCAGCTCTATGAAATTTTGCCATGACGCCGGTTGAATACGTTTAAGCGTGGATATTTTCTGCTAACGTGAGAGCCCGAATCAGAGCCACGGAGTCCGTCCGGTGTGACGGGTCACCCTTTTATCATCGACAGTACATAGAGCTTAATCCCTTACTCTATTCTAAACCTAAACAAACCCCGCGAAAAAAGGGACATTCTCAATAAATTCCCCTGTGAAGAGTCTCAATGTCTTTCATCAAATATTTAATTAATACACCACGAGGAAGTAAACTATACCTCTCATCCTGACCCTTTTTTTAATCACAATTTAGGGAGTTGATTCTGAACGTCGGGTGTTCCTCATTAATCTCTGACAATAAATAAACGAGCGCTGTCCTCCTCTGAAAATAAACAGCTATATTTTTGAAGAATCTTTACACTCTGTGGAAATTGACAAGAATCGTCTGCTTTTAATTGAAAAATTGTTTAGAATCGCAAGGTTTATTACCCTCTATTATTAAAAACGTCACTGCAAAGGCCTGTTTTACAACGTTTCATCAGCACTCTATAAAATTCCGGGTCAGAATTAACCCAGATTCCAGGGCCCAGTTTCATAAAGCTGTTTAGCAGAAAATTCTGCTCAACACATTTCTTTGCTAAGCAAAAAATTAATGAGACACCAGTCACAACAATGTAAACTTTATGGAATGTTGGCTGGTAGCCAGTTTCTGGTAAGCAATATTTTTCTGTGCTTAGCGATTTTTTTGTGCTTACAGGCTTTATGAAATCGGGCCCAGGTCACAAGGGCCCCTGGCCTATTTCTTGGTCAGTATGATCCAGATTCTGTCAAACTGACCCCAAACTCTGTCAAACTGACGCATATTTCCCAGTCAGCTTTCCCAGTCAGCCTGACGCAGAAAATGGTCTTTGGGCCACTGGGATCTGGAATGCGGGTTAATACATTGACACGGTGTTTCATTTAAAGTGCAAATTGGGAGCCTACAATGTAAATCCAGCGAATAATTTGTTATCTTGATGTACCGGTAGATAAACACATTGAATGTCTTAGAATAAACAACATCTACAAGATGAATATTGACGTTAAGCTCTGTCAAGATTTCCCGTCTTCACGCCGTTTTCCCGGCTCAGCAGGGAGGTCGGGTTGTCTTACATCCAAAAAAGTAGTTCGGATAGCCTGCCAAGATGTGACTCATAATCCGTAGGTAAATGCTACTGTACTATTTCAGTTTCGTGACGCGGCGTTTATATCTCAAATAAGTCTCGGCAAATATGTTTACATGAAGTCGGGAAAATCCCCCCGTGCCATGGCGATATGGAGTGGAGAGTTAGAAATAGAGTCCAATCGAAGGAGTGTTTATGGGGCCTTTACATCCCGGGGCCCCCTCTCGCAATTTGTTTTTGTATTATCACGATTTTAGATTGATGCTCTACAGTTAAAGGAACATTACAGAATTGGTTTTCTACTAACAAAACAGTTGCTGGCAGTGTGAGCACTTTATGTAATCCACCATATACATAAACTGACAAACCTGTAGAAGTTTGAGATCGATCGGCCATCTGGGTCACGAGAAAATAGTGAAAAACCGTTGTATGTTTGTTTGTTTGTTTGGTGGGTGTTTGTTGGTTTGTTTTGTATTTTCACTAACAGGGGGCGTTCCCCTATGTTGTTCTTCCCATCACAAAATAATGAGTGGGTATAGGTAGTGGGTCGAGGTTGTGAAAAAAAGAGTCATGTGTGAAAAACGTTGTGTTTCGCTCGCCCCCCGCGGTCTCATCCAAGACCTCTGGTTATGAGATGGGCTGATGAACTTGTACTAATTCTTGTTTAGGATGTAGTGATGCATGATGGGAACAATAATTTGTACTGCTGAACGGTTCAATGTGAATAAATCATAACATGTATTACACACGATATGATAATGCACAGAGGCTCCACGGGTAATATTATAAACGATCTTTTAAAACTCAAGTTGCAAAAGAATTTTTTTTGATCGAGTCCTATTTTAGTACAAGACAAAGTATGACAATAGTTATTTGCAAGGATTTGCACAATAGATTTACATTTTTATTGATATTCGAATCTATCATAAACAGGAAGAGGTGACCGGGAGTTGTTGATAGGTATGGGTAATAGGTCCAATGCGCATGTGCAGATACGTCAATCCATCCCCGTGCCTTTGGACGAGGCGCTGCCGGGGACTTAGACTGGTCCGCTGTCCTTATCCGCAAGGATAAAGACAGGCACCGGTCTATTAATCAAATAGATGGTCGCTGCTACTGGTCCCCTGTCCAACTGGTCCCCCTACCCGCAAGACCGCATGGGATGCGGGTCAAGGTGCGTTTGTCAGGATTCCTCCAAACGCTCGAAGCCGGTCTCTGGCGTAAAACACGAGCCTCGAAGTGTGACGTCAGATGTTCGGGCTACCGGGGACTGAGCGAAACATTGTGTACACCTTCACCAAAAGAGGGGGGAATTGATACCAATGGTGGCCAAGAAGCTTTTGTGGCCTTGTTAGGTCATTACGCGCGCACATGCACGCGCGCGCCATCAGCTGACCAGACGATCACGTGACCACGTGACCAGATTGTCATACTTATTTTGCTAATTTACCGGTACCTTCAGCTGACCGTGAAAAACACAAGACCCATCGATCTGTTGAGTGTTAGTTTCACTTTGAACGAGTTTTTTCTTTCTGAGATAACATAATGCTTGACATCTTTTGGGAATTCTTTGCGATGGTTACTTTTACTTTGCACGTGTAATTCGACTCTGATGGCATGTCACGCCAAAGTGCGGCAAATCTCCTGAGCAAGTTGCAATTGCACTTTTGTGACACTTGCAATATTGGACAAGTCCGGACGGTGCTGGGGACTAAAGTTGTTGTGGTTGTCAGTTCCCAAACAACAAGTTTACAGTTCGAGCTCAACTTCTTTTTTGTTATTTCGTCAGCTCGTGCAATGTCAATTTCTCCCTATCAACAACGCGTCGCCGTGAAATCTTTTCCTAAAAAGCAATAACAAGATCGAAGAAAAATTTTCTCAGACGTCATCATCTATACAGACAAATGATGTGAGCGTTTCCATGGTAACTACGGATGTACGAGCTTGTAAAAGTACGCTCGATCCGAAGTCACATATAACCCTGGCCCAGATATAGGTGCTTGAAGAGGACGTGTTAATTATGAACGGTGTTTTTTATTTTTAATGAAGTGGCGAGAGTGCAGGAATGCTTGTTGTTTGTACTTTATACAAAAAGCAAACAAAATCAAAAGTGCATTTTTTTCACACCTTAATATGTCAATCTGCTCTGAAATAACAAACACAGTCAGATAACCTAGTATCAATATTTGCTCGTGTTCCTGTATCTTGATTTAGTCTAGCCGAAAACCCTTCAGGTTACCACCAAGCCTGATTTGGCAATGGTTTGATTGATTAATTAAAGGCACGCAC
The DNA here is from genome assembly GCA_032158295.1 of Pycnopodia helianthoides. Classification (NCBI taxonomy): domain Eukaryota; kingdom Metazoa; phylum Echinodermata; class Asteroidea; order Forcipulatida; family Asteriidae; genus Pycnopodia; species Pycnopodia helianthoides. The sequence continues at coordinate 13,040,558 of CM063261.1, forward strand.
ACTTTTTTAAAAGAGTTACATATTGATGGATTACGACTTTGAGAGTAAACAATATTCGAGAGGGAAAACACTTTTAGAGAGAAAAAAATATTCGAGACGGGGAAAATTAAACACTCTAAAAACTTCCTGGTCAGATTGACCCTGATCTGGATTCCGTGGAGCCTGACCCATTAATGGACCAGTATGACCCGGAATATGTGTATAAATGACCCAGAAATGGGTCAAACTGACACAGGATCCGAGTTTAATCCCATGTTTTAACCACTTTCCGGGTCAGCCTGACCCGGAAATGAGTGAGGCTCCCTAGGTCCCGCAATCCGGGTCAATTCTGACCCGAGAATTTTTAGATGGTGAGATGGTTTTGTCTAAAGATTCCCTCCAGTCTCCTCGTGCAGTGACCCCCACCCCCTGTCTCCTTGTGCAGTAACCCTCACCCCCACCACTGTCTTCTTGTCCACCAGTAACCCTCAACCCCAGTCTCCTCGTGAGGTCACCCCCTCCCCCTTCTCCTTGTCCGGTAACCCCCACCCCAGTCTCCTCGTCGGTAACCTCACCCCAGCCCTGTCTTCTTGTCCACCAGTAACCCTCAACCCCAGTCTCCTCGTCCGGTACCCCCTCCCCGTCTCCTCGTGCAGCGACCTCACCACCAGTCTCCTCGTGCGGTCACCCCTCCCCAGTCTCCTCGTGCAGTGACCTCACCCCCAGTCTCCTCGTGCGGTCACCCCTCCCCAGTATCCTCGTCCGGTAACCCCCACCCCAGTCTCCTCGTGCAATGACCTCACTCCCAGTCTCCTCGTGCGGTCACCCCTCCCAGTCTCCTCGTGCAGTAACCTCACCCCAGTCTCCTCGTACAGTAATCCCCCACCCCATACAGTCTCCTCGTACAGTAACCCCCCTCCCCCGTCTCCTCGTACAGTAACCCCCACCCAAAATCGTAAACTGAACACTAATCTCACCGTATCAACATGTCTTAAAACCTATCCGCTGGCTTATAATACTACTGCAGTTAGTTATTGTAAGCTCCCCCGCTTGCTAACCCGCCCCCATGCTCGCCAAACATCATCAGCAGTTCCAGTTTAATATAGTTCATGCAGTACAGTGAACCTATATATAGTGCCAGTCCACTGCCCTATTACAGACCTTCATCATGCTGCCACCATCTTGATCATGTTCCCTGTATCCAATAACAGTGTTTAATGCTAATATGCATTGTACTAAAAGGAACCAGACTAATACTCCTTCCAGCCTCGGTTTGGTAATGTTGATTTGAATGAGAGAAATCCAAGACGGCCGCACCATGATAGTCGCTACCGGGCCGAACCACGCAGACACGCGCATGCCATGCTCCCACTGATGGGTGAGGTCTCCGTCGGTCACGGCAAAGAGTTCGGATTTCAGGTTGGCTTTCCGCCACCGTATTGTGTTCCTCGCTCTTTTCCCGCGTAATTTCCTGTTACTTTGTTTGTCAGCTTTTAATAGTTTTACCATCATTGGGCCTAGTTCTAAGCATACCGTTTAGAGAATAATAGCCATAAAAGGCAGTCATAAATCTTGAACGAGTTGTTGTCCTGGTAACACACAGACTCGAAGGAAACAAATTAATTGCCTGTCTTTTTTGTATTTATTTATGCATTTTTGTTTCGCTTTTATCTCGTTCATTTTGTTGAGAGGATCTGCAATACTCATTATGTCCACAGATAGCTCAACTTATTCTCAGAAATTAATTTGCAAATTGAAGGCTGTATATAAGGTGCTTGTTCATTGAGGAAAGATGTAGTTCCTCCTATCATTTACTCATGGTGTTACGATAATACACGTGGAGACAAAGTGGGCCTTGCTAATGTGTCGACTCTTTCGTAATGGCAGCCTAGGAGACATAAGACGTCTATACTGTTCATGAAATAAACAGCGGAAGTTTGTAAGTTGTTTTGTTTTAAATGGAGCTTTACTTCTAGGGGATTTCTTGCAATTGTTGATAATTCTAATGAAAAGATGGCAAATTGAGGATCAACAATAGACCTTATCCACGTCATTGAGTAAAGCGTTCTCGGCTCATCCACAGAAGGATGCTCATTGGCCCATTCTGTTTCGCCGCGCGTACATTTAGAAGTGCGTTTTCCATTGTTTCATTGTTGTTAACCTCTAAGATGGCAGCGTGACGTCAATGGACAGGAATATTTCCTGTTTTGCAGTCATATATTTACATTGACGTCATACTGCCGCCATCTTAGAGGTCGATGTAATAGGCCCTTTTCGAATCCACGGCTTCGGCTCCGGATTTGGCTTCAGGCCCAGTTTTCTTGTCTGAAGCCCTGACCGCAAAGAATGCGTTAGTTAAAATAATTGAGGGAGCCTAGCTAGCCTGAGCCGATTTTGGAGCCGAAGCCGTGAATTCGAAAAGGGCCATAGAAACGCTGAGCTGGTGAATGACGGGGTGACCTCGTTCTCAAATGGTGTACGATCTCGACGCGCCATTTCCCACAGAATGCCTTGCTCAAGAGGTATCAATACGGCGCGTTGGCGAGGCTGCTGACGAGGGCCCTAGAACAATGCTTCACCAGAGCTTCGTTTTTCACTTTGTTCACCTTTTGAACATTAGAAAGACCCTACAAACCGCATCCGTATGAGGTTGCATGTATATACTCCACTGCACACACTGGATGGGCCAATGATGAGCAACCCGTTTTGAAATTTACGTGAGGGCGCCCCACTTTAGTGACGTCATGTTTATGGTTTATTTCGAATTATGTTGCTTGTCTAGCAAATTGGTTTCGGGAAACCTTGGCATTGTCACACAGGGCAATTTCTACAGGCAACTTGGCGGCAACCAACTGCACTGCGTGCACAAGGAACACTTCGGTAGTACAACTAACATTTTTCTATCACATCTTTCCTGTCCCCAAGAAAATTATATTAAGATGAAAGTGTGAATGTTTGTTCTTCTTGGAGATTGCCTGGAACTGGTTGCCTGTAAATTGCCTGTGTGACATGGCCATAGCAGTGAATAATTTTCAATGGTCACCTATTACCGAGCCATTATGAAGCCATTCGGGTAAAATTTGGTTGAATAAGATTTAACTTAAAAACTAAGAAAAGAACTTGGTAAGCGAAGGAGTAAAAACGATACAGCGACACGATATGGAATTCATTTAAAAGACAGATTGATAAAACAGCGGGTTGTTTCAAGACGTAGGACTGAAATTCTCTCTACGATTAAAACTAGGGACAAACTCATCTGTAGTTGTCACTAGTTTCAATCGATTAGAGTGAAGTTCAATCTAGAACTTTAAAGGCACTGGACACAATTGGTTATAACTCAAAATAATTGTTAGCATAAAAACTTAATTGGTAACGAGCAATAGAGAGCTGTTGATAGTATAAAACATTGTGAGAAACGGCTCCCTCTGAAGTAACGTAGTTTTTGAGAAAGAAGTAATTTCTCAGTAAAATATTTGAATTGATTTTGAGAAATCGAAATCAAGCATCTGAAAGCACACAACTTCGTGTCATGGACAAGGGTGTTTTTTCTTCCATTATTATCTCGCAACTTCGACGACCAATTGAGTTCAAATTTTCACAGGTTTGTTATTTTGTGCATATGTTGAGATACACCAAGTGAGAAGACTGGTCTTTGACAATATTACCGAAGGTGTCCAGTGTCTTTAAGAGAGATACGTAGACAGTATACAGAGACTGGCAAGAACAATTCGAGCAGAAATGTCATTTGCACAATTTGACTTCATTTCTTACAGTATTTTGTATGTGTGGATGTTCTATTCATCTCTGATTTAACATCGAACTGATAAAAGCAACCTGATAATTTCTTAACCGATCATCACCACTAGAGACTGATATTTGATACTGTTGTCAAAAAGGTGACAGGAAGCTTTTAAGGTCGTTATCACATAGTGCATCGTCATGGTACTCAAGGGCTTTTAGAATACTTGTCATATGAACAGCAGGTAATTCAAGATGACAGACACAAATCTTTCGAAGATAAAAAATCTCTCAGCTTCGTAGGGAAGATTACCCCTATATACATGCAGTTTCATTTTGATATCAAGATCCGAATGTAGATTTTAGAGCAACTCGGTTTTCATGACCTCCAATCGTGGACCCTCCTTTGTTCAACTCTTTGTCCTGACAAACGTGGACCCCATTGTTTTCCATTATGATAGTAAACGTGGACCTATTATTGTCCCTTTTGTTGTAAGTCCTCGTTTTGAATGTCACTACAAACTCTCACACACACACACACACACATGCTTGCGAATCCCGTAAATCGAGGACTTCTTTTTGTTCTCCCATTGTTTTGGATTCAGTTTTACGACGTCCAAATTTGTTTTGTACACGAAAGCGAAGCGAAGAGGACGCCCTCGCCGTGTCAAAACACTCGGTTCAACGGGTAGACACGCTCACACACATAACCTTACGGTTCGGTTTTGTGGGGTCCTGCTATTGTTGTTCTGCTATTGTTGTTCTGCTATTGTTGTTCTATTATTCCCTTTTCTAAAGAACTCCTCTGTGGGATTCCAAGTGGAACAAAGACAAACTTGTTAGTGTCCATTGTTCCATTGTGTAGAAGACCCTATAAGGGCCCATCCATAAGTCACACACACAAACAGTTGTATGTAATGACCTCCAAATTGTGGATACTCTAATTGTTCAACTATTTGTCCTGACGACTGTCGACCCCATTGTTTCCTTTTGTGATTGCAATCATGGACCTATTATTCATTTCGTTGTAAGTCGATGGTTTGAATGTCACTACAAACACAAAAACACACAATTTACGATTTTTGACGTAGCCTTGATATCAAGGCTGTGTCGACAAGTACTCTAGCTAAAACCATAGAGCAAGGATACTAAAACCTCAGCCGCCCGAATGCGATACAACCCCAGTCCCCCGACTGACTCTAAAAAACAAAATGACGTGGCGTTAAACTTTAGTACAACATCGATTCCTTAATAAAGGGATGAATTTATGTAAGCTATCCGTACATTTTGTGCCAACCTCAACTCAAATCTAAGCCATCAAGTTTTCAAATTAGCGGATTTTGTTACCCGAGGGTTGAAGACCCCGTGAGGGCGCCAGCGTCAATCACCGACTATTTTTTTATGAGTATTATTAGATTTAGAAAGTCTTACACCGCGGATCAGAGTAACATTTCCACGAAGCCTTCTCTCTGTCACCACAGTGCGCTTAAAATGTGTAACATTTTGTTATGTTGAAGAATTTAGAACAATGGCACAGTACTGTAGCATACCCAAGGACACACATCACGAAACAAAATGGCCGGCTTAAAATCCGTTTGCCTGAATTATTTTTAAAAAAACATGACATTTTCTTGCCGACTACTTTCTCTTTTTGTTCTGATTTGTTGAAAAAAACCGTAAACAGAGTGCGGTTATTTGTTTGTTTTTTTGCTTGGGGTTTTTCCAGTTTAGTTTAAAGGAACGTTACAGAACTGGTAATTGTAAAATATACTTTTGATCACAGATTTACATAAAACTTACACGGTCTAATGATGATGATAGTAGAAAACATCACTTGAAATATTTCTGTCTGAAATGCCATATTTGATGAGAAATGAATAAACTAATTTTCCGATTGGAGTTTATCGCTCAGTGAGCGTTTTATTCGTTTGTTGAACCTATATGATTTCATGCAAATGTGTAATCGGTTTTTCACTATTTTCTCGTGACCGAGATGGCCGATCGATCTCAAACTTCGACAGGTTTGTCAGTTTATGTATATGGTGGATTACATAACATGCTTACACTGCCAGCAACTGTTTTGTTAGCAAAAACCAATTCTGTAATGTTCCTTTAAAGATGATACAACATTGCGTTTATCTCAAGTTTTTCAAGGCCTTTTTGTTCTCTTTATTTCTGCTTGCGGCTCATTCAAAATGTCACTCGACCCAAACGGTCTCATCAAGACCGATGGGATGGGCTTATGAGCTTGTGTAAATTCTTGTTCAGGATGAATTGCAACACGTACACATGATAATGTACACGATTAATTGACCCCTTTCTTGAGATCTAGTACACGTGTGCCAAAGTTCCCCCGTCGATGTGTCAATACATAAGCTCATGATTGTTGTCTCGTCTGGCAACGGAATCCCTAAAAATAGCCGAGACCATTGTTGTTGCTGCATTATTTTGTTGATTGCGAAATCTGACATCCTTCTTGACAGCTTGGGGTAGGCCTAGATCTAGAGTGGCTCAGATAACGCATTGTGTAAAACGTTTCAAAATGTTTATATCGGGGGAAACAGGTTAATTGTAACCACCAATTTCCCAACCTCCAAAAAAGAAATGAGATAATATGTTCACATCTTGACTTTCTTTCTTTGTTTTTGTTTTATTGGATAATGCCTCCTTGGTAACATTCCCGTTTGAATGGGAGGTGCTTAGAGGGTCCTTAGGGTGGTCCTGAGAATTTAGCCTGATGGCCACTGCAGCACCAACACTAGGGTAACACATTTTTTTTGGGGGGGGGAGGGGGATGTACAAACTTTTCAAGAGGGGGCACTGTATACTAGATAATTCAAACTGTAGTTTCCGTTTGCATTTCTCTTATACAAGCCCATTTTCAGCGCTCTTGTTATGCCATTTACTATATTTTTTATAAGATCGATCATCTGAAGTGAGTGTACAAAACAAATATACATTGCGTATAAATGGAAAAATAATTTTTTAAATGTTTAAATTCTCACATGAAAACTGATGAATTATTGTAACATTTTACTCTGTTAATTATTCACCTAAAAATATGCAGATTTCAAATTGGGGGTACACGGGGAGGGGTAAGGACTTTTTCTCCTTCGTTCGTTTCTTTGTATATTTATCTGATGTGCTGTATCTTTTATTTGTTGGTATTTTTTAAATGTAGTATTTTCATGCTCACTGTACTTGCCCGTTGTGCCCGTACATATTGTATTTTCGTTTTTCAATGCTAGTCTTTTACTGTTTGTTGTCCTCCTCGCCTACATAAATTATTATATAATATAATTAATGTTAGTTTTTTGCCCATTTGCCAGTGGAAATCGAATTTCCATATCTTTTTAATGTAGACAATAAATGCTAAACGCTAAAAATGATATCTATCAATTAAGGAGCACATGCCCTATCCCCCCCCCCCCCCTTAGATACGCCATTGTCGATGGTATAACCTACGAATGATTATTTTACTTTCGACCGAAAAGTTACAAAATTACATTGATGAAAAGGAAAATTAAGACGATTATTTTATGTATTTTGCAGATATATCTTCAACAGAAATGGAGTCGGAACATCTAATCCCATACGACATCACTCACTTAAAGAACAAACCTACTGAAGAGCTTCTCGCCTGTCTGAACTTCACCTCTCTGGAGGATTTCTTGGAGGTGTATGAAGTTGTCCTCGATCCCACGGATCTGTCCCCAGCGGCTGATGCATTTCTCATCACGTCGTACACGCTGATCTTCCTCCTCTCGCTGGTTGGCAACCTCCTCGTCGTCATTGCGGTCGCGTCCAAACGCAGCATGCGCACAGTCATCAACTCCTTCATCGTTTCCCTGGCAACGTCCGATCTCCTCGTCACCATATTCTGCATCCCTTTCACCCTGGTGGAGGCCATCACCGTGGACTGGGTCCTGGGGACGTTCATGTGTAAATCACTGAACTACATCACCATGGTTGCAGTCGTGTCCAGCGTCCTCACCCTAACAACCATCGCTATAGAGCGCCACCATGCCATTTGCTACCCATTACGTGCGCGTATAATTCAGACTCCTACCCGAGCCGCCATCTTGATCACCGGCCTGTGGATATTCTCCATGATCTTAGTGTCCCCTCTTCTATTCGTCATGGAGGTTGAGGTCGAGATGGTCCTCTTCAGCGGCACGACGTACAAATTCTGCCGCGAGACGTGGCCGCACCACGACCAAAAGAAAACATTCACCCTCCTTCTGGTCATATTCCTGTACATCATCCCCGTCCTCACCATGACCATTCTGTACCTCCGTGTGGTGCACCGACTATGGATACGCAAGGCCATCACGCCAATGGAAGCCCATGGTAGTCTGGCCAACAACGCCTCGTCACTTCGCAACAAGAGACGGGCCACCAAGATGCTGATCGTGGTTGTGGTGCTATTCGCTACCTGCTGGTTGCCCTTCCACGTTGTCAGCATAATCAGAGACTTCTTTCGACTCCTTGACAGCGAGAGGAATCGGTTGATGCTCGCGATCGTCCAGCTCATTGGCTTCAGTAATAGCTTCAATAATCCCATAGTATACGCCTTTCTTAATGAGAACTTTAAGAGGAAATTTAGAAAGACACTATGCGTCCGCCCTCAGAGGAAGGCAAAGAAAAAAGTGAAGAAGTCCACGTCACACCTTGTCAGCCCTTACGCCGTCCAAACTACCCTGTAACGAAATAAGACATTCAGAATAAGATAAATGGATTGTTTTTAAAGTCTCACATAATATTAAGTTATGTATCCCTAATTATTAAAATTATATTAACTTAATAATAAACAAAATTATTAAGAGTTATTGTCAGTATGAATTTAGTCATTAAAGTGAACAAAAAGTTGTAATAATAATATTGTAGACTAGTCATAGCGTTTATAGTGTTGCTTTCTTAGTAGCATAACGTTGATTGATTGATTGATTGATTGATTTACTGATTGATTGATAGTAGCAAGACGATGCTTGTATCGGTGACCACAAGACGTTTGTTGTAATATGACGACAAATTCTCCACAACTTTGAAAGCTTTCCGCTAGTAAAATAAAAACCCGACAATTCTTTATAAAAAAAATAAGCTGCAAAATTAGTATAATATAAACGTTAATCCGTAATATTTAATAAACGAGCTGTATAAATATAGAAAGCGCATAATAGTTAATATCGTTACGTCATCATTGTGCAGTGATTTTTAATCAACTATTAATCAAATGTATACTTATTTTAAATACTGCCGTGTAAAAGAAATGACTGTAGAATTAAGTTCAGTTGTAGAATTCTGAAAAGGCAAGAGGGTTATACTAAATTCAAGTACGTGGGCAGCAGCAGTGGTCTCTTGGGAGTAAAGATAGTTCTCAGTTTATGTCACACATTGTCGGCCATTTTTTACGGGCAAATCAATCATTTCTATGAGCGCACAAAAACTATGCGATGTGCGTAAAATAACGCGTGCGGGATGTGCGTAAAATAACGCGTGCTGCACGTGGGAGTTTTTATCAAGTTCCAAGAATTATCCTGATGACGTCTGGTGAATTAGTTGGTCAATATGTGTCGGAAATCACATTATTAATCAATTTAAACTACGTGGTTCCATTATGGTTTTAAACAATTTGTTTGTGTTGTTTTCCATGCGTGAGGCAACATAACGCACAAGTTGTTGCCGACTCAATGGAAACTCAAGCCAGACCCTACAGTGTGTGACGTAATATTATTCACGTTCACTGTTTACAATCCCAACCACATGGCTGGTGTCATGGGGAATTTTGTCCCCCGAGGTGCGTCCCCCACCATGGTAGGAAGTTGAGTCAAAAGAGGGCGCTATATCCTGGGGACAGAATTTCCTGCCACACTCTGGATAGGATCATTATTATGAGAGTTATGGGCGTCATGAAAATATTTTATAAAAAGGTGTACATCCATGCAGTTATTAACAAAAATATACTAATAATTATAAGTTTTACCAATCCACCAATGTTTTATTGCACCACCGTGTTTATGATATTCCATGCATGTTATGAATGTGTATATTGACCGTCATCTAAAACTGAATTAAAATACTACTTCACAGTAAACATTTTATGTCTAGTGACTTACAAAAATGATAAATAAAAATATTAAAATTATAACTTTACAATGGTTCACTCGTCGTCTTAATATTCAATTCCTTACATCTGTGGCCTTTTCTCAAGGAATTCACTTTTGTACAAACAGCTGGAGAAGCGTGTACTCCAATCCAATGATTACGAAAAGCTTTTATAAAAATCCCGAAACAACGTTGATTATTGGTTCCTGCACCACGTAACTTTTTAATGTTTGGAAACTGTTTCCTATATTTAGAAAACGTTTCTTTCAATCAGGCGTGTTTAGTCGTTGACCGATTTCAAAATATCAGCACAAAGGGCGAACTCAAGTTGTGAATGTTGTTTGGGTAACCCCAGCGCTAGAGAGGGCGCCACCCATCGATTGCGACACGACACATTAAATTTCCAAGAATAAAATTGCAAAATGCGAAAGTCGTTGGGCAACACTGGTCCAGCCAAAGGGAAACCCCCATGTGAGACATGTTGTGTGCATGCTGTACGTGGTTATTGTGTGTGTGTGGTATGGTTCAGGGCCGTATACTGATGAATCACGCGTAGTTTTGTACAAGAAGGAATGTATCATATAAGTCCACCTCATTCGACTCAACAATCTTACAATGAATACGACACAGGTAAGTTCATATATAGTATGGTTGATACTGTCATGACGGTAGTCCGAGTACTGGACCCATCTTCGGTTTTTAACGTTAGGATATTTATGTTTCGTTACGACTTACGACTTACGTTGTCCAATATAAAACAAATATTAAAAAGCGTTATTGGTTCCAGCAGTATACTCGGACTAGAACAAACTATCCTCCCCCGACGAACGTAAGAGAGTCTTAGTATATAAGACTAAGACTAAGGAAGGAAAAGAGTAGGACAGCATCATGCATGAAAATGGTGTTTGTTATTGAATGCAGGTCTAGGGGGAGCCCCATAGGTGGGGCTAGTCTAGGTAGGGGGAGCCCCATAAATGGATCTAGTCTAGGGGTAGCCCAGGTAGGACTCCTGCCTTGCGTACTACCCCAGGGCTTGGTCTAGGGTTGAATATTTGGTTACCCGAATATTTAATTCAATAGAATAGTCCAAGTCCTTTTTTAAAGCTCGGTGGTCCAAGGGAGAGGTACAATGCTGTTCTATTCTCTGTCCTTTGTTGTAGTGACGGTCACGATCATCACATTCACAGCTACAAATGTACTACAGTACTCTACTGTTTTTGAGTATAACACATGTAATCATGTATAAATAACGACATGTAAGTTACAACAAAACAAGTAAAGATGTAATCAATTTCTGTGAAGTTAACAATCAATACATAATATGTTAAATATTTTTTGTTTCAGAATATTAAGAATTTGCTTGGAATGAAATAATGGTGCACAGGTGCTACATGGTTTACCCCACTCTTCAGAATACTGAAAAACTGAAAGGTTGGACGAAAAGGTTAAAGGGCTGCAATAGCTTCAAAGAATACATCGCTTTTGGTTTGACGTTTGTTGTGTTACAAGTTATCATGGCGGATTTACTCACTAGAATTTCAAATCAGTTATCTCTGAGTCAAGTGGCACTGCTAATAGACCAGAAAACTGTTTCAGAAGTCGCAGTAAAAAGGAAGAGCAACGCCTTTAAGAAACTCGTGGACGAGGTTCAAGAAATGAAGGAGAACTCCGAACGGGATCACGAGAGGGCAAAATATCTCGAGCTCGATGTCACCAGAGTGTACGTTCAGTTATCGAGAACGCGAGACTCTCTCACGAGAGAGCAGAGAAAAAATGCAGAGCTGCTGGAAAATATTGAGAAACGGACCGTTTGTGGGAAGTGTCGTAGGGATGCGGCTGAGGAGGATGTCACGACTGAAAGACACTCATCCGGAGAGGGCGGAGAGGCAATGAGAGGATTCAAGAAGGCGCAGAGGCGGTTACAGAAGCCTGAGGTGCCAACTCAGAAGAAGGTAGGACAAGTTTTGAGGTCTGCTGAGGTTGTCAAGTTTTTTCAAATCTGAAGTAGGAGTGAAAGCGTAGTAGATTGATGCTTTTTTACCTTTTATGTGTGTGTCAACATTCATGTATAAGGACAAGAAAATGCTATAATCACTAAATCAGGCCTTTTGCCATTGAAGCTTTTTGGAAAGTAGCCCACCGAGCTAGTAAACTGCATTTTACTTGCCCCCAGGAAGTTTTAGTAGCTCAGATTTTAAACATTGTTATAAATGTATTAGCGGTAGTGATCACAACCACTTATGGTCAAGTGAATAACTTTGCATCCACAGTCACACACTCAAAAATAAAGTAAAACATTTTTAAATGTATTATTTACAGCTGAAATGGAAGAAGTGGGCATTTTAAACAAGTAGGTTGCGCAGTTTTTAGGGCAAGTTGAGAAGTGGTGTTCACTATTATACTAGCCTGTAGCAGTTTTTACTAGACAATGTTTGCCGGGCTAGTGTTTAACGGTGAGTCCTGTAAAATTCATTGTGGTTGTAAAAAGGAGGTGGAAAAAACAAACAATCAATGAGAATAGAGAGTTTGAACTGGAAAGTTATTTTGATTTGACACAAAGTATTGCATACATTGTACCATGCCAAGCCTTCATCTTTCGATGTATCCTAAACTTGGGTGTGATCCCTGGCTTCACGGCAGTTACAGGTTGAATGGCTTTTGACTGGCACCCTCGAACAAAGATAGTATTTTTATCGGGAGACCGCCAAAATTAGGGCTAGATGGCTCAGTTGGTAGAGCTCGGGCACGTTAATCCGGAGGTCGCAGGTTTAAGTCCCACTCTAGTCAATTTGTCTATGTTCTATTTTTCTTCAACTCAAAATTATTTCAAATTTACCCAGTCAGTTTCCCTTAATATCTTTCACTTCTGGTGAAAGCATTCCAACTGCGGCCAGATATTTCTCATCAGGGTGAAGTACACATTATGAGCAATCTACATGTTGCGCTACCTCCAAATCTCATGAAACTGATGCCTTAGTGTATGAGTGAGCAGCCTCCCAACAGTTTGCCAGGGTCCATTGATATCAGGGCTCGCCCTTAACACTAGCCCGGCGTACATTGTCTAGTAAAAAAATCTATGGGCTAGTAAACACCACTTCTCAACTTGCCCTGTGGGCTACTAAAAACTGTGCAACCTACTTGTTTAAAATGCTAATTTCTTCCTTTTCGAATGTGAATAAATAATGTATAAAATGTGTTAATCGTTATTGAGTGTGTGAATTTAACTTCATTTGATCATTACACTGGTAGTAAGTGATCGTTAACATTAACACATCAAAACATTACATTTATGGCAATTCCTGTGTAAAATCTGGGCTACTTAAACTTCCTGGGGGCAAGTAAAATGCAAAGTTTACTGGCCCGGCGGGCTACTTTACAAAAAGGTTAGGCGCAAGGCCTGGATATGTACATGTAGTACCCTGGAGGATTTCGGGATTCGGGGCAGTCCCTAGCTGAGCAATATTGGAACTACACAACAGACTTAAAGGCCCTGTACACTATTGGTAAGATCGAAAAACACAGTGTTCACAGATTCACACATAACTCACACGATTTAAAGTAAGTAATGGTAGAAAGGGTTCCTTAAAGTATTTCTGCCTAAAATGCTATCGTTTCTGAGAAACGAGTAAAACAATAGTAATTATCGCGCGCGATAATTTGAAAAAACAGAAAACACATAAGATCTCTTTTCACTATTTTCTCGTGACCTCGATGACCAATTGAGCTCAAACTTTCACAGGTTTGTTTGTTCATGCATATGTTTAATCACACAAAATGTGGACACTGATTTTGAGCTGTTACCAAAAGTGTACAATACCTTTAAACAAATGCACTGTGCTTGCGTTTCAATTGTAAATTGTGGCGAAATAAATGAATAAATAAATTGAATTGAATTGCAGAAAGGGTCCTTTCATGGTTTGCTCTTAAACCATAAATTGTTATTTTGGAGTATTTCAAAATAATCGTTTCCTCTTGGATTTCTTTGTAAATAACTTCGATGTACGTGTAAAATCCTTTTTCAAGGTTTTTTGTTGTTTGGTTTTTTATTGCACTTAGTTTCCTCATACTTGGATTAGAACACAATACATCTAAACCAACAGTTTCAACAGAAAGATGACGTCTGCAAAAATAGATTTTTCTAGTCTTTCCATTTGTAAGTGTTTGTTTTTTTGTAAGTTTCAAATGAATCAGGGACTAGGAAAAACTATAAATAAATAATAGTAAACTTGCGGGTACAACCATGTGTAAATCTCTTTTGTTTGAGTGTTGGCTCTGAGAAGAGCCGGTTCCAGTGACTACTTCTTTGTATAGAACATTGATAGCGTATAGAAATAGGGCCTGAAGTTGTTTATTTACTTTGATTCAGGTGGAAATAGCAACGATTAACCAAGATAAAAGTCATGTCCAGCAAGATAAAGAGGACAAAAGAACCGGCGGAGTTCCCCACGAAGAACATGAACTTCTCCTCAGAGAAGCGTTCATTTTAAAAGAGCAACTCACTCTTCTGGCCGAGGAGAAAGCGATGAATGTGGACAAAATATTGGTAAGTTGTCACCATTCTCTCTCCGAGCAAGTATGAATAAATATGAATAACTTCAATTTGAAGTGAAGATGTAAATGACTTAAGAAGAATACACTTTATATTTCAATTCTATGTTTTCATGGAAAAGATTTGTCGTTAAAAACATCTTGAGAACCTCATATAAATGTAGTTTAACTACAGGTAGTTTACAAGAAACATGAGTCACATTTGAAGTAAACTTTGGAAATCTTCATTTGAATACTCCTGTGTGTTTAAAAGGGTGTGTACAACATTGGTAAGATTGAAAATACAAATGTTCACAGATTTGCACGTATACATAACTTACATGGTATATATAAATAGTCATGGTGAAAAGTTTCCCTTGAAATAGTTTTGCTTGAAATGCAATAGTTTTGTAGGAAATGAGTAAAACAGCTAGTTTTGATATCGCGTGTCCAAAACCCGATGTTTGAAAACCGATTGAGCTTAACATTACACAGGTTTGTTATTTCATGAATATTTTGACAAGTCTTTGACAATTATTACTAATGTTGTACGTGTGCTTTTACATGGTACTGTTTCTGGATCGGCCAAATTATATCATTAGCTTTGCCTTTCAGCTGTCATTTCTAATAAACATTATGGTTTTGACGTATGGTAAAAACTTATTCTTAAATTTGACATCAATTTCTACTAGACGTACTTCCAAAAATTCAATTTTTTATTTATTTATTTTTTTTTTTCTCTCAGTGAAACCATCCAAAGCATTTCGCTCTATTCTTAGAGCAAATATATTATAAATAGCACTGAAACTGTTAGTCACAGTGACTATTATTTGGGCTGAAACATGTCACACCTTTTGTCAGTCACTGATGTTAAGAAACGCTAAGTGAATTCATGACATCACTATAGCTCCATGAACTAAGGGAGTTTCCCTAAAATGTCGCAATCCTTGCAACATAAAACTTAAAGTAATAATAACATAAAATTTGATTAGAGTCCGTTGTGTTCTCTCTGTAAACATAATGTTGTTTACCAGTGTGGTGGTTGGGAACCAAAACGACTGTGTAATTAAAATCCATTGATCACTTTTCTCTTGCTTCATCTGGGGATAGGGGAATTTTTGCATGACTCAGCGAGAAGTTTTCACAATAACCACAGATGGGATGAAACAACTTAAATGTGCAAGAGCTCTCTTGAACTCTTTCTAGAAAATAAGGGGACTGACAAAAGATTTTGGATAATCACCAAGTTCCTTGTTAATTGACAAGTTGTAACAGTCTATTATCAATTTGTACTATGAGTATAATGCTGCATCCTGGATCCTGGTTCTCAATTGAATTTTTTGTTCAGCTTTTACAAAATGTTTCCTCCTTAGTTCCTACTAAAAATCAATAAATCTTTCAGCTAATCACCCCATGTCAAAAGCGCTGCACTTCCTGCCAAAAGTTAACACTGGGTTTATTTGCTTCATGAAATAGATGCAAAAGAAGAGCTTTAAAATATCACCTAATTCTAGGGTTGAATCTCAACATATAGAATGGTTTTAAAAAGGAACATTAGAATTGTTTTTTGCAAACAAAACAGTTGCTGCAGTGTAAGCACTATGTACCATAACCACCATATACTTATGTACAATCCACCATATACATAAACTGACAAACCTGTAGAAGTTTGAGATCGATCGGCAGTCTGGGTCACGAGAAAATAGTGAAAAACCAATTACACATTTGCATGAAATCATATACAGTAGATTCAGCAAATGAATAAAACGCTTACTGAGCGATAAACTCCAATCGGAAAATTAGGTTATTCATTTCTCATCAAATATTTTCTACTATCATCATCATTAGACCGTGTAAGTTTTGTGTAAATCTGTGATCAAAAAGTCTATTTTACAAGTTTTATTCTTACCAATTCTGTAATGTTCCTTTAAGGCACAACATCACAGTTTACTTCACTTCATAGCTTTAGACTGTATGCACTAAATTGTGAAACACCTAAGTATTCCATGTCAAATACAAGTTAAAGTGTTTTAAAGAACTTGGGCCCTGCCCGATTGGTGGCTAGCAGCTACGCTCTCTGATTTCTTCATGATCATGCATTGAAGTATAGGACGTCCTTAGCAACAGTCGTAGCCGTAGCTGTAGCAGCTAATTCAGATACCGTCTTTAACAAATATGGACCAGTGACAGCATACCAGTGAAATTACAAGCTAAAGTAGTCCATGTTGAAAACACTAACAACAAAGTCCGTCTCTACCTCATCCATGCAGGAGGCAGCGGAATATAAGCAAATCATCAAGAACTTGCAAAAAGACATTCAGGACAAAGTCGATCAGAATGAGGTGCTTGTTGAGAGGATAAACGAACTCTCTGAGAAATCAGAAGAAGGAAGCCGGGTCACCGAGCTTCAATTTCAGGTAAGTCAAATTCTAGACTCAACAGTTCTTTATGCAGGAACTTTTCTTTCTTGTTGGCCCCCAAGTTTATTTTGACTTTTTAAAAATTCAGAATCGTTATAAAACAAGTTTGAATTGTTTTCCTGTATTAATTATAATAACTGGTTTTTTATAAAGCGCTTTATCTACGAGCGTCTCAAAGCACTTATTTTTATTTATTTCAAGACAGGTTTGTGAAGTTTTTGAATTATGAGACCCATTTATGTAACACCTTGTAAGGGTTTACAAGGTGCTGTGGCTTATTCTGCTGCCACTTAAACAAAAACAGGGGCAAACCCCTTCTCTTTACGATAAGCGTACTGCGTTCTTTTACGTGCATTACTCAATGCATGGAACCTATGGCTTTATGAAGCAATAATGGTAAAGTATCTTGCTTAAGGACACAAGTGTCAGGACCAGGATTGAACCCACACTCTGCTGATCAGAAACACTAGAGCTTGAGTCCAGCGATGCGCTTGACCGTTCGTCCTCGACACGCCTTAAATTCATCCGCCCGCTGACCAAATGCTTAGTCTGTATACAAACCTCCTGAATTGTAACATCTGGGAGGTTCTGGGTCTAGAATAAGGGTGACCAGCCTTAAGGCATTTATAGGGAATTGTCACACTCGTCAAATCTCGTCCCTAGACTCGGAATAGTGATCTTAAAGATGTTTTCTGTTGGGTTTAATCTCTTTTGTAGAGTGACAAACTGCAGAAGAAACTCAACCTTGGTCAAGTAATGATCGACACGCTGTCTAAACGCTGTGAGGAGCTGGAAGCCGAAGTCAAGTTGGCACAGAAACAAAATGTGGATACTACCGATGGCGCTAAAGTCTCCGGTCTCACTGAGGATTCTAGAGAGCAAGATGGAAACAAAAGCCCTGTCAAAATTGAAGATCAGGTAAAATTATCAGCATTTTTCACGAAAAATATAGAGATTAATAGAATAAAAGATACAAGGTGAGCAAGTGTATTTCTCCATAACGGTCTTATTAGTTTTATTTGATAGGCATTATATACTCACTGTTTTCCCAAGTCCTGTGGAAAATGGCCACAGGCATAATACTTGGGTGGGATTGGAACCCACGACCACCGCCATTCAAGAGCAGATGGCTGACCCCCTAGACCATTGAGCATACAGTGCTTATCAAACATCCGTGTAGGGTAAAATGCTAGTTTATTATATTAACATTCCTTGCGACATACACATGAGAAGGTGGTACACGTAAGTGTCATGCTTTCCAGAGCTCAATGCTGCCCTACTACAGAGAAGTATGAGGAATTGTAAAACATGGTTTTTATTTCAGGTGGATGGTCGATATAAGCTCCCTTTGGTATTGGAGGATGAAGAACTAGTTCCCTCAGCTTCGGGAACTAGTTTGTCAAATTCCAATAACTCTTGGAGATAATATTGACTGTACACCCTCAAACCATGTTATGCATAATACGGAAGAAGCATCCACATAAAAAGTTTCATCCTCCTTAAAGGAGAAGTTCATAACCCAATTCTGTGCTTGTTTATATCTATACAGATTGGCAGCCAATTTCTGTCAAATGAGCGTAAGAAGCACCGGCAGCAAGTCCAACGTCTCGAGGAAGAGCTTCAACTCTTTACTATTCAGCTGGATCAAGTCATGGCTGAGAACAAGCAGCTGTTTAAGGATCGCCAGGCAACTGAGAGGCAGAGAGAGGTAAATACCGATGTCTTGGAAGTCAACATCGAAAATCCCTGCCCTTTCCCTCCCCCCACTCCAAGCACCCCAGGCCTTAATCAACATCTTCCGCCTCCTCACTTTGAGTAGACAACACCCACTAAAGATCCTCAAAAACACGCAAACCTTAGACCTTGACCATAAACATTTCTTTCTTTCGATCTTGACCGAAATTAATGGTTAAAGTGTTTACCCTTTCTTATTTCCAGATATTTGAGGATCGCTACAACAAGCTCATGGAGACCTTACAGGCCGTTCAACAACGCCAGCACCAGTGCTCCAAATGCCGCAGTCTGGAACAGGAGCTAGCCAAGATCAAAGTTGAGTTTGCTGACCTTAAAGAGGTCAACGAACTTGTTACTGCTCAGGTATGGAAGTGTGTGCAAATTCGTTATACAGTCCAGTGAATGGTTTCCATTGAGGGGGATGTTAAAATGATCCTCTAAGGAAGATCCTTCGCTCTAAGAAAAATGTAGGATTTTTAATTCAAAACCTAATTAATAAAATTCCATACTCTCCGAAATGGAGGATTTGACGTCAAACTCGAATGGAGGTGGTGCAAACTAGAGGCTTGTGTGTTCTTACTTTGCATGGGATTAAAGACGAACACAAGGTCAAGGTTTTTTTTCTTCTGCTCGTCATTTTGTTTTTATACTTTTTGTCCTCCCAAGTCACTGTTTATTTTATTTTTCCCCCTCCACAGATGAAACTTTACGAGGAAGATCTGAGACAGGAACAGTTGGATATGGAGAATCTTAAGCTAAAGAACACCTTTCACATTGAGCAGTGGAAGAGGAACTGCCAGAAAATGGGACAACAGGTAAAAAAAAAACACTAACTTGGTCCTCCCCATATTTTGCATCCTGTCACCATTTGTCCTAATTTCTTTTGCAATTTTTCCAAAGATCTCATACCATGTGATTTCTTATTATAATACACAGTTCTTATATAGCGCTTTATCACACCTGAGGGGGGTCTTAAAGCACTCGTTATTTGTTCTACCAGGGATCAAATGGAGCTATGTCCGAATTATAATACCAGAAAGCACTGGGCAAACCCCTTTTCTTAACGATAAGGGACCAACGGCTTTACGTCCCATCCGAAGGACAAAGCAATAATGGTTAGGTGACTGCTTAAGGACACAAGTGTCAACACCGGGACTCGAACCAGCTGTTGCAATCCTTACAAGAAACTTGCGAGGGATCAACAAAAAATCAGTAAAAGAAAGCATGTTTGCATAAACATGTAAAATTGAGCAAAATTCAAGCCATTTTGGTCCCATGCAAGTCGCTTTAGAGGAACCTTTGCTTTTTTCACAAGAAGTAGACATTTTTTCTCTAGGATTGGTCAAAATTTAGACAAGAAGTGTTGGAAGTGAACAATTTATGTATTACCTTACCATCCGCACCACAGGTTGATCTTTTGATGGGAGATCTGCAGAAAGAACGAGAGTTGAGACAGGGGCTACAGCAGCAGCTAAACGTACTCAAGGTACGTTCGCCGGTGATCATGGCAGCGAGCTTCACCCGCTCATCATCAGTAAGAACCGGTGTGGCGGTGAACCGTATTACCCATCATCCTACTCGCGTCTCCAACAGTATGTTGAAGTTGACGGTCCAGGAGGAGACTGTATTGATGGCGGTGATGAAACAGTACCTTCCGGATCGTACAAATCAGCATCAAGCGGCTTCAGTGAGGCTGCAAGCGCTTCAGCACGCTCAAAGAGTGTATCACAGGACAAGGTTTTGGAGTGCCCTCGATGCAAGCGTGACTACGCAGCAGACAAACTGAAGGAGTACCAAGAGCATGTAAGCAAATGCTTTGATAGTTCCTGAAACTGCAAGGCTGCCCTGCCTGGATCTGGAAGATTGTTGGAGCGTTGTGGAGGGATTTCAGTCTAACTGAGGAAATTGTTGGGTCTCAAGGATGAGGAGGTGGTAACAAAAATGAATGAAGCAAAAAATTATCCCCCACTTATAAAATAGCTATTAATTAACCAATCCCTTATATACCCAAAGATTACCATGTAATGTATAATCACATTCATACACAGTCAATATTCATTTAAGGTTTTACGTGGGATAGCACTGAGTACTTTGCAGCTAGCTGAAATCAGTCACTGTTAACCAGGACTCCTGGGTGGAGAGAGGCAATCATGGTTAAATAGCTAGATATACACAACGCAAATGCTGAATAGGTGGCCATGCTGTGGGAAATATGCGGGCTGAAAATTTCAATTTTCCCAAAAGAAATTGCTAATCAGAAGTTTAACAAGAGCCATTTAATCCACTTCTTTAACGATGTGCATCAATATTACACATGATTAACTGGAATACATTTTAGTCCACAAGTAAAGATTTTTCAGAGATTTCATGATTGTTAAGTTAGCTCAGAAAGGACCCACAAGAGGCTGAGCCATGAGCTAAGAAAACAGCCAACCCAATGAGGAAGCGCACAGCACATTGTACTTGTAGCGCACTGGGCGGCTCGACCGGGAAATGTTTAAAAATGTGGTCTCGATGGAAGACTAGTGGCACAAGATTCTGCCAGGAAGAAAATAAGGTTGAGTCTCGGGAAGTGGATGATACTTTTTTCACCCTGAAATGCTCAACGTCCGAGGAATTAAATGAAGGAAGATTGATTTCGTTTTTTTTTTAACTGATTTTAGTTATGTGAAAATTCTGTGTGGGGGGTAGTTTTGGCTCAAGACGTCAGTGATCGGTAGGGGATATTGTACTGCGCTCGTTGTAGCTGGTTATAGCGCGCCCTCTTACGGCAGGATTTAACCGCTACCGATCACCGACGTCTTGGGCCAAGATTAGCGTGGGGGCATTGTGTGGGTTGATAGGCCGGAATGCTGCTGGTGGTTGTGGGTAGAGGTGCCAGGCGGCACACCAAACAAAGGAGAAGTGAAAAGAATCAAGTGTATAAATATTTTTTTGAGGAGGAAATTTGTCTTGGATCTTTTAAAGATCTGACAGTTTGCTGTTTCAACAAAGATATTTGCGTGGAAAAAAAAATGCACGTTTTGCAAAAATGTGGAAAATGCATTACAATGAAAAGTTCATGGTTAAGGTAATGCTTCATTCTGCAATGATCCAATGCCGTATACCATTGAAAATTTGATTCGACGAGCCACTGCCGATAAGTGTTGTGGCTAGTCTAATCAGATGACGTTACAAAGTAAAAGGAAATACCAAAGAATTATTTGTTTCGCAATTTGTGTTTTGTTTTTGGTTTTGGTTTGGTTTTTTTTTTCGTATTAAAAATAACATATTAAGGATGTTGCCACTGATAGTGGCAACACCCTAAATATATGATTTTGTTTAACAAAGAAAGTGTTGTATTTCTGTAGGGCCTACATAACGAAAGGGGTTTACCGAGGAAGTATTTTGGCTAGTGCAGTGTTTTTGTGTATTCAGAAAGTGAAAATAAAGATTGTTTAAATGTTTTTCATAGGGATGTATTGTGTAGTTATAGTTGCATCGCTGTAGGTAGAAGTTATACTTTGTAAATGCCAGCTCAGAAAAATGTTTCCAGAAGGTTTTTGGTGTTTCGAAATTAATTTGTCATTTTGCTATTTTGTGCCCTCAATTATTACCATCTGTTGGGTTTGGCTTCAGTGAATTTAAGCTCTGATTTGTTCCGAGGAAAACTTGTCTAATTGTTTTAAATTAGTAATTAGTAGTTCGTAGTTAACCTGTTTAACTTTCCTTGTGAATTACTTTGAACTATTGTGTAAGCTTTATATACATGTATATTTGATTGCATTGTAAAACATTGAATTAGTAGTGGTTGTTATTGTTGTGGTATTTTATACGCGATTTCAGGCTTATTCATAAAGACTGAATTAGCATAGACTGATCGAGCTTGTGTTTAGCTTTCATTAATTAGTGGTGTTTTTTTGGTTGTAATTACACCAGCAAAACTGCAATCTTAGATTTATATTCTTTGTGAATGATGTTGAACTATAGTATAAGCTTTATATTATTGCATTGTAAAACATTTAATTATTTTGTGTTTGCTATTGTAATGTGGTATTTTATAGGTGAAGTCAGGCTTATTCATAAAGGCTGAATTAGCATAAACTGATGATGCATGTATTTAGCTTTCTTTAGTTAGTGGGTATATTTTGTTTTGAAAATATTTACGCTAGGCATCTGAGATTTATATTAAGGCCGACATTTCTCAAATTATATTGCTTTAAAAATTACTATTAATCCTTTATAACCGCGTATCATTAGTCCTTAAAATAAAAAATACAACTTGTATAGTGAATGGGTAAAATGAAATAATACAACTCGTATAGTGAATGGGTAAAATTCAAAGTGTTATAATCGTACACAGAATTCGGCTCAATTTGAAATTTGTTGAATTAATTTGTATGGTTTTAAAAGCATTTTTGAGCTTTAAAGTGGTACAGAATTGATTTGGATGGTAAATAAGTCTCTGTATGTTCACTCTGTAAATAAGTCGGTAATTCAACAAAAAAAGCCTGGTGCTTTACATACAAAACAAATTACGATTTAATTTACGTGACATATTTTAACAGATTTGTTTGCCAGAAAAATGAAAGATGTATATGCACTTTGAAGTTCCACCATTGTTGCTGTTTATTAGTTATAATTTTCTCAGGTGTATAAGAAGAAAACAAATTGCTGTGCTGTGCACTTGCCTTCTGCCTCCACTAGATGTAGTGATTTCCTAATACCAATTATTGTATGAAAAATGGAAATAAAAAAATAATCAAAATATCAATCGTTTTACTCTCTGAATTGTTCCGACTAGGCCTGTGGAAGCCGTATCCGAATGGACCACAGCGACGGCTACGACTTTTGCTAAGGGTGTTGCTAAGGACGTCCTGTTCTTCCACGCATGATGACGTGGAAAACTATAGCCGTAGCTGTAGCCGCCAATTCGGACACGGCCTTTAAAACTTGGATAATAGAGACGCGGGTGGGCGATTTAAAGACACTGGACACTATTGGTAATTGTCAAAGACCAGTCTTCTCACTTGGTGTATCTCAACATATGGATAAAATAACAAACCTGTAAAAACTTGAGCTCAATTGGTCGTCGAAGTTGCGAGATAACTATGAAAGAAAAAACACCCTTGTCACACGAAGTGGTGTGCTTTCAGATGGTTGATTTCGAGACCTCAAAATCTAATTCTGAGGTCTCGAAATCAAATTCGTGGAAAATTACTTCTTTCTCGAAAACTATGTCACTTCAGAGGGAGCCGTTTCTCACAATGTTTTATACTGTCAACCTCTCCCCATTGCTCGTTACCAAGTAAGGTTTTATGCTAATAATTATTTTGAGTAATTACCAATAGTGTCCAGTGCCTTTAATAGAGAGGCGGGTGGGCGATTTAAGCTCTCTCAATAATTTTAATTGTTTGAAATATTTGACCCAAATACCACCTTAAATTATTTGACCCTTAATTGCATTTGCAGCCAACTATGCCAGAAACACCTGGGCAAACTGGAACATTTCGGGTTCGATTCCATTTAACCCAATGTAGCCAAAGCGAGGCTGGAAGGAAAAAGAATCTGGTGCCATTGTATGAATTGAGAAAAAGTAATGCACTTTCTTAGTGTGGATACAAGGAACTTGGGAAAAGAAAGAAAACATGATAACACAATAACAAGGGTGTTTTACAAAGGCACGAGCTAATTATTTCATTCAAAAGTACCCGCCCACGAATAATTTTTGCCTGGTTGCTATGCATGCGTAATGTGAGAGAAAAATGTAAAGAGGATCGTTTCTCAATAATGCTCTCAGAACTTCAACGAACTTTTTTTCTTCAACCTAACCTTTGAAATAGATTGGCCTGATACCCCCCTCCCCCTTCCAAAATGTCTCACTCCAAACTTTTAATTCAGAAGATGAAAACTCAGTCTCAACTTACGATGGAAGAGTAATCGTGCAGACCATCAACTTCGCGACAATATTATTGTCAATATTTCGCAAGATTTGCATTGCGGAGAACAATTGAAAAAAAGATACGAAAGAAAGTTTGAATGCTATCACCGCTACAAAAACTGTTTTTTCCAACGTTGAGGCGTGAAAGTGAACGTTGAAAGTGGTAATCTTGCAGACCACCAACTCTCGCGACAGTAGTATTGTCAATATTTCGCAGGATTTGTAAGGACAGTCGGGATACAGCTAGCAAAAAGTGACGATAATAAACTTTGATTTAACTGCACATTTCGACGAACAGTTGAAACAAGATCAGAAAGAGGGTATGAATGCTATTCACCGCTACAATAAAAGCCTTTTCAAACGTTGAGGCGAGGTTGGTAATCTTGCAGACCATAACCTCACTACAATAATTTCGCAGGATTTGCAAGGACAGTCGCGATACAGCTAAAAAGTTAACGATGATAAACTTTGATTTAACTGCACATTTCGACAGTTGAAACAAGATCAGAAAGAGTATGAATGCTATCACTGCTACGTCAAATGTTTTTTTCAACGTTGAGGCAATAGTGGTAATCTTGCAGACCATCAAACTCGCAACAATATTGTTAATATTTCGCAGGATTTGCATTGCGAAGAACAGTTATAAACAGGTCAGTATTATAGCGACGGTGTCAATCGACCGGTAGAGGGCGCCAGCACGACTCCACTGCTGGCTTCCTGCCGGTCGATCGGGGAAACTCGCTCGCCAGAGAGAGAGGGCGTCCTCTGGCTTCGGCCTTCTTCTTCGTGTAAAAGGCAAGACTTGTTGAGTAAATAAAAGCTCCGGAACAGGGGACAGAAAAGCCAGTTATTAGTATCGCCGGCTTGGGGAGCCAGTCTGGCCTCCCCCCCCCCCCCATCGTCTCCTGCCTGTGGGGTTGTTCTGAATTAAAAACTTTTTGACTGTACGAACTCGGGCTGGGCCATCCATCCCGGGCACTCTGCATCTTGTACGCGGGGCTTTACAATTCCGGTTGGTACGCCCGATGACAGCGCCCCCACCGGACAACACGAACCCGAAAGGTACCTCCACGACCCTGTCAATCTACTCTGTTTATGTGTGGGAGTAGAAGCTAAATCAGCATTCAACCCTTCTGACCTTGACCCCCCCCCCCTCCACTCGGAGCCGTCCAGTCCGACAAGCAATCACGCACTCAACACGTAATTTCCCCTAGAGCAGCCTCATGCTGCACACATATCTATGTCGGACGCACGGATTCCCTCTGAATGAGCCGTCTCGTCTGACACGCAGCCACGTTTCGAGACATTCTTTATTCGGATCAACTCCAAGCTGCGTGCAGATCTACGTCGGACGCACGGATCCCCTCTTTGCCGATTGGTCAGACTGGGGATATAAAAGGTACGGTCTGCTGTTCGGTCACCATTTTATATCGCTGGTGATAGAAAGAAGACATCTTATATCCGACAACTTGACATCTGCTGTACTATTGCACGATGGCCGAGTCATCATCATCTGGTGTAAAGAAAGACACCGTCAAACGAGTCTACGCCAAGGACTTCGACGAGGTGGAGAACGAGAAGAACGCCAAAAGATTCAAAATTGGAGGTTAGCGTTATGCTCGTGTTAAACGATTCAAGGGCAACCCTTAGGGCAACATCAGAAAGTACTACCTGAACTATTACAAGACCCGATTACTGGCTGGGAAGAAGATTCTGAATCTTAAGCCGGCCTCAGGTCGACCTTGCGTCAACAAAAAACAGTCGGCGACTGACTTTTCATGATCACACTGTGCCTGAGCTAAGACCATCAGGGACTTTTCAGTCGGCGATTATTTACGACCTGAGCGTACCTGCGATGATTTTAAGACAATCGGAAACAGTCGCCGCTTGACAAAATTAACAGTCGCAAGTTTAGAACAATATCAACTTGTACGATCGTGACCCCGACGGTCAGGAACCACTCGCAGTCGACCTGAGCATATTTTGTTTGCGCGTTGCCGACGGTTTGTTGCGGGCGCAAGAAAATAGTAGGTCGACCTGAGGTCGGCTTTACTCCCGAAGAATGGATGATGTTGGCCGTTCATAATAGTGCCGTAACCAAAGCTCTGGGAATGTTTAAAACTAATTTAGTGAAACAAATACTAATCAAGATCGTCACGAGATATTGGGGCTCGTTGCTATGTTCCCACTGTCGTGCGATCCGTTACGAAAGCCACGATTGGCCATTCGTAGCTGATCGTAGAACTTCTCTGAAAATGTCAGGTTTGGATACGAGTCGATACGTTCTTGGTGCGCTTGGATGCGACATGGTCACGATTGGTCAATTTCAGGTGACACGATCTTTCAGAATCTGGTCTTCCGTTCAGATGCGATCAGATATCGTTCCGAAAGGATTGTCCCGATTAAGTCCACGATTGGGTCTCGATGTGACACGATCATCACGATCGGGGTTCCCGATTTGGGACGATCGGGTACGTGCAGATACGTTCGGATACCTTCCGATACATTCATCACGTACCTATGCGCTCTGTTGTGATATGATACGCTTGTGGTCGCGACGTTTTTTACAATGAGGATCGAGTGAGATCACGATTTGAGCTACGATTGGACCCCGACGGATATATATACAGGCCGACTGACCATAGACTTCACTGTTTCTTGAACTTCTACAGGGTCAACACTACAACCCACAACCATCTCAACAGAGCGTGGTGTTTGTTTTGTCCAAGGTTGATCCTGATACCACGATTTGAAAGCACGATTAATAGATGCGACCTGTCGCGCTTTCTTACGATCCAAAACGAGCTGATGCGATGATAACGATTGAAAATTAATCGTGTGATCGTAGACAATTTTTGAACCGTCCCAAAATTTTCAACGATCAACACAAGTGCCATGACTTACCTCAAGATCTGATAAGATATTTTAAATATCTGATAGGATCACCACGATTACTCCACGACTTAGACCACAATTTCAATCGTGGCGCGAATTGTGATAGTGGGAACCTAGCATTAGGAAGCGAAAGATGCGAGATCTGGGGGACTGAAGATGAAATTCAGTGCCTACTTGTTGGTGTAAGTCCAGCACCCATTTTTTATGACTATTTAACTGAACTCATTGACAGTACTATGCAAGAAATGGATGCTATTTCTTAAATATTGTATTCACTTGAGCTATAGGATCAATGGCCCTAAGCGAATGTCAAACATTCGCAACCAAGGCTTGTTTGCAACCAAGGCTTGTTCGCAACCAAGGCTCGTTCGTGACCAAGGCTCTTTTGCAACCAAGGCTCGTTCACACCCAAGGCTCCTTTGCAACCAAGGCTCAATCGCAACCAAGGCTTGTTCACAACCAAGGCTTGTTCCCAACCAAGGCTTGTTCCCAAAAAAGGCTTGTTCCCAACCAGGGCTTGTTCCCAACCAAGGCTTGTTCGCAACCAAGGCATATTTGTAACCAAGGCTTGTTCACAAACAAAGCTTATTCGCAACCAAGGCATGTTTGCAACCAAGGCTTGTTCACACCTAAACAGGTGGGGTATGTTTGTACGTGAATGAAAGATACTGCAACCCTTCACACATTACCACTAAACATCAAATTTGTACACCGGGCCTTGAACTGCTCGTTGTTCATCTACGGCCGTATTATTTGCCGAGGGAGATACATCAGGTTGTGTTTTTGTGGCTTTATATAAACCCCCTTCAGTAGATGCCAAGAAAGCTGCCGATATTATACATGACCTTGTCTCCCAAGCTGAAACGGCTTCACCTGATGCAGCTAGGTTTATATATACTAGGCGACTTTAACATGTGCAGCTTATCAGAATGCTTGCCAACATACTACCAGTTAGTCTTGGTTAAGACCTTCTCTTGTTGATTTATCACAGTTTTCCCCACGAGAGGGCGCTACCATTCACGAACCGCTCTCACAACACGAACCGCTTAGTCTTGGTTAAGACCTTCTCTTGTTGATTTATCACAGTTTTCCCCACGAGAGGGCGCTACCATTCACGAACCGCTCTCACAACAGCGGTTCGTGTTGTGAGAGCGGTTCGTGAATGGTAGCGCCCTCTCGTGGGAAAACTGTGATAAATCAACAAGAGAAGGTCTTAACCAAGACTAACTACCAGTACGTAAAATGGCCCCACCCGTCATGACGCCTGTTTGGACCTTTGCTATGGGAACATTGCGGGGGCATATCAAGCAAAACCCTTGTCTGGCTTAAGCAGCTCTGACCACAACATGATCCAGTTAATTCCAGTCTACAAACCTCTTGTACGCAGAGAACCTGCTAAGAAAATCCAAGTGAAATTCTGGTCGAGCCAAGCCTAGGAGACCTTAATTAAGAGGATGCTTTGCATGTACTAACTGGGATGTTTTTACTGACCCTGCTGAAGACTTGGATGAAGCAGCTGAGGTGATCTCGGACTATATCCGCTTTTGTGAGGATATGTTAATTCCCCAAAAGACAGTCCAAATTTTTGCCAACAATAAACCATGGATAACTTCAGATCTTAAGCAGCTTTTGAATGAAAAAAGAGAATGTATAACATTGGAACAAGGGATGAATGTAAACAAGTTCAAAAAAGACTGAAATGTAAAATAAAGGAATGCAAAAATAATGGTTTATAAAAGAAAGATTGAGAGTTTTTTTTTTCAGACGAATGACACAAGGAAAGCTTGTAACCCAAATTCGTACCAACTGACAGTAATCTCCAAAGGTCTCTACCGTACACGGTACACTCAATACCGGTTAACACTACAAGCAATGCCTTCCTAGTAATCATTAGCACTTCCAGAACTGCATTTACATTCACTACCAGCCCGAAGCTTTAGTAGCGTGCCTCTACTACACGTTCTTGGCGAACTCGAGGAAACTACAACACTCCAAGGACGCGACCCGCGCTGTCTGAGTGCATTTCCATAACTAGATGGTGTTCTCGCACTTGTCACAAGTCAACGCTTTTGCGACCGGCAACTACACTCTCCAACCGTGTCGCAAAAACCAATCACGTTACCATATACACAGAAACATCCCACAACTCATGCACGGAGAATGTCGTAAGCACCTAGCCCATAACACAATATGCAAGAATGAACAAAACAATATTCTAGCTGTAGCTCTGGGAAGAAAATTCTGAATCTTACTCCCGAAGAATGGATGATGTTGGCCGGTCAGAGTATATGGTAACCAAATCTCTGAGAATGTTTAAAACTAATTTAGTCAAACTACTGACGCTTTTTCGTTTTAATTCCTCGTTTCAGGAGACGATGATACAGGATGTACCCTTCCCATCAGCTCCGATGTCACAAAGGGTTCATTTCCCGCCACAAGGATTGTTATCAAACAAATCCTTACGAAGATTGTCACGGACGAGATATGGAGGCTCGTGAACCCCGCTCAAAAAAAATCTGGGAAGATCTGGGGGACTGAAGATGCAAATCAGTGTCGATTTTTTGGTGTAAGTCGAGCACTCGATTTTTATGACTATGCACCAGAGTGGTATTTGAAAGCAGTACCATGTGTAAAGCCGGACAAGGTGATAGACATTTTCGATGCAGTAACCATCAACCTCAACGTGACGGAATCAAGCAAAGATGGACAGAACATTGATAAACATGAGATTATCAAGGAAGTCTTGGACGGGTGGCGAGAGAAACCAGACGGTATTGCCCGTTCATTCTATGCCACAGACTTCGACTGTTTAACTGAACTCATCGACAGTACTATGCAAGAAATGGATGCTATTTCTTAATTATTGCTTTCGTTTGATGTTTAAATAAATAAATTTTATTTCATAACATGATGTTGGAACCGCCTACCGATATTGTCAACACTGCCCTCGTTATCCTCATTTGAGTTATAGGACCTTGGCCTTAAGCATCATCCTCAAAATGTTGGATCGGCCTACCGACATTGTCGGCACGGCCTACCGACATTGTCGGCACGGCCTACCAACATTGTCGGCACTGCTCGCTTTATCCTCATTTGAGTTATAGGACCTTGGCCCTAAGCATCATCCTCAAAATGTTGGATCGGCCTACCGACATTGTCGGCACGGCCTACCGACATTGTCGACACTGCTCGCTTTATCCTCATTTGAGTTATAGGACCTTGGCCCTAAGCATCATCCTCAAAATGTTGGATCGGCCTACCGACATTGTCAGCACGGCCTACCGACATTGTCGGTACGGCCTACCGACATTGTCGGCACGGCCTACCGACATTGTCGGCACGGCCTACCGACATTGTCGGCACGGCCTACCGACATTGTCGGCACGGCCTACCGACATTGTCGGCACGGCCTACCGACATTGTCGGCACTGCTCGCTTTATCCTCATTTGAGTTATAGGACCTTGGCCCTAAGCATCATCCTCAAAATGTTGGATCGGCCTACCGACATTGTCGTCACGGCCTACCAACATTGTCGCGCCGATCGGCGCCTACCAACATTGTCGGCACGGCCTACCGACATTGTCGGCACTGCCTACCGCATTGCGGCACGCTGATTTCACCCAAATTGTGGCTCGCCTCACATTCGGCGCGCCACCACATTGTCGCCGGCCTACCGACATTGTGCACCTACCAACATTGTCACCGCCACCACATTGTCGCACGACCTACGCATTGTCGGCACCCTACGACATTGTCGGCACGGCCTACCGACATGTGAGCCTCCACTGTTGAGTTTGGACCTTGCCCTCTCCCAATTGGACGGCCCAAGCACGCCTCAATGCGGCCGACCGCATTGTCGACCGCTACCGACATTGTCGCACGGCCTACACATGTCCACGGCCTACACATTGTCGCCGGCCACATTGGAGCCTAACGGGACGGCCTACACATTGTCGCCGCTCACATTGGCCGCTCGCTTTATCCTCATTTGAGTTATAGGACCTTGGCCCTAAGCATCATCCTCAAAATGTTGGATCGGCCTACCGACATTGTCGGCACGGCCTACCGACATTGTCGGCACGGCCTACCGACACTGTCGGCACGGCCTACCGACACTGTCGGCAACGGCCTACCGACATTGTCGGTACGGCCTACCGACATTGTCGGCACGGCCTACCGACATTGTCGGCACGGCCTACCGACATGTTGGCACGGCCTACCGACATTGTCGGCACGGCCTACCGACATTGTCGGCACGGCCTACCGACATTGTCGGCACTGCTCGCTTTATCCTCATTTGAGTTATAGGACCTTGGCCCTAAGCATCATCCTCAAAATGTTGGATCGGCCTACCGACATTGTCGTCACGGCCTACCAACATTGTCGGCACGGCCTACCGACATTGTCGGCTCGGCCTACCAACATTGTCGGCGCGGCCTACCAACATTGTCGGCACGGCCTACCGACATTGTCGGCACGGCCTACCGACATTGTCGGCACGGCCTACCAACATTGTCGGCTCGGCCTACCAACATTGTCGGCGCGGCCTACCAACATTGTCGGCACGGCCTACCGACATTGTCGGCACGGCCTACCAACATTGTCAGCACGGCCTACCAACATTGTCGACACGGCCTACCGACATTGTCGGCACGGCCTACCGACATTGTCGGCACGGCCTACCGACATTGTCGGCACTGCTCGCTTTATCCTCATTTGAGTTATAGGACCTTGGCCCTAAGCATCATCCTCAAAATGTTGGATCGGCCTACCGACATTGTCGGCACGGCCTACCGACATTGTCGGCACGGCCTACCGACATTGTCGGCACGGCCTACCATCATTGTCGGCACGGCCTACCGACATTGTCGGCACGGCCTACCGACATTGTCGGCACGGCCTACCGACATTGTAGGCACGGCCTACCAACATTGTCGGCACGGCCTACCGACATTGTCGGCACGGCCTACCAACATTGTCGGCACGGCCTACCGACATTGTCGGCACTGCTCGCTTTATCCTCATTTGAGTTATAGGACCTTGGCCCTAAGCATCATCCTCAAAATGTTGGATCGGCCTACCGACATTGTCGGCACGGCCTACCAACATTGTCGGCACGGCCTACCGACATTGTCGGCACGGCCTACCGACATTGTCGGCACGGCCTACCGACATTGTCGGCACGGCCTACCGACATTGTCGGCACTGCTCGCTTTATCCTCAGTTGAGTTATAGGACCTTGGCCCTAAGCATCATCCTCAAAATGTTGGATCGGCCTACCGACATTGTCGGCACGGCCTACCGACATTGTCGGCACGGCCTACCGACATTGTCGGCACGGCCTACCGACATTGTCGGCACGGCCTACCGACATTGTGAAGAAAAGTAACGACGATACACTTTGATTGGCACATCACGTGATGAATGGAGCACCCATGTGACATTATGTACAAGTTTTGACTCTCTTCGCTGATTGGTCAGACTGGGGGATATAAAAGGTACGGTTTGCTGTTCGGTCCTCATTTTATATCGCTTGTGCTATAAAGAAGAAATCTTAAATCCGACAACTTGACATCTGCTGTTTTTTTGAACCATGGCCAAGTCATCATCATCTGGTGTAAAGAAAGACACCGTCAAACGAGTCTACGCCAAGGACTTCGACGAGGTGGAGAACGAGAAGAACGCCAAAAGATTAAAAGTTGGATGTTAGCGTTATGCTCATGTTAAAATGATTACGTTCAGAAAGTACTACTTGAGCATTACAAGACCCGATTACATGTACTGGCTGGGAAGAAAATTCTGAATCTTACTCCCGAAGAATGGATGATGTTGGCCGGTCAGAGTATATGGTAACCAAATCTCTGAGAATGTTTAAAACTAATTTAGTCAAACTACTGACGCTTTTTCGTTTTAATTCCTCGTTTCAGGAGACGATGATACAGGATGTACCCTTCCCATCAGATCCGATGTCACAAAGGGTTCATTTCCCGCCACAAGGATTGTTATTAAACAAATCCTTACAAAGATTGTCACGGACGAGATATGGAGGCTCGTGAACCCCGCTCAAAAAAAATCTGGGAAGATCTGGGGGACTGAAGATGCAAATCAGTGTCGATTTTTTGGTGTAAGTCGAGCACTCGATTTTTATGACTATGCACCAGAGTGGTATTTGAAAGCAGTACCATGTGTAAAGCCGGACAAGGTGATAGACATTTTCGATGCAGTAACCATCAACCTCAACGTGACGGAATCAAGCAAAGATGGACAGAACATTGATAAACATGAGATTATCAAGGAAGTCTTGGACGGGTGGCGAGAGAAACCGGACGGTATTGCCCGTACGTTCTATGCCACATACTTCGATTGTTTAGCTGAACTCATCGACAGTACTATGCAAGAAATGGATGCTATTTCTTAAATATTGCTTTCGTTTGATGTTTAAATAAATAATTTTTATTTTATATCATGTTGGAACCGCCTACCGATATTGTCAACACTGCCCTCTTTTTCTTCATTTGAGTTATAGGACCTTGGCCCTAAGCATCATCCTCAAAATGTTGGATCGGCCTACCGATATTGTCAACACTGCCCTCTTTATTCTCATTCGAGTTATAGGGCCTGCTGCCTGAACAACAGTGTTTACAGTCGTCATATACCAATTTCACTTAGTCTTGGAGTCACTGTACTGATTTTTTGTTACCCCTTTAAAACACAACGAGGTATTCCAAAAAAACCAAACCACAATTCTCTTCAAAGATACCAATAAATCTCTTCACACTAGATACTTTATTTTTATGCTTAAGGACACACTAAAAAAGTTTTTCAGGAAAGTCAAGCTAAAAAGGACTCGTTTTACTGCAACTTTTTGTCATACCATACCTCACCGTGTGTGTGTGTATACGTTTAGTAGATGGGGCCACGTCACGGGTCATGTGCACCATGTTTACAGTGCATACATTAAGTAACAGTGCTGCACAGGGTCACAAGTGATCAAAATTACAGCTGCACTGAAAGTGAAGCCTCTTCGAGTTATTCAAATTAAACGGTTGGTGATATCTTCCTTCCTCCATGGTGATATTTATGGAGGACAGTGATTTAGTTGTACTATAGCATACTCACTTTCAAGTTTTTCAAAGCACAACATTTACACAAAGTTATTGAACATTGTGAACTGTAAACACAGTCAAAGTTCCCCGTGATCTACTGCATGATAAAGTGCTGTTTCGCTGTAGCGCAAGCATCTACATCACAATTGTGTACACTTGTGCTAGGTGGCAAGGCTGGCTGTTTGATTCAGGATGCGGCTTTGTTTGGTATGTACAAAGAGAATAATATTTTCCATTATTTACTTTTGACAATTGATTCTGTATAAATACATTATTGTGAGTTCGTAATATTTTGACTCTTAAACATTTTGACTCTTAAACGTATTGATTTTATATCCATCAATATTTTAAGTATCGTTTTCTGTATAAATTCATCAATGTGAGTTTGCTAAATATTTTACTACAAATACTGAAGCTAAATTGATTTTTTTTTAAATACTGTACATGTATATACGTGGATAAGCCTTTCATTTGAATGATAATTTCATTCGTCATCCTTGCAACGTTCTGATTTAATTTTCATAATTTTCTAAAGTTGAATCATTTTAAAGTTATTTAGGTTGAGTTATTAATTAATTAATACAAGTTTGTTTAATCGTTTATTATATCAGTAAAACGTTTTTTATATAGTTTTTTTAGTTGAGTTATTGGTAGAATGAGTTTTTAAATAAATACATAATGTCAGAAGGTGGAAGAAAGAAAGAACAAAACAACTTGTCAATATGTCTTCTTATGTGCTTGTCTATTTATTATTTTATTTAAATGATTTCAAGATTACATTGACCAAATTTTACTTAAAACACTTCAGTGTGGGATCGCGCAGTCAGCGACTGTGCCGTTGTAAACAAATTATGTTTACTCATTAACGGTGGAGTCAAAAATCACGAAATTGTTTAACAGATCTTAGCCGCGGTTACTTGAGGCTATCAGTCATCCTGTCACTGCTGCAGACATCAGGCAGACACAAGACGAACAGCTGCAGCTTGTGGTTTCACGGTAGGCCTAGTAAATAAGATACCTTGTTTCTCAGAAGACTGGTAAGCACTGGAAAGCAGTGCAACCAAAATGAAAAAAGTGATTCAGTGAACGTTTCTAAATCTGATGATACCAGGCAGAAGCGTTTGTGAGCAGCCAAAATTAGATTTACACGCAATTGTACACGGTACAGCATCGGACTGTGCCACCAGGTGATGGATTCTGTGTAATGGCATTACAAGCTCTAGCAAGTACCGTTGCAAAGACAGCACTATATCAGGTTAAAAAGACAGCATATCATTATATTTATCCTGATATGCTGTCTTTTGATCCTGAGTTCACTTGTCAAAGAACAGTATAGAAACAAAATCAGAAAGACTAACACCGCTTCAATACTTTTTCCTTCCAATGTTGACGCGACAGTGATCATCTTGCAGACCACCAGGTTAGCGAGAACAACGCCAATTTCGCAGTGTTTTACAGAGGCAGTTGGGATACTATGGTGTTCCATATCTGCCGTCGCCCGTCGTCCGTCGCCCGTCGTCCGTCGCCCGTCGTCCGTCGCCCGTCGTCCGTCGCCGTCGCCCGTCGCCCGTCGCGCGTCGTCCGTCGCCCGTCGCCCGTCGTCCGTCGTCCGTCGCCCGTCGCCCGTCGCCCGTCGCCCGTCGCCCTTACAACAACTATATCACCGGAATACTCAGCTACTCAGAGACCACTTATCAGAGACCATCTAATCCTATTTTCCAAAGTAGTGTTGCTATAAATTGTCGATATTCAATAACCAATAAGTCAAGTTAAGCCAAGTCAAAAGTAACCAGTGTACACAAATTTATCAACATTCAAGCCGGCATTCTAGTTTATTATAGTTCACCTAACTAAGAATCAATGTTAATTGTAAATATTAAGTATTTGTAAATAACGAAAAATGGCATATATGGAACTGGCAAATGGCAGAAATGGGATACAATATAGAGCAAGAGGCGACGGACGACGGGCGACGGGCGACGGACGACGGGCGACGGACGACGGGCGACGGACGACGGGCGACGGCAGATATGGAACACCATACTGAAGGGACATTGATCATAAATATTTACGTTAATATTTACGTAAATATTCACGATTTTTACCCAAAATCGCAAACCCAGTCATCCGTGAATATTGCTGGCACAGTATTGGGCCCGAAATAGCAAGCCGCGTATTCGCAGAATGGCCAGCCGCTTATTCAGAATATTAGAACACAAGCAATACAGGGAGGTGACAAATGGCTAATTTGGCTCGTATCTGTCGGCTTCTTTGTATTATTTAGCGGGTTTATTTTTCTGTGTTTAATGTTTTCCAAGTACTTTTAGCTATCACATGAAAATCTGTAAGTTATGGCTAATATTTTAATATTCCTTCGGATAAAATAACGGATTCGCCAACAGAAATGAGCCAAATGAGCTATTTTGTCACCTCCCTGTACTGCATGTGTTCTAATATTCTGAATTTCGGGCCCAATACTGTGCTAGCAAATCGTGAATATCTACGTAAATATTAACGTTAATATGTTTTATGTCCCTTCAGGCTATATCTTCTTTTATACAACACGGTTTTATTTACAAATACTTAATATTTACAATTAACATTGATTCTTAGTTAGGTGAACTATAATAAACTAGAATGCCGGCTTGAATGTTGATAAATTTGTGTACACTGGTTACTTTTGACTTGGCTTAACTTGACTTACTGGTTATTGAATATCGACAATTTATAGCAACACTACTTTGGAAA
The DNA here is from genome assembly GCA_032158295.1 of Pycnopodia helianthoides. Taxonomy (NCBI): domain Eukaryota; kingdom Metazoa; phylum Echinodermata; class Asteroidea; order Forcipulatida; family Asteriidae; genus Pycnopodia; species Pycnopodia helianthoides. Next base: position 13,077,731 of record CM063261.1, read on the forward strand.
ATAGGATTAGATGGTCTCTGATAAGTGGTCTCTGAGTAGCTGAGTATTCCGGTGATATAGTTGTTGTAAGGGCGACGGGCGACGGGCGACGGGCGACGGGCGACGGGCGACGGACGACGGACGACGGGCGACGGACGACGCGCGACGGGCGACGGACGACGGACGACGCGCGACGGGCGACGGACGACGGACGACGGGCGACGGACGACGCGCGACGGGCGACGGACGACGCGCGACGGGCGACGGGCGACGGGCGACGGCAGATATGGAATTCCATACACATCGTAGTAATGTAGTTGACACTGTAGTAATGTTTATGTTTAACACTGACTGCACCCATTGTCGACAGCACTAGTTGACCTCCCGACGTGGAAACTGAACGTGTCTATACGTTTCAATTTGAGAAAGTTGTTGATGCTTCTGATTGTTCGGGACATACAACATAGTCCAAAGACACTGGACACCTTTGGTAATTGTCAAAGACCAGTCTTCTCACTTGGTGTATCTCAACATATGCACAAAATAACAAACCTGTGAAAATTTGAACTCAATTGGTCGTCGAAGTTGCGAGATAATAATGGAAGAAAAAACACCCTTGTCACACGAAGTTGTGTGCTTTCGCCCGTCACCGTTTTCACGAAGAGGCAATTCTGACAAAAAAGTGTACATTTTGGCAAACCGATGTTTTTTTACATATTTTAAATGTTGCCATTGACATCAACATTTTCCCCAAGTTTCAAGTGATAAAACGTTATACTTTTTTAATTGCACATTAATTAGCACAAGGACAATTTGACCAAACTAGATAAGTTTTTCGTTTTCACGAACAGCCAATTTTAGAATTTCCATTTGTTACATTGAAGTACATAGCGCTGGCACGGTGCCAAAAACGACTACTCTCCGTTTTACGTTTTCACGAAGGAACAATTTGCATGACCTATATAAATTTTCGTTTTCACGAACAGACAATCGTCCTTTACGCATTGGTTTGTACACGACGCGCGCACGATGCGCTGCACACACACCTCGTTTTACAGTTTTCACGAACAGACAATTGTGTTAAACAGTTAATTACTCATTAATTAAACCAACTGTAATGAAAATAGCAAAAGATTTGCATGATTTTAGATCTCCACTTTCATGCTTGGAAAAATTTCAACGTTTCAATGACAAACAGTGTCCGAAACGGTGATTTCAAAAATAGTTTAACGTCAAACGGGGTTTTCTCCAAACATGAACGTTTTGTTGAATGGCCTAAATTGGCTCTTCGTGAAAACGGTGACGACTGATGCTTGATTTCGAGACCTCACGCGTGAGGTCTCAAAATCAATTCAATATTTTACTGAGATATTACTTCTTTCTCAAAAACTACGTTACTTCAGAGGGAGCCGTTTCTCACAATGTTTTATACTATCAACAGCTCTCCATGGCTCGTTACCAAGTAAGTTTTTATGCTAACAATTATGTTGAGTAATTACCAATAGTGTCCAGTGCCTTTTTTGACATGTAACGATGTAACATTTAATGAAATACTGCTAATGATGACAAGCTACATACATGTACATGACCACTGCCAGACGACGGAATTGCCATTGAACACTGATGAAAGGAGTGCGCCATGCGAATAAATATGTAAACAACCTTTGTCCATTATAAAGCATTTGCAGTTGCATTCTCCAGGAATGGCCCCATGTCAAACTGTGCTTCTATAGCGGTAGGTTCAATCCGAAGCAATCTGCAGTTTGTCAAGCAATGCTTTCATTGCGGCAGGGCTAAGTTTGTGTTCACAGACTCATGAAATATTAATTCCATTTAGCCTTGCAGTCACTGTGCTGAAATTCCTAACCCCTCGAAGCACAACAAGGTATTCCCAAATACAAAATACCACACTTCTTTACACGATAAATCTCTTCAAAGTTACTTCATTTTCATGCTAAAGGACACACTAAAAAAAGTTTTTCAGGAAACTCAAATCTGAAAATATTCGTTTTACTGCAACTGTGTGTCTGCCATTATGAGCTATGGCAAAGTTTTTCAAAGCACAGCATTTTTCGATAAGTATAAAAAATAAGTAGTATGGTATTAATTATATTTTGTTGAAGATAATAAGATACAGCCAAGGAACAGGGTACTGTGCAGAGTTCTATCTTTACTGGAACTGTTTTCAAATTAACAGCCAATTATCTCCAAAACATTTTTATAGAATGTGACATTTAAAGCCAACAATGGGACACCTTTCTGTTCCCATGAGAAATGTTAAATGGGATACTGTACAATTCCCATTGCTTCTAAATGGACACTTTTGTGTTACCATTAAAAATGTACTGGGTTGAATGGGAGACTGCACAATTCCCTCTGTTTCTAATTGGACAACTTTGTGTTCCCGTTTGAAATGTACTGGGTTGAATGGGAGACTGTACAATTCCCTCTGTTTCTAATGGGACAACTTTGTGTACCCGTTTGAAATGTACTGGGTTGAAGACTAGAGCAAGCTAGTCGAAACGTTGAGACCAAAAAGAACTCACTCCGCGGCAGTGCAGTTAATTACGAGAAGTCCCCCCGATCCACAAAGCTAAAGTAGTAGTCCCTACCTCCCGCCCAGGTAGTGGTTAATAAGCCGGACAGTTCTTTTCAGAACTGAGAAGTCTCCCGAATTCCGAAAATCTACTCCGCGGTCGTAGAACAAATAGCAAGACAAGTTCTCTAAAGAACAAAATCTACACAGCAAGGTAGATATTATACACATTGATTTATCACAGTTTTCCCCACGAGAGGGCGCTATCATTCACGAACCGCTCTCACAACACGAACCGCGTTGTGAGAGCGGTTCGTGAACCGCGTTGTGAGAGCGGTTCGTGAATGATAGCGCCCTCTCGTGGGGAAAACTGTGAAAAGGTCTTAACCTAGCCCGAACATCTGACGTCACACTTCCAGGCTCGTGTTTTAAGCCAGAGACCGGCTTTGAGCGTTTGGAGGAATCCTACAAACGCACCTTTGACCTCGCATCCCATTGCGGTCTTGCAGATAGGGGGACCAGTTGGACAGGGGACCAGTAACAGTGACCATCTCTTTGACTAATAGACCGGTGCCTGTCCTTATCATTGCGGATAAGGACAGCGTACCAGTCTATCACAACACGAACTTCCCTTGGAGCGGTTCGTGTTGTGAGAGCGGTTCGTGAATGATAGCGCCCTCTCCTGGGGAAACTGTAATAAATCAACAAGAGAAGGTCTTAACCAAGCGTAAAGCACGAGCCTCGAAGTGTGACGTCAGATGTATTAACCCCTTGCTCTATGTGTAACCAACTAGTGATGTGTGATGAAAAAGTCAAGTCAAACTCGAGGATAATTTTAGTCACAAAAGAGATCTAACATACCTTGAGAACATGGATTGACACTACACTTCGATGTGATGAACATGTGGTCTTGGAGAACGATCGTAAGAAGATATTCCACGAACAAGGAATTGAAGATGAAGTGAACTGTCAAAACTACCGCCATGATAACAATTGCCTTATTGAACTATAGAGGGCGCACCTCCAAAATCATTTAAGCGTTAATGGGACGGTCCAAATACAATCATTGTTCAGAAAGTCCTGCCATTGTACGTAGAGAAAGCATGGTCCTACTGACAATCCAAATAGTTTGAGAGAAAAATGTAAAGAGGATCGTTTTCTCAATGTTGCTCTAAAAACTTTCAACACTTTGTTTTTATCAATCTATCCTTTGAAATAGATTAGCCTGATACCCCTCCACCTCCTAAATGTCTCACTCCAAACTTTTAAGTCAGAATATGAAAACTCAGTCAAAACTTACCATGAAAGATTGATACCATTTGAACAATGCTACATAACAGAACAAAAAGAAACTAGTTGACACACATTCGTTCTTGCCTTATAATACTAATATTTTTATTTACTCTAATAATTGATAGTCATGATCCACAATATTATTTAATTTGACCAAGAAGTCCAATAGCAATAGTATAGAAAATATAGTTTTTAATATTTGATAATGCAGTATTAGACATGTTGAAGTCTGCTTGGTATTGTTCATGGTTTTATACTTTGATCACTTTACATAAATTCAAGGTGCTATCAAACTGTCTCTGACTTGCATGAAATTCCTTGTTTATCTCATTGTTTGAATCTTTAAGATTAAAACCCAAACTGTGGATTGAGCACGCTCATTAAACTTAGCAAATTATGCCAAAGGTCAGAATTAAAATCAGAAAAACCATGATCTGAAAGCACCTTTCAACACTTTCACAGAACAATATATTAGGATGACTTGAACGAGTCTAGCAATTCTTATACTTTTTACCTATAGTTTAATTTTGGAAACATGCAGATTGCGAGCTCATACCAAAGTATGTAAATCTACAAGTTGTTCTGTTTATTTTATTTTTTTTAAATAACATAACTCCAAAGACCTTCCTATGTGAAAAAAACCCACATGGAAATCAAGTAAATTTAACACATTTTTCTACTTTGACGCTAGAAATAATTTACTACCTTAACCCTCTTGCTGTCTGACCATGCAAAACCATTCACTGTGGTTTTGAATGATAGATAAACTATGCCAGCCTGCAATATGATACCATGTGGGAATGCATGTACACAGTACACGGTTAGTTCTGTGCACAGTTGTGCCACCGTGCACAACCTTGGCAGTCGAATGGTTTCAAATGGTTGGTCAACTCACTGGAAAATGTTGCCAAGAGTCACTGACAGTAGGAGGGTTAAAGATGGTGCCAAGGTCAAATTCAGTTAAGTTTTCTGATGTACTATTTTTGCAATAGATAAGAGTCCTTATAACAAAATTTTAGAGGGAAAACATTGAAACATGACGCCATTGGATATCAACAAGAACTGGGTCTGTACATTCCAAAAAAGATATTTTTGAGTCGATCAAAAGTTCAAATTCAATACCGTTTTGATTGAGTATCGCGGAAATTCTGGAATGAACTAAACATTTTCCCGTACAAAAAATATCAAAATCCAGATTTGAAAATGAGACATCATCAGATGTTTTTTATGTTGACAGATTTGCACTAGAAGGGCTTTAGATACAAAGGCATTTTAAACCATTTTAATGCAAGGCTAGAAACTTGCATTTTTTCCCACCACTTTCATAAAGGAATCTTTTTCTCATTTAAAAATGAGTGCATTCAAACTGAATTCGACCTTGGAGTCCATGTTTAACGGTGGGATGAGATATTTCACTCTTGAAAAAGCAAAAGTGTGAATATTTTTGCAACTAAACCATCTTGAAAAGCAGCAAGGAGCATGTTTCTAAAACTTGTGATGTATAATTTATTATAATTTCCATTTTTAATACACAGTGCCCCCATTCTAAAGATGATAGGGTGTCTTCCAACCAAAAGGAAAATAAGCTCAGTGATCGTTAAAAATGACGAGGATGAAAACTTAAAGATGACTGTGCCCCCAAAAACACAAATTGTTATTGTGTTCATTTTGACAAAACATTTCTATTCTGTCATCTTCTCACACCTGCACAGTCGAGATGACTTCACTAAAATATTAAGGGAGGAAGTTACAAAGTTGCATGGCCCGATTTTTGCTGAATTTTGTAAAAACTGAACGAATTGGGACAGATGATGCTGTTTCAAAACCCATATACCACAGACCATGCGCAAAACAAAAAAATTGCAACATTGTTTGTACATGGGATAATATCAGGATCCCCACAATAATTCATTCTTGGTTTTTTGATTAACTACCACTTATTGTTTGGCAGAATGTTGTTGGGCAATACCTTAAATGACAGCTTGTAACTTTCTCGAACCTATTAAAATACCTATTTAAAATTTAAAATTTAAATCTAAGTTTGTGAGTGTAATCAGCCAAAAATCGGACCTAGCATCTTTAAGTGCTGGCAGTGTTAAAAGTGATATCAATGTTTTGGGGCTTAATACCCTTAACAAAAGAAAAAAACAGATGGTAATTAAAATTTTAAAGATAAGAATGAACCATGATATGTAAGTCTAAAAATGGTGTTTAAAAGTATTAAAAACACCTAAAAGGCTGATGTTTTGTGGCAAATTGTGTGGAGACAAACTTCACAAGGATCCAAGTTTACAGTGCTTATCAAACATCGGATTAAGGACAAAAATGTTACTTAAAAGTTTGTGGTTTTGTTTCCAGCTGTCGATGCTTGTAAACAAGATTTTTGTGATTCATATTTCTCTGTTTGATGACCTCGAAAAAATGTAAATTTGACCACATAATTATTTTTAAAAATTCATCAAGTTTTGTTCAATATTTCATTGGGGCATTGTTATGACTTAAACGGTGGAAATTTCTTGGAATGACATTAACTGGAATTATGACTTTTGAGGAAGTTGTTCCACGGAAGAAATGTGCGATAAATAAACTATTAGTATATATTTTTAAATGGAAGAAAGACTATTCTCTTTAAGAATGGGGTGGTCAGACTAATCAAAGGTCACCTTATGAGGGCGGTCTTGTCATCTATTAAGAAGAGCTGTTTATAGATGCATCATGCCAAGTCTGAATCAAGTGGCTTTGGCTGCTGCTATGGATAATGGCCACAACGACAACATTGAAGAATAGGACTTTTTCACATTTCAGCCATAGCCACTGATGAAGCCAGTAATTCAGACACGGCAAAACTTTCCAACTTGAGAATTCCTAGTTTCCAAAACGTTCATGGGTTTAGAAAAATTAAATCATTGTGTCGGTGCAAAAGCGTCAACAAAATCTCCTGCAGCGCAAGAAACTTAAAATAACACTTACGTAACATGCAAGTTTGAAATTGTCAAAACGTTGTATCTCGCTTAAAAATAGCACCAAAGGTACACACGGAACAAGTACGCACCAAGAAACAAGGTTTTTGCACAGAACATTTTTTGTGTGAGATACAACGTTTTTACGAAATCGAGATAAGACGTTTTTGCACTGACGCAACGAAATAAGTCCACTTTCACATCAATTGAAGTCTTAAAAGATGACAGGTCTCAAAGAGTCAACTGAATTCAAAGAAAATTCTAAAAAAATTCACGGTTTTAAAAAATACTCTCTCTCATTTTAGTGAAGCTGTCTCTGAATACAACTCTCTCAATAGAGGGCGGTATAACCATTTTACTTCAGTGGCAGTGACTTGTAGTAATTGCAGAGGATCTCCCAGGCTAAAGGTGCCATGAAACCGTCTGGAGGCAAATCACCTGATCGAGCCAACTTGCGCATACGAGTCCCTGAGATGAAGTCAAAGTCTTCCTTCTTCTCCGGATCAAAGAAGTCCATGGCCTTCTTCTTGATGTTGTAGGCAGCGACACGGAACGGGATGATCTCCAACTGGGTCAGACCGGGGGCCATAGTGAGCACCTGAGGATGAGGCAACAAAAAAATTAGGATTGAGGGGAGGTTTCCAACTGAAGCCATCCACTCTCTACTGTGGACTCTTCATTCACACTCACTTTTTTTTTAAATTCTCAGACAACATATACAAATGAAAAAGAAAAGAAACATAAATTGTTTCGACGGACTCCTTGCTTATGATGTCACAAGCTAAAACAGCGCCCTCACCGAGGTCAAAGGAAGACTGAAAATTGTGCGCGGCGCAAACACACATTCCAGCTTCAATTGTTTGACCCCAGTAAAGGCGGCTGAATGCAAGGGGGGTCTATTTTCAGTCCTTGATTCCTACGTACCTTTCTACCGTGGGAATGATCATACAGGTCACGTTTACCGTCTGGGTGCGGCATACCAGCGGGGTCGCGACCCACTATGTAGAAGTTTGCCCCCGTAGCCATGCGAGCCTTGGCGTGCCACTGTACCTGGAAATTTCAAACACAAACATCAGAGTCGGTCAGAAGTAGAATGTTTTTAGTAAACAACATTAGCCAGGCCTGATACTTTATTCTCATAAAGGGCACGACGGTTTTTCCTCCAGTAAAGGGCACCTCTATGAGGGACATTTGTATTGAAACTTGTTTAAAGGGCACCAAGGCAATGACAAAGGTCATGGAGGCAATTGCCTGATATGGGGTAGAGGGTGGTCCCCCCCCCCCCCGATGATCCATACTTTAACACACTATTTTCCTCTTGTACAGAAGTACCCCCCCCCCCCTAAAATCTTCTAAAGAATTCCAAGCACAAAATGAAGACACAATAGGAGGGGGGTACCACCATGCCCCAAATCGAGCAACAGAGGGGGTACCACCGTGCCCAATATCCAGCACCAAATTAATTGCTTCCATTAATAAGTATCTGGCCTGATTAGCTCAAGTGGTGCAACCTCACTCCCAAACCTCATAAAAACTTATAATTTGTCCTTAAATAAAACATTGCCCAACACAACGAGCGTTAAATTGTCTTTCAGGGGCAAACAGAAAACGAGTCAGAGAACAATACCAAAAGACTATTGCTCACCTCTGTTGGTCCTGCATACATCATTGGAGAGGGGAATATTGCTAGTACGGTGCTCTCTGGGTCTAGAACACCCTCACTTAAGATAGAGTGATGTTGCTTCATACGTACAGGTAGAGGCACGTCATCTTGTTTGGTCCAACCACCTGTAGAGTGAAAGAAATAACCGTCAGAACTTCTGATCGAAGAATACACCCCTTGCATACGACATCACAAGACCCAAACAGCGCCCTCACTAAGGTCAATGAAGACTTATCATTGGCTAAGAGTTTCCATGTTTCCATTGTTTGACCTTGGGGACGGTGGCCAATGCAAGGGGTCTATAGATGAAATTTGACACTAACTGAAATACCCGTCCTCGATCAAGAAGCTAGTTTGACTTTTAAAAACCCTGAAACTGATGTCATAATATATACAACTTTGTTGGTGCAAATAAGAGACAATTTTCAAGGACAGAAAGCTTTGTACAGTGTATTCTAGTTTTCTATGGCATTCAAATTTCAGAAATTTCATATTTAATATTTCCTCTTTGCCACAAGTTATGGAAAACCTGGAGGTTTTGTGAATTTATTCTCGTCCTTGTTAAGAAGATAAACACTTATAAAAAACCATTCTGTCATTAAAAAAAAACACCTTGAGCCAGAAGATGATGAAATCTTCAGAAGATACACACATTTTTTCATTCTTGTTTTGTTTCAAAAGTAAATATTCATTAAAACTTTTGTTTTTATACCAATGACCACTTTACAAGTTTTTATGCAGCACTTTTTTTTTAAAGTTCATTAAGTAGAAAGAAAACCCTTTTCTGTAGAGTTGAGAGTTTACCGGATTGTCTTACCTAGAGGGTGAAGAAGAAGAGTAGGTTTCTTGTACCCACGCTCCTTCAGTCGTCTCTTAGTGTCATTCATCAAGAGGGCGTGGCCATTGTGCACAGGGTTACGTAGCTGGAAGGCAAAGACGGCATCGGCGCCGAGCTTACGGAATTTATCGCGCAGCTGGTTGGGGGTCAGACGGTACTCATCAAGTCCGTCGTTCCAGCGTATACGATCCAGAACTTCTAGATCACCTCCAACGAGCCAATCACCACTCTCCATTACCATCTGAGATTGAGACCGAATAGGCAAGGGTTAAATGAGTATTTCAAACTCATCTTCAAGGCAAATTGGCTCCTTAAAGGGTGTGTACAACATTGGTAAGATTGAAAATATAAATGTTCACAGATTTGCACATAACTTACATGGTATGAAGATGGTCATAATGGAAAATTTCCCTTGAAAATGTTTTGCTTGAAATGCTATAGTTTTTAGGGATTGAGTTAAACAATTTGTCTTTATAGCGCAACTCCAAAACCCGATCTTTGAAAACAGTGAAAACATATAATGGTTTTTTTAAAACAATTTTCTCATGACTCAGAAGACCGATTGAGCTTAACATTTCACAGGTTTGTTATTTCATGTATATGTTGGGTCATACATGTATAAAGTGCAGACACTAATCTTTGAAAATTACCAATGTTGTACATGTGCTTTAAGAAGCCCAGAGATGAGATTATCCAATGCCCCTCCCCCCATCAAAGGATTCAATGGACTGGAACCAACCTTAGATTTCAACATACGCAGCTTCTTTAATCTAACCAATCTGTTGTCTTTCCATATTTGAATACATAGTCACTTTGGTCATCTTTTCTAGAATGTCAATAATTTGCGCTAAATATTTAGAAAAAAGGGTATTTTTTTTTCTTTGTCCTGCACAATAGTTTTGAGGTTTGATAAGGGAGGAATGCAAAGTAAACAAACAGTTACTCGAGGTTGAATCTTGCGTAACCTTTAACCTTGGAAAACCGATGAATTACATGAGGTTCAATCAACCCTAATATGGCTTGTTTAACCGTTTAGAGACCATTAATTTCTGTATAATCATCACAATACCCTCATCACAGCCCAGACACTGCTAAAATTGTTCATTATTTTAAATTATTTTTTCAGAAAAAATGTTAACAAAAATAACATAAAACAGATTTTTTTTTTTAAATTGGAATACTATGTCAACAGGGGAAACATTAGAAAATTTCATTTCCAGACACAACCCTTTCTTTGATGCTTTTGGGTGAATGGAGGTACGATCAAATCGTGGGGCCATTTGCGGCAGCTATGGGCATTTTGGTACAAGTCGTTTGTGGTCTGTTAAGGGTTAACTTTTGCATTCCTCCCTACATAGAAATTAGACGCCATCTGAGAGACTAGTAAAATAATAATAATAATAATACGCAGTTCTTATATAGCGCTTTATCACGTCCGATGGACGTCTCAAAGCGCTCTGTATTTTTCCTGCAAGGTATAATGTGGAGAAGTAAAGAAGCAGTGTTTGCAGAAGATGACAACAAGAGCCTTCCAAGGCCTTATACTTCATGGGGGGCAATAACTGCCCCCCTGCCCCTGGACATTGCCTTCAAGGCCCCTTTCAAACAGTCCATGATTTCCTGATTGATGAGCCCTCATTGATTATATCGAGGAGGAACTGCCTCGCCCTTTCAAGAAGGGATTATCAGCCCAGCAACCTTGTTCCCAGAGGTCATGACTCACCTTGATGTATGGATGGCCAGGGTTACTGGTTCCCCATTGACGACAGCATCTCTCCTCCTTGTGATGCGCATAAAACTCCGGAGACCGCAGGATGGCAACGCGACGACCCTCGTAAGACAGCGAGAAGGCATTCTTGTCAGCTAGTTTGTCTTTCTCTTCCGTAGAGATAGCCAGAACGATCGGCACGGACTGGTTGATCGCACCACCTACGTGAACAAAATAAGAAATTTATCAGACATTGAAATGGATGGGTTTAAAACTAAGATATGCTCTGATCAGCTTTATTCCCTGAAGACAATCAGAGCATACAGATCGAAATGTCAAGTTGTGGATTCTAAGAACCACCACTACTCACAAGAGAGGATGATGTACATGGTGTCACCACAAACCTCACTTGATTGTACTCCCATCATGCAAAGTTTCAAATCCAACTTATTCCTAAAAATCTTCAAATAAAGGACCTTCTTACCATCCAGGACGCAGTTGAAATGCTGACACTGTAGAAACTCTCTCTCACGCATGAACCCAGTCATAGGAGAGGCCCAGCCCTCAGCTAGAACTTGAACCCACTGCATGTCAACCTAGAACAAATCAACATAGACATGGAATCATTAAGGATCTTCAACCCTTTACTGACCAAAGCGGCCGCAAGTGGCTTGTACAAAAAGGCCAAGAGCGGCCGAAAACGGACGCAAAATTTGACCTACTTTCGCTCTAACAAGAGGGTCAAATAAAAGGTATCGGACAGAATGACATTTTTCCAATGTTTCCCATTATAAAAAGAGAATGTGCAACTCTTAAACAAAACCATGTATTTCTGTTTCTTAACAATCTTCCTGACAATTTTCCTGAAAACAATAGGGCAAAAAATCAACAAAATTTGCAATTTCTGGGCGTATGGTGATGATTTCACAAAAGTAAATGGTCTCTAAAGGGTTAAAAGATGACCAGTTTGGAGATAAGACCCTGGCCTAGGACCCTCTTCGCACATAAACCAGCGCCAACATTTACCAGAAGTCCACAGGCGCCCACGGGAAATGTGTTAAAGGAACATTACAGAATTGGTTTTTGCTAACAAAACAGTTGCTGACAGTGTAAGCACTTTATGTAATCCACCATATACATAAACTGACAAACCTGTAGAAGTTTGAGATCGATCGGCCATCTTAATTACGAGAAAATAGTGAAAAACCGATTACACATTTGCATGAAATCATATAGATTCAACAAATGAATAAAACACTCACTGAGCGATAAACTCCAATCAGAAAATTAGTTTAATTCATTTCTCATCAAATATGGCATTTCAGACAGAAATATTTCAACGGATGTTTTCTACTATCATCATCATTAGACCGTGTAAGTTTTATGTAACACGTTTTATGTAACAAACATTCTCAACCCCAAGCTGCTTTTAATTAGCCCTAAAGGGGTTAATCCAACACACTACTGCCACAGCCCTCTCTGGCTCCCATTTATACACCTGGGTTAAGAGAAGCAATTATGGCTAAGTGCCTTGCTCGAAGACGCAAATGTCATGACCGGGAATTGAAACCCACACTCCGATGATTCAGCCATCAGAACTTTTGATGCACTACAAGCTTTGGAGTCAGAGGTAGCAAACACAGTAGTTGCACCCACATGTGACCTTCTGACCTTGAGAGCTACACTTAACTGTGTATCGACCCGGAAAGAGGCCGGATGCAAATGGGCGTTTGGGTTTTTTTGCTGGTAAATGGAAGTCATGATTTTATAGGCAAAAAAAAAAAAAAAAATGCTTGTATGTTTTTTTCCAGACTTTTTCTCCGGTACGAACAGCCCTTCTTTGAGGTTGTTTTTAACTACCGGCAAACTGGTACAATAAACATGCTGGTATATGTTCATGCTTGATACTAGGAAACCACCTTTTTTTCCTTTCTTAAAGGAACATTACAGAATTGGTAAGAAAAAAACGTGTAAAATATACTTTTTGATCACAGATTTACATAAAACTTACACAGTCTAATGATGATGATAGTAGAAAACATCCCTTGAAATATTTCTGTCTGAAATTTCATATTTGATGAGAAATGAATAAACTAATTTTCCGATTGGAGTTTATCGCTCAGTGAGCGTTTTATTCACTTGTTGAATCTATATGATTTCATGCAAATGTGTAATCGGTTTTTCACTATTTTCTTGTGACCCAGATGGCCGATTGATCTCAAACTTCTACAGGTTTGTCAGTTTATGTATATGGTGGATTACATAAAGTGTTTACACTGCCAGCAACTGTTTTGTTAGCAAAAACCAATTCTGTAATGTTCCTTTAAAGCTAATCAGTTTTTGTGTGTAATACTTGACCCAACATCATCAAACAAACATGCTGTGGGGTTTTGATTAGTTGTGGGGTGATTATAGAAAACGAAGATAGAATATTGAAAAACAGAGAAGATTCCACAACAACCTCGCAATTATCAAGTTTTGATCTAAATAATATTTCTACCGGTGACTAGTACAAAAATTAGCGTTGCCAATCAAGACTATCCTCAGGCCTGCACACACTCGGTGCTTATGAATAAACATGTGAGAGTCTAAGCTTTCTATGAATATGGATATTCAAACAGCCAATCACAGCGTGCTGACTGTTGGACTTTGGACCCTCTTTGTATGTCATGTTTATCTATGCTTGAGTGATGTTTATTATGAACTACCATTAATCATAGTTGTGTGTACCCTGCCTCCATGGTATTCGTAGTGAACCTTCGAGGGCACATCAAAAATCTAGCAAATAAAAAGACTTGTCAAATCATCGTACAGACTTGGAAATAATCTTGCTTTTAGATGTTACCACCGTACCGTATCCCTTATTTATTGTGACACACAAAGAATATTTGTATGCTTCGCCCAGCGGACTACAAAGGGAAGGGTTTTGACTAACCCACCGCTGTTTCAAACCCTGTCTTCTGTGCATGTGGTATCAAAGTTGGGCACCTTCTGATGCGGCTTATATTCCAGGCGGCCTATTGTCCGAAAAACTACGGTAGGTCTTTGCACGGATTAAGGTATGTCCCAACAGATCCCACAAGTGATCTTAATCATTTCCCACCTTGCTGAGTTCCACATTGTCCAAGGTGGCGGCTTCCATCTTGGCAGCTTCTTGAGCTTCCTCTGGGATGAACAGCTCCTTGACAGTGTCTACGGCTGACTCTGGGATGATACCCTGTATCAAAAAAGAAATTAACAACAAAATACTTTGTTAAAATTCAAACTGGAGGTAAGAGAGGTCATCATAATTTGCAATCTGACAACAGACAGGATCTCAGCCCAAATATATTATCATGTTAATACTTTTCGAGAAAACTCAACATTTCATCAGGTCTTTTTTCACTGTCTTCAGTAGTATTGGATCTTACCACCCAGACCCTCAATACCAATACACCTCTTGTTTATGGTCTCACAACCTCAAACAGCGCCCTCACTGAAGTCAAAGGAAAATCATTGACCGAGAGCTGAGCATGGCCAAAACACACCTGTGCACTTTTCCACTGTGGGTTGGGGGGCCTATTTACATAGAAGGGTGTCTATTGAGCCCTTCACACTGTCGTCACACATGGCTACAGTCTGCCCTTAGTCTGCCATCTTGGGAGTCAAATTGCATGCTGAGTTAATGTGTCTAGCCATGCACGATGCCTAAATGCCCCGCGCTCCGTAAAAACAAGGAATTTAGACTCACAAAATAGTGAAAACAAGATTAACGGAAGGGTGATGATGTAAGCTAAACTAGCATGAGTGACCAATTTTCCATTTTGCAGTCTCAACCTCAAGTCACTTGTACACTATGTAGATTGACTAAATATAAGGAGTGGAAATTGTACAGGTTTAATGAGAAAAGACTGCGCACTGTTTGTGCTATTAAGTCTGGTGCCTAGACTCGCTCACCTCTTCACGCAGAAACTTGATGAGCTTCTCTACGCACTGGTCTACGCTGTCCCTACCGGCGTGGAGATTGATGTCTGGCTTCTGGGGTATTTGGTATTCCTGATCGATACCGGTGAAACCTGGCCAGGGGGGTCAAGAGGTCAAAAACGTAATCAACGGTTGTTAAAGACACTGGACACCTTTGGTAATTGTCAAAAACCAGTCTTCTCACTTGGTGTATTTCAACACATGCACAAAATAACAAACCTGTGAAAATTTGAACTCAATTGGTCGTCGAAGTTGCAAGATAAAAATGGAAGAAAAAACACCCTTGTCACACGAAGTTGTGTGCTTTCAGATGCGTGATTGCTTGATTTCGGAGGTCTCGAAATCAATTCAAATATTTTACTTTTTCTCAAAAACTACATTACTTCAGAGGGAGCCGTTTCTCACAATGTTTTATACTATCAACAGCTCTCCATTGCTCGTGACCAAGTAAGCTTTTATGCTAACAATTATTTTGAGTAATTACCAATAGTGTACAGTGCCTTTAAAAGGCCAGAATTGAAATGAGAAAAACACTACCTACACAGTTTAACATTTGAACAGTTTTAATTTGAACAAGCACTAAGAGATGATTTATCTCATTTGGTATATGGATAAGAATTCTTCAATACTCAACAGAATTGAAAAAGATCTATCAAACATTTGAACAACAACAACACAAGACCGCCAGACTTGCCCAGTCATGCATTTTCTGTCCCGATGCTGTAACCACTGGCCTAGGCCTGCGGTCCAGCGAGAATATACAGCCCTGGGGTCTCTAGGTCACAGACACTATGGAGTTGTAAGGCCTCCCGTTCATGATCCAGTGCCGGCCTTCTCGTAGAGTGAATTTCAAGCCCTGGAGTCTCTAGCCAAAGACACTAGGGGGGGGGGTGTAAGACTCACCCTTAATGATGCCAGCCCTGGCCTTCTTGTAGAGTCCCTTGACGTCCCGAGCCTCGCACACCTCCAGAGAGGTGCTAACATACACCTCGTAGAATGGAAGACCATCTTTTTGATGCAGCGCTTTGGCGGCCTCGCGGTCCTGAACAAAGATGCAGAATTGCAAAACTTATTTTGGGGGTGAATAAAAAAATATTTTTTAAACTAGAGCGGGATTTGAACCTACGACCTCCGGGTTAACATACATTACCACTGCTTTACCGACTGAGCTAACTAGCCCTGTGATAGCAGTCTTCCTTTTTCATTAATATCTGTTTCGGGGGGAGGGGGTCATACAGCAGAAGTCATACAGCCTTTTACTGCCAGGGATCACAACCAGTTTTTGATATGAACTGGCAGCAAGTACAGACTTACCTTACTTTACTAATTATTTCCAAAACTTTTCACAAATTAGAGTATAGTTTTCTAAGAGTCTTTAAACGATACTATTACAAAGCAATCTGACTATATAGAAACAAAGACAGACTTGTTACAAATTTCTGTTTAATTGATGAATGAAAAGTACGGAAATGAATGAGAAGATTGAAAAACCCACCTTTGCGTTAGGGCTGATGAAGGAATTCAAGCACACCACTCCACCATCGGCAAACAGCTTGGCGACCTCCGATACACGTCGGATATTCTCCTCTCTGTCCTCGCTGGAGAAACCCAAGTTCTTGTTCAACCCCTGCCTCATGTTGTCCCCGTCCAGGGAGTAGGCCGGGATGCCGTGGTGGCACAGGTACTCCTCCAGGGCGAAGCTGATGGTCGTCTTACCGGCGCCGGAGAGACCTGCAAAAGGAGACGAACAATTATTGAACTCTAGTGTCTTTCCTCAAAATCTTTAAACACTGGATTAAGTGTGAAGGGGTCATCTTCTTTGACAATCTTAAGACAAAACGATACGCTAGTTTATTTTAGGTTCCAAGCCTCAAAATTGCCATCTTCATGTTTTCATAGTTTGTGCATGGGATTAAGGAGAAATCTTAATGTTGAACTGAAAAAAATGCTAAGGCCCAATGTTTTTTTAAACATGTTGAGCGTCCCCGCCTGCTTTCTATTTAGAGGTCGCCTTCTTTTTTTTCGTCTCTTTTTTTTTTACGAAAAAAATAAATATATTTTTATGATCTCGGACAAAAAAAATGTTTTTAAATAAATAAGATTGTATTTTTATACTTTAATACACCGAAAAAACACACAAAAAAGCTGGCAACCATCTTGAAATAGCCCGGCCGGTTGTCTTGAGAAATGGGCGGCCATTTAAAAAAAAAGGCCCTCCTCCTTCCTTTTTTCAAAAAGGCAGGATGATAAACATGCTTTTGTTATATTTTGCCTAAGTTTAACCTGTCTGTTTTTGTTTTTGTTTTTTTAGGTTTTTTTTGGGGGGGGGGGGTTTGAAATGTTCACTGATACTTAGTGATGGCTCTACACCTTCATGGAATGCAAATCTTCAAACAATACACATCTTTAAAATGACACTAATTGTGTCTGGGGGAGGGGGGCACTTTCTTATCTTTTATCATGCTAAAAGGATTGATTGACATACATACAGTGCACATTTGTACCTGAGGATATTTTGTTTTTCCAAACAGCCACGTTCATATATTGACCCTTTAAATAGATGTAAAAACATCCAAAATCTTTTCTGATTTTGTTTCTTCTTCTAAGCAAAAATAAGCAGGATACCAGTTACAGAAGGTACATTCAGCTGGTCACAGAAGGTACAATCAGCTGGTAACCTTGTTCAGGTTTAAGCATATGGAGGAATAAAACGTGTATCTATTCTGGATCATGGCATCCTACAAAACTAATTAAGACTGGAAATCCAAGCACTGGTCGCCAGAGGCAACTCCACGAGCCGGTTGACTAGATTCCGTATTCCTGAGACTTGTCCATAGAATTAGTCTGAACCTTGCAGCATGGAACCCCCTCAAGGGGGCATTGATTTTTTGGGCAAAAGGAGCCTCCTTTCACCCGATGGCATATAGGGTACATAAGTGTAGATGGAGAATGATCAATACTCCAAGTCTTAAATACCATGGGCCAAGGGGTTGAATTGTAACTGTGTTCAGATTATCAGCATAATACTCATTTGGAATCGTTTTTTTAAAGTCTGTTTTGCTGAAAAGATCAAAAGCTAAAACCTGTCGTAAGACAATGCACACGACAGGGAGCTGTGATAAGAAATCTCTGCCCAATTTGACGACGCTGCTTAGAGCACAAGTCTGCGCTTACGGCACTGGTAAAGTGCGATATTCTTTGGGTTTGTAAGCGCAAAATTTGACGGTAAGAAGCCCCATGATATTTGGTCCTGATGGTGTACATCGTTGTTGAGAAGTCTAGTGTAGCCGAATGGAGTTCTGATGTTAGAGCCATCATAGTGTGGGTTCAAGTCTTGGTCACTTTGAGCCATCAGAGTGTGGGTTCAAGTCCTGGTCACTTTGAGCCATCAGACTCAGAGTGTGGGTTCAAGTCTTGGTCACTTTGAGCCATCAGAGTGTGGGTTCAAGTCTTGGTCACTTTGAGCCATCAGAGTGTGGGTTCAAGTCCTGGTCACTTTGAGCCATCAGAGTGTGGGTTCAAGTCCTGGTCACTTTGAGCCATCAGACTCAGAGTGTGGGTTCAAGTCTTGGTCACTTTGAGCCATCAGAGTGTGGGTTCAAGTCTTGATCACTTTTAGCCATCAGAGTGTGGGTTCAAGTCCTGGTCACTTTGAGCCATCAGACTCAGAGTGTGGGTTCAAGTCTTGGTCACTTTTAGCCATCAGAGTGTGGGTTCAAGTCTTGGTCACTTTGAGCCATCAGAGTGTGGGTTCAAGTCTTGATCACTTTTAGCCATCAGAGTGTGGGTTCAAGTCCTGGTCACTTTGAGCCATCAGAGTGTGGGTTCAAGTCCTGGTCACTTTGAGCCATCAGACTCAGAGTGTGGGTTCAAGTCTTGGTCACTTTGAGCCATTAGAGTGTGGGTTCAAGTCTTGATCACTTTGAGCCATCAGAGTGTGGGTTCAAGTCTTGATCACTTTGAGCCATCAGAGTGTGGGTTCAAGTCCTGGTCACTTTGAGCCATCAGACTCAGAGTGTGGGTTCAAGTCTTGGTCACTTTGAGCCATCAGAGTGTGGGTTCAAGTCTTGGTCACTTTGAGCCATCAGAGTGTGGGTTCAAGTCCTGGTCACTTTGAGCCATCAGAGTGTGGGTTCAAGTCCTGGTCACTTTGAGCCATCAGACTCAGAGTGTGGGTTCAAGTCTTGGTCACTTTGAGCCATCAGAGTGTGGGTTCAAGTCTTGATCACTTTTAGCCATCAGAGTGTGGGTTCAAGTCCTGGTCACTTTGAGCCATCAGACTCAGAGTGTGGGTTCAAGTCTTGGTCACTTTTAGCCATCAGAGTGTGGGTTCAAGTCTTGGTCACTTTGAGCCATCAGAGTGTGGGTTCAAGTCTTGATCACTTTTAGCCATCAGAGTGTGGGTTCAAGTCCTGGTCACTTTGAGCCATCAGAGTGTGGGTTCAAGTCCTGGTCACTTTGAGCCATCAGACTCAGAGTGTGGGTTCAAGTCTTGGTCACTTTGAGCCATTAGAGTGTGGGTTCAAGTCTTGATCACTTTGAGCCATCAGAGTGTGGGTTCAAGTCTTGATCACTTTGAGCCATCAGAGTGTGGGTTCAAGTCTTGGTCACTTTGAGCCATCAGAGTATGGGTTCAAGTCTTGGTCACTTTGAGCCATCAGAGTATGGGTTCAAGTCTTGATCACTTTGAGCCATCAGAGTGTGGGTTCAAGTCTTGATCACTTTGAGCCATCAGAGTGTGGGTTCAAGTCTTGGTCACTTTGAGCCATCAGAGTATGGGTTCAAGTCTTGGTCACTTTGAGCCATCAGACTGTGGGTTCAAGTCTTGATCACTTTTAGCCATCGAAGTGTGGGTTCAAGTATTGGTCACTTTGAGCCATCAGAGTGTGGGTTCAAGTCCTGGTCACTTGTGTCTTTGAGAAGTACACTTAAATTTAACGGCTTACTTCTCATCACCCAGGGGTAGATATGTACAATAGTTAAGAGGTAGTCTTGGTTTCAAGACGCCCCAGTTGTATCTAGTCACAAATGGAGCATCTTGGAACCAAGACTAGGGTAGAGGCTTGCTCATGGGAATGATTACAAACCTATGCTTGGCTGTTGGTGCTGCATACCCCAAAGGAGTTAAAGGTGTTTCAAGAATGCTTAAGGCTGAATAAAAAGAGGGTAGTACAGAGCTTTGAATCGATGGTTAAAAAATGCCAAATAAATGCGTGATCATGATGGCAGCGTAGAGAGAGTTTAAGATGGTACCAGTAACTACATGTAATCCATTCATGCTTCAATGCTCTTATACAAAGGGATAATGATATGAATATTATTAAAGCTGTTAACATTTTGCATCTGTTTATTAGGGACTAAAGCTTTAGAAGGAACCGAAGGAAGCATAGGAATGGCCTTACCTAGTCAACTCCATAAAAAGCAAGCTACATGTAAGGACATTTTTAATTTAAGTCTGACAAACTTTATAAACCGTCATCAGAGAGAGAGCTTGAGAAAGTTGCAACCACTTGCGATTTGAAGCCTTTATTTGGTAGAAGAAAAAAATGCACGTGTGAATACAGGGTGCCAGACTAGACTGCGCATTGGGTTGTGCTACATTTGGACCGAAAAATGGCATCCAGCAGCCCGTGATCCGAGCAAACTGGTCCTTCTCTTAAGACACACCTCTGCCCAATACACTTCTCCTTTTCAGCTCTTCGCCAGGAAACCAGGATGTCCGATGATCGACTGAATGATTATAAATTCTCTAAAAGACAATAACCAACCCATAACGACCCCGAATAGTGAACCACAAGAACATACAAACCCTGCCAGCGAAACATGTTGTTTACATTATGTACACACCTTAGGTTGACTTTACCCCTTGTTGCCAGGTGATTTTAATGTCAAATCGTACATGTATGGACACCAATTGGTAAATTTGCTTTAAATTTGTTCTTGTCTTGAAAAGACCTGTCTGCAAAGAACAAAGTCTGTCCAAATGCGTCATCGTAATTGGCGTATTTCACGGGAAAGGCTCATACCATTTGATTCTTTGACCAGCAAAAATGTCGATTTGGTAGTTAAAACCAAGATTTTATGGCATCAAGAAGCCGTGATAATAAAAAGTAATTACAAAAATTGGTGGCCATTTTGATATATCCAAGATGGCTACCAGTCAGTTGACTGTTACCATTGGGTTCCTTTCCCCCGAAAACGTTGATACAGTAGTTGAAATCATCATCCTATGTCATAGCAGAAGCCATGATATTGAAAAATATTAAAATTTCTAGGCCATTTTGAAAAATCCAAGATGGCCACCATGCATACCTCTGGGAAAATGGAAACATTTCCAAAAATATATAAATATGCTAATACTCCCCCAAAAACTGAATAAAAATTTAAAATCTTTACATTGTGAACCTGGCTATTGAGAACATTCCACTTTTGTATCCAATCCTTTAGTATAGTATGTTCCATCTTCAAAAGACAAAGTACATGATTGGTAATTATCCAAACAAAACTTGGTTTTAGTTTAAATCTGAAAGCTCATTGATTACACAGTTCATGCCAGTACCAATCCTTAAGAGTTGTATTTTCATCTGAAATATTGTTAGAGTCAAGAAATATATTAAAATAAAATATGTAAACAAAATAAGAAACGCATTCCTAAAAAGTATTAAGCTTCTCTTTTGGCACTTATATATTCTATTTTGGCAAGAAGGAGATCGAGGAATGTTTTTCAAAACGTGGATCAGTCATTATGATCTTAACAGTCGTACCTAGACCTGGATTTCAGATTTGAGAGGGCAAGGCCATTTTTGTTCTTACGAAGGGCACTTGGAAAACCTTTTCCCAAAGGAAAACCTTCAAGTCTTTGGGAAACTTTTGAAGGGGCACTAAGGCCAAGACCAGGGCAACAGAGGCTATGACCTCCATGTAATTCCAGGCCTGGCTACCACAACTCCATACACAGTGGAGTTTCTGATGCTCTTGCCTCAACCCTCTCGCTAGATAGCAAGTTGTCACGCCACATTCTATTTTCAGAAACCCCCAAAAAACTCACGTGTTATCTCTGCGAAACTACAAAAATAAAACCAACCATTTCTGAATCTGAGTGTCCCTGCATCGGCATATCATTCAACTTTTGAACGAACCTTGCTCGAACAGTTATCGACACTCTAAAAATAAACAATCAAAGACTCTAAATATACTACTATTATGCTAACCATGAAAAATGAGAGAAATAAACAAATCAATGAAGGGCAAAGTTCACGGTTTGGAATCAGAAGTTATCCAACCTTCTTTTGTTGTCACTTACATTTTATCTAGATCATATTGAACCGACCTTTTATCTGATCGCTCTAGTTTCCAGTGCACTGTTTATAAATTTTGTAACCTACTTTAGACAGTAGTTTAAGTGCAGGCCTGGAATTACACGGAGGCCACGGCCTTCGTTGCCCTGGTCTTGGCCTTGGTGCCCCTTTAAAATCTTCCCAAAGACTGTAAGATTTTCCAATGGAAGTGTCACTTGCAAATAAAATTGGGCCTTGCCCTCTCGAAGATGAAATTTCAGGCCTCATGTCTCATGATGAATCTTACCGGGATCGGGAAGCCAACTTCCATCATCTTCACTTCAGATCTTCCGGCCTACAAGTTTTCACTGCAAGGCACTTCCCGAAGATTCCCTGGTTTCGTTACCAGAGAGATAAATGTCAACTTTACTCACCGGTGAACCAGACGGTGCAGCCGCGGAACCCCCCTCGCATCCCCATAACCTGCCCACGCTTGTCTCGAGAAACATGATGGATCTGCTCTGTCACGTTGGTGGCTATCTCCTTGTTATGTTGCTGGAAACAATCAAAATCAATAACAAAAATGATTTAATGATTTCAGCTGGTTGTGAAAGATGGAGCGAGTGAAATAAATACTTGATCATGTTTGTAAGCTCTTGAGGGAAGTTCAAGGCTCTGCCTACCACAAACACAAAATACTACTCCTAAAAAAATAATAACAAACTTCTTCGATAATTTGCATCGGGATAAAGAATAATATTTTATTTTACCAGGCTCAGACGTGTGATAAGCACTAAATTTGTCCTAAGTCCTGTGGAGAAAAAAAATCTACAGGCTGCTCAGGTGGGATTCGAAGCAATGAACCTTAGAGATGATGTCTTAACCGTTGCCGAGCGGTGAGAAGAGGCCAGTTTGAATTACCAAAAAACACATTTATAGATATTAACAACTTCTTGTGCACATTTTGGAATAAATATGTTCAAAACCGATATAACAATCGAAAACACAATCATTAACATTTATAAGCAAAATTAAGTAAAGCAATCAAAGATAATTAAAACAAAACCCCCAAAAGTATAAGCGTAAATTTGAAAACAGGTAATTTAAACAAATGCTTGTTTAGAAAAAAAGTTGTCAGCTTCATTTTAAAACCAGAGTTGAGATTATCAGGAGGTACAAGTCGTCTATTAGTCTTATTGAAACAAGAAGGGGTTTGCCCCGCTGTTTCTGGTATGGTCTGGCTGCAAGATGTACCCACCTAACCTTGTATTCCCTTCACGGTGTTATTAGGGTTCTCCCCCGGATTTTTCGAAACTGAGGGGCATTCCGGACCCGAATTTTGGAAGTGTGGACAAAGATTGCTGAATTGAAACAAGGCCCTCAATTTTTTTTTTGCTTGGTGATTATCTTGGTTTTACAAGCCCTACTGTGCAATCTGGAGCATTCTAAATGGTTTCACCTTGAGGATTTTTGTGAATTTGATCTGATTTTTTCAACAACAAAATGGATTTTTGTTGTTGGCATGCCAACGAAATGTGTGCATATCGACATGCAATTTGTGTGTATCAGACCTATAGTGTTAGCCAGAGGGGTGTCTGGGTGTCTTCTGGACACCCTGTTTTAAATTTGGACACCCTGTTTTATCTGTCATTTACATTTAAATGTACAATGTATTGTAAGTGACACCCAGGTTTTAAATTTCCAGCAAATTTTGACACCCTTTTTACCAAATCTTGGCTAAAACCTTGATCTGGCCCGATACACTAGCATGAGGAGAACCCTGGTTATATTATTCATCTCATAAAATCATTCTGAACAAACTCCACCAATTCAATATTTCAGTGCCAGGGCCCAATTTCATCGAGCTGCTTAAGCACAAAAAGTAGCTAAGCACAACAAAATTATGCTCACCAGAATAAGGTTGACTGGTATCCTGCTCATTTCTGCTTAGCAGACAACTGTTAAGCAATATTTTCTGCTTGAGCGGCTCTCTGAAATTGTGCCCTGGAGTGTAATTTATGACAGACATGGTGGATTATAAATGCAGACTATTATTATTAGTAGCAGTAGCAGTAATGAGTATAACTGTTATTAGTAGCGTGTATGAATATGTGGTATCTTGTGGTACCTGTGGTTGGTCGCTAATAATATTAATAATAATAGTAGTATATGTACATGTGTAGTCTATTCTAGAGTATTGGTTCAGCTCGTATGACTGCCCTGCTCCCTGGAGTTACCTTATTGGGCTGCTTTAAAAGTAAACCCCTTACTTTCTATGCCCTAAAGAATAGCTGGATTGAATCTATGATAAATACTTAGGAATGAGGTCATGAAGAGCCTTTCACATATCACAAAAGAAGTTAGAATTGGATACAATAATGTTCAGTGCATCTAGGCAATGATGTACAGTGCAGCTAGACAATGATGGAATCCAGTAGTAACAAGGTTTCATCGCTAAATCTCTCACAGGCCTGATACTTCACAGAGGCAATGGGGGGCAACCCCTGGGTAATTGCCTCCGCTGCCTTTGGTCATTGCCTTTGTGCCCCTTGAAATCTTCCAATAGAAATTTACAATTTCCTCCTAGAGGTTCCCTTAACAAAAAACAAAACATATTGGCACCCTTTCAAAAACAAAGCATCAGTCGCTCTTAATAAGATGTTATAGGCACTGGACACTATTGGTAATTACTCAAAATAATTGTTAGCATAAAAACTTACTTGGTAACGAGCAATGGAGAGCTGTTGATAGTATAAAACATTGTGAGAAACGGCTCCCTCTGAAGTATCATAGTTTTTGAGAAAGAAGTAATTTCTCAGTAAAATATTTGAATTGATTTTGAGACCTCACGCGTGAGGTCTCGAAATCAAGCATCTCAAAGCACACAACTTCGTGTGACAAGGGTGTTTTTTTCTTTCATAGTTATCTCGCAACTTCGACGACCAATTGAGCTCAAGTTTTTACAGGTTTGTTATTTTATCCATATGTTGAGATACACCAAGTGAGAAGAATGGTCTTTGACAATTACCAAAGGTATTTAGTGTCTTTAAACCAACATAATGTAACAGACTTAATGCTTCAATCTTGTAAGGACAAGGCAGTTTTGTTTTCTCTGGTAAGGGCCACTAAATGAGGCAAATATGAATTTCTACCGGAATGTTTGAAGGGGCATGGAGGCAAGTGCCGCTATTAGACGCCGCCAAACATACCGGCAGAACCCACCCTAACTCATAAGCCAACAACCAAAGAACACACAATGAAGTTGTGTTTGCAAAGAAAAGCCCCACCCTATTTGAACTAGGTGTTACGAGTCAGAACTCATTGTGATATCATAGTCATCTGCTACAGGTTTGCGTGCCACGTACACCCAGATTTTTGTGCATCCTACGCCATGTGTTACCGTCCAAGCCAGCTCTGCTCAGTTAAAACAAACATGGTCATATTGTGCATCCACAGTTCCAATCCTCTTACAAATATTGACACATAAACTCGGCCGACAGTGCTTGTAAAGAATACAATGGTTTAACCAAACACATAATGTAAGTTTTAACATATGTTTGTCACAAATTAAAATTAAAAACAGTCTGTAACAGGGCTCACCCTTAACACAACAAGAAGCGTACACGTAGACGTTTTCTCGTAAAAACTGCTCCGGGATAGTAAGCACCACTTCTCAACTTGCCCTGTGGGCTACTAAAAACTGTACAACCTACTTGTTTAAAACGCTCATATTTCTTCATTTTCAGATGTGGATAATACATTTTTTAAATGTGTTTTTGAGTGTGTTAATGTAACTTCAGTTCATTTGACCATTAAACTGCTTGTGATTGCTACTATTAAATACATCAGAAAGACACATTTGTGACAATACATGTTTAAAATCTGTGCTACTGGGACTTCCTGTGGGGGCAAGAAAAATGCACAGTTTAAAATTCTTGGAAAATGGCTTGCGGGTCTGGATTCCTTTACTTAGTCTAGACCCGGAAACTCCAAGATGGTACAATTCAGGAGGTTTACGGACTCTATGTATCACAAGAAATACGAAACTTCACGTTTATACAAAACGTGGACTATTTCTTTCTCCTCTGGTGACTGCTTTACTTCCTTCAAGAAAAAACTAATTTCTCACAAAAAAAAAGATTTTGAGAAAACCCTGAGAAATCACAAGCCTGGTTATTAAACACTTCAATAATTCGTTAAGACCTTTTTGATCTTGTTTTTCAGTCTTCAGAGCTTCGGTAACATACCCATACTAAGGCAGAGAGGAAGATCCTAATAAGAACCTAGTGGATAAAAAATGCACAGTTCAACTTCCTTTATCCAGTGTCACGGTCTCAGCTATCCAGCGTGCTCAGCTATCTGGGTGACGTAGCCGGGCATTTCAGCCAATGTTGTCATGTTCTCAGTATTCCGGCATGCTCGGATATCCCGGGTGACAAAATCAGCAGACAGTACCGCCTCGTACCCCCTTGAGAGTAGTTCTGTGACAGTGTGGTCCCATTTATATCAGGTTCTGCCCAGGATTTCTTTAGTGGTGGAAAAATGTTTTCCTGATGAAACCATTCCGAGATGGATCAGTTACACGGTAGATCATATAAATAGACTCAAATCAAAGAAGTACTCAAATTTAATGGCTTCGGATACCATTTTTACTGGTAAATACCCAATTTTTACATTTCGTTGAAAACCTTTGAAAGGAAATTGCAAGTGTAATTTAAAAATTTGGAAAATATGTGCGGTGGTCGGAAATGTTGAAAATTCTGCCAGTGGTGGTTGGGGAATCCTGAGTGCCGGGCGGGTTTTCCGGCACCGACCACTGTGGGCAGAACCCTGTTATATTTTCTGATTCTTCTCTTGTTCAATCTCGTTCTCTTGACCCATCCTTTATACATAGTGCAGGCTACACTTTTTGTATTCAAAACAAACCCCTTTTCTCATATTCTGCTGTTTAAACAGTGACAAATTTGTTGTTCTCACAAAATTCTCTACGGGTGCACCCCACTAAATAGGGAGAACACAGAGCATCGGCTTTATGAATATCGATTTTGAATATCTGATTTATGAATATCTGATTTATGAATATCTGATTTATGAATATCTGATTTATGAATATCTGATTTATGAATATCTGATTTATGAATATCTGATTTATGAATATCTGATTTATGAATATCTGGTTTATGAATATCTGATTTATGAATATCTGATTTATGAATATCTGATTTATGAATATCTGATTTATGAATATCTGATTTATGAATATCTGATTTATGAATATCTGATTTATGAATATCTGATTTATGAATATCTGATTTATGAATATCTGATTAATGAATATCTGATTTATGAATATCTGATTTATGAATATCTGATTTATGAATATCTGATTTATGAATATCTGATTTTTGAATATCTGATTTATGAATATCTGATTTTATGAATATCTGATTTATGAATATTGATTTATGAATATCTGATTTATGAATATCTGATTTATGAATATCTGATTTATGAATATCTGATTTATGAATATCTGATTTATGAATATCTGATTTATGAATATCTGATTTATGAATATCTGATTTATGAATATCTGATTTATGAATATCTGATTTATGAATATCTGTTTATGAATATCTGATTTATGAATATCTGATTTATGAATATCTGATTTATGAATATCTGATTTATGAATATCTGATTTATGAATATCTGATTTATGAATATCTGATTTATGAATATCTGATTTATGAATATCTGATTTATGAATATCTGATTTATGAATATCTGATTTATGAATATCTGATTTATGAATATCTGATTTATGAATATCTGATTTATGAATATCTGATTTATGAATATCTGATTTATGAATATCTGAGTTTATGAATATCTGATTTATGAATATCTGATTTATGAATATCTGATTTATGAATATCTGATTTATGAATATCTGATTTATGAATATCTGATTTATGAATATCTGATGCATCTGATGAAGTAGTTGTTGCTACGAAACCTCATGCGTTTTTTATGTAATTAGTTGCTACCACTACCCTCCTTGTTTTGTGAATATCTTATAAGCCCCTCAAAACATTCTACATGTACATGTGTGTATACAAGATAGACTTGAGAGGCAAATAAAAGGGGTGCATTTTAAAACTTTTGCTCAATTGTGACCTGGGGTTTTTTTTTACCAAGAGGTGTAGAGCCATTTTTTTTTCAAGATTGATAATCGGACATTGAGAAATTTTCACAATAGTGGGGGTGTTTTTATTTGGAGGGAGATTAACTCAATGACAAGTGTCAAATTGAGCAGAGTATACATGTAGAAGTTTAGGAGTCATTGGAATTTTCTCTTCACTGTAAAAAGCTGTGAAACTTGTAAGTATTTTAAAAGTATTTTTGTTTTGAATATATAGCATTTTGCACTGCGGGCCTATGCTATGAGAGTTTATTTAGTGGGGATGTACCACTAAAATGATCCACGCATTCACTGGTCACAGACGCTGCCATGGCAGCTCCAGCAGGAAGGGGTGTATTCTATTTCTATTCACTACACGATCCTATTTACCGCAACACGACTCAGCACGGCACTGAAACTGGACTACTTTTGATTGCTGTGCGCAGTCACGGCATGTCGTACATTAGCGTATTTGGCCATCCGGATAGCTGAGCACGATGGATAGCTGAGACCATGACACCTGCAAAACTTACACGCGTACTTCCAAAACTAGACAACTTGTGTCAACTCAACAAAACTTTGTCCATGTTGCACAGAAACCAGACAATATCTGTCTGTCAGGAATCTCTCCACTTTACTGCAGAATTTGGGGTTCAAAAACTTTACAGGACCTCAAGCAATTTTACAAGACCAATTAATTTCAATTTCTTTTAAAGGTAGGGTCAGGGATTTTGTTTTTCAACTCAACACTTATTTATAGACCAAATTATCAATAAAGATAATCGAACTTAGAAGCCCCTGTGGAAGTTTCAGCTCAATACAGCGTCAGCTCAATACAGCGTCTACTTGTTGAGAAAAACAGCAGAAAACTGTCACAGTATTTTTATCGAGACTGTCAAATCCATCCACGTTTAGCGAGGTGATAGCGGATACCAACTGCATCTCTGGCTGCAGCATTCACAAACAGACACCATAGAAACCTGAACCTTCAAAAAGTCGCCGGAAGGCGATCTTTGGAGATTCAAATTGTTTGACTAACATTGATTTATAATCAACGAGGGCGCTTCAGATGGACTTATTTCACAGGAATTACACTTCTTTTTTTTGAGGGGGGGGGGGTCAATACCAAAATAAGACCCTGCAAATACCTTTAATATTTACTGAGTTTTTAGTGGGAGAATGGGATTTGGAAAGCTGAAGCATGCAGTTTTAGTAAGTCTTAACAAAGTGTTTCGAAAAAAACACCAGACTTAATTAGTATAGACTTTGGCCAGTGGTCCAGTGAGTCTTCCAAGCCATTTTTTGAGCTCCACTGATTTTCCAGCCCCTGGTAAATGTTTTAACAGTGATAAGTCTGTCCGAAAGTATACGTCTGGCAAACGGAAAATAATGTATCATAACATTTGTTTTGGGCATGACCTTTATGGTTATTGCACTCTGTGTATTTGGTTTAGATTTAAAACCCCTACAGAGCTCGAGTTTGGGGGTATGATCCACAAGACCACATCATGGCTAGTTGCTCAAAATGTTTACTGGAACAGAACTGTTTTTACAAGACCAGTCAAAATGAGAAACAACTTGAACTTCTTGACACAGCTTAATATACATTTAACTGTATTTAATTGAACAAGCACTAAGTTTAGACGTGTAAGATAAGATTTATCTCATTTGCCTTTTATGAGTAATAAGTACAATGTACAGTTCAATTCTCAACAGAATTGAAAGGTTATCAGACACAAAGTCAACATTGAACACGATATCACACAGAGTTGGGTGTTATTATTCAACATGTTCAATTGAAAAAAACAAGACCATCGTACTTGTCCGGTCATGAGTTTACTGTCATGAGTTTACTAGCCCGACGCTAAAACTACTGGCCTTGGGCCAGTGCTCCAGTTTAAAATTCGAGCCCTGCCCTATACATACATTCTAAGGTAATCATTGTTGAATAACTTGAAGGCACTGGACACTATTGGTAATTACTCAAAATAAGTGTTAGCATAAAAACTTATTTGGTAACGAGCAATGGAGAGCTGTTGATAGTATAAAACATTGTGAGAAACGGCTCCCTCTGAAGTAACGTAGTTTTTGAGAAAGAAAAGTAATTATTTGAATTGATTTTGAGACCTCACGCGTGAGGTCTCGAAACCAAGCATCTGAAAGCACACAACTTCGTGTGACAAGGGTGTTTTTTCTTCCATTATTATCTCGCAACTTCGACGACCAATTGAGTTCAAATTTTCACAGTTTGATATTTTGTGCATATGTTGAGATACACCAAGTGAGAAGACTGGTCTTTGACAATTACCAAAGGTGTCCAGGGCTCGATTTCACAAAGAGTTCAGACTGATCGTAACTGCAAGTCCATTGCAGTTGCTTAGCAAAGAGTGATGTCACAATACAAATCACTATGGTAATACTGATAACTCATCTTAAGATGAATCTTAGTGCTTTGTGAAATCGACCCCAGTGTCTTTAAATGTTATGAGTTGGCATATTTGACTTTGGACCTAGTAGCTCTGCTGGTAATGAGGGGAAAAAAGGTTAAAGTCTTCCATCATTCCTGAGCGAGATGATAATTCGATTTCAACTGAAGTACAAAAATTATGTTAGTACGCCAGCAGGGAGATTCCGAGTCGACCGATTATTTCCTTACATTATGTTGTGTAACAGGTGGTTGTGTGAATGTACATTGTACATTTGCAGTGTGCGTACATCAACATGATCAATAGGCGTTCAGAAAGTAGTCCACAATGCTGGGCTCAGGTTCAGCTGCTTTTAGCCCAAACCATTGCGAAGCACAGAACATTCTTGCTTAGCAGGCACAGGTTACCAGCCACAATACAATGTAATATATAACTGTCTGTGACTGGTCCCCTGCTTATTTTTGCTCTGAAGACAAAGATTGATAAGCACCATTCTATTGTTTTGCTTTAAAACATCTTTAGGAGAAAAAAAGCCTGAATGTTATTGCAGCTGGGAAGCTGCATCTGTAGGTATGGCTAATTACAATTAAAAAGATAATTACAATTAGCCAAATTTCCTGAACCCCTGGAGATGTAAGACCACAACAGATGGTGAGCACACAAATAATACAGGTTACCAGCCAAAATGCCATGAGGTTTACATTGTTGCGACTGGTGCCCTGATCAATTTCCAGTAAGCAAAGACATTTTGATCATCTAGAGCAAAGCTCTAACATTTATGCTAGTGCTAGGAAGAAGTGAATAGGAGGCAGATTCATTACAACTTTTTTTTGACTCAATTGTTTTTTTGCAGGCAGCCTCTGTTTTGTTGTGCCAGGTGCTAATAAAAAAATATTTGTTGTACTTGGGTGGCTCTGTACCCTTCGACCAAACAGAGCGCAAGGGAAATTTGAGAAAATAAAATGTGCAGCAGGAATGCTGACCCAAATTCTGAACATAGTTTTTGTTTTTGTTTTGCTTTTTGCTGTTTGGTCGTCAAAGCACAGCCTCTGAACTAAAAACAAAATCTGAAAATCTCCCTGGAATTCCCACCCGTGTCTTGGATAATACTAGATGACACTGAACTTGAGGTTTGAACTTGAAGAGCTCCAATAGTCGAAACTCCCTAAACCCATCTTGAAACATAACAATGAACTGCGATGTCAGAATTGCGGTTAGGATCAGAATTAGAGGTGGACCAGACTGAAGCCCGGTTCATACTTCCTGCGAATGCGAATGCGAAGCGAATATTGACGTCACAAATTCGCAACGAATGATTCGCAGCAGTTGAGCTGTGCTCAACTCTTGCGAATTATTCGCAGCGAAAACAGAGTTGTGACGTCAATATTCGCTTCGCATTCGCATTCGCAGGAAGTATGAACCGGGCTTTACAATTGGTGCTCGATATGGGGCAGAGGGAACTCCCCCCCCCCTCCTATTGTGTCTTCATTGTATGCTTGGAATCTCAGGAATTCTTTTGAGGATTTTTTTGGGTAGTTCTATACAAGAGGAAAATATTGTGTTATAGTATGGGAACATTGGGGGGGGACCCTCTACCCCATATCGGGCAGGCTATACAGACTTCAGTACATAGGATGTCATGCATGTCTAGAATCAACTGTGGTTAAGTCTAGTGACGCTATGTCACCCATCCAAAAACAGGCTCTCATTTGTTGATGCCACTGTCACCAAAAGGAACTTGATCAATAAACCGTGTCAATTTATGACGAACGAACACAATAGCGACTGAAATGAGGTGGAATTTTGTATGCACCTATTGCAACCCGACACGTATTTTAAAATCTTTACAATTTTAAAATTGTATGATCTACAGACATGAATTGTAGTCTACATACATAAACAACAACAAATCAATATAATGTACACCCACTGTGCAGTTTTTGTGTCAACACGCAGACAAATCTATACTTTCAAAAGCTGTCCATAGCCATTTTAATTGGTTTTACCCACCGATGTGTGTAAAGCACTGTATACTCAGTACTTTCCCCCGAGTGCTATGAAAAAAATCCACAGGCATATTACTCAGATGGGATTTGAACCCACCACCCTTGCCATTCTTGAGCAATAATAAAATAAAAATTAACAATTACTAAGTAATAAAAAGGTGTTTTCAAAAAAAAATTCAAAGGTATCCAGCAAATCGGATCGCCGTCGACAGACAATTCCGCAAAAAATTGTGAATGAACGATCGCGGTCGTTAAGTAAGTAGTGCGTAGGGTCAGAGTTTTAATGGTTTTGTGCAAAGTACATGTATACCACCAGCAAAAAAAAACATGCTTTTTTGAATAAATCGCTGTACTTGCAAAATATTTTCCTGCTGGTAGACCTGTCTAACTGATAATAGTATAAGGGTCCATTGATGGAATGAGTCTGGCTCTGCGCACACAAGAACTTACAGTTTTAAAATCCTTCCCTCTTCATTTTACCCCCAAGATGCAAAACCCCGTCCCACACTTACCCCTAGGATGAAAAACCCCACCCTACCCGATCCCCCACGCAACCCCAAACCCTGGTTTATAGACAATACAGAGTGCTTCTGAAAAAAAATCACCTCAAAAACGAGAGCGTTTTATGAAATGAAATAAATTTAAAAGCACTCACGTTTTAGAGTTTGAGTATATTTTGTGCTTTTTATCAATTTTTTTCCTGTGATTATAGTTTTAAATAGAATTAAATTTGTTTTTATTTTAAACAATAATACTAAAACGGATTACGCCCAATTTTTGTTTTAATTTGACTCTGCAATTGATGCCAACAAATGAAAAAAGGGAGTACATGTACTGTTTACCTGTTTCGGTTTTCAACAAAATCATTACAATTTTAAAGAACCATAACTCTAATAACTTGTCCTTAAAAATATGACTACAGCAAACAACTGCTTTAAAATTGAAACTATAGGCCTATATTTTAAGAACCATAGAATTCATAGTATAAAATCTCAAACCAATGAAAAAACTTGATTTCACATAAATCGCAAAACATAGATCCAACCAGAAACTAACCTTCGTTTGACGAATGCCATAGGGATCTGGTTTGCCATTGACCAGGTTGTTATTAACTACCGGTAGCTCCGTCATGGTGGCAAAGTATTCTATCTACCAAAGCACTTCTAAACCAAATCACAACCACTGACCGAAAATAGGCAACTCCACATGCATCGGGCTCTACCCTTTCAATGAAGGTGATTATAATCTATGCCTGGGAAAGAGCGAACTTTGGTGTTTGTGTCCACATTCAATCAACCCCTTGATCTGTGATCTAGCGAACAGGTATAAGTTGGCTTATTGGTTGAGCGGTTTTTGAGACACGCCCCCTCAGCCACAATGTTGTCATTACCATCCATGAATATCGTGGGTCAAAAGTGGAGTGTGCACACCACCGTATGGACTGGTGAAATATGATTTTGACCAGGTAGGCCTAGGTGGTGATGTGGCACTTTGTTTATCTTTCCTCTTGCATTTGGGATGGACCACACTGAGCAGCCATGGGATTATGCAAGAGCCTAGAGGTGTATTATGATGCAATGCCCAATAAAAATGAAGTGGTGGCTGGTGGGGGCCAACAATGTGAATAAACCTTCCCCATACCATGAAGGGATTCCACGAACAAACCAACATTTGTACAAGGAGAAAGAACAAATTTGCTTTAATTAATCTCCGTGGTCCTTGCTCAGAAGGAAAACAGATTTTTGTTAACCAGATGTACAAATAGTTATGCAGTTCTAGCTTTCTTCCAACTTTTGAAAATATACTCTTTAAGCTTTTTCGTTTCAACCATGGATTTCAACCTCCATGGTTCATCTGGTTCAACCCTCTTTGGAGGATTAAGGAGAGGGAAGTCACACATTGCATTTCAAGCATGACAAAGCAGTCTGTTAAGTTTACAATGCATTATGACAGACGAAATATACATGATAAATGTCTGCCCTATTTAACATAATCTGATATTGACATAAATTAAACAAACAGGTGCGATAAAGCATAGAGCAAAGGAACAGAATGGGGGAAAACGGCTGCACTGGACCATTGAAAGGCTTGTGGCTCGGTTGATTCTGTCACGACCAGAACTTTCTATGAACCGGCTAATTACAAGACCCTTCTTGACAAACCGACTTTTACTTAGGAGCAAGGTGTTTAGAATCTTATAGCTTGGAACTAAATTCCGCTTTCAGTGGGTGTGTTGGGGGGGGGGGCAGTGTGTGTGGGGGGTTGAGGGAATGAGGGAATGGTACATGTTTATTAGAACATTTTAAGGGGCACCAAGGCAATGACCAGGAGTAATGGAGGAAATTGCCTCTGTTGCCTCCATGAAGTATCAGGCCGGGGAGGGCTCGAGAATGGGGAGGAATAAGTGATACCATAGATACATAACAGCAGGATTAAGGTTGTGCCAATGGCCAACTCCTTTTCAATGTTCTTCAGCTCCTTTGGGTGACACAATTTCCCTTCTTTTCTGTCTCTCAATGAAAATAATTGAAACTAATTTTGTTGTTAAACTGCCGGCCCTTTGAGTGGGCTCAAGCCCCTCTAAACCTCCTCTTTGTGTGTGCTACCCTCACTGGTCCCTCTTTTTAGATGGGCAGTGACCAGTGGATTCTTTCATTGTGTCTAGTCATGTTGGAGGGTACAGCTTAGAGGGTTTGGTTTTATCAGGAAAAGTCAATAAACATTCAAAGTAAACTGTGCCATTGGCCCAGAGATGTGCTTTGTTTTCAATTGCAGAATAGATTACTGTTAGATATCTGCACCAGGATTAACACTAATCCCAAGATTAAAAGATAAACTGTGAGTGGCTCATTCTTCTAGTGTGCTGTTAAATCACTGGAATTGTATCTTGCGCTGTCTTGTTTTTTCGATCACTGTTTGTCTTTTTATGACACAAAACCAACCCAAACAAATATAAACTATGTTTGTTGGGGTTATTTTTGTGTCAATGATTAGAAAAAAACAAGGCTACTACACAAGATAAGATTGCAGTGATACAGCACACTAGAAGAATGAGTCACTTACAGATTATCCATTAATCTTGTGAGTAGTGTTAACCCTAGTGCATTATCTAACATTAAACTCTTCTGAGATTGAAAATAGCACATTAAGTTGGTTTTGGCAAGGTTAACAAGTGAGGGCAGTATGACATTTCCTGAGTGTTGTCAGATCAACTACACAAGTGACTTGTCAATACTACCAAGAACAACAGGTACTTGTTGCTCAAATTTTGAAAGGCAAAGCTTAATATTAATGAATTTTGCAAAGTCTGAAATTTCTCAAACTGAACCCAAATTATACAAATTTCAATTATTATAACTTTTTTTCAGGGGGAAAGGGGTGAACAGCATTTAAAAGTTAAAAGAAACAATCGTTTGCATCAACAATCTCTAACCTTGCAGGTAAACCATTTACTCCTAGGTGATGAAAGCAATTAGACATTGGAAGTGTCTTGCCAAAGAACACAAGTGTCACGACTGGGATTCGAACCCACACTCTGATGACTCAGCCATCAGAACTTGAGTGGTGGCGCTCTGGACCACTTGGCCAAGACATGCTGATTAGTATCCCACTATATAATCAATTTAATTTGCAATAACCAGATGGAAAATCTGCTATAATAATATTATTATTATTAATAATAATAACTAGCTCTTACAGGTATAAAATGTAGCGCATTTTACAATGTTTAAATGTGCTTTAAATTAGTGCCCTGGTCATTGGGCCAATAACATTCATGTAATCTTTCTCAGCTCCCTGGTGAGTATACAGCCACTAGCTGCCATGGCACCCGAAGGCTTTCCAAACACAAAACCAACCTCTACCGCTCGCAAGTACTTATTCATACCCCTGGGTGAAGAGAAGCATTTATAGTAAAGCATCTTGCTCAAGGACACAAGTGTCATGACCGGGATTTGAACCCACAACCTGATGACTCAACCACCAGAACTTGAATCCGAAACTCTAAACCCCTCGGCCATGACACCCATGGCCCTTTCAATCAAAAAAAGCACTGTCCGTTATTCAACATTTCTTAAATGTGGTTTTGTCATCAAGCGATTAACCGGGAAGTACATGTGCTGTAGATTGTTCGTGTAGCCATTTTGTCTCACTATGAATGACTAGGTAAGGTCTCATTTGTTGTGTTTCATCTATCAACAAAAGGAAGTCATGCCATGTTCTATGGTCATATCAAAACTGTAAAATGCATAGCCTTAGATGCATTGAAATTACAAGACATACATTGAAATTAAATTGTATACCTAAAAAACACTACAGGCTAACAGTGTTGTAGTCGAGACCCGATAGTCCGAGATCGAGACCTGAAGGTCCGAGACCAAGACCACAGGGTACCGAGACCGAGACCAGAGTCCAGCAAAACGGGTCTCCAAACCGGTTTTACTGGTCTTTGGTCTCAAGACCTAAACACTAGTATATACCTAAGGGATCAAAACAAATAAATACACACAGATTATAACTTTATTAATCAATCAATCATAAACTCTTTACAAAACAACTCGTTTTAAAAGACACCTTTCAAAAACAATGCTTGAGCTGGTATTTTAGATTAAGCCCGCAGTTCCTCAAGATTCAAGTTCTTCATTTAAAATTGTTATTGAATCATGCAATTTCCACAGATAAAAATATAATCATCATTTACTTTAGTCAATTTCGTTTGTTACATCATAGGTTTTAAGTTACCTCCATGACCATGGTTACACCAAGTACTTTTTAAAATCTTCTTAAGGCCAAGCAACTTTGCTTAAGAAGATTTTTTTTAAAGAGGGAACAAAATTCAAATTTATCAAAGAAAAATGAGGTGAAAAGCAAAATAAAACGATTTGTTAAAAGTTGAAGTTGGGTACTGCAATTTTTCATTCATAATCAGTCTTTCTCTTTTGCTGTTTGAAAAATAACACAAAAGATAGATAAAAATATATCGCTGTTTTTGTTTGTTTGTTTATTTACGTATGTTCAAAGTTCAAATCATGTTTTTTTTTGTTTTCTATCAACTGCTTGTCCTTCACGGACCTCTGACAGAGGTGGTACAGAGGTTCTGTACCAAGCCGGCATTCATCCGGTCGACACACACACCACACCATGTTACCAAACCGGAAATTCACCAAATACTTTCAATAGCCCATTATTGAGTGAAAAAAAACCTTCAAAACGTCTTACTCTTAGTCTTAGTAACTGTGTAACAATGTCGACTAAATCTTATCAAAGCACAACGAAAATTAACTTACATTTTCCATCCTCTGTTTCTTGTGCTCTGGGCTGCTCAAACGACTGTTTATAAAGGACATCGTAGCAAGATCACAAAGTTTACACAACTTTACCGAACTAGAATACACTGAAAATGACGATGTTTCACTTTCGGACTTTCGGAAATGTGTACACGTTGCTTGCCTCACACTGTGCAG
Source organism: Pycnopodia helianthoides (assembly GCA_032158295.1). Lineage (NCBI taxonomy): Eukaryota > Metazoa > Echinodermata > Asteroidea > Forcipulatida > Asteriidae > Pycnopodia > Pycnopodia helianthoides. The sequence continues at coordinate 13,116,026 of CM063261.1, forward strand.
ACAGGCGCCCACAATTTACAATACATCCTAGCTATTGATCGCGCCAGGGACGCTGACTTGCAGCTGCGTGATCGTTCTCAATCCTTCATTCTGACTCGTTCTCTCATACGTTTCCTATAAGACCGAACCGGAAACGGATAAGTAGTTCGACATGCTGAGTGTAATAACTGAATAACAAAACAAAACAAACAAACAACCAACAATTACAGTTGCTGATCATTGTTATTTATTTCAAATGTGACTAATGAGAGATTTTTCTTAGGAAAACATGTTTGATAACTATCTCCTGTCAATATCTACAACTCTTAAAAAACTAATCTGATCTAAAGTTTTATTTTATTTTGAACACTAATGTGTTTTAAATGCAATTAAGAAAAGAGAGCTAAGTACAATTTAGCTTTAGGGCTATGATGTTGGAGTTTCAATAAATCCATACTGATAAAAACTTGGCTCAGCGAGTGACCTCCATCGTTTTTAGCATCAAATATTAACCAACCCCCTTAAATTGCCACTCCCCCATCCGTTGTCCCTTGCGGCTCAAAAGAGGGCGGTATACATACTGAACCATTGATCTACATTATAATGTAGATCAATGTACTGAACTGCTCACGATTCCCGATGCGATCCAGCAGAGAACCGAAGTCAAGTTCATTTTTTGAACATTATTTCCTGGGTGGGTGAAGTCTTTTTGCCCTACTCTCGGAAACTCGCATAATTATACGCTCAAAAGTCAAACATTTCTAGGAAGTTCGTGAATTAAGTATACATATTTTTTAAATATTATTATTATGTCAAGTAATGAAATAAAAGGGAAACTGACTTTGTAAATTTCAAATGGTTTGGGGTTGAACAAAGAAAAATTGATATAGAGCGGAATTTGATTCAAAGACCTCCGGATTAACGTACCGGCGCTCTACCAACTGAGCTATCTAGCCCTATGTTGGCGGTCTCCCTATTTTGTCAATAATTTCTTTGTTCGGGGGTGCCAGTCAGAAGCCAACCGTTAACTGCCGTGTAGCCAGGGATTCACACACAAGTTTGCGATACAACCTGGGAAGCGGCAGCCACGGGATCACCCTTTTTAATTTTAAATGTCAAGTAATGAACCACAAGGGAAACTGACTGAGTAAATTTCAAATGGTTTGGGGTTGAACAAAAAAAAATTGACTAGAGCGGGATTTGACCCAACGACCTTCGGATTAACGTACCGGCGAGAGAGTGCATTATTCAAACGTAACTATAGATAGGTTGCAGTATGACGTAAATCGGCCATCCTTACGGGCAGTTTAGAACAAACAGTCGTGCGTTTCGTGTGAGAACGGCGTGCAACACGCGCGCATTTTACGAAACTCATTGCAGGATTGGTCAGTGAACAACGCGGCTGCATTTATAAGTTGAGCGTTTGACGCACCTGCAAGCCAAAATGCAATTTGCCCGTAGATGGCGTCTACTGGGAACTATCTATATACCCCTTGCAATACGCGCAGCGTACTCACATGTGTCTGTGCTGGGTGTCATTTTGGGTGTCAAAATCGTACACAAAGTTCTTATATAACTCTATGGTTGAAACCCCAAATTACGCGCATTGTTCGACCGAGGCACGCTCTGTGTTGTGTAAGAAATCAATAGCTCCCCCTTGCATAACGCGAAACGCGACAGGTACGCTGAGGTCACGCGCACGTTTTTACGCACAGAGAGCAGCCATCGTCCAATGATCTTCCTCCTTTTTGAGAGTGTGACGTCATATGCAATGGGTCTATAGTTGCATTTCTTGCTTGTTACGATGATAAATCCATGTATGCTTTCCTCCGCCCCCGCATGCCCCCACCCCTCCCTCAGCAGCGTACTCATTACTCATCCAAGGCCTGCCAAACATTGACGTCACAGATGGTGAAGAGAGATCAAACCTGCAGGATGCGCACGCCCATGAATTTGTCACGTATAAAATGGCGGGAAAACCGTAGTGCAGCATTATAAATAATTATGCATAATGACAAGTTCTACCATCTCTCCGCTTTATTAACTGACGAATGAAGGCACTTGGGGTTCTTAATTAGTATTATTATAATAAACATAACGTTTAAGCTATCATTAAAATTATGTGCTAAAATTAGTAAAGATTTCCGATACCAGAGTTGATCTGGTGTCATCATGCTCCTATTATATTCTGCATAATGTATTCACAACAATTGAACTTTGGCGAACTATTCTATCATTAATTTTCCAAATAAACAAATGACGTTTGTACATTTCTGAGTTCCAAACTGTGTTAAAAATAACAATAGACAATACGTTACAAACTTTTCTTAGAGTTAAACGTGAGTTTCCAGTAGCAATTTCCTAAAGCTGTTTTTCAAAAGGATTGTCAATCCATCGATTGTTAACTACAGAAAACCATCAACCCTTTTTTTTTTACTAGGAACAATCTGGTGAGTGGAGCATGTACATGTACGTGGCCCCGGTCATTCTGTTTGCTTGAGTGTGTGCGCTTTGAGGTAACAAACGCACATATTATTTGTACGCACGACGCACAGGATTGGCCTATGAACATCTTCCTTTTGACCTCTAGGCGAGGGCGCCCTACTCAAATGACGTTATGTGCATAAGGTCTATAGATGAAAGGCAACACAACCGATGCCGGAAAATAATGGTCAATTTGGACATAGTCTGCAAAAGAAAGTTCGTGTATTATTTGCATTAAGTATTATTTACATAATATATACTTAGAAAAGCATTTTTTTTATACCGAATAAAATATTACTTTTCTCGAATCTTTAGTCATTGCAACTCTAGTTTAATCACTGTGTACTATACACGATATGAAAAGGTTCTATTCACAAGCACTATGAATAAAATATTTCATACAAACATTAACCGGTTAAAAATAAAGTCTTTAAAACATTCTTGTGGAAAAAACATCATCTTTGACATTTTTTCGAGGGTATTGAGGTCCCAATCCGAAATTGTTAAAACAAAATCTCTCAAAAAGCCAGCTTTACCCCCCCCCTTCTTATATCTCGGCAGAGCACTATGGGAACCCCTCCCTCCCCCTTTCATTAATGGCTGTCTGTGTATACGTAGGAGGCTTTGGTGCATCAGAGCATTTTCATAACCTTTCTCCCGGATTATTTAATTCCCACTGTTCAACGGGACCCGAGTATAGAGTGAGCACAGACTCAAAAACAGACTCAAAATTCGCGTAAATTTAATCATTATAGAGTTTATAGGATTTCCCGGCCAATTTCAACAAACGTTCATTCAATTCAATACCCGGCTCATTCAATTTCGTTTGAAATGCCAATGCTCCGTTGCATCAGCATTCAACAGTCAAAAGGAGTGATTCAATTTCAACAGTTTATCACTCACTGGTCAACTGAGATCATTAAAATTCATCGGGATGCAAAGCTCCATCAATTTTTTTCGCAAAATGCCTACAAATACAGCAAAAGGCTGGTCAACCATTCAATATCACCAATTATTGTAAATAGGTAGCAGAAATTGAACTGAAATGCATGGCGGAAATGCAGTCTTGAATGTCCATCAAGAAAAAATGAAACGAAACTAAATGCAATAGTAGCTAAACATTTAAAAAGAAACCCTTTAGTTGGAACTTAAGGATCTAGGTAAACATGCCGCATTAGAGTTCGTGTTAATGAAACTGAATTAGTTTTTGCTGAAACTAACCGGGAGAACCTGTACCTAACAGAAAATGAAGCGCCCTCTATAATCCAGAAAAGCCAATCTTAGCAGCAACTACTGCAGCTAAAGCAAAGAAAATATTCAGCGGTGATTGGGCAAAGCTCGCAGCACCTCCTTTTCCTCCGCCGCCGCCACCGCCGCCTCTCGCTTCTCCAATCCCCATGGCTCTATTACACTCCTTGTCGACCATACACTGTCCGGCCTGCTTCATAAACTCCCGCTTGAAGACATCTATGTCACAAAGACCGTTCGGGCAGTATGTGACATTGACCGGGCGTTCGTTCAACAACAAGTTCACCCGATAGGTCTGATCGGTGAAGAAGATCCCGCCGGTTTCCTGGCACTTGAAAAGGTTGATGGCGAGGTTGCCGGCGAATGGCGCCATTTTTCCCGAGCGGAATTGACGGTTGCGGCTCCGTGCGTAGTTGTTGGCTGCAATCTGCTGGGGGTCCTTGTCGATACCGAGGAGACTGATCAACCGCAGAAGACTACTCTCATCGGTGAACTTGACGTTCATGAGGGGGATACTGTAGGGAAAAATAAGCTCACAACGTTAACAACGCAAGTCTCAAATACAATCCACTAATGTCTGCCTCTCCAGCTTGCAATGGGCCCCATATAGACCGTATTGAATAACCCCTTTGTTGCTATGAAAGTCGCCATCTTGTAGGGCAAACCGTATGCGCCTCTAAACGCGTACATCAATGAAGCACGCAGCGCGCAGCGTTCCCGGTTTGATTTCTACATAGATATAGAATATAATACCTAGATCGGCCGCGCGTACATACGCGGGTTCTGGCATGTGCGCAGCCATATTTTGTACCAAACGGTCACGTGCTGGTGGTCAAAACATTGAACGCGCACTAGACGTGACGAACACGTTTACGTTGAAAGTGGTGTTATAGTATAGCAAAAATCATTTTGGTTTAATTTTGTAACTTACCTCCAGCCGAATTATTCATACAATTTAATGTAATTAGGCCTTTTAAGGCTAAAGGATGGTTGCAAATTGCTCTGCAGCCATATGTCTCAGCAGAGAAAAGAGAAAGGGCCCGAAGTCCTTCGTAAGCTGACATATCATAGGTAAGAAGGCCTACATGTTTATTTAATTTTTAAAAATTTAGCAATTAGCTAATTACCATTGATGTGTATGAACTCCATTTTGGTTATTTATCAGGTTTACTCTTTTCTTTCCTCCATCGTATGCTGTAATGATGATATTCATTGGGACTTTGGGTCTAATACTACTCTAGGCTATAGAGTGTTTATTGCACGGTAATGAATGGGTTTATACGGTGCGATAGTATTATTTGGTAGTGGTTGTGATTTCAGTCGTTGTTAATTAAACTTCTCACAAGTGATACGTACATTGTTTTGTTTAATGCTTGTAAAGAAAAACTTCATTTAAATTTTTAATAATTGTTATTTCATGAAGACTCAAAACTGATGCGCGAGTGGGTTCATTGGATAAAAAGGAAGCTCCCGAACGGTAGAAAATGGAGTCCCACTGCACAGACCGGCTTTGCAGCGACCATTTTGCTGAAGAATGCCTGGAAGTGCGGTGGGGCAAAACCTGCCTTCGGGATAATCATAGAGAAAGTGCAGTGCCATCAATCTTCGACGACTATCCCAGTCATTTAAGACCTGTATGTTTTATTTATTGTTTCACTTTTATTTTAAACTGTGTGTTATTCTATGCGCTTATGAATAAATTATTAGATTAAATTAGATTAGATTATAATTATTTATTCAGCCAACGTTAAAAAGTTAAAAAACCAAAAACATCGGAAATCGTAGTGCAACTCGAGCTCTTTAGATTTTACATTATAACTGTAATGGTCTGTTTTATGGGTTACCCGACTCTCTTCTTGTTAAGGTTCAACGGTTTCAAAACTCTGCTGCAAGACTTGTTACTTATACTCGTTCACATGAACCCATTTCTAGAGCAACGTTTAACGCAGGCCTAATTACCCTCCAAACTGATATAATAATACGTAATTGCTTTGTTTTCTTTAATTGTATAATTCAAATTATGCACGGTCTACGTGCATACTGCAGTGTTTTTATGCTACTACCGGTAAAAATAAATGACTAGCCCGTGTTATACTTACACATTTGTGCTTATGTTGAGTTTATGAATCTTGCTTTTTGTCATTTATCCAAGAAATGGGTCTTTAAATTGTGCCACAAACCTGTCAAATAATATAGCCCACCTTGTGTTTAAGGACTATTCTCCATGTTCATCTTCAGCGCGTTACCACCAGCACGTGACTTTTTAGCGCGTCCATGAAGAACCAGGAATTTTTGTGTACGGCTTATGGCGCGTATGTACGCGCGGCCGATCTAGGTATTATATTCTATATCTATGAATTTCTACGGCACACGTACGCACACGTGCACGCACACGCTCACAGACGCCATGTTGTAGGGCAGGTTTTTGAATGGTGACGTCATATTCAATACGGTCTATTGACAATAAAGTATGTTCAATAAAGGCCCCATTCACAACTACAGGTAACCCATACATTATCAATCAAGAAAATAATTGTGGCCCTCTTCGTTAATTGTATGTATCCTGATAGTTCATTTGCCATAGTCAACGGAGTTCACCTTGGACGGAACCACGTCGAAAAAATAGTTTATATACACTAGATCTGACTGACTGATTTTGCCTGCAAAAAATAATAAATTGTTACCTTCACAACACCAGTATTATAGTACTTACTTATTGCTGGGACCTCTCGTTGTGAATCGCTCCAAATACTCGAAGGTGTCGTTGATCAGCGGACAGGCTACCCGCGAATTGAGCGGGAAACCGTACGATTCGTCCCAGTAATGCTGCAGTTCTCGCTCGTACTCGGCCACGTTCAGATCCTCGTACTCGAAGAGTTGACACCAAGTGCGATTGTCCTTGAAAATTGCGTTGTGGTAGCCGCAGATCTTGGACAGGAGCTGCACATCACCTGAAATTATTTCCCGATATATTTTTTATTTGTGCACGAAAATTGCTTTTTGAGAAATAATTCATAAAGCTACTGACACTGTTGCAAGTAATACACCACAAGGGAAACTGTCTGGATGAGTTTTAAATAATGTTGGGTTAAACAAAGACAAAATGGCAAGAGCAGGGCTTGACCCTGCGACCCCCGAATTCCGGCACTTTGCCAACTGAGCTATCTAGTCCTAAACGTTTGCGGTCTCCATTTTGTCAATTTTTGGGTTCAACCCCAAATCAGATATTATTGCTTAACAAATCTCGGCTATTTAAAGCAAGATACAGCACAAAACAAGACACAAAGGGTACTCAACGAAAGTACCAAACCTGGACTTTCAGCATCAACTTACTTTGGGAGATGTTCCACGGCTGGGCCCCAGGAGGTGTGAACTTAGTGACAAGCTTCTGGGTCAGTTGTTCCATCTCACGCCCCATCTGGAAGGCCCGGACCTCCCTGTTCGTCCTCCCCTTGTTGACAGCATTGAGGCAGGTCCTTCTTGGGTAATAGGACCGGAGAACGGGGTCCATGGTCATTGGTCGGTAGGAGATAGAGGCCGTGCTGGGTGTTGGGTTGCGGGAAAATCTGGGATTCTCCCTACAGGTGACCGTGACGTTCATGTCTGCCATCCCGGTATTACAGATCTGATTGTCTCCTGCAAGTCCTTGGACAAACGCCACGGCACTTTGGATGCTATCGGATGTGTTCATGGACTGGAAGTCAAGCACGGATAGGTCAATGTCTGTGCTGGAGAAGAGCTCCGTGAAACGGCTCTTGAGGCGCCTCGCGAGCCCCTTGATCTCATTTCGTCCTTCTTCGGTCAGTTCTCCCGCCATTTGCAGCGGCAGCTTGCTATCAGGTACAGTGTTGAGGTACCTGAGGGCCGAGTTGGTGGGCTCGTTTCGAATCCTCTGTTGTATGGCATTCACGGCGAGGATGTCAGCCTCACTTGGGTACTTCGCTCCCTCTCGAATCACAATGTACGATCCGATGGGAGAGCAGTTCTCCAAGCCCTCCGGGGCGTCGGCTCCTGTCTGCCTCCCAAAGTCCAGCCATGAAAGCGTACGTTGGTTCATCTCAGTGGGGTTGAATGTGAGATCGTATGGCGTCTCTGTTGAGAAAAGGGGCATTTGGGCACACACTGTGCATAGGAATCCCAGTGAGAGGGTCACCCCGACGAACGACCTAAATCTGGTCATTTTTTTTAAAGCGGTTGAAATGTTGATGTGGAAAGTGGAAAAGTTTCGGCGAGGGTGTTGGGCGACCAAGGGCTCGTCTGCGAGTGCGAAATGGGAGCGGTCATCTACGTGATCAAACAAGATTTCTACTGAGAATGACTCACGTGACCCTTGCATGCGTCACATCATGGAGGAAGGAAATTACTAGTACAGGGCATTATGATATAGAACGCCAAAGACTCATAGACTATAAAGACATCAATTATGTGACTTTACATCGATCGGTCGGTCTTTTTCACCAATTGACCGGGTTTATGCCTCATTTGCGTTCCATAGTTGTAGGGTACATTCATTCAACAAGGCCTTCGTGGCTTTGACAGCTTCGTAGAGCAGCGAGCGACTGGAAGGGGAGACTATGCGCGCGAGTCGAGTGGCGATTTTCCCAACTCGGATTGTGGTTTTATGAATTATTCATGAAGTATAAATGCATCATTCATAACTTCGTATGCAAATAAGTAAAGTGCTGAACGATTGACCAATGTAAATTTACATAATTTGTTAATGTATGCTGACCTGCTGACCCCCGTCGCTTGTTTCCTGACTTATTTGGGGCTTAGGCAGAATCAAGTTTCGGGTATAATTGCCTTAAATGGAGTTAACCAAATTGAACTCTAAATGCTCCATCTTCAAAGTGAGAAGTTACAAACCACAAGTGTTTGCAAACAATGACTTTGCTTTTTTCCTCAGCAATAGGAAACTCCTTGTTAAAGCTTCAGGTCTTCCTCCAGACTTGGAGATGATGTTTTTTGTTTTAAGACAATAGTCAAGCCGAGGAAGTTATCTAACTTTTGATAGCGCGGCCATAATTGTTCACTTTCATTCATCAATTTTGTCCGCCGAACTTGTTTGAGAGTGATATGTTCGGGAAATTGATGGGCGGGGTCATATAGCTTCTTGTCGGTATTTCCCAAACTACATTGTTTGGAATATTTACAACGAAGATTGCTGATCTAAATCAACCTCCCTATTTTTCTGTAGTGGACCACTCACAGTAGTTGATGTGTCCCCCATAACCCCCCTTTAATTCAATAAAAGAGTCAGGAAGAGTGCATTTCCTGTTTAGGGGGAGTGACAATACAAACCATGAATCATAATACATAAGTCAGAAACTCTTTGGTACACGTCTTGTATTCATTCTAAAGACGTCTCAAGATTGTTCCTGCCCACCCCCACCCACCACCCCCCCCCCCCGCAGTAAACTGAAGAACTACGTTTTCATCATCCTAAAAAAGAAACATTTCCTATACAACAATTAAAAGATTGTCTCTTTAAAGGCAAAGTATACCTTTGGTTTTAGGAACCGTTCGATTGTTTTAATCCTATAGAAGTGTAGAATAATCCGCAATTGTAATACACAATCTGAGAAACGTTTCTGACAGAAACGCTTCTCAGATTACATTTTTTTCTGATAAATACTGATATATTTTTCCATAACCACATTGCTCCGAAGTAAAATGATTCTCAAAATGCTTTATACAAACGAAAGCTGCTGTACTTCTAGCCAAAAGTTTCTATTGGCATACATTTTTAGAGTGGTAACCATTCGTATACCTTCCATTTAAAGCTAAAATTACTCTGAAATAATTGATTAAATTTTGTAGCTGAAAAAGGCAAAGTTTAGGTGGTAATTTTAAACCTCTCCAAAAGTGTTCTGTTTGGGACTTCAAAACGTTCAAGCCCTTTCTTCTGAAATAATTCCTCATCGAGACTATTTCCAACCTTGGTGTTGAATTCATTCCCAACCTCGTGGCAAGCACTACAAAAAAAATTAAGAAACCATAAATTGCTTCATCAAAAGAGTTTTTAATTAATATTGTTACCATAACTTAATTTGTATTTAACAATAACTTACTGTAAAAGGTGTATAGGGATATGGTGCGTCAAATACTAGAATTAAATTAATATGAATGTTTAGGTACACAACAATTTGTTAAAGTCGAGCCAACGTTGTTTAAAAAAGTAATGGCATTAACCAACTTAAAATAGTAACAGCCTTATATAAGATTTTAAAAATTACTTTGCATATTACCCAAATTGTTATCAAAAAGCAACTAAAATATTACCCAAATACAACCCATATATTTAATAAATATTCCTATTATCTGATTTAAAGGAACATTACAGAATTGGTTTTTGCTAACAAAACAGTTGCTGGCAGTGTAAGCACTTTATGTAATCCACCGTATACATAAACTGACAAACCTGTAGAAGTTTGAGATCGATCGGCCATCTGGGTCACGAGAAAATGGTGAAAAACCGATTATACATTTGCATGAAACCATATAGGTTCAACAAACGAATAAAACGCTCACTGAGCGATAAACTCCAATCGGAAAATTAGTTTATTCATTTCTCATCAAATATGGCATTTCAGACAGAAATATTTCAAGGGATGTTTTCTACTATCATCATCATTAGACTGTGTAAGTTTTATGTAAATCTGTGATCAAAAGTATATTTTACAATTACCAATTCTGTAATGTTCCTTTAAATTTATTATACAGGATTAGTAAGTATAAAAAAAACATCACTGTTTAATTCTAGTCTGAAAGCTTACTGATTATGAAGTTCAGACTAGAACCACTTTGTTCAGTGAAATATGTATTCCTCTGAAATGAAGTCATATTCGAGAAAACTATCTGAAAACCTGAAGAAGGAAAAAACGTAACAGCTGATTTTGGTTGTTACAACCAAAATTAAAGGTAGTGTTCATTGTTTGTGTGATCATGGCAACCGTTATACATGAAATAACAAACCTGTTCAAATTGTTGGCTTTGTCCATTTTTGACTCCACAAAATGGCCGACCGTGTTAGTTCGCAAAGTTAAAGGAAAACCACGCAATTTCGAGGCATTTTTGTGTGGATCATTGTATTCTACTTTTAAAACATCTTTCTAACTATATGCATTAAGGACAATGTGTTTACATGTACATGCTGCAAATTGTGCATGGTCACAAAGCCAACATTTTGAACAGGTTTGTTATTTCATGTATAATGGTTGATCACACCACATCCTTCCTTCATGATCACACAAACAATGAACGCTATCTGCGACTATTTTGTCAGCTCTACCAATCCTGTATAATACCTTTAAAGGCACTGGACACTATGGTAATTGTCAAAGACCATTCTTCTCACTTGGTGTATCTCAACATATGGATAAAATAACAAACCTGTAAAAACTTGAGCTCAATTGGTCGTCGAAGTTGCGAGATAACTATGAAAGAAAAAACACCCTTGTCACACGAAGTTGTGTGCTTTCAGATAGTTGATTTCGAGACCTCAAAATCTAATTATGAGGTCTCGAAATCAAATTCCGCGTGGAAAATTACTTCTTTCTCGAATACTATGTCACTTCAGAGGGAGCCGTTTCTCACAATGTTTTATACTGTCAAACTCTCCCCATTACTCGTTACCAAGTAAGGTTTTATGCTAATAATTATTTTGAGTAATTACCAATAGTGTCCACTGCCTTTAAGACAATTTCAGATTCTCTTCTGGCTTGAGGAGAAATTTGTCCATGAGAATGACTAATTTAGACAGATCTTGTGAGTAATCTCTTTTACGCAGCACCACAAACCACAACAGACAAGAAGTGTGCTTCTAACTTGCCCGTTTTTTAGTACCCCATAACACAATTTCTCGTATAAATTAGTCCGAATAATAAGCAGTATGAACAAGCACAACATACTCACAACATAACTAGAAATAAAGTATTTGAAGGTTTGCAAACACTAGTGTATTTCAGGACCTCAAAATGTCAGTAAACATGGAGAATTGAATGTTTTTACTTGAAGGGTGTGTACAACATTGGTAAGGTTGAAAATATAAATGTTCACAGATTTGCATGGTATAAAGATGGTCATGAAAACTTTCTTTGAAAGAGGGTTTTTCGCTTTTTTCTCGCAACTGCGACGACCGATTGAGCTTAAACTTTCACATGTTTGTTATTTCATGTATATGTTGGGTCACATTCAGTGCAGATGCAGTCAACTTAAAACAAACGTATGCCACAATTTCACCTTTATATCATTATTAACAGATCTAGTTAATACATACATACTATGGGAAATGATGAACTTCATTTCTGAATGTCACAATTTAAGAGGATACTCCTGCTTTATTATTTTTGATAAACTGTAAATTCCAACATGAAGTCCGTAAAAAAAACTTATAAAAGCACGGAAAATACAATCTTAATTTCCTTGTTTCACCTTTATATCATATTAACAGATCTAGTTAATACATAAACATGATGAATGTTGAATGTCAATACTTAGTGGATATTTCCTGCTTCTATTATTTTTTTTGATAAACTGTAAATTCCTACATGAAATCCGTAAAAAAAAAACTTTTAATAATAAAAGCACTGAAAATACAATTTTTTTTAATTTCCTTATGGTTATCATGGTAATCTGATTTTAAAAAACTTGATTCTTTTCCAACCTGTGCACATGGAAAATAATACTCTGCATTTTTGTGTATCCTTCTTCCCATCTGGTAATTAATTTAAATAATAAAAACCTCAATTTCCTCATGTTTACACTTTTAGTTCCTCAAACATGAACCCATGGTGTTTGTAGATCTACAAACACTAACTTTCTAGTTCCCCCTTTTTTTTTACTTCATTTAAAATTGTCAAAAGATAAAATTTGGGTCATGTCACTGTAAATAGTTGTTCATGTTCCAAGACCTTTCCGATTATGTATGTAAATTGTAAAAGATCCAGTATGTAGCTCATATGAATTTTTGAGATATAAACTTTGAACTAGTGTAATTTGAAACCAGGTGACGTCACCATGACGTCCTGCTTTATGTATCAGTATATGTACCAAGTTTAAAAACATTCTGACCTTTGACAGTAAAAGAAAATTTTCAGAGCAGTTTCATCGAGAAGAGAAAAGAAAAAGGGGAAGAAAAAAACACAAACAATTTCAAAAGAGGGGAATGGTTGGTGACCGAGCACGTAAAGACCCCATACCACAGTGAATAAATGATTCAATTTATAATGATTTTGTTTTAAAGATTTGTCTCTTGTGTTGACATTTTTTTCAGACCAGCAACACAACACGACATGTACACAACACTAGCGGGATCTTGAAACAGTTTACACTGAATGATTTGAGAAAAGGTAAAATCTTAACCACATAGGTTGAACAATTTTTAGCAATCCACTGTACATGCGAGGTAAGAAGTGGGGGAGGTAGTGATCCTGTTGGAAGGGGTGAAGGCCGGGTCTAACCAGTGAGTTAGGGTGTGACATTCTTCACAAGGCTAAGAAGTAGTACAACCTACCGCACCCTATTAAATCTCAGTAGACTTTACACACACTATAACAACTCACAGAAAGTCAGTTCAACCCATGGATATGGGTTACTACAGTGAAACACAGTGTGTGGGTGGTGAGCCTTGCTCGACGGCGGTAGACAGAAAGTGAACGTGTATGATGTGTACAAAGGTCTTGGACAAAGTCTCCAGGATGCGACAATCAGCACATCCTGTGATGAAAGGGGGTCTCTAATATAACCCAGATGGCATTGTAAGACACGCCTTTAAGAATTGGGCTATCGGAGACTTAAAGGCTGTGCTCATTGGTAAGACTGAACATATAAGTAATCACAGACTTGCAAATAACTTACATAGTATTAAAAAACGGTCACAATGGAAAACTTCCTTAAATTAGTAAAATATTTAGCTTTGATCACCCAAGTCCATAACCCAATGTTTGAGAATAGTGAAAACTTGAGGGTTTTGTCATTGATTTCTTGAGATTCCAATGACTAACTGAGCATAAACTGTTAAGGTTTGTTACTTCATAAATTATGTTGGGCACATAAAGTGCAGATACTGGTCTTTGACAATTACCATAGTTGCCCATGTGCTTTAAAGGCAGTGGATACTTTTGGTATTTGCTCAAGAAATACATTACTATACAAACTTACTTGGTAAGGAAGCACCTGAGAGCTGCTGATAGTATAAAACATTGTGAGAAACAACTCCCTTTGAAGTAATGTAGTTTTTGAGGAAGAGGTTATTTCTCACTTAAGTATTTGAATCTGAGAAAGGCTTCAGGCATGAAGCCTTTCTCAGGCATTTGAAAGCACACAATTCTATGCAACAAGGGTATTTTTTCTTTCAATATTTTCTTGCAACTACGATGGCCAGTTGAGCCAAATTTTTCACAGGTTTGTTATTTTATGCATTATGTTCAGATACACCAAGTGAGGACACTGGTCTTTGACAATCACCAAAAGTATACCCTGCCTTTAAGGTGACATTTGTCAGATGAACTCAAGATCCGCACAGCTTAAAAGTCATCAGGTCATAGAACTGGCTGGTGATCTTATCGCTCTACAGTCACTGGTTACAAACAAAATGACTTACAAATCTCACGATTACAGATTGCCAGAAGAAAATCAAGAATTAATACAGGTTTACAGATTTATATGCAAGGATTTTATTTTTTAAACAGATCTCAAGCTTTAATGTTTTTGATGGTTTTATCAATTATTGGCATGATTGAAAAATCATTTTTGTAATTTACTCACATTTACCCAATGTTAAAGGTGAATAACAAGTCTTTGTTTATGTTAAATCTGAAGATGGACCACCTAAAAGAAATGTTTCCCAGCATAAAAAACAACGTGGGAACACGCCTGCAATCTATTGAACCGCCAGAACATTATGCTGGACGGCATCATTGTGCCAAAGTACGGGAGCAATCCTACATGAATATTTTAAAAATTAGTTAATGCCTGCATTAGTATTTAAAAAATTTCCGCGATCTAACAGAACGGTCCATGAGCATGTGTTGGAATACTTATCCAATCCAATTAGAACGTTCCTACTGTTCTGACTTCTGAGAAGCTCCCTAATCTTTCTGTACAATTATTTAAAACAACTGTCCCCCCCCCCCCCCCCGTCCACGCCAACCTTTCCCCCCTAGGAAAAAAACCCTCTAGCAAACCCTTACCCCTCTCCAACAGTGTAATGCACTTTGAAAGAAACTGATGATACATCACCTACCGATGTAGCTCAACGTTCCCTCTTGAGTTTACTCTCTCTCTACATTTCTGTGACCTTTCCTGGCCACACCTTAAATACTTCTTTTATGAATACATAGCGCTGTGTAGGGATTCTCTCTCAAACTCCCTCTGTTTCGCTCTGGCCTGAAGATCATGAAAGAGAACGACAATAAGAAATTGTAATTGTGCTCTTTCTGCATGCCAAGTAGACCCCTAAAAAAACACTGTACAATCTTATTGCCCCATGGGCTTATTTCACAGAGAGCTAAGATCGATCTTAAGTGTGACTCAATCTTAGTTAGCTAAGCAAAGTGTGATGTCACAATACAAATCAATATGGTGATACTGACAACTCGTCTAAAGATGGATCTGTGTGCTTTGTGAAATCTGTTCATCAGGCTCGAAGCATTCCTAAATTCCTATCAACTCCTTAGGAGTTTGCAGCACCGGTAGCCAAATGGGCTCACAGGTTGCTAATCATTCACATCAACAATCTCTACCCATTTACTCCTCGGGTGCCACAAGCAATTACAGTAACTTACGCTCCTGCTAAAGCACAGGTACAATGACCAGGGGCCAATTTCACAAAGAGCTAAAATTGATCATAACTGTGTATCAATCTTAATTGCTAAGCAATGTGTAATGTCACAATACAAATCACTATGGTGATATCAGGCCTGGAAATACACGGAGACCACAGAGGCTGTGGCCTCTGTTGCCCCTGGTCTTGGCCTTGGTGTTCCAATGGAAGTGCCCTCTGCAAAATGAAAATGGCCTCGCCCTCTTAACAGATGAAATTCCAGGCCTGTGATATTAACAACTCATCTAAAAGATGAATCTTCGTGCTTTGTGAAATCCAGAGGATTCAACCCGAATACTGTGCCACAAGAACAAAAGTCCAGTGCACTTGACAAATCTGCCACGGCATACCAGAAAGGAAAGACAAAGAGTCTTAAGGCCATGTCACATACGGCAATTTTTTCAGGCAACTTGGAGGCAACCAACTGCACTGCACGCACAAGGAACACTTCGGCAGCACAAGAGACATTCTTCTAGCTGTAACTCACTATCCCCAAGAAAATAATGAGAATCTGAAATGTGAATGAATGTTCTTGTTGGAGATTGCCTGGAACTGGTTGCCTGTAAATTGCCTATTGTTACATGGCCTTAAGAGACCCTCTGCTTTTATTGGCAACAAGGCAGTCGTCCGATCCAGATGATCGGGGTTAGAGCGGTAGGAAACATGGCAAGTAGAGGCAGGGGAAGGAAGGAGAGGGGTCGTGGGTATGAAGGAGTTTATCTGGAGGCGTGATATCAAAACCAAAAGAAGGGTCTCTATCTGTATCAGTCCGGTACTGCCAACAAACTCCACAACGGGATATTTGGTCACAAGCGGCGAGGAGGCTAGCAGAAAAGTGTTTCAGGCCCAGCTTGAATAATCGATCCAGCAATTGTTGGATCTGTCCCAATTACAATGAGGAAGTGTCTGGATCAGTCGCAGCAGGAGTTGGGATAATGTCAAGTATTAAGGACCTCCAGGGCAGTGTTAACAAGTTTGGCAACTATACGCTGTTTGAATCGGATGGATTTAAAATATGTCGTCAGTAGATAAGAGATATGTAAGGGTAAGGTGCAACCCAGCAAAACAAAAAATTAGCAAACAATTTGCCTTGAATAGCTAGGCAAAATGCCACACAAAATGTATCAATTGATGCTCAAATCTTATCATTTGCAACTTATTGTGCACCAAAACTTATTCAGTCTAAAAACTTTTGCTAAGCAAAACTGCTTGATAAAATTATTCCATGTAAGATACTCAGTTTCACAAAGCACTAAGATTTATCTCAAGTTGAGTTGTCAGTTTTACCATAGTGATTTGTATTATGACATCACACTTTGCTTAGCAGTTGAGATTGATTTGCAGTTAAGATCGATCTTAGCTCTTGGTGAAATCGGCCCCAGGGTCTAGAATGTGGGGGAGAGTTGTTTTTACTAGACCAGAATCAAAATGAGAGTTAACAAATTCCTGACAAAGTTTATCAGACATTTAACTGTTTTTATTTGAACTTAGCACTAGACAAAGAGAATATTTATTTTATTTGTCTTTATGGGTATTAAGTTTTCGTTAATACTCAAGTATTTTATCAGATTCAGAATCAAAGTCAACATCGGGACATAATTTGTTTTTGCTCAAGGAAGATATTACACAGTGAGGTATAATTGTTCAATTGAAAAATTGACGGACTTGTCCAGTCATTCGTTTACTGGCCCGACACGAAAGCTACCGGCCTCCGACCTCTGGCCCAGTGTAAAGTTCAACCCCTGAAGATCTTACCTTTTCTCTCCGGTATTCTTCATAACCTTCATCATCGGTTGGCAGCTCGTGTCGGCAGACTGGGCAGGTGTTGGTTTGACCGAGCCATGGCAGAATGCAGGCTGGATGGAAATCATGTTTGCAAGGAAGCTGTTTGCATTTCTCCCCCGCGCTGTATTCAACTAGACAAATTGGACATCTCGAATCTGTGGGAATGACAAAACTAAAATCAATCTAAGTTTTCAATTTTGGCAACAAGGAATAATACTGCAGCAAAAGTACAATCTAAGAAATAAAAGTGTACATTTTTGAGAAGTGACACTTTTTCAACGTACCTTCATTTACACCGACAACTTTTTCTGGTAACTTTTCGATCACATTCTTAGAGGCTGGAGGACCTTTTCTTTCTTCACCCCAAAAATCAAATCTACTCAGAATAAGAGAAAAACAACAACAACAACCATTAATCAAGAGTAATTTCTTTCAAAATGCCAACCAAATTATTTAGTCATAAGTTTCGATTTATAAAAACCTTTAAAACATATTGAAATTTAGACAAATGAATGAAAACTTACCCTTCAAAACTGGCAGCAAAGGAACGGACATCATTTAGTAGTAACCTTTTGAGAAAGGTATAATTTACAAAGTGAAAAATTTGGAAACTTATATCAGAAAAATATACAAGAAGGTTGTAAAAAATGTAATAAGTAGACCTTTCCATCACTCAGAAATTGTATTGGTTTGCGGGATGCACCATCTTTTACGGACCTTTACTTATGTTTTTATTTTACATTACCTTCATAAATTTGACATTGTTTTTATTTAATTCATGATGCGATATTGCCATCATGTTTGTCCAAGTCCCAAATTAAATTGTTGTCTTCTTATTTATTTAAAATTAAATTTGTATTTTTGTCTAAAGATTCAATCCATAATGATCTGATTCCATACCTTGCCCATCGTAGCAGTGTACTTGCATCTGGACCCAAGCCATTTGTAGGTTGGCAGTCATGTTCATCAAAATAGGAAGCCATTCTTTAAGTTGATTTATACAGATTAGGCAGTTTACCCAGCCCAATGCAATAGAAATATAGAAATTAAAGTTAAAGTTAATTGAGCTCGTGAGAGTAAAGTAGTGGATCGTTCTCCACTCCAATCTGTGGATTTTTGTTTTAATCGTTTACCACCAACAAGCAAAAAATGATGAATAACCCAACTTTTAAGTTGAAGCTTAAACTCTACTTCTTAGCTCGGTAATTTCCCACCACTTTTTTATAATTGGCAAATTACTCTTTTCCACGAAAACATTTCGTCAAAGAATGAATGACTTCGCAGAAATATTGCCGCAGCGGTGCAGTGTTGTTATTTTGACACCTGAAGATTGAACAGTCACGTTGTTTTGATGTTTCAAAACATTTTGCTTATAAAAACAAAGTAAACTAACAATAAGAAAATAACAAGAAAATAAAAATTTTGTCATCAAAATGTATTTTCATTTATTAGTTTTAAAAAACATTTAAAGAAAATTTAAAGAACGCACTATTTGGTTTAAAGTTTGGTTATAAACTGTTTTTGTATGTGTGCAATACTTGTTCACTCGGAAAAAATATTCAATTTGTGTCAAACTCGTGGGGGCGCTATGCAGCAAAGTGGTGAATAGACTTGTTCGCGTCCTCTGTTTGCACTAATACTCAAGTTCGAAAAAATCTGCAAAAACTACTTTTTACCGGCTTCTGAGCGAACATTAAAGAATAATGTGATCAGTGTCGACGCAATAATTTTAAATGAAATGTTCAGTTCAACGGAATTGGAACATTTGTTGCTTTTCTAGCAAATCCTCCTGCGCAGTAGCCCGATATTTAAAAAATCTGGAAATTCGGGGCAAGGACAGATATGATGCGATCTAACTTATTTATAGATCTTGCAATTTGTACTACCTGTCACTCTCATCTTAGTCCAACCTTCTTCACCGAAGTCTCAACTATTCTCGCCTGACCTCGCTGGAAACAATCCAAATTATTTTGTGTGAAGACAAATTTGAATGCCCCTATGTGTGTGTTTGCATGTACATGTACTAAAAAGTCATTCGACTGTTTGTCTTTCCTTGCTGATAACCGCCCTCTCCGCTCCATTGTGTGTAAGGCCTACCTCTCAAGCCCTTCATCCAATGTAAACTTCTTGACATAATATTTAAAGGAACGGCGTTGAACCATGGAGATGGTTGAACCATATAGTCTATAGAGCTTCCTTGCTCTATGATTGAATATAATTATTGTCCATTTTCTAGAAGTGGGAAAATGGCATGGCTCGTGATACGCAAGCAATTTGTTTTGAACAATATTTCAAAAACTGCGACGTCCACAGTGAGTGAAGTTATTGATTCGTGCTCAATTTCAAAAATCACGAATAAAGCGTTTTACAATTTTTGTTTTATTAGTTGCTTTATATGCACTTTACTTGCGGAATTACCAATACATGTAGTATTATAAGGCGTTGCAGTTAACTAGAACAATAAGTCTGAATAAAACCATGGCTGTAGACTCGATGTCATACTTTCCATTGCTAAGTGCTATTTCTTGGTTCTTGCTTTTCTCTGATTTTACAGTGTAAATCTTTTTACATGAATGCTTGAATGTACTAGCTGGTGTTGCTAAATGTTCGACCGTGCCTTTAAGGACCTGTGGTCGCTAGGAGAAGCGAACACCACTTGGGTATGTTTGGCAACATCTTGAAGACCTCTTCGGGAGCTTAAAGTTGTGTCAACTCTAAGTATCACCACGCACCCTGAGAGATTACACATTCTTTAGAGCGATGTTTTGTTGCCGGCTTTTCGAAACAGAAAGAGGAGGGACAGTCACTAGGCAATATTCTCAATCTCTCTTAAGTTCATCTACCAAAACTGTACCACTTCGTAGGTCTTGGTCGTTAGTATACTGTGATTAAAGTATGGCCATTCGATACAATTTTTATAACTGAAAGAGATCAGGGTACTCTTATTGATCGAAAAGAGTTGACAGCGTGCCAAGCATTCCACATACGCTAAAGGCTAAAGTTTACCAATTTCTCCATTCGTCAGGAAACTGATCTGGGCCGTGAGGATAAAACATAATGCTGTTCCATAGTTGCACGGATGATGAACACATTGAATAATACAATTCAATACAATCAATGACTACTGGCTGACGTGCTTTCCGAGTCGTAACACTAACTTTGGGATCGACCCACAGTTCCGCAGCAAAGTTCACTAAAGTTTCCAGTTGTTTAGTTGTAATATCAATCATTTCTGAGTCAGTGTTGCCGTGGCGACCGTTGGCTTCCCGCAACGCTGATCGTGACCCCATCAAAGTTCAACCATGGACTCTGAAGGTAAGTCTTTGAAAAGTGAAACGCGATGTGTACAGTGAGCGTAATATGACTCCACACCACCATCACCGACTTGTAAACCGTCGAAACAACCGCGAAGTTTCTGAAAAACTTAAGTAATTGTTACTAATTAGGCAGCGCTCGTGTGCCCTTGTTCCCGATCTGAGTGAGACTGAGAGTTTGGTGTGACTTTTATTGACTGGTGACTTGCGTAACCATCACTTTACATCAAGGTTGTTTTATGACTAGAGTGGAGATCGATAAATGGAACACTTGCTCACAATAAAAACATTTACCAGTTTGCAAGAGATCAACGAGCTTCATTCATGCATGCATTGAGAAGAGGCTGAGGTTTTTTTTGTGTTAACCCCCCACCACGTTCCGCCGGCAGGGCCCAATTTGGCTCATGCTGCAGGTCAGTAATCCGCCAGAAACCAACCATAAAACTCAACAGCTGTGAGGATTTTTAAAGCGTCCCATCAGAGATGCATCAGACAAGGACATTGATTATCTGCAGCAACCATTTATACAATAATAAAAGAAGGCGGAATTTAATTACAGGGCATCGACTATCAACTGAAAGCTTGGTAGCCAGGATTTTGACTTTTTCCGGGTGCCAATTCCACCACTGTACCACGGTCCCCATGATGGAAGCTTGTGCACCAGCAGACACATCTTTCAGTCGTTGTCAGTACAACAATATGATTCTACGGCGTCAGACTATCTGTCATAAAATAAGCTATACGAGGTCAACTTGAAATTTGTTTTTATTCAAATTCAGAAAGCAGCCGCATGATAAACCCGGCCATGAAGTTTTGTTTGAAGTCAAAGAGGACATAACTGATCCGGATGCAGTGATAATAGAGAGAATCTCGACGGTGTTTTCCCCAAACTCCATTGCATCACCTCCTTTTTTAGACCAGTAGTTTGGACGGACTCGAAAATTGTGTAAAATGATCGAGTGTTCGTCATTATGATCGTTGATGTCATCACTCTCATCGGCGGATGTCTGGACCTTCAACAACACGGTGAGGGAAATTCGAGAGGTATGAACAAAATGATATGATTAACATAAACAAAAAGTAGTAATTTTTGAAACTCTATCAGTAAACCCTCCTTAGTATCCGATGAGGCCACAAACTAAAGGATCAATCCAACTGAAATGAAGGATGAACACCCCGTACAATAAGAGGAAATAACACTAAGTGGAAACGGGAGATTTCGAAGAGACAGTGTAAACCAGGGTGTTCCAGCAACTGTATTTTGTGGCTGCCTGACGGTGGTCAGTGGTTTTGTTGGATATTTTTTATGGACTTTGATTTGCAAACATGAACAGCTCTGACCCACTCATTAAGGACAGTGGCCTGGTGTCGAATCGCGGAGATCGCGAGACGTCACTGAAGCTACACCGGAGGAACTCCATCCAGAGAGAGCGTCTCGACCAGGAGCTGAAACGCCTCGACAAGGAGCAGCAGAAGTGCATCCGAAGATCTCACATCGAGATCTGCTCGCTCTCTAGGGATAAGAAAAACCTTGTGAGTGACCTCGGCAGGCTCTCCTTCTCTGAAACGATGATGTTGGGGGCCAACGAAGACGCCAACGAAGATGCTGTAACTGATGAGGCGTCGAGACCGGCAGAACTTCAAAGGAAAAGCTTCACACCGGCAACGCCTGCAGCCGTCAGCACAAGACGTGTCTCACTGCCTGCTCTCTTCCCAGACGGTAACAGCGTAGTTGCTATGACAACCAAGAAGGACAAGCAAGATCTGTTCTTAGACCACAAGATGACTCGCGAGATAAACAGACTCAAGAAAGCATCGATGCGTTCCGGAAAAGATAACAACAAAGATGAAGACTCCAGGAAAGGCAAACCACGGATTCCAGCTAATGCTTGGTACCATGACAACCAGCAGGTTGCAAAAGCGCGGGAAAGATCGGTGTTTGACCGTCTGTCGTCCACCAGTGGTATGAACTCAAAACCGTGTGGGGAATTCTTAAAAAGTGTGAGAAAGCGAAGGACTTATACCGTACCACTTTCGCCAAAATCATCAAGAAAAACTGAGCATAAATAAAACTGATTTATTGGACAGTTACGGAAAGCAAACTGCAGTAACAGAAAATGCAAAATATGAAATGTCAGTACTATTGCAACTAGGCAAGTGCATTCATTACTTGACTTATTGTTCTGCAAACTGTTATATTGAGTGCGACTTCAGCTACGGCTATAGCCGTTGGCTACAACTACCGAAGCCATTAAAGGGGCTGAGTCGTCATGATCAAAGCAGGGCCCAATTTCTTAGAGCTGCTTAAGCGCAAAAAAGTAGCTAAGCACAACAAATATATGCTTACCAGAATAAGGTTACCGGCCAAACTACCATGTCACATGTGTAAGTTGTGACTGGTATCCTGCTTGTTTTTGCTTAGAGGAAATTTGTTAAGCAATATTGTTTGCTATAGCAGCTCTATGAAATTTGGCCCTTTCCTGTGGCTGTACATGATGGAGCAATCTCACCAGTTACGGCACAAGTGTGCTCTCTCCATAATACGGAGGGGTGTGCATGCAACTGAGTGAGAGTTGATAATTCGATGTACAGCCCCAGGCTTGCTTTATGATCATGACCCAGGCTTGCTTTATGATAATGACCCAGGCTTTCTTTATGATCATGACCCAGGCTTTCTTTATGATAATGACCCAGGCTTTCTTTATGATCATGACCCAGGCTTTCTTTATGATAATGACCCAGGCTTGCTTTATGATCATGACCCAGGCTTTCTTTATGATAATGACCCAGGCTTTCTTTATGATCATGACCCAGGCTTGCTTTATGATCATGACCCAGGCTTTCTTTATGATCATGACCCAGGCTTTCTTTATGATCATGACCCAGGCTTTCTTTATGATCATGACCCAGGCTTTCTTTATGATCATGACCCAGGCTTTCTTTATGATCATGACCCAGGCTTGCTTTATGATCCGATGACCCAGGCTTGCTTTATGATCCGATGACCCAGGCTTGCTTTATGATCCGATGACCCAGGCTTGCTTTATGATAATGACCCAGGCTTTCTTTATGATCATGACCCAGGCTTTCTTTATGATCATGACCCAGGCTTTCTTTATGATCATGACCCAGGCTTGCTTTATGATCATGACCCAGGCTTTCTTTATGATCATGACCCAGGCTTGCTTTATGATAATGACCCAGGCTTTCTTTATGATCATGACCCAGGCTTTCTTTATGATAATGACCCAGGCTTTCTTTATGATCATGACCCAGGCTTGCTTTATGATCATGACCCAGGCTTTCTTTATGATCATGACGACACAGCCCCTTTAGTTCAGCAACGGTCTAACAAAACCTACAGTCTTTGTTTAAAGGTATTGTACACTTTTGGTAACAGCTCAAAATCAGTGCCCACATTTTGCGTGATTAAACATATGCATGAACAAACAAACCTGTGAAAGTTTGAGCTCAATTGGTCATCGAGGTCACGAGAAAATAGTGAAAATAGATCTTATGTGTTTTCTGTTTTTTCAAATTATCGCGCGCGATAATTACTATTGTTTTACTCGTTTCTCAGAAACGATAGCATTTTAGGCAGAAATACTTTAAGGTAAGGAACCCTTTCTACCATTGCTTACTTTAAATCATGTAACCTTTAAAGACACTGGACACCTTTGGTAATTGTCAAAGACCAGTCTTCTCACTTGGTGTATCTCAACATATGCACAAAATAACAAACCTGTGAAAATTTGAACTCATTTGGTCGTCGAAGTTGCGAGATAATAATGGAAGAAAAAACACCCTTGTCACACGAAGTTGTGTGCTTTCAGATGCTTGATTTCAAATATTTTACTGAGAAATTACTTCTTTCTCAAAAACTACGTTACTTCAGAGGGAGCCGTTTCTCACAATGTTTTATACTATCAACAGCTCTCCATTGCTCGTTACCAAGTAAGTTTTTATGCTAACAATTATTTTGAGTAATTACCAATAGTGTCCAGTGCCTTTAAAGAACCAAAGGGTAAAACACCACATCCAACTGCACACAATTCGTAAAGACAGTGCTGTTTACTGTACACTTGTTGTTATGATTCAGATCTGTGACATTGGGACCTACACTATGGCTTTCTATGGCTTTTATAAGAAAACGAACAGTACTATTAAACAACAAGGCAGTGAAGGTTCACAATTTCACCTTATTAATAAGTAGTATTTCAACTAACCTTTACATTTCAAATGAAGAGGGATGATGTACATACAGTAAAAACAGAACCACAAAATAGGTTCAGTTAATTGGAAAAATTGTTCTTTATTTTGAATTTATTTAATGCTGATTTTGCACATAATTACATGTATATGAGAAAAAAAGTAAGAAAAGCCCGGGTCAGAATTGACCCGGATATGGTCCCAGTAAGACTAATCCTTTTTCCGGGTTGCAGTGACCACCAATAATCCGGGTCATGACGACCCCAAATGGGTCACGACGACCCCAAATGGGCCATGACGATCCCAAATAGGCCATGCTGAACCAGACATGGGCAGGGTCCGTTTGTACGACAGGCCTACTCTGACAGGAAATAAACACACAAAAATCCTTCTATTTAACACTCGACTCTTACAATTTTATTTGAAAATGAATGATCTGTTGCGTCAATATTCAACAGTAAAAATTAATAATTCAATTTCAACAGTTTAGCATTCACTGGTCAAATAAGATTATTCGAATTCATTGGCTCGCAAAGATCGTTCAATTTTACAAAAGCCAGCAGAAAGAAGCTGGTCAACAATTCAATTTAGTCAATAATTGTAGAAAGGTAGTACAAATCCAACGGAATGATTGTGAAAATGTAGTCTTGAGTGTCTATATAAATGAAATAGAAAGACTAAATCGACTCACGTGAATAACAAAACAATGTGCACGAAAACTAAATTGCACGCAACAATTTTAGCTCAAAGGAAACCATAATTCGATTGAACGAGGAGGACATTTTGTGAGTTTGTCTGCGTTTTAATGACATTGAATACATCTTTGCTGAAATGAGCGCGGGCAATCTATAAACAGATAAATACGTTTAAAAAAACCACCGATTAAAAAAAAAGTACACATCAAAGTTATCAAAATACAAAACAAATTTTTTATAAAACGTTGCGTGGCTTCATCCCCCCCACCAAACCCCCACCCATCTCCCCCTCCCCCAAACACCCACCATCTCCCCCTCCCCCAAACACCCACCATCTCCCCCTCCCCCAAACACCCACCCATCTCCCCCCTCCCCCTATTTTTCTCTCTCTCTCTGTAGCTCCCCACACACAAGTCATCCTTATGCAACTGGTATTAAATCATTATGAAAGGAAGATTGGTTTTTATTCAAATGAGAACGACCTTGGCTCAATCAACCACTCTCACTTGAAATCTATCTTGGTCTATTGGGAAACTGTGATTATGGTCAGCGCAGGTTCTAGACTGGCTGATGCTAAATGCAAAGAGATTTAGTTAAAGACGCTCTTAACCTTAAAGGATTTTTTTTTAAGGCATAATGTCGTCTTGACAAAAGTAATACATATTGATCAGCTATTTGTAATCCGCCCGAAGAATAAATCACACAGAAAGGACTAATACCATCAATGAATAATTCCACTCTGAAATACTGTAAACAAAAATATATATATTTAAAAAAGAAGACAACAACAAAAGGGGTTAGACTTCCTGGCTTCAGCCAGGCATCCTTGAAGGGAAGTATGCATAATTTGTATGTAACATATGCCTCGAGAAGAACTGCACTGGAAACCAATTTCAGAGGACTGTTCGTTTAACAAAAACTAACAAACAAACAAACAAATAAAAACACGTATAAACTATAAAATACAAACGTAAAGTACTTATTTTGTAACATCTCTTGCATATTTTCAAATCAACACTTTACGTTTTGGTTGGTTAATTCTAGTTTGAACACAACAACTGTAAGTGCACTCTAATACCTTCCGGGTCAAAATTGACCCTGATTATGGGCTACATGGGGGTCTGATGCATTTCTGGGTCAGGCTGACCCGGAACAAGTGTCAAAATGTCCCAGAAATCGGTCAAAGAAGAAGAATCCGAATTGAAATCCCTTTTTAAAAACACTTTCTGGAAAAAACAACAACCAGAAATGGGTCGGCCCCATGGGAACCAGGAATCCGGGTCAATTCGACCCGGGAGATTTTAGAGTGAATAAGCCCGTGTCAGAATTAACGGCTACGGCTAGATTCACGCGTCATCAAGATAGTTCCCAGTAGACGCCATCTTTACGGGCAAATTGTCATTTAGGCTTGCAGGTGCGTCAAACGCTCAACTTATTAACGCAGCCGCGTTGTTCACTGACCAATCCTGCAATGAGTTTCGTGTGAAATGCGCGTGTGTTGCACGCCGTTCTCACACGAAACGCACGACTGTTTGTTCTAAACTGCCCGTAAAGATGGCCGACTTACGTCATACTGCAACTCTATAGGACGTCCTTAGCAACACCATTAGCAACAGCCGTAGCTTAGCCGCCAATTCGGAAACGGTAAGAAACAACCGCGTTGAAAAGTCTCCAAACAGAATGAAAATGTGACACCTTTCTCATTTATTAATGTCACTTTGCGAGCCGAGACACGAGAGCCGAGACACAGGTGTTCAGGCTCTGATGGACCTCCAAGATAAGAAATAAACAAATTATCTCGTCTTGAAATCGTGAACAAAGCATGAGGAGATGAACTGATGGAGTCTGTCCCATGGGAGATAATTTCCCCGAATAGTAATCAGTTGAATACAAAGAGGAAGAATGTGAAATATTCAGATTCGTATCAAGGGAAATTAAAAACAACCTTTATATAAAGAAAATCAGCTTAGGATATTTTCGGCACCACCACTTTAAAGGAACGTTACATAATTGGTAAGAAAAAAACTTGTAAAATGTACTTTTTGAGCACAGATTTACATAAAACTTACACGGTCTAATGATGATGATAGTAGAAAACATCCCTTGAAATATTCGGTCTGAAATGCCATACTTGATGAGAAATGAATAAACTATTTTTTCCGATTGGAGTTTACGCTCAGTGAGCGTTTTAGTCATTTGTTGAATCTATATGATTTCATGCAACGATGTAATCAGTTTTCACTATTTTCTCGTGACCAAGATAGCCGATCGATCTCAAACTTCTACAGGTTTGTCAGTTTATGTATATGGTGGATTACATAAAGTGCTTACACTGCCAGCAACTGTTTTGTTAGCAAAAACCAATTATGTAATGTTCCTTTAAATATAATCTTTTTAAATACAAAATTCAATTCTCTTCAACTTTAATCACAAGAAAATTATTATACTAATATTATATGAAATATATGAAATTATTTTTTGTTTACGGTCATTAAAACAAACTACGCGTTTGCGTCAGAAATAACTATGAATCTTATCAGTGGTTCGTGTATGAACACTTACAAAAAATAATGAGTTCTGATTTAATGACTTCTTGGTTGCCGCTTGTCAGTTGCCAAATATGAATAATTCATGAACAGCTGTTGCGGGTACACCATCTTAATAAATGCATCATTATAAAGAGGCCATGGATACATGAGGATTTCAATATAGAGAGGGGAAAACAACACTGAGAACCGGTGATGATGTCAGCATTGCCTCTTTTCAGCGTGTCTTGCGCAGGCTTGATTCTGTCGACGTTTCGACTGGTCTTCACCCGTAACCATAATCTCTGTGTACAGTGACTCTGTGCTTCGGTGACACACTTTAATCGGTCAAAAACATCACTTCTCAACTCTTGTTATCAGATTTGATTCCGTCTGAATGGCCACGGCAGGTGAAAGCTTTCTCCTTGGTGAACTATCTAAATAATATATCTCCTCAGTCCATTCGAGATTGAATCACCACGAATCGGTCTCTCCTCGAGTACAGCTGTTGGGAACGATTCTTCTCGGGCAGCCAGATCGAATCTTGCAACCTCAAATCCGGGAATTATTTATTTGTGATACAGAGGCTTTCGACACTTAAACAGATTTCTCCTTTGTCACGGAGTATAGACATTTCGATCTGATTTGTACTTAACGCACTTCTTGTTGGCCTATAACGCGACAGAATCACTCGAAGGTTCCGATTCTGAAAAAAGCACAACTCATTTGCTTTTTCCACTCATAGTATCAACGCAGAACGAATTCCGGAAATGAAGGTATTACAAAACGAAAGCATCGTAAATACTCAACAGTAATTATTTAGTGAAATGGCAAGGTTGCTGTCTACAACATACACGTTCTTTACGCGCTAAAAACTGATTACGAAAGCAGAAAGCAGATGAGACAATTTCAGATCCCAATATTTCAGGAATTCGTCGTCCGTGTGGCAGTTTTAACAGAGATGGCGTTTTTTGACAGAGTGATTGATGAGCATTCCTTGAAAGTGAATATTATTGTCTTCGATTTGGTTCCTGTTTTTTTTTCTGAATGAGAATTTTCTACAAGAAAGCTCCAAGATGAATTCAGAGGGAGATGGATCCTTGACCACGCCTGCAGTTAAGATAATAGTCGGAGGGATGATGATTTTTCAGAGTAAGTTGTGGAAATTACACCTTTTTGTTTTTCGAAAGAGTGACAGAAATTCCCATTCTCTAGTTTTCAATCAAATAAAACGTACAATGAACAAGTAGAAATGTTATCGAATCGGTGTCACATAATTCAAGTGAAAACAGCGATTACTTTATGTTGTTGTTTAGCATAATCTTCATATCAAAGTGAACTCGGCAAAGCTCCTACACAAGGGGATTAAACCCAAGCTGGCAACAACCAATCTCTCTCAAACAAGCATTGGTTTAACGTTTATGATTATGAATTGCACAAATCAATTGTGATTCAGTAACTATAGACGACAACAGTTATAAATACTGAGTCAGTGCGAAAACAGCGGTCAGCTTGGTAAGATTCGAACCTAAAACCTTGTAATTGCAAGTCCTGCATTCTAAACACTAATTGACCACCAGTGACCACACCATAGCAGGTTTATTTTGATCGCGGCCATCGATATAAGCAACGATGGTCAGTATCGGGTCGTCAAATGATATTTTCTTGACGATGACATAATTCAGATTCAAATACTTCTCTTAGCGCTGATTCTCAACACGGCGAGCTTTCAGATTAACATATTTTTAATGGAGGGTTAGGCCTATACCAATCATTGTTTTTAATTCTTCATATTTTATATATTATTTTTCCTTCTCTTTAACTAATATCGACTCATTTAAAGATTCACTGTAAAAAAAAAAGATCATACTTTTCTTACCCACGTAAACAAAATAGAAAAGAAACTATAAGTACTCCAAGCGACCAAATCGCAAGCCCGTCCTGAAATCCTCCATTTTATTTCAACCCCCCCCCCGAGTAGTATGATTGACAGGTTTACTGTTGTTTTCCAATCCCAATAGAAGGCTTTGTTGTCAGTGCAAAAACACGGGGGAACGAACAACTTGGGTACGAAACAACCTGGTTACGAAACGATTTGCGAATTAGTCTGGGTACGAAACGATCTGGTAAGAAAGGACTTTGGTATGCGAAGCGACACGGGTCTGGAAAAGACCTGCGTACGAAACGAAAACAGTTTCCTTTAAAACAAAACTCGGTAAAAATAGGAGAACATTTTAGCCGTTCTGCTACAATCGAATATTTTACCAAACAAAATTCAGGAATTCAGTGACCTGGGCTCGATTTCAAAGAGCTATTAAGACATCAATTTTAATTGGAGCCCTCATGAAGCCTGTATTTCCAATTAGTATAAACTCCATGTATGTAATAATACTTGTTATATACGGTGTCCCCGATTAGCCATTGCTGGATTGTTTGGCAACTCCGTCATCATCCGGATGTTCTGGAAGTTCAAGCAGCTACGGACGCCTAGCAACAATCTGCTACTTTTCCTTGCAGTGGCAAACTTAGGTGAGTCTTTGAACTTTGGATGATCCTTGACCTATGACCTATATCCCATTAGATGGTTAATTTGTCAAGTAAATAAACCACAAGGGATGGGTACATTTATAAAGCGATTCGGGGTTGAACAAAGAAAAACCTTACCAGAGTGGGATGGAACCTGCAACTTCCAGATTAACATGCCCTAATGTTGGCGGTCTGCCTATTTTGTAAATCTTCATAAAGGTTGGCAGTCAGAAGCCATTCAACCTGTAACTGCCGTGTAGCCAATCAACATGCGGCAGTGGTCTGCCAGCATATTTTGTGTAAAAGAATCGTATTGTCAATTTTCTGTCAAATGTCATGGTAGATGAACCAGATTATAAAAATGTATAATTAAAAAATGTAATTAATGAAGCAAACAAAAAGGCTGAAAGTTATACCTGGACATGTAAAAAACACAATTAGATAAATAACTCGTTGAAAAATGCAAAGCAAACCTTTTCAACCTACGGAAAAAGCTTGGAAGCACGTGCTGACAACGCACGGGAGTTAATACATTGTCCCATTTTTTAGGTTCTGCGTTTGAGGGTTTTAATTCTAGGATCATGGTTCTGGTCTTGCCTCAAAGGTATATCTGCCGCTACCGTTTTAATGGAACAAGAAATTGAATTACCGAGGGCACAGACAGCTACTTAAAGTCCCTCTATCGTGTTTGCCACGAGATTTCACATTACTATCCAGGAGATCTTGTAGTGACAAAGTACGCCACCGCCTTAGGCAAGTCTAGTCGATCTTGGTGCAATACTGGAGTTTGAGAAT
Organism: Pycnopodia helianthoides; assembly: GCA_032158295.1. Lineage (NCBI taxonomy): Eukaryota > Metazoa > Echinodermata > Asteroidea > Forcipulatida > Asteriidae > Pycnopodia > Pycnopodia helianthoides. The sequence continues at coordinate 13,147,410 of CM063261.1, forward strand.
ACCAGTTCGCTAATGAGACTTTGTTGCTAGGAGATGATAATGATAGTAGAATAAGAAGAGATGAAGTCGTCAGGATGGAGCTGATGGGTGTTTTTTTCAGATGGAAAGGATGATAAATGGAGAAATGTAGTGAAGCTTTTTAATAGAGGAAGTCGCTAGATGGATGGAATAGTAAAGCTGTGATGGCAGGTGGCTGTTTTAGGAAAATCTTCCCAATTTTTCATAGTCTATAAAACAGAATTGCCTCTGGTGACGTCATGGGTTAAAGAAAAATAAAATGTTTTGGCTTCCAAGCTTTAAAGGGGCACTGTCGTCGTGATCATAGTCTGCTTGTGGCTGGACATGGAAAAATGAACTCTCACCCAGTTACTACACGCGCGCGCGTTGACCGTCTCTTCACAAGCAAAAGCTTTAGTACGTCGTTATTATCGCGCGCGCGTGTGCAGTAACTAGGTGAGAGTTCAGAATGTAATGTCTGGCCACAGACTCGCTGTGATCATGACGGGAGTGTCCCTTTAAAGTACATATTGAGGTTGCGTAAAGCTGTCATGTTCATTCCCGCGCAAAATGCAACAATGAATATTGATTTACTTCAATATGCCTCCTTTCTTCATATCAAAAGGTAGTGATAAAGTCTGTATAAGGTGCAGTTTCCATAAGATGTAACCCTACATTGAGAATAGTCACGCCTTGCCTGCAGGAAGTACCCAAGCTGTTAATAACAATATCGTGACGTCGGTGAAAACAATAAAATGGAATTCAAATTTGATTTCTTGAATCTTTTCCCCTCGCTGTTTAGGGATGTGCTTGTGTATACCATTCTCGACTGCGTCGACATTCGCCGGACACTGGGTTTTCGACACATCTGGATGTAAATTCTACGGCTTTGCGAGCATGTTCTTCGGTTTGTCAGTAATCGGCATACTTACTTTTCTCAGCATTGACAGATACATCGTTGTCTGCCGGAGGACGCTTGGTAAGTTTTCGCGCCTAAACAATCTTAATTGGATAGACTGTTATGCAAAACAGTGTCTTAATTTGAGGTTTTCACTTGAACATATCCCAATTTCATGCCTCTTCTTACCGCGCCCTGAATTCTGCTTTTGTCAACACTATTCGCTTACAGAACAAGCACCGAATTTATGCGGTTAGCTGTGTAAGCGAACAATGCCTGGTAAAGTGGAGTACGCACGCGCACAAACAAATAATTATTCACCGCGTACCAGTAAAAATACACTTGACGTAAGCGCAGAATTCCCTGCTTCCGTAAGCGCCTATTCTTTGCAAACGGTATTAAAAGCATAAAAGCAGAGTCGTGAAATCGGGCCCTGGTCATTCGGTGGCCATTCTTTTGGGTACGAATAAATCATTCGGTAGTAAACGCTTATTTTTAGTTTGCACAATTGAAAGAAGGTTTTAAAATAATGACAATCATCTTTGACCTTTCCAATCTCTCTTCAGCCTCCATGATGACCCATGTCCACTACAACTACATGTCTCTGGCGGCCAACGTCAACGCCCTTTTCTGGGCCATCATGCCGGTCTTCGGTTGGGCACGTTATGAAGAGGATCCGGGGAGTGGATGTTCCTTGGACTGGAACAGAGGGGGCGCTGCTTACATTTCCTACCTCTTCACCCTCTTTGTGGTCAGCATAATGTGTCTGATTCCTTGTGTTGTTCAGTAGCGATTAAAGTACTATTTCAATAGGGGCCAGACTGTTTTTTGCTTTTGGCCTCAGTTTGGGAAGTTATGATTTGTTATGACGTAGGCTTGATACTTCTGTCGGTAATAATGACGTAGGCTTGATACTTCTGTCGGTAATAATGACGTAGGGCTTGTTACTTCTGTCAGTAATAATGACGTAGGGCTTGTTACTACTGTCGGTACTAATGACGTAGGCTTGTTACTACTGTCGGTAAAACGACGTAGGCCTGTTACTTCTATCAGTAATAATGACGTAGGCTTGTTACTTCTATCAGTAATAATGACGTAGGCTTGTTACTTCTATCAGTAATAATGACGTAGGCTTGTTACTTCTGTCGGTAATAATGACGTAGGCTTGTTACTACTGTCGGTAATAATGACGTATTACAGAGCCATGCATGTTGCTTACAAGATACTAGTTAGTACAGAGATACTAGCTTTTATGCTTACCGTAGGTTGAGCAGTTAATTCGATTTTCTCTAGTAAAACTGAAAACAAAATTCAAATGAAAACACACCAAAACTTAACAGTATCATCAAAGATATAATACGAAGAACGGGGAAAGTGACCTTTGGTGTACAGAAGATCTGTTGTTTTATGATTAATAATTATTCTTTATCTTCCACAATCTCCAAAGACAAACATAATATCATCAGTTTCATTTTCTTGCTGTAGGTTTGCTTCTTGCTACCGTTGATAGTGATGATCACCTGCTTTGCTCGCGCGCACACCGTCATGGTGAAACGGGAACAGGTACACGCCGCTACGTCCGATAACGATCTCACTCCAATCAACTCTGACTGGGCTAACCAGAAACAGGTCACAATGGTACGTAGATCATAGTTTCACCCCCTCTCTCCTCCTGGTGCCTGTCCCCCAGACACACCCCTACCACCTTTTTTCAGCGACATATAGTCATGGTTGTTTTCCCACTGTGGCACGGGGAGGCATTGCTTTTCAGTCAGGACCCATAGGCCACTTTCTTAATAGTGGGGTCGTGTCGTGCTTATTCTTAAGCTCGCCCTTCCCTTTTTGAGGGAACAAATGTAGGCCTCTCTGAAACTGTTAAGAGAGAGCACCTGTGGGACACTGGACAATGTTGGGGTACGTGCCCCCATTTCCCCCTTTTGCTACGCCACTGCTCTTCTCACATCCACCTACCACAGATGCAAAATAACAAACTTCCGAAATCGTATTTTTACTGCCGGTTTCTCTCGGAATCAGACATCACTAGAAAAATACGTTTCTTCATTAATATACACTTTGGGTTTACATTTTTGAAATTTCTATTATCGCGGAAGGAAAGGGGGAAAAATCATTTCAGGTTTTTTTCTACTTTTAGGGTGCAAGCAGTTGTTCGTTTTGGTTCAGTGTTGATTAATTAACAGAATCAACCATCCTTTACTATACAGCTTGGTGTCGCCTTGGTCATCGTCTTCCTGGTCACGTGGTCCCCCTTCGCAATCATCTGCATCTGGGGTGCCATAGGAGACCCCCATACGGTCCCCCTCTGGTTCGCCATCATGGCCCCCTTCGCCGCAAAGTGGTCGCAGGTTCTCAACCCTCTCATGTTCGTACTCTTCATCAAGAGGTTTCGTGACTACATCCTTGTGATTCTGTGCTGCAAAACTCACGTAGAGACCATCGAGCTCACGCAGCAGACTACCAGCGACCAGCAGGCAGGCGAGCGTGAGCTGTGACGTCATCAAGCCGCCATCTTTATCTGTTTCCGCGATGTGATTACACACAAGTCATTGCAAACTTAAACAGGGCCTGGGGTTGATGATGATTTGTGTGTGTGTGTGTGTGTGTGGGCTCTCATATTCACTACCTTATGGAGACCGAGAACAAAACAGAAAAGGGAAAACACTGGGTCTCCATAGGGAAATTCTAAAGACTGGGTTGCTCCACAAGGAATTTTGTGTACAAAGTCTATGGGAGGTTCTTAACTACAGGGACAAAGGAAAGAACAAAAGATGTCTCCACAGGGATGCAAAAATAGGAAGGTGTGTGTGCGTGTGAAATCATGGAGGAATTCTACCTCCATGGCGAAATCGAGCACATTTCGCTAGTTTGGTATGTTAATCGTAGTATGGAAGACTAAACGAAAAACCGAGATGGCAGTAAAAGTGACATTTGAAGGAAACTAAAGATGGATCGGGTATTCTTCAAAAAAAGGATGTTGCAAAGGTCCCTCGATTTTAATGGGGTGGGTCGGGGGGGTTCTACTTATTGCCTTGCTTTGCACCCGTTCTAACTGCATCGAACGATCGAACTAAACGTAGCGCTCGTACTCAGCCAACGGTAGAGTTTTATAGCATATTATAAAAGTTACGATTTCCTTTTGATTCAAAGCACATCAGTTCAGAATACATTCACAGGTTGTTATAATGTGTACTTTGATTATATGCGTTTTTGTTTGGATTGTTTTGGATTGCTGTTGTTGGTTGATATTCTGCAGCCGTATCCGAATTGGCGGCTACGGCTAAGACTGTTGCTAAGAGTGTTGCTAAGGATGTCCTACGCATGATGACGCGGAAATCTAGCCGTAGCCGTAGCCGCTAAAATCGGACTTGGCTTTATTCGGACTCCAGGCCACAAACAGAGTAACATAAAAGACGTTTGGCTACGAGTGATTTTTTATTAATTCATTTATTTTTTATTAATGTACGACCGTAAGCCAGTTCTGCTGTTTACTAGACACTGACACACGATTTACTTCGACATTATGAATATGTATTTATGCAAAACAGCTTTCTCTCTCCACTTTGGGTAAAGTATTTATAAAGGAATATTAAATTAATTTACATATCAATATTGGGACTTTTTACAGAACGTTCTCTGTGTCTCGTAGATACAGCTAAAAACTGCAAAGTTTAATATTACTTAGCAATTCAAATTGAAACACATTATAGACAGTCAATTCACGGGTGACTGCTTGGAGAGGCAAAACAAAACCTTCGCATTATCTTTGAGGTTTTTTAATTATCCATTTAACATCTCTTAATAAAATATAATATTATTGATATCTACGTTTAAGCATACAACTCAACGTTTTGATTATTTTAGAACATGTGGGTAGTTGATTTACCCTTTAAAACCTTACGTTTTGTACGACTGAGTAATAGTGTGCACACAGTTTATTGTGAAGTTATTAGACGTAATCACCAAGTGTTGTGTATTTTAATATTTCTTAATGTTCCAAACTTTTTTTCCCGCCCATAAAACATTTCTTAAATATTATTTCGGATGAGCAACATTACAAAATTGGGCAAGGAAATAAAAATCTAATCATTTTTTGTGTAGCTTGATACTATTATTATTTTTTTTTTCAAGTAGACTTTTGGTGTGAAAAGTTTGTTCATTCATAAGAATCGGAGCAAAGGTCCATCACCATGGTAACCGCAAGTAAGTTTCCCGCCATTTTCACGATATAACTGTATATCTCCAATGGCTGGTTAAATAATACAAAATGTCTTTGTTCTCCAGTAAAACTGGTCGAGTTGGTAAAAAAAAATAGTACAAAATATTGTTTGTTAATTAATGTGTTGATATAGTTATCTACTTAAAATTGTATTGTTAAACACTGGTGTCCTCAAAAGCAAAAAAATATTCCTGAATATTGCAAAATTAATCTTTGATCAAAATTGATTGTGGTAAATAGACCGTGCAAGTCTTGTGAAAATTATTCCGAGGGAACCTCTTTTCGCGCGTAATTAGTTTTATCCTCTTACAGTGATGAAATCGCGTATTTTAACGGCGAACAACGTTCGAATACACCACAGACTTGCACAATCTATAGAATACAGTCACTCTCGTTATAATAAGATCGTTGGGAATGGCCAACTAATAACCTTTAAATAGAACTTATGTTATAAGAGGACAGCAAAACAAAGCAACACAAAGCAGAAATGAGATTAAGGACTTCAGAATGTACTCTTTGTAAGCAGAACCTCTTTATAACCGTGCTCTTTATAACGAGGGTTGACTTTAGTTCCCACTAATACGTCACAGTCGGTTATCTTCAAGGGCATACCAATAATTTTTTAGACGCAAAACTACGCGTTTATACGCGAAAATACACTACGTGTGGTTTGCGGTATGGGATCAATCACTCGCATGATTGGTCAGTGAAAAACTAACCCAATTTGACCCTTGCACAATGCGAAACGCACCTCCTCGAAATGCGAGTCTACCATTTCCACCACTTTTGGGGGTCAATTCCTTTTGTGAACATTTTGACTCTCAAAATGGTGGACAGGATAGGCGCGTATAAGTCCGCTGTGCGTTTGGTCAATGGTCGGTGAACCACGTGCCTGCGTGGACAAGTTTGAACGCCAAAACCCGAGTCGCCCGTAAAGATGGCGTCTATTAGGAACAGGGCCAAATTTCATTAGAGCTGCTTAAGCAGAAAATATTGCTTAACAATTGCCTGCTCAGTAGAAATGAGCAGGATACCAGTTACATGTGATGCGGTAAGCATACTTTTGTTGTGCTTAGCTACTTTTTGTGCTTAAGCAGCTCTATGAAATTAGGCAAGCAGAGGAACAAAATCAATGACTTTGGCATTAAAGAAAACATCAGTGTTTACTTTTACAAATCTCTTTAAAATTATCTCATTTGAATTAAAATACTGATTAATACTAATTGGCATTTGTATGTTTCCATCCCTGCAGTTTGCTAAGCAGCAAAGATATTGTTTTACTTGTTAGTTGGACAAGTTCTTTTCCATTCAATTCACTTGGATTTTGTTTTTAAATAACCGTGATCTCTTTTGGTTGGAGTTTCAAGACAAATTACCACGGCCCTGTTTTATAGAGTCGCTTTCGTTGAAAATATTGCTTTACAAATTTCTGCTCAGCAAAAATAAGCAGGGAACCAGTCACAAACTGTGCACATACCATTGTATTTTTTGGCTGGTAACCCCTTTCTTGTCGGCAAAATTGTTTGGTGCTCAGTCAAATTTTTGTTTTTAAGCAGCTGAATGAAATTGCACCCCGAAGACCACAATCGTTTCAGAATCTACTTTAAATGAACATTACAGAATTGGTAAGAAAAAAACTTGTAAAATATACTTTTGATCACAGATTTACATAAAACTTACATGGTATAATGATGACAGTAGAAAATAACCCTTGATTTATTTGATGAGAAATTAATAAACTAACTTTCCGATTGAAGTTTATCGCTCAGTGAGCGTTTTATTCTTTTGTTGAATCTATATGATTTCATGCAAATGTGTAATTGGTTTTTCACTATTTCCTCGTGACCCAGACGGCCGATCGATCTCAAACTTCTACAGGTTTGTCAGTTTATGTATTATGGTGGATTACATAAAGTGCTTACACTGCCAGCAACTGTTTTGTTAGCAAAAACAAAAATCTGTAATGTTCCTTTAAGGTTACAGATTCAGGTTTGGGGTTTCTTTTTTCCCAGTGGTCAGTTTACATTTTCTCTAATAAAATGACTGCATAGGACTGATGTTACCACTAAAACCCTTCATCAAAATCATCAACATCCTACGCCAATTTAACTAAACTCACATACTTGGTGATAACTCTTTCACTTTTTAGACTGAAATCATTCAACATGAACTATTATTTACATTTAATTTTGGTTTTGCCCTCTACTGAAGTGGTTAAACTGTGCGCCCAGTGCCCCAGTCCTACGGGAAAACCTACAGGAATTGAACCCACGACCTGTAACACTGAAGGAGCGCCAATCTTAAATCCCAAACCGAACCCCCATCCACCCGAACAGGAATTGAACCCAAGACTTCCCAAATTGTAAGAGCATCAATCTTGAATTCTAAACCTTACAAGCGAACCAAACAGGAATTGAACCCACGACCTCCGCATTGTAAAAGCATCAATCTTGAACTATGGAATTGAACCCAAGACCTCCCAAATTGTAAGAGCATCAATCTTGAATTCTAAACCTTACAAGCGAACCAAACAGGAATTGAACCCACGACCTCCCGCATTGTAAAAGCATCAATCTTGAACTATGGAATTGAACCCAAGACCTCCCAAATTGTAGAAGCAACAATCTTGAATCCAAAACCCAACCCTAACCTTTGCGTCTGTGGATTTTCCATCCAGACTCTACAGCACTGAGCACACTAGTGTTTTAAAGTTAAAGGGACTTTGTCATCATGATCAAAGGTGGCCTGTGGCTCTACAAGGAATTATGAACTCTCACCCAGCACACGCGAGCCGTCCCATGGAGAAGGCGTGCAAGCGTGCCGTAACTGGGTGAGAGTTCATAATAGACCTTCTGCATTGACGTCATCATGCCGCCATCTTGTACGCACAGCGCAGAGGATGAGCCAATGAGGAATCTTCTTTTTAGCCCGAACATCTGAGGTCACACTTCGAGGCTCGTAAATTACTAGAGACCGGCTTCGAGCGTTTGGAGGAATCCTGACAAACGCACCTTTGACCTCACATCCCATTGCGGTCTTGCGGATAATGACAGGGGACCAGTCTAGCAGTGACCATCATTTTGACTAATAGAGCAGCGCCTGTTGGGACCAGTCTATCTTCTTTTGACCTCTAGTTGAGGGCACCCTACTCAAATGCGTCATGCGAAGGTCTATTCCTTGTACAGCCAGGGTCCTGTTTTGATCATGACGACACAGCCCCTTTAACTAGTGAAGGGAAAAATCCAAAAATTTAAATTACCGTTGCAGGAATAACATTCATATTAATCGTAATATGTACAAAGTTTTACTCTTGAAGGATTATCACAACAATGATCTCAAAAATAACATCTTAAAAAATTCTGCTATGGAATTATTATTTCTTTAAACCAATAACGGAATATAAATTCACATGTTTTTTTATCTTCGCTCACAGCTTTTCAAAAATGGTAATGCACAAATCCATTGTGGCCTTATTTAAACAGCATGGAACCAGGGCTGGAAAGTTCACCACAATATACATTCACTTAGTCTTCTTAAACCCCCAAAGTTCAGCCTCGTAAAAAAAAAAAAAAAACAGAAACACGAGAACGTCTCACATGAAAATCTACACAAGAATAATATACAGGGTGTTTTTGCATACATTAATATTACATGATTAGCATATTCATAAGTAACATTGCACGGGAATATTCAGCAGTACTGTACACTTGCTCACACTCGCCCAGAGAGGGCGCTACCACTGATTTCAAACACTGAGCATTTTTAAATATTTTATTTTTCCAATATTATTATTTTTTTCTCACCAAAAAGGAGTGACATTGTGAAAGAAAAACAGCAATCACTCACAAAATACATTTCCTATTATAAAAGTAATATTTATCATCTGTTCTGACAATCAGGAAATAAATTTCCATTTAATTTCCCCCCTTTACTGTAATACATAAACTCATCCAGTTATTTGTGAGTACATTTTAACGCTAACTGGTGATTAATACTACGTTATCTTAGCACAAATTTTCCCCAATTTATGTACATTATTTTCTGTCTTCACATAATACATATTATCTAGAATAACTCCTCAATTTGAGTACAATTCAGGATATTTTCACATGAATGTATAAATCTCTTCATTGCGTTTCTTCACCTTTTAAATATCCGTGTGACCAATAAGAGGCTGATTTTTAAATAGTCGGGTCCTGTTTCTGTTGATCAGAATCAGCACTAAGATTATGCTCTCGCAGTCAGGCAACCATGGCCACTTCACTCATTACAGTCTGCTTTTCATTGTCGTAAATTTTTGTCTTCTCTCAAGTTAAAGTTCTTTGTCAGTTCTTTACGTCGCCAACATTTTCCTACGATACAGAAATGAGTATTCTCTGGTATTAATACCATGTGACCGCAGCAGTAAGCCAATCAAAACCAACCATACAGTGGACGAAAAAATCTCCCGTCCTAATTTGGCAAGAGTGGACACTTTCTCCCATCTAGCGATTCTAAACCTTTAAATACAACTCATAAGTTGCTTTACAACATTACATGGCTTCACAGCTATTATGTACAAATCTTAAACTTTATTGTAAGTAATCCACTTCTTTCGACATTGGATTGCTCTTTCCTTTGGCAACCTTTCTTTCTGTTTCAGGGTGCAACACTTCGTTACTTTGTTACTCTCTTATACACTTAAAATTACGGCTTTGTGATGTAAAATCTAAATGCATATTCATGTTACACTCTTTACATTGTATGTAAACTATGAACCCGCTGTCACTGGGGGTCAATATACTCTCAGGTCACTAGCTGACCTCCGACCGAATAGGTATAGGTAATACAGAAAGTGAGGTCAAAGTTCAAATTGTTGACCTCGGATGGGCCTCTTTGATGACCCTACAAAAGTTTGCACACACATTAATAACGAGCAGTCCGATGACATTGCACAACAGTTTTTGACGGTGATTGGAGTTTTAGTGTGTGAGTGTTTGGTAACTTGCGAGGAAGACCAGTTGTGTCTCTTTAACTGCAAAGAAGATTGATTGCATCTGTTGCAATGTCATCAATCTCGACAGAAGCTGGATTCGAACCATAGACCTCGGTATTGCCTTACAGGGTGCTCTACCACCAGAGCTGAACCACTGTACATTGATTCTCTCTCACTCATTGCTAGTATCTGTTCTTGGGGCATCAGTCAGAAGTCATTTTATTGTTTTTATGTCTCACAACTGAAGATCAAACACAAATTTCAACTTCAGAGACAGTGATCGGGGATTTAACAAATAGGATACATTATCTTTTAATCGTATATTTTGACAGATATTTGCTCTTTCGTTGTTTGCAGAATTTACCCTTTTGCAATTTTAAATAAGAACCTCGCTTAAGTAAGTTCATCGGTAACCGCCAAATTGTCGTTGTCAAAACAGAACAGAGCAAACCTGGTTTCCTGCAAGGAAATTGCTTACCAGAACACGAGATAAGCAAGTTTGTTGATTACCAGCTTTGAGATATTGAATCCTTCATACACAAGACAACTGGTCCCCTGCTAACACTGCTTACAGTAAAAAAAATTGACCAACAAGCAGACTTGTCGGTTACCATTGCTTTTTAGTCACTTATAGACAGACTGTGAACACTTGTGAAATATTTCTGCTTAGCAGAAATTGACGGCTTTGAGTCAATATTTCACTCATGTTCTGAAGGGCAGGTCAGTCGGTGCTTTGAGGGTGTTGAAACACGCTTGACAGACGCGTACTGGCTTGGTGATCCGGAGACGCTGAATCTCGGACTCAAACCTACTGCATCTGAAGATGGAAAACCCCAAGAGGAAAAAATGATTAAACTTGGGAACGAGATAATTCTTCTAAACAAGAAGATCCAGAATAAGAAACTACCAAGTAAGTCAGAATGGCAGAAATCAAGCCAAGTGTCGACCATACTTTCTCTCTATAACAATAATGGAAGCAAGAAAGTCAAATTGAATCACAGCTTTCTATTTGGTTCACCTCTACCCTGAGTGGCTTGGTGTGTTTTGCATTGAAGTGTGCCTTTTTCGGTGACGCGGCGTTTACACGTTTACGAGTTGACTCTCACAATGGCGAACCAGGTTGCAGTAGCTGCGTGTGTGGTTGTGTGCAAGGGAGCATTTAAACGCTTTATCTAGAGGCATCTCAAAGCGCTTGTTATTTTACAACAGGTGCACAGAGCTTTATTTGAATTATGAGAACTATTTTATAGAACCTTGTTAAAAGTCTACAAGGTGATGTGGCACAATCTGCTGCCAACCATACCAGAAAACACTGAGGTGAATCCCTTCTCTTAATGATAAGTGTACTGGGTAATGCACGCATTACACAACACATGTGACCAACGGCTTTACGTCCCATCCGAAGGACGAAGCAATCATAAGAGTCGTACTCATCGACATAAATGCCATGACCTGGACCAGAACTAACACTTTGCGAACACCAGGGCTACAGCCCCATGCACTAGACCGCTCGGCAACACCAATCTATAATAGGAATTTGAAAAAGTGTACCTTGAACAGAAGAGTTTGCCACAGTTGCGGCAATGATGACGTCGCTCAGCAAAGGTGAACTTGACACTGCAGGCGGCGCAGGTGTCACTGCTCTCGTCTTTAACCCAATGGTCTGTGATGACCTTCCCTGGTTGGTCAGCCACTGACCAGCTGAAGACACGACCTCTCTCATCACCAACAAACACTTTCATGTGGTCCCTGGACGATGAGGAAGGAACGGAGGAAGCATTGTATCAGAACAGGAAAACACAACTAATGCTAAAAGAGCATCTCTTGCTCACAAAGTGAAAGCCATGTACACTTTACATTAGGCGCTTTACAAATGTCTTAATTATTATTTATTATTATTATTTACACAAACTGAGTGTGCAAATGACCATTCCATGATTCAAAGGCATTTCTCATGACAGAAACTTTCAAATCTGAGAGGACCACCAGTCTTTGAAGAACGTATGTAAAAGGCAAAGTTCAATCGTTAAAACTTTTCTTACCCAAGTCCTCATACAAAAACTAGCCCAGTACAATTCTTATGGGCTTCTGGTAATCAGTGGAGCCAGTTTGTGTGAAGTGGGCGTGGCTAACAGTTGAACTACGCCACACTTACCGACAGGATAAGAATTTTTCCGTTACACCAGGGCCCAAGTTTATACAGCCAACAAAATGATGCTTACCAGAATAAGGTTACCAGCCATACTATCATGTTACAAGTACAACTTGTGACTGGTAACCTGCTCATTTTTGCTTAATAACAGACATTTTTTAAGCAATATTTTCTGCTAAAACAGCAGAAATTGGGCCCAGATTGACACTACTTCAAAATGAGTATTAATCTGAACGATGATCTCACCTTGAGATTGCTAGAGCTGTTACTGCGGCTGGTTGAACGTTATCTTTCCGTTCAAACGCCGTATGCATGGTCAGTTTACTCCGGAACACCAACTGCCTCTGCCACTTAAAACCTAGACAAGAAGGAAGAAAAGGAAAGTTTCAAATAGCCTCACATCTTGATTTAGAAATCGGCCAAAAAAAAGAGCTAAAGCAAGGTTTGCGGTTACACCATCGTTGTCTTTTTGGGAATGAACCTAACTTACATTAAGCCTGGAATTACATGAAGGCTACGGAGACCATGGCCTCTGTTGCCCTGGTCTTGGCCTTGGTGCCCCTTTAAAAAGTTTCCCATAGACTTAAAAGGTTTCCTATACAAGTGCACTTTGCAAAATGAAAATGGCCTTGCCCTCTCAACGATGCAATTCCAGAACTGCTTACTTTCACTACCACCATGCAAAGCTTCAAATCTTACTAGTAATAAATACATTTGCCGCTATTCTTTGTTCAACCCCAAACTAATAAAAATATTTACATTTATCAAAGAGCAATTGTCATGTTTCTACTTCAGCTTAAATTAACTACATGATATTTAGGTCCTTTTTTGAACCGGTGGATTTGGCTTAGCTCGGTAACTACATTTGCTACAACTGGTGGTTGGTTTTGATTGGTACCCACCTGGCTTGAGCTTGTTCCTGTGAGATGCTGACATTCGCTCTCTTTTCTTCAAATCTTCATCATACTTATCAAAGTCACTCTCTGAGAGGATAACGTAGTCCCCCCTCTGCATGGGGCTCAGTGGTGTCACACCATTCTCCCCTCTCAACCCACTACTGAGGCTATCCGTTTCATCGCCTTGGTTACCATTGATGATGTCACTCACATCATCACCTGTGGTGAAGCTCGTCCTATCACTGCAGGAGTCCAGATTATCCGGTGTGGTCATCGTCGTGTCGCCAGGTTGGGTGAGCGTTATTCCGGGCCTGTTGTCCATGTACGTCCCATCGACAGGAAGACTTGAGGGCGGGGTGAGCCTCGGGTTACGCCCGTCCATTTCATCAATGCTAACTTTAGAGTTCCGATTAGCCTTGAGCGTGTCGCAGTCGTACCCTCCTGCATCAGACATTAGAACCTCGCTCAGGTCGTCCGGGCTCGAGTCCGACATCACTTTATCAACGCTGCATTTCGTCGGCGTGGATATCTCGCTTTCTTCATTGAGGGCGCTGCTCAAACTCTGACTGTCCTCTGATTGGCTCTCCGAGGTACAGTCTTCATCCTTGACCTTTGACACTAAGGTGTCATCCGGCTGTAAGATATTTGAGGTGGATGACCTCTTTGAGCTTGATATGTCTGGCACCTGGACGTACTCAACACTCCACATCTGAAGACAAACAAATATTAGATATTTACATAATTTGTTTCTAGATAAATTTTAATCTTGTATGATCTCATTATGGCGAGACAATAAATTGAAAATATTCTCAGAATTTAAACTTACTCTGACAACCCCATCACTAGATCCCGTCATGATCACGTTCTGGGAGTCCCATTCCACCATCTGAAAAAATTTTAAATGTCCAAAGTGAACGATGAAACTACACAGCAAGCTTTCTGGGATGAACAAAATAAAGTTTTCCATTTATTTTGTTTATTTGTTTTACAAACTGATGAGTATAATTATGACTAAAGGTATGAACAAATTAAGAATAAATTGTTTTAAATGAAATGAAAAATAGTTAATAAAAAAGATATTTAGAAAAGATAATCTTTTGAGCACTACAAACTCATTTTGGGGAAAGAAATAAACTGGAAAGAACTGCATTTTAAATTCTAACCAGAATAAAATCATTAAAAAAATCAATAACTTTTTACCTCCGACATCGCGCAGCACAAGATTCTCTGATCTCGACCGGTAGACGTGTTTACACTGGCGACCAGGTCACCATTAATGCTCCATAGATACAGGAAAGCACCGCACACGTTGCAATGTCACCCTGTAGGTTAGTGGAAGCAGGTGGAGTGGGGTCGCCAAAAGATTAAAAGAGAAAATGAGTATTAACAATCACGGTTTGGAAACAGAAAATGAATAAAGAATGGTGATTTTTGCATAAATGGATCAATAGCAAGTTAACTCATGTAAGTCAATTTGTATTTATTTATAAACATGAACAAATACAAAAGCAGTAGAATAAATAGCAGTAGAATGAATAGCAGTAGAATAAATAGCAGTAGAATAAATAGCAGTATAACAAATAGCACGACAAGCTCTCAAAGAATAATGTTCAAAGCAAAGTAGATATACACACATGGTGTTACTGCAAACTGAATATACATTAATACCTCACCATACAATGCCTTAAAACCGATAAACTACAATTACAACAAATATCAATAATTACTCAATTCAACAATGCATAAAATGCGATACAATTATACAAAATAAAATTAATTGTCAATCACTCTTGGTTTGATGGAATCAATAACAAAGAAATATATTCAAATACAGCAGCAATTACACTCAAGCTCAATCTAGAGATGTGGGGAGGGGGTAAGGAGGGCATCTCAGAAAAGGATGAAGCTGTTCAGAAAATAGAGAGAAAATTTTACAATTTCTTTTTACTGTTACCATTCAATACAAAAGCATGCAGAAATAAGATGAAAACAATGTGGAATAATCGCAAGTTTCAAGTGAAATATGAATTGTTGTCTTCAACAAAACTGGGCCCAATTTCATAGAGCTGCTTAAGCACAAAAACTAGCTAAGCACAAAACAATTATGCTTAGCAGAACAAGGTTACCAGCCAAACTACCATGTCACATGTACAATCTGTGACTGGTATCCTGCACATTTCTGCTAAGCAAAACATCGTTAAGCAATATTTTCTGCTTAAGCAGCTCTATGAATTGGAGCCCTGCCTATACCCTTGATCCGCTGCTTACCGTGAGGTTATTGATAGCGACTGCAGACACTGGAGCCCCTAGATCCCTGAGCTGTCTGACAAACATGAGTCGGTTCAGGTCCCACATGAGACAGGTTTGATCCTTGGAGCCGCTGATGATGATGTTGTAGGCCGTGGAGACGGCGAGGCAGGTCACGACGTCGTTGTGACCGTACAACGCCTGCAAAAGATTGCGTTAAACGACACAAAGTTTGTTTACTCTCTCTCTCATATCTATTAACAGACCTTGTGCGTTGACTTCATCACGCCGCGTTCTTAGAGGTAAAACGATGATGACACGATGGAAACGCACATCGCGGCGCACAGAATGGGCCAATAAGCTACCTTGCTTGGACCTCTAGCTGAGGGCGCCCTACTCAAATGACGTCATGTGCATAACGTCTGTACAAATTTCCAGTCAAGATTATCCAATCAAATCTTACACTGTTGAGGAAACACTTAGATTTCTTGCTCTTGTGTGTTTGTTTAACAATTTTTTCCAGACAAAAACCCCACATATTTCTTGAGTAAAATGTTACATTTGGGGTAAATTAATTTCTTCATTTTTCCCTTATACAGTGAAGCCATTATATGAATGAGGACATAACACACTGTGAAGCAATTATAGTCAAGTGTCTTGCTCAAGGACTCAAGTGTCACTGCCAGGATTCGAACCCACACTCCAGTGTCTTGACCACCAGAACTTGAGTTTGATGCGCTAAACCGCATGGTCATGACACACTACCTTTCAGACCCTCTCTCACGTTTGTTTTACAATGTTCCACTAAGTTTTACCTCAAAAAAAACCTGTCAACAATTTCAGCTGTTACACCAAGAGAAAAGGTTGTAGAAATTATTTGAAATAAATCATGTTTCTCGTTGAATATATCTGTCTGTTGAACAAATTTAGAAGTATCACAATGACGGGAAAAGAGAAATGGTGGATGATAAATCTTTACCTGTTTGAGATAAAGCTGTTTTGACCGTTCCTTACGTGCCTCAAGTTGCCAAACGTGAACCACCTGAGATCGGAAGAAAAGGAATTCTCTTCAAAATTTGTAAAGAATATATATAAATAACACCCTATTCTATTTGTTATTGCCAACGAATGGCAAAACTGCCTAAAATGACCCAAATATCTGTATAGATGGATTGCAATACGCGTCATTGACCGCCATATTTGATGTAAAACGATAGGAAAGTGCACGCGTGTACCCGCTATACGCACGACTCTCAGCCAATGATAGCTGTTCACGCGTGCATAATTCATCAACGATGGCGGCCGATGACGCGTATTGCAATCCATCTATAGTGGTTTTTGGAGTTCAATGGCACAAAAACCCAAGAAAAAGAGGAAATCGGCCATTCCACTAAGAAATTGTTTTGCTTCCGACTCACAGAACTAGCTCCTCCCGTAACCACCATCCTTGTATTTGGACACACTGCACACTGTATCTGTCCGCTCAACGTCCCCTCAAACACCGTGGTAGCCTTGTCTGAATCATAGCTGCCGATACGGAGACTGAGATCGGCGTAACCGAAGGCCAGGAAACCGATTGTAGACGGGTGGAATGAGGACCTTGTTCTGCTCCACGGCTAGAAGGATCTTCTCTGATGGGATGATTTGACCGACTGGACCCTTCAACTCTGAGGAGGGGTTCAGAGAAAAAGAAAGTTTATTTATCCATCCTTTCCATCAAAAGGAAAACGAAAAATCAGAATGGATTGGGCCTCCTTCAAAGGTTTGAATAAAAAGTGAACAAATGTTCCTGTTTATTTTTGTAAC
This sequence comes from Pycnopodia helianthoides, assembly GCA_032158295.1. Taxonomy (NCBI): domain Eukaryota; kingdom Metazoa; phylum Echinodermata; class Asteroidea; order Forcipulatida; family Asteriidae; genus Pycnopodia; species Pycnopodia helianthoides. The sequence goes on from CM063261.1 coordinate 13,164,615, forward strand.
GATTCCACTTCCAATTATCATTCCCAGATTCTTCAATTAAACGGATCATGCTTTTCGCTACTTGCACGGATCCGCCATGAGCGTATAGAGCCTCGACTTCATGCTGAATTTGTATTGTATAAATACTGTGACATTACAGCTGTCCCCAATTCGAGGCTTTATTCGAAATAGTTGACCGTGCAAAGTACCAATAGACCTTTCTTTTGTCTACAAACATTGACCACCATTTTATATGGGAGGCCTTGAGTATCACAAAATGTTTTAACTGGCCGGGTAAAAATTTGCCCTTTATAGTAAAAAAATTGTGTGAATGAAAACATGACGTTAGAATCCTCTGCTTACCTTTCAAGGGTTGCAGAGAGGGCCTCAAGGTGTCCAGATTGTGAAAAAACAACCTGGGGATGACCGAGCCGCTACTGTCACCAGTCTTGTGGCTGACCTTCTTCTGGGGATGAGGTTTCTTGAATAACTGTTAGAAGAAACAAAGCCAGAGGGAAAGAGTGCTTGGGATTAGTAAGAGTAGAGGTGTGGGAGTAAAAACACTGAGTTTAATAGACTGGTTGCTAGTCCCTCCATTGTCCTTTGGAGTCCTAATGAATTAACAAAACACTGAGTTTAATAGACTGGTTGCTAGTCCCTCCATTGTCCTTTGGAGTCCTAATGAATTAACAAAACACTGAGTTTAATAGAGTGGTTGCTAGTCCCTCCATTGTCCTTTGGAGTCCTAATGAATTAACAAAACACTGAGTTTAATAGAGTGGTTGCTAGTCCCTCCATTGTCCTTTGGAGTCCTAATGAATTAACAAAACACTGAGTTTAATAGAGTGGTTGCTAGTCCCTCCATTGTCCTTTGGAGTCCTAATGAATTAACAAAACACTGAGTTTAATAGAGTGGTTGCTAGTCCCTCCATTGTCCTTTGGAGTCCTAATGAATTAACAAAACACTGAGTTTAATAGACTGGTTGCTAGTCCCTCCATTGTCCTTTGGAGTCCTAATGAATTAACAAAACACTGAGTTTAATAGACTGGTTGCTGGTCCCTCCATTGTCTCTTGGAGTCCTAATGAATTAACAAAACACTGAGTTTAATAGAGTGGTTGCTAGTCCCTCCATTGTCTCTTGGAGTCCTAATGAATTAACAAAACACTGAGTTTAATAGAGTGGTTGCTAGTCCCTCCATTGTCCTTTGGAGTCCTAATGAATTAACAAAACACTGAGTTTAATAGACTGGTTGCTAGTCCCTCCATTGTCCTTTGGAGTCCTAATGAATTAACAAAACACTGAGTTTAATAGAGTGGTTGCTAGTCCCTCCATTGTCCTTTGGAGTCCTAATGAATTAACAAAACCTGAGTTTAATAGACTGGTTGCTAGTCCCTCCATTGTCCTTTGGAGTCCTAATGAATTAACAAAACACTGAGTTTAATAGACTGGTTGCTGGTCCCTCCATTGTCTCTTGGAGTCCTAATGAATTAACAAAACACTGAGTTTAATAGAGTGGTTGCTAGTCCCTCCATTGTCTCTTGGAGTCCTAATGAATTAACAAAACACCGAGTTTAATAGACTGGTTGCTAGTCCCTCGACTGTCCTTTGGAGTCCTAATGAATTAACAAAACACCGAGTTTAATAGACTGGTTGCTGGTCCCTCCATTGTACTTTGGAGTCCTAATGAATTAACTAGTGTGATTGTGTGGGCCGGGTATTCTGGACCAAGTGGGAATAGGCTGTGTAATTCTCATATGTAATCGGCCCTGATTATGAATGATTGAAGTTCTTCACATGCTGAACAATAATACACATTGGGACCAAATGTACACTGCCTTTGCACTGCCTTTCACATTTTTTTAATAATGACAAATTCCTTGAAAATGGCAATGCTAAAAGTTGGCAAAATAATGAGTAAATTAAAAGCATAAAATGAGTTAAAAAAAACGTTTTAAAAAGTATGCCAAAGTCACACGTGCTGGGAGGTCCACAAACCTGCTTAGGGATTTGACCGAAGTTATTGATGAATCCGATGGTGGCGTTCTTCTTGAGGGGATCATCGATGCTGTAGATGTCCACATTTCCTTCATAGAAGAGATGATGGAAGACATTATGACCTTCTGCCGCCTCCTTGCCTTGCTGCTTGTAACCAAAGATGAGGTCTATCCACTCATGGAGATGGGCACTGACGTAGTCACACTCCAAGGCCTAAGGATTAGAGGAAAAAACCCACAAGAATGGTTATGGGTTTGTTGGGTAGATCTATACCTCATCAATCAATCGATGAATTTATCAAATCGGTCAAGTCAGTCACGTTGGTCTGGTCAGCCAGGTTGGCCACATCAGTCAGATCGGTCAGGTTGGTCAGGTCTGCCCGGTCTGCCCAGGTGGTCTGGTCGGTCGGCCTGGTCTGTGAATCAGTTGGTCAGATCGGTCGGCCCGGTCTGTGGATCAGTTAATAGTCAGATCAGTCAGGTCAGTCTGGTCGGTCCAGTCGGTCGGTTGGTCGGTCAGGTAGGTCAGGTCAGTCACGTCGGTTCATTCCTCATAGGATTGCAACTTGCCTCTCGATGCATTCGGATAAACTCCCTGGGATCTCCCTTAGCCCAGGGGGGTAAGATAACGTCACCCAGCTCAATACCGCTCTGCTTTATACCTACAAAGAAAACAAACTATGTATTAAGTATCAGTCAATTTGTAAGATAAAAATATATATATTAGCTCAAGCGGGTGGCACAGGTGGGTAGTTCGTAAAGCGCTCGCCTTTCACCCCTGCGGCTCTGGTTTGGTTACCGGCTAAGGCCATACGTGAGTAGAGTTGTGCCTTGGTTCTCTCCTATGCTACAAAAGTTTTCCTCCAGGCCCCCCAGTTTTCTTCACTCCAGAAAAATCAAACACTTTCGATCTTGGGCTGTGCTCTGTGATCATTATATGGGTCAATGTTGCTGGCTGCCAATGGCACCCTTGCATACCTGCAGACCCATTATGCTGTAGCTGTGTCTTTCGCAATCCAGCTTCTCAGCTTTGAGTAAGGATGATCAGCCTCCCAAATTATTATTATAAAGCAGTCAATTAAAGTGCCAATGCTAAATGAACATTTTCACAAGCAGGGCTAAATGAATTAGTCTTCTCAACAGGGATTATGAAGACAGTTGCTGCCATCTTACCGAGGTCAAAGTTATTTTGGTTGGTCAGAAACTCTGGTAGATAGAAGAACTCTGGAAGGAGTTCCTTCACGTCGGCCATGTTGTGTTTGGACGCTGACAACCAGGCATCTTTGATACTGTGGAACATACGATCCGCCAAGTCAAAATGACCGCCCTAAAGTCAATGACAGAGATTTAATTTCAAAAAGGATCAAAATCGCAATGTTGCAAAAAACACACTTACATACATGTATGACAACAAACATTCAAAGGAGACCACTTTGCATTCGTCACGTTAGCAGTTCTTCCAATGGTTGTACATTTTTGTTGAAAGCTTGAAAACAACCCAAACGTGTTCCAACATGTGAGTGGACATGCAGGCTTATACTGAAAATAATTTGAGTCGATTCATTTGTTGTTTTGTTCACTTTCTCTTAAAATCACCCTAAAATTTAAATTAAAAATGGACAGAAAAAGTTACTTACCTTTTCCGTCCCATTATGATTGAAATTTCACTCTCTATAATGTTGTGCATTAAATTCAAACTAGGAGAGGTCTATAACCCAGACTCCCCTTACCTGTAATCTGAGGAAATGCTGAGTGAACGGTTCCATCCTGACTAATGTAGAAGCCACAATCATAGCCGATGAGTAGTGGGTGCCGTAGTAATACGGAGGAGTCTCACCTGACAAATTATACACACAGTTTGAAAATCATTTCCTCATTTTAAAATGGCCGAAACATTTTTCCTATTAGCAAGCGAGCTTTGTTATGCATATTAAGTATCTTTTCATCCTTTTTCATCATTTCTTTCACCGTAAGTAAAAATCACTTTTCAAATCAAGCATTTTCTTTCTTTGTTGCAGACAAACGAAAAAGTTTTCCCTGATGTCATGAATCAGCAGTATGGTATACCCATTGATCTAACTTGTCATAAAACGCAGTATACACAATGGTCACATCTGTCTAAAACAGCAGTATACACCAACTGGTTCACATCTCGTCATAAAACGGCAGTATACACCAACTGGTTTACATCTAGTCATAAAACAGCAGTATACACCAACTGGTTTACATCTAGTCATAAAACAGCAGTATACACCAACTGGTTACATCTAGTCATAAAAACAGTATACACCAAGGTTCATAGTCATAAACGGCAGTATACCAACTGGTTCACATCTAGTCATAAAACGGCAGTATACACCAACTGGTTCATCTAGTCTAAAACAGAGTACACATGTACTATATAAAACAGCAGTCGGTGCAACCATTGATTTTAATTTCGTAGTTCATAAAACAGCAGTAGAGTGCACCCACTGAAAACATCTCAGGTAATGAAACAGCCGTCTGATGTCTCCAACACCCTCTATGATTTTAAAAAACTGCACACAAAAAAAGCACAGCAGGGGAACAAAAAACCAAACAGAACAATAAAAAAATCCGAATAGGAGTTGAAAACATTTATAGTACAAAAAGGAAAGCAATCAAAAAGAGACTGACAAAAAAAAATAAACTAGGAAAAAAACACCTCAACCTTGTTTGTTAATACCTGAGAAGAAATCATTTTCAAGATAAATTAAAGGCAAAGAAAAGTTTGGGAGGGGAGGGGAGAGACAAATTTTCCTTCAAAGCCAAATCTTAAAACCAATCAATGTGAGATACAGTAACCCAATATAGAATAGAGTGTATTTAAGACTAGTTGAAATATGTGGCGTGTCGTGGCTGAGTGGTCAATCACATTGGACCCAAGCTCTGGTGTTTCTGATCGGCAGAGTGTGGGTTTGAGTCCTGGTCTTGACACGGCGTGTCATGGCTGAGCGGTCAAGCACACTGGACCCAAGCTCTGGTGTTTCTGATCGGCAGAGTGTGGGTTTGAGTCCCGGTCTTGACACTTGTGTCCTTAAGCAAGACACTTAACTGCTATTGCTTCATCCTTTGGATGGGACGTAAAGCCGTTGGTCCCCTGTGTTGTGCAATGCACATAAAATAACCCAGTGCACTTATCAAAAAGAGAAGCTGTTTGTATCGTTAAGAGCAGGGCATGGTCTAGCAGCAATATGCACCACCTCACCTTGTATGCCTTTCAAGGTGTTGTATTATGGTTGCTTCGTCTCATAAAATCATTCTTAACAAACTCCACCAAAGATCCCGGGTTGATAGTGGGTTGGAAGAGGGAACCCTGGTACAAATTTAATTGGTGTGAGGGGAGAAATGGGGGAGGGGGGAGGGGTCTCTGGAAAGATGCCAAGATTGAAGAAACCTTAACTTTCTCAAAGATAGCTGTACTTATCAGAAATTCACTTCTGAAGTGGGAATATGTACCATTTGAATGCTGTCTGATATTTAATTGAGGAGTGATTTGGTTAGTTGTGAGTGATGATTATCTACCTTGATCTATAAATGTTCAACTAATAATCAAGATGATTGACAGATTCATAATAAGGAAAAAAATATTTTGATGAGACACTTGGTCAACACCGAGTCTACACCGCGTCTACACCGGATCAGCAATGTGTCCACACTGATTCAACACCATGTCCGCAAAGTGTCAACACCATGTCTAAACAGTGTTAACACTGGTTCAACACCATGTCTACACCAGGTCTCTTGGAGTGATTCCCAAGTATTTTGGGCATTGAGTGCACGTTCCTTGAAAATGTCCAATCCAAAGTGAGACTCATATGCAGAATACTTTTTAATATTTGGCTGCGGCATGAATGGAATTACTTTACCCAAAGTAAAAGTAAGCAAAATAAAGCGATTTCATCTGCTATTTTTAAGCTGCAAATATTTTGGTGTAAAAATTTTTTTTTCCAATACTGACTTTTAAAGTGATGATAGCATTTCTGAATAACTTTTTTTTCTTATCATACCTAAACATCTTTCAGATTTCCCAAACAGTTGCAGTGGGAAACGTGCAAAGTCTAAATCACCGATAGCCATTTAAGTTTGGTAATATGACCAATGATTGTCAGCAAACGAATGAAGATGAGTAAGTTACGGAGATGTTGTTGACTTGTCCCAAAATTCAGCCCCTCAGAAAAAAAACTTTTTTTAAACTGTGAAAAACAAGGCTTGAAAACAGCAGAAACGACTAAGCAGAGCAGATTCTTGCTAAGCATATTTAGCCGACAACCAGCGACAATACTCATAACTTGTTTATTATATTTTAACTGGTAACCCCCAACTGTTGCTTAGCTGATGTCTGTCCCGAGTATAATTTTTTCTTTTTAAGAGCACGATTACCTTAATTTTGTTTTTAAACAACAGATTACAGACTGACTAAGACTTCATTAAAAGATGAAAAATTAACAAACTTTTATGGTTGTGAACAGCAGAATTTAGTCACCACACCCAGAGTTTGAATTTACAAATGGAGCTGATTTTTAATGGGGTTATATAGAATGGAAATGTTCAGCACCCGAGTACAACAAAGAAAGTATACCTTGGAAATCTTTATGTGATCCGGCCACTACGGGGGAAAAGGCTTCGATACGAAAACGCAAACATAAAAATAATCATCCGTCAAACAAACATTCACAATTGATAACAATGAGGACGCCAGACCAGTGTTAACGCAAAGAGGGTGAGAAGCCAATCGTGAGGTCAAAAATGAAGATTTGTTCTGCAAGATCTGAACACATTTATAGTTGGATTCACAGGTTGTTAATAGGTCCCACAGCCACTTTGCCACAAAAATTTGTTAACCACACAAAAAACGTTCTCAGCAGAAACAAGTCACCAGCCAACATGCTATGTGATTATGCATTGCCTGGAACTGGTTCCCTGCATTACGTAAACACAGCTCTCTTGACATTAGGTCCACAAAGCAAACTCATTCACAATTTTTTTTTGGGGGGGGGGGCAGAGTCTCAAATCCGGATTCTAAGCCAAATCATGACCTCATGTTTTGCTCCGCATTCCCGTTAAAGCACCTGTACAACATTGGTAATTGTCAAAGACCAGTATCTGCACTGTATGTGACCCAACGTATACATGAAATAACAAACTTGTGGTTTAAGCTCAATGGGTCATCGGAGTCACGAGAAAATTGTGAAAAACCCCTTTATATGTTTTCAGGTTTTGGACACGCAAGATCAAAACTAACTGTTTTATTCATTTCCTAAAGACTATAGCATTTCAAGCAAAACTATTTCAAGGGAGGTTTTCCACCATGACCATCTTTATACCATGTAAGTTATGTGCAAATCTGTGAACGTTTATATTTTCAACCTCACCAATGTTGTACACACCCTTTAAGCAGGTACATGCCTTAAGTGGTTAATCAAGTAACTGCATTATGGTTAGTGCACTTCAGCTTGCAAAAAAAATAAAAACAATCAACACAACTTTCCGATCATATTTCTCTGACCACAGTAGAATAACTGTCACTCATGTAAGTAGCATCATCAACAACCTTTAGTATTAAAGTTGCTGGTTTAAAAAAAATAATAATTTATCTCTGAAATTGTTTCTTTACAAAATATTTTTTTTTTTTTAATTTCCATATTGATCAATGATGGAACTTTTGGATCAATACATTTGGGCATCGAGTATAATTGAGTTTGGAAAACTATTTGCTAAAAGCAACTTACGCCATGGTTCTTGGATTAAGCATTTCAGAAAATATCAGTACAGTTAAACCTGACACTTTTAACCCAAAACTCAGTTCCGGCTTTTGTTGTGGCTTAGTACTCAGAGTCATGTATTGAGAGAGTTGGAACATGGAGGGAACAGTTTTCATCGTTCACGTTGTTGCTGGACGCCATTTTCGATCCGAATAATAGCACAACCCAATGTGCAGCCTAGTCTGGCACCCTGTGTGTACACATGCGTTTTGGGGGGACCAAAAATGGCTTCTAATCGCAAAGTGTTAAAACTCTCTCAACACATGGCTCTGCTTAATCTTTGGCAGCCACTTAGTAATCTTACGCAAAAAAAAGTAAACATGGACTCATACTGGCAGGAGAAGCCAGAGCCAAATCCGGAACCGAGGAAACGGACTCTACTTTCACCACTACAAACAATGATCACCTATGACCCCTTCTATGACTGACCCATGACCCCCTTGTATGACCCATGACCTCTCACCTGTAGGATCTTCCCATTCATCGTAGCGTTTCTTAAACTGCATCAGGCGCTCCTCGGTCTGGGCTCCCAAGGGTTTGCTCAAATCACGGAAAGTTGAGGATTTATGTAAACGAAGCTCCTGTAAATAACAAAGTATAAGAGGAAATCATATTTTGGTAGCTCTTTTTTAAACAGTTCTAAGTCATTTACGATTCCGTTTCTGCAAACATTTTAATACTAAAATCTGGAACTCTGCTTCTGTAATAGTGTTAGGCTTTGTCTTAAAGATGGCCAAAAGGTCAGAAATAAATCTTCTCCGTGGAGATATTGGTTTCTCTTGACCTACGTACCTCAGAGTCATAATCAGCCAGAATCCATGGAAACACAGGATACTGCATCAGATCATTGTAGCTACGACCCGCAATGGTGTTCAGTGCCATAAGATAATGGAAGTTGGAAATTTCACCTCTCTACACGACAAAAGAAAACAAATAATACCGCCAAAACATCAATACAAAGTAGGATTTAAGAGACGACGTGAAAGAAAAATACTGAAGTTTTGAAATAACAAAGTATAATAACCAGTTGTATTAAAAACTCATTCAAATAGAACTGTTCACATCTTAAGCTTGCATCATTTCACTCCGTTCTTACCTCCCACCTCTGTGTCACCGTCTTCTCTCCGATGAGGTTGCCGAGACCCAAGAAACTACTCCTGCAAGACAAAGACAGAAAGGTATTTCAAACTCAAAGTCCCAACCTTGCACTCCATGGCAGCTATACTTGAATTGTTTTTTTTTAATGTAACATGGTATTAAAGCACAAACATCATTTTCTCTCTCATAAATGTGTAGCCTTCGAGAAAGACTCGAAAAATGAGGCCATTAACTATTTATTTTTAGCATTTATACGATAAGGTAAGCAGTTTGCAACACTTTGTCATTTTTTTTTTTAAAGAAAATTAAACAGGGTTTGCAACTTTGCATGATGAAGATACAATCAAGTGAGGTTTGAAGAGACACCATATAATAAATCTCTTTTATGAGCTTTGGTGGTTCTGAGAAGAACCAGTGGTTTAACAACTCGACGACGTTTCCATCAGGGTACCCTGAAGACAGTCAGAGCATGCTGATCGAAACGCTGACTCGTTAAACCACTGGTTCTTCTCAGAACCACCACAGCTCATAAAGAGATTTATTACATGGTGTCGTGGCCGAGTGGTCTAGGGCGATGGAATCAATTTCTGCAACTTACAGTTGCAAACAGTTCGAATCCTGGCCTGTCAGTCGCGACACTTGTGTCCTTGAGCAAGGCACTTTATCATAATTGCTTCTCTCCACCCAGGAGTACAAATGGGTACCAGCGAAAGCTGGGGAGTAACCTGCCATGGACTGGCATCCTGTCCATGGAGATTAGAGATATTCTCAGTCGTTTAATGCCGATGAAACCGGCTACAAACACCGGCCTGATGAGCAATATTGGCTCGGGACAGACTTGACTTTACTTGGTGTTTCCGCAAACCTCACTTGAGAAGTAGACCGATGATTTTCTCTTACCCTCCTTCCACCTGTACGTTCCTCTTCTGACCCGCCACTGATGTCGCATCGTCGGTCAATCTGGTTGCCTCGGCAACAAACCTCGCATATACTTTGTTCTTGACCTTGCGGGGGAAAGCAAGAAGATAATTCCGACCGTCGGCAGAGAAGACTTCGATGGCCGAGGGCTGAAGAGGGAAAGAGACGAGGATTTGTTAGAAGGGCAGAGTCAGTATCACTCTCTTTAATACACAGATTGCCGAGAGAAATGACACCGATCAAAACTCAGACGATGTACCATATGCAAGCTGACTGCTCACTCTTTCGTCTTGATGGTTGGATCGCAGTCCTTCACCGGGCTGAAAGTCTGGTTGTCACCTGGCTTACAAACTTTTTTAACAAGACCAAGTTACCACACAAATCATCATCATCATCACGGGTTGACGATGGTACAAGATTTTTAAAAGCTGTTCTGCCTCGGATATTAAAATAATGAAGTCGCTGTGAAATAAACGAGGAATCTGAAATAAAACGTCACATTTTAATTTTGCCCTAGACTGATGATCATTTTCTTCTTCAAGTCCTGCCAGAAAAAAGTTTAACATCCATAGATGGATTGCAATACGCGTCACTGACTGCCATCTTTGATGTAAAAACAATGGAAAAGTGCACGCAAGTACTCGCTACGCACGGCTCTTAGCCAATGATAGCTCTTCCCGAGTGCACAACTCATCAAAGATGGCGGCCGATGACGCCTATTGCAATCCATCTATAGAGGACTCAAGAGGGCGCTGACCATGCGAACTTTCACATTCTCAGAGCTTTCTGCTTTAGGATTCAATTTGAAAAAACTACTCTCACCTGAAGAAGGTACCGTCTTTTATGAACTTCGCGGATGTCTTCATACGCAAACTTGCTGCACGTCCGCTTCTGGCTTGACCTTTGACCTCTGGAGGCTCTTGGAATAATAGGATCTTGATGCCTGAATAAGACAAAAAAAGTTTGTTTTTTTCCATCAGCCACAGACACTTCTCAATACTGAAAATTTTCAAATTTGAGAAAATGTAAGAGCTTTTTTGGATAAATTTTTCAGGGATGAGATTTGGCGAATGTGAACATTCCTGAAAAATGACTTGCGGGCCTTGGTTCCCCCTCACTGTAGACCCAGAACCTCTCAGTATGAGGGCCTGGGTTCCCCCTTATTCTAGACCCAGAACCTCCAAGATGTTACAATTCAGGAGGTTTTGCAGACTCTGTGCATCACCGGAAATACAAAACAGCAGGTTTAGACACAACGTGGATTATTTCTTTCTCCCTTTGGTGATTGCTTTACTTCTTTCAAGAAAATTTGAAGGCAAATGGAGATTTTTGAGAAAATCCTAAAATCAATAAAAAAAATCCTGAGAAATTACACACCTGATTCTTTGTATTTGACAACAAATTTTCAGAGGATTAAAAAAATTCCAAAAACATGATTGACTTACTGAGCAGGAACGGCATCAATGTCACATATTTCTCTTGAGCTGAGTAAAGTGAAACCATCCACGACATAAAAATGTTCCTTACAGAAGAGGAGGAGTCCTTCACTGGTGTCTAGACCTTGGATACGAGCACATCGGAACATGTGACGAATCTAAGAAAATAGGAAACAAGTACTAATTTGACATTTTTCTGGTAAGTTTGTTCATTCTCAGAATTGCATCAACAATCAAAATTACCTGGTATGTCTACTGCCTTCTGGCATCTCAACGCCTCCCATTGCATTTATTTTGTAGCACTTTTAAAAATTCTACGTCTCGCGTTTCTTTTGCCTCACCTTTTCACCTTCTTCCAGCAGTCTGAGAATCATCTGGTTGTCCGTCTTGGGCTCTTCCGGTTTATCTACCGGTGTCTCCAAGTCTGGCGTCTCGCTATCTTCCCATTCCTTGTCTTGTCGGGAGTTTCCTTGCTTTGTTACGAGAGACGAGGGACGGAGACCTAAAACAGACATCGGAGAGAATGTAGAGCTCTTAAACACCTATTGCAGAAAGTACCTCTGATGTCTCAGGCGAGCCAATTTTTGAGGTTTTGAACCTCACCAACAAAATTTAAGAATAAGGAGAGCACATAAAAAGAACCAAAACGCTTATCTGGGAAAATTAGGCATTTTTTTGTTCATAGAAAGCATTCAAGTTACAGGTTTCTCAGGCTTCACCTTTGAGACTCTCTCGTTAACCAGAAATATAATAATTTGTTTTTGAAACTTTTCATCGTGCAAAGTGAGGGTTTGCAGAGACAGCATGTACATAAAATTCCATGAGCGAGGTGGTTCTGAGAAGAACCGATGGAAATATATCGTAATGATTTTGAAAGTGCTCTGTCCCCCTTTCGATAAACCACTGACGGAAGAAATGCTCACCTTCTCTGGTACCTGCCTCTTCCTCAACCCCATCCATAGATATATCCGTATCTATTGCAGGATCTGTCACAGTGTCTGTCACCGGCCCCTCCCCTCTGACTAATAGACTGCGGACCCTTTGCCGCAGCCAGTACTTTCTGCTGTCAAAGCTGATTGGTTTACGACCCTTAGAAGGCTTCTGGGAAAAATGGGAAAAAACGGAGTGAAGTTTGAGAAGTAAAGATAAAGTAGGTTTTCCGTTAAAGAGGTCTCAGGAATGTGAGTGGAGGGGGAGGGGAGAGGAGATTATTCAAAAAAAGAAGCTTAATGATAAGGCATTTTTGAAGTAAGATTTAAAGCTTCGTATGGTGTAGGAAGTAAGAACTGTGGGTTTATGAGTAAAATCATGTGAATAAAATATCTAACTGGAGAAGTGTTAATTCTGAGAAGAGCTGGAGTTTAGATTTCAAACATTGTATTCTCATGGTTGTTATCCAAAAACCTACTCAGGTTTTAAGACTTTACTCAATCTTTTAATATTTTTTGTCAAACTTACGTTTTCCAGAGTATCAAAGTCTTGACGATGCGGGTAGTTATCGTAGAACATATCATTCCTCAATATCTTCTTCCTCATCCTGCAGGGACCCTCGGTCATATCTAAGATCCACTTATCCAGCTCCGAGCCACAAGGAGGACCCCACAGTCCCCTCTCTCTGGTCAACTCCATCTCCATCTGGGACCACTCCTCCGTGATGTAACGCTGGAGATGTTGTTGGCTCTGGAATGAGGAGGTTTTTAAAAAAAGTGGTGTCAAAGTTTGCCATTAAGCGAGAAGGTTCAGAGAAGAGGATAGAGCCAACGCCAGAGCCAAAGCTGGCCTTGGGGTACCAGGCAATATTGGCCTCAAGTCGATTCCTTGGCAAACTTGTGAAGTGAGATTGACTGACCTGTTGGTGCTGGTTATACTGATGTTCCACAAGGTCTTTAGCGATGGAGATGTGAGTAAAGGTCCACATACTAGCCTCCTGGATCGAGGGCAGGTTGTACTTGAATGACGCACTCTCTCGTTTACTCTTACGACTTGACGACAGCAGTTGAAAACTATTGCTCACCTTACTGGATAATCTCTATAAATCAGCAAAAAAATGTAGCCGAAAAAAAACTATCAATGACACAAAATTAGAAACTGGTGTTCACTTGACAACACCCTAGCCAAGAGGCACTGAACATTGTTGTCAACTCCTGGCAAGGTCACCCCCCCCCAGCTCCCGGCTGGTCGAGACCAAGAGGACGCCCAAGAAATACTGGGGTCGACCAAGTGAAGTAGAGAGTGTCTGGAACTGTGCTGGAGGTCAGCGCGACGGACAAACGCCGTCTTTGCAGATGAGTGAGTGAGTGAGTGAGAGTTCAACTAGATTATCTCTATACATCGCCTAGAATGGGCGCTAGATGGCAGCAGACATACCAGGTAAAATTCCATTGTTTACATAGTTCTAAGCATGCGGACATTGCCGAGAACAATGGATTTTACCTGGTATGTCTGCTGCCACCAAGCATCTCAAAAGTCCCCCATTGTCACAAAAAACTCTTCATATAAGATAAAATTATAGAGTTAATCGGTGAGAAACGTAAAGCATTTGAGAACTTTTTTTTTGTGAGGCTGGATTGAGTGGAGTCTTAACTTCATCAATGGTGGAGCTTCAATTTGAAGTTGTGGGCCACTTACCGATAGAGCTTGCTGTTCCCTCATTGATGTCTTCTTCTCTGCTGTTATGTAATTATTCCAAGTCTTAGAGGCAGATTCACCCATGGATGATCTGTGGTGCCAATCACAAACGTTATTTTAGTACCTGTAGTTTCAGATTTTACTCTCAATGATGCAACAACAACACAGAGGTACTGCATGGTTTCAGGTAAAGTGCTAAACAACAAAAGGGAAAGTTCTATTCAACAAAGGTAGCTTGAAACTTAAATACCAAATGAATACAAAGAATGCTAGAAGTAATCTTAGAACTTAAATAAAACAATAGATTATAAAAATATCACACTGGGGGTAAAGAACACTGAGTAAATTAAAAAGTACTAAATATTGAGTCAACATAAAACAACAGATATAATTTAAACAATTACCACACTGGAATTAAAGAACATTTGAGGTAAAGTACTAAAAATTTTGATGTTAAAAAAAACAATACATAGATATAACAAAAAATACCACACTTGAGGTTAAGTACTACACAGTGGAGTTTAAATAATCAATACATACACAAAATACAAATAACACATTGGAAATGGAATAAATATTATTTTATGTAAAGTAAACCAAAATGGCATCAGGAAATCAATAAAAAGACAAACAATGCTGGAAATGTCTGGCAGGCTTAACAACAAATCAACTATCTCTTAAACTCAGTGTTTCTGGTATGGTTTGGGAGCTGCAGAATCTCTGGACACTTTCAAAAGCATGGTAATGTACTGAATTGAAATTTCTCAAGGTTTTCCATGTTCAAAAAGAATCTTCAATTCTAAAACAAACCCAAATATTTATGTTTCTTCATAATTTTAGATTAGCAACGTCTGGGCATATGGTGATGGTTATACAGAAATGAATGGCTCTAAAGGGTATCAGTAGATACATGCGCTATATACGACTCCGGTAGTATTAGCTTATTTTATATTAATCACACTTTAGTTGAGAAAAGAACTCGAAAACCTTACCTTGCAATCTTCAAATCAACCGACACGCCGTTCTTGGTTCCAGCATTTCTTTAAAAAACAAATCCACCAAGAAAAGTACATCAAACCAGCTTTTTATTCGTCTGTTATTTATACACACAAAATAAATACAATATTTACTCAAAAAGGGAAACAGGCAAACAATTTTATGCAATGTTTTTGACATAAAATGTTTTACTTACGAATTTGGAAGTGTCACCTTGAATATCTCCTCGATAAACTGAAAGAAATTTAAATAAAGGTTTGACTTTGAATTTGAGAAATAGTTGTTTTAATAACCTCTGTATACACTCCCATATTAGAAAAAATTGCAAAGCAAAAAAAAGCATGGTACAAGTATGGAATTGGGCACACAGTCAGAATATGTCCTGAGAAAGATGTTTGGCTATAGACGATGTGACCTGTGACATCACATGTTTACAAAAGAGCCACAGAGCCTGGACTTCCGGCGGGCACATTTGTAACACAGCTCAATGGAAGAATACGACAAATCTTATGTTTTATGGAGATCGCACTGTCTGATTTTCCTCAACTTTTGATATGAAGAAAGCTGTACAGCTGTTGCTTTTGTAAATTTTGAATTTATGTGAAAATTATGGCACAAAATATAAATTTTCCCATTGAGCCTGTGTAGCATTTTGCCCGTCAGGAATAGCATTATAATGTAAGAGGTCACCACTCTGTAAACAAATGTAACATGGTCTATAGGGCCATCGCAGATTTGTCCTTTGAAAAAGTACAGATAGAATAATAATAACAATAATAATAGTAACTAACAGGCAATTATCAAAGGATGATCTGCGATGGTCCAATTGCCAAATATCTTTCTCATGACATACTCTGACTGTGTGCCCAATTCCATCCTTGCATCATCAAAGGCACAATCCAATCACCTATCTGCCGTACTAACGGTCATTTTTATCAATTACCTGTTTCTTGCTTGTGATGAGATCATCCCAAACTCTCCGCGACGCCTTACGGACCAGAACCTGACCTTCTAGGGCGTGAGCGTTCTCGTGTTCGTAGCAATCGCCCTCGGCGTGACCTCCAGGGTACATGGGGTCAACGTGCCACTGGGTCGTACGATTCAGGTCAGTTGACTGGCAGTGTAGACACATTCCACCGGTGCTAAATTCAAAATAAATTGTGACAAATTAAGGTGATCCTTATATCAGACAATTTTAACTTACTCTGAAAACTCAATAACTTTTAGAAATTAAAAATATTTTGTCTGTTATAAAGAAAAGTGATTACATTTTGAATGTGTAAATAATTTAATAAGAGAATGTCAATTTTAAAAAGGTATTAACAATTAAAAGCCTGATAATGGCTATTGCCAATTAAAATTCAGAAAGGAAAAAAGAAAAATGTAGTACAAAATTATATATAAAAAAATCATAAAATTTCACAATTAACTGGTCACATAAAAGACTTTGAATGGAAAACAGCTTCTCTATTTATTTTAAGTTTTTTTTTGCCGGAAATTTTTTTTTCCAAAAAAGTTAAGAAATTCATTCCTTTATTTATTTCAAGAAAAATCATGTGAATGTACCTGAGTTCATCTGTAAGACTGAAGAGCAGATGGCAAAGACAAGCAGTAAATTCTTGCTCAGAGTTACTCGGACCAAACAGCATGATCCGATTCTCTGTTATCTGATGTAGAGACTCCAGCAAAGGAAACTGATCTGTGAGCGGGAGAAAAAGAAGAAGAGGGGGAGGTTAGGTTTCTAGAAATCACAAAAAGAAAACACAAAATCACAGAAATCACAAGTCAAAATCACACGATCTAACAGGTGTGAGAGTTTATGCTGAGAAAAAGGTCGAAAACTAGGCTCCAGTTTCAAGGAGGTATGTTGAAATGGCAGGACAGGACACCAAGGCGTTTTTCTCCTTGAGGAAAATGTAAATTTCTATTGGAACATTTCGAGGGGCACCAAGGCAATGACCAGGGACAATGGAGGCAATTGCTTCCATTGCCTCCGTGGCGTATCTGGCCTGCCTCAGAACTAGAGACAGAGCTGCCCACATTTGCATCTTGCAATCAGGGAGATTTTTGTACCACAAGCAGGGAGATGGTTAGAAAAAGCTCCATAATCGGGGAAGTTTTCAAATTTGTTCATCAGAACACTGAGGGATTGGTTTATTTTCAGGGAACTTTCTGCAGAATCAGGAAGAGTTTGCAGCTCTGTAGAGAAGTAGATCAAACAGCATGATTTCTTTATATCTAAAAGAAATGAAGTCTTGAGCTAGAAAATAAAGTCAACATTTGCAGAATCATAGCACACAAACCTGCAACTGTATTATGCGGTCTTGAGAGCTGGTACAGCACGGTGCGATTCATGCAATGGTAGATAGTGTCCCACGGTATCCCATGAGAACCTACAAGAAGAAAAAAAATACAAGCAGTGCATTAAATAGACATTCATTATGCTGCCACCGTCTTGGTCATGTTCCCTTTATCCAATAACAGTACTGAATGCTAACATTTATTATACAAAAAGGAACCAGACTATTTTTCCTTCAAGCCTCGGTTTGGTTACATTGGTTTGAAGGAGAGAAAATCAAGATGGCCACTGCACCGTGATAAAGTCTATAGCCACTAAGTAAAACACAACCGTGGGAAAGTTGTTTTCAAAGTACCAACAAGAACATGACTTACCTCTTCTTTTGGCCTGTCCAATCAACTGGGCGACAAATTCAAAGACTTCCTTGGATTTGTGATTGAAGACACCTGCACAGTGATGAAAAATGTGCAGTAGTTTCTTACAGACAATCTCACAGGTCCATCAAAGTTTGTAATTGTACATTAAAGCATCTGCATTCTTATTGGAATGATTTGAACGATGAAGTTAAAAAGTTGGCTGAGGGGAATCTATCAGTTTCTCCAATTACACTGGCCACAGATATTAGAATCATGGAGACATTTTGTGTCTTGATACGTGTCTTGATGTGTGAAACAAGGAAGGTAGTGGTAAGACTTAAAGACTAACTAATTACATAAAAAAACGCATGAGCTTTCATAGAAACAACTACTTCATCAGATGCAATGATGTGTGAAGTCTTCAAAGTCAACTTCAGACAACAAGATGTTGTCAATGTCACCAAGGAATTTTATAATAATAATAAGAATAATAATATCGGCTCTTATATAGTGCAATTCCAAAGAGTGATCATTTCGCCTCAAACATTTTTACCCCTGGTCACTGTGCCACTTATTTCATTCCTTAAACCATCTCAGCTCCCTGGGGAGTATACAACCTGTGCAACAAGTATGCGCTACTAAGCTAAATCAATCACAAGAACCATCTCTGCCCTCACAGGTATCCATTTACCCCTAGATGATGAGAAGCAATTAATAGTTTTAAGTGTCTTGCTAAGGACACAAGTGTCATGACTGGGATTCGAACCCACACCCTGATGACTCAGCACCAGAACTTGAGTCCGATGCACTAAGCCCCTCTGCCACGACATGCCACCAATTTTCCTAGATGGATTCCCTTGATGGGTTTTGGGGACTCCAAACTTACCCTGCCAGACTTTATCCACCACTCTTGAGCTGATATAAAAGACGTTATTGATGAGATTGTTGAAGCTTCCGCCCGCAGGGATCGGGAGGGCGCTCTCTCTCTCCAGAAGGACGTCACCCGCGACGAGACGGTCCATCAGATTAGCCAACACCTCCGTTTGGAACTCATTGGTCTGCATTGGTGTGGCTCGAACAGGAGACGCCTGGAATGTAAAGTGCAAGATTCTCAGGTTTATCTCAATTATTTGGTTTACATAGAATTTGAAACTTTGCAGGGTGAAGATAAAATCAAGTGAGGTCTGCGGAGACACAACGTAATAAATCTCTTTTATGAGCTGTGGTGGTTCTGAGAAGTTCGTCTCAGACTCTCAGCCAATGATTGGTCTCCCTTTGACCTCAGTGAGGGTGCCGTTTCTCACAATGTTTTATACTATCAACAGCTCTCCATTGCTCGTTACCAAGTACATGTAAGTTTGTATGCTCACAATTATTTTGAGTAATTACCAAAAGTGTCCGGTGCCTTTAAATTTAAACCTTTTGAATTGCCTACACATTTTCTTCACATAAAAAGAATATTTTCAATTTTTTTTTTTTTTTTTTTTTTAACCCACCTCAAGCAGGAGATCCAGAACTGGGGGCGTCTTGCTTGGTACAGGGAGGGATAAACTATCCATGACAATCACTCTTAGGAAGTCCATAACGTAACGTCTTGCCGGATGATAAGTCAGGTTGCCAGACAGCCCGGAGCACCTTTCTGGACTCTTGATCCCGTAGAACGGTATATCCAGACCGGGTAAGTACTGAATGGAGAAACAATTCAATCAATTGTGAGGAGAACAGACAAAACTTTTGTGGCAAATAACAGGAAGCTGTCCTGCAAAGAAAACTTTTCTTAAATAGTTTTTCTAAGAAAAAAAAGAGGGAATCGGCTGATTAGCTATGAACTAACCTGTCTGTAAAAGCTGGTTTCTGTGATACCTTTAACCTCTTGACTTGTAGTAATGTATTTACAGGCATTTCACCAAACCCCTAATTCACTTGAGTGATGTACGATACTTCTTCACTCTAACAAAATCCGACACCATTCAGTAACTCAACACCCAAACTGTTGGACTCTGATGATGGTGGTATGCCTGACCATATGTAAAGCATAATCAGTTCACTAGTGTATTCCTTAGTCCAACAGAACCAAACAAAAACGGAAGTTGGATTTTGAAGGACTGGGATGGTTAGGATTAGTCTGATCTGAAATCTCACCTTGATCTCATCTGATGGTGATGATAACTCGCTGTTATCCTCACTTGGCTAAAGGAGACGGAAAAGGGAAAAGTAAAGTTCACATTATTCTATGAAAAGTTTTTGAACTGTGCGCCTCTTGACGTTCAATGTTGTAGTGCAAAGAAAAAATTTACAAAACCAGCCACATTTCCGCTAGAAATTAAAATAAAATAAACAGAAACTGAAACAGCAAGAAAGACACCAGTTCACCAAAAAACCAATAAAATGACTTAAAATAAACAAATTTTGAATAAAGATTTTTTTATAACGAGTAGTACTAGAATTTAATTCTTAAATGGTGCATGCCAACTTTTCACAAAAATAAGGGGTGGGTTTTGAAGGTCGTAACCTACAACTGTTTCGGTCAATGGCCAGTGATTCACCAATAGCCAATTCAACCAAAACGGTCATTAGTTACGACCGCCAAAACACAACCCAGATGCAGTGCATCTAGTTTATTAAAACAAAATAAACAAATCAGAGACAGAAAAAACCCACAAGTTCATCAAAAGTAAAGATACAAATACACAAAACAAATGTGATTTTAATTAAGTGATGTTTGAAGCTTTGCATGGTGTGAGAAACTATAATACATTTCCCGGTCATTTTGGCGGGAAAAAGCAGCCTATTTTATGCATTTGTCTTAATGTATAGGAGAGTTAAAATCTGCGTGTGGCCAAAAGAAAAAAATGTCTTGGAAGTAATTCAAGCGACAAGCTTAAAAAAGATACACCACATGTTTTTTTCCTAAAGTTGCCTTTTTATTGCTTTTGACCTTCTATTATGACAAAATGTTGTACTTTGGGTGAGAAGCGCAAGAACGTCATCCTTCAAGTACCCGATGACATGAGATGTAGAAATAAAAGCATAATTTGAAAGATGTAGAAATAAATAAAAGCGTGATTTGAAAGGGAAAGAAAGAAAGAAAGGGCGGGAAATACGTACCAAGCTGACATTGACATATTCATCAATTGGAGAGAGGACGACCTACAAGGGTCCATCAAAGAAAAGAAAAAACAACAAACCATGCGGGATACGTGACAAGAGGCAAGAGAAGCTGGGAGGAAGTGGGGGGGGGGGTTGAGGTACGGATTGGGGATGCAAGTTTGGAATGGAATGTGTAGTAGAGACAACAGTGTCCTCAAAACAATGTCCAAATGCAAATAATTGTTTTTGGGTCACAGTTTTCCTTTCTTTCTTTTTCTGTTTTTTGTTTGTGCTAGCCAGAAAAAAAAGAAATTTACAAAATAGGGAGACCTCGAACATAAGGGGCTAGAGCACTGGCACGTTAATCTGGAGATCCTTGGTTCAAGTCCCACTCTAGTCATTTTTCCTTTGTTCAACTCAAAATTTGTGAAAATTTCATTTCCAAGAGAGAATGTGGGGACATCCCACCTTTCCATTAAGCCCCGCCCACCATACAAAGTGTCTATCCGTGTGAATAGCGCACACATGCATTTTGCTCTAGGCCCAATTTCATGAGCTGCTTAAGCACAACAACTTGCTAAGCACAACAAAATTCTGCATACCAGAATAATACCATGTCACAAGCACCATTTCTAACTGGTATCCTGCTTATTTTGCTAAGCACACAATTTGTAAGCAAAATTGTCTGCTTAAGCAGCTCTATGAAATTGGGCCCTGTTTTTTAACCTTTTTACTTTTGGGCATTGTGATTGTAGTCAATGCAATAAGGGACGGACCTTACTGGATCGGTCTAACGATCGTTATGAAATCTCTCAAAACAATGGCTTTGGCTATGGGTACGGCTTACCCCATAGCCAACAGCCATAGCCATAGCTAATGAACTGTGGACAGAGCGTTCAAAGTCTTCTAGGTTTGGACAGGTGGGAAAATGAGCAGAGTGAAATAGCGAGTGATTATTCTGAATTTAGATCATAGGGAAGTGTAGTGGTTGCAAGATTTGTGAAAACAAGATTTGAGAAAACACTGGGGATGCAAGAGTTATGTTCACGTCAACACAACTATAAAAAAACAATAAATAAATACATTCACATTCATGCAGTTCTATACACACATAAAGACTTTTTATTTTTTATATACGATGTTATTTTTTAGACGAAAGAACACTCATTAAATGAGAGATTCAAGCAGACAGTATAAGTACAGCATTGTTGTAAGGTGCTGTGGTACAATCCACAGCCAACCATGCCAGAACCCCCAGAGGCAACCCCGGTCTCTGAACAAGAAGTGTACAGAGCTCTTTTCATGTGCATTACACAACACATGGAACCTAAGCTTTATGTCATATCCAAAGGACGAAGCAATTCATTCCATTTCCTTGCTTTCTTTCACTCATGTACCGTAATTTTGATTGATGTTTTATATGTAAATACATGTATGTATATGCTATTTTGTACATTTCTTTTTATTGTGGTGATGCCCTGGTTGGTATTTTTAAAACTGTTTTTCTTATGGAGCTGCTCAATTTTTTTTAATTGCCTCATCTAGGATTAATAACCTTTTTTTAATTGAATTGAATTGAATTGATAAAGTGTCTTGCTCAAGGACACAAAGTGCCATGACCGGGAGTCGAACCCCCAATCTGACAACACCAGCACAAGAGTCCAGTGCCTATGTGTCGTAGCCGAGCCATCTAGTTTAGACCGCTCGGCCACAACACTCCACTACACCATGCTGTAACATCCTCTCCAGTACTTTGCATACACAAGTCTTTTTTTTCATCATAATAATAATAACAATAATGTTCGGTTTTTATATAGCGCTTTACACACCCGAAGGGCGTCTCAAAGCGCTTCACACTTATTACCCCTGGTCACTGGCCATTAGTTTCATTCCTTAAACCATCTCAGCTCCCTGGGGAGTATACAGCCTGTGCAACAAATAATGCGCTACTAAGCTAAATCAATCACAAGAACCATCTCTGCCCTCACAGGTACCCATTTTACCCCTGGTGGAGAGAAGCAATTATAGTTAAGTGTCTTGCTCAGGGACACAATTGTCACGACCGGGACTCGAACCCACACTACAAACATCAGAGCTTGAGTTCGGTGTTCTTAACCGCTCGGTCACAACACCTCAATGAGTGCAAGATCTGGGATCCCACAGACCGTTATGAAAAGCTTACCTGTTCAGTATTAGCGATGTATGAAACAAGGTTGATGCTAAACCACAGAGGAATGGAGCGCCATACACACCGGTTTGAACTCCGGCACGTTGTGGTACAAGTACAGAAGGAATTGAATAATAGTAACTGGGTATTCTTTAATCCAAGGAATATCCTCATCTGGATCAGTATTCTGAAACATTCAAAAATTCAAATTAAAAAGCAATTAATTGTCAATAATTTTATAAGTTGATCTTTTTAAGTATAAGTTGATCTTTTTAAATTTCTTTTCATACTTGACATATACAGTATGGACTCTAATTACTGTAATATATTTATTCAATATTGATGAATAATCAATGATCAATCAATAAATGATCAACTGATCAACCAATCAGTCAATTAATCAACACACAAATCAACCTTCCAAAATCAATCAATCAATCAACCAAACAACCAATCAATCAATCAACCAATCAACTGATAAATTAAATAAGCACTCAGTCAATCAATGAGTCTTTAAATTATTAATCAACCAATTAATCATTAAGCTAATCAGTCAATCAATAAATCAATCAACAAACAATCAAGCAAGAAATTAATCAATAATCTTACATGGTTAAGCATCGCTCTGATCTGGGCTAGGATGACAAGGATGGCATCAGTACAGATGTTGGTTGACACTCGACCCGTCAACGGCTGACTCCTCGGAACGCCAAAGATAAACTGCCACATGGAATTCAAATCCAACTAAAGACAAGATAAAAGATAGAACTTGTTATCAAAAGATGAAATAGAAATCAATCATGATTAAACGCCACTTTTGAAGGTTTCATATTGAACCAATTTCAAGAGAATTAAAGCATTGCATTAACATTATTGACAACTATAAAAAATTCAAAACTTTTCCGCTGACCTGACAATTCTCTGGTAGTTCCGTGACGTGTTGTCCAAGTGACATGGCCATGAGTAGGAAGTAAATCCCCGGTACGCTGGCGTGTTTAGGGAGTAGCCATTGTAAGACGGTGAATCCTGGCATGTGACAAGTCTCTTGGTTGATCTCACGATTCTGTAGACCTTTCTTGCCCTTGCCCAGATTAAAACCTGACAAAATAAAAACCCAAATTTGCAATTAATACAACTTTTCTTGTGTTCTTATCACCAACTTTAAGATAACAATCATTCAAGATTTTTGAATTAGGGTTAGGGTTAGGGTTAGGGTTAGGGTTAACGATAATCTACTTGAGTTTGATTTTAGATGACTTTGAAAAGATGGCAGAAGAAGTCAAGAAAGTATATTTGTCCTTAAACTGAGGCTGAGACAAAAACAATAGTGTGCCACCTTTTTGGTGTATTGGCTTGAAGCACAGTCAGATACAGGGACCCACTCAAGATGGCTGCTTAATAACTTACCCAACACGACGCCAATTCTGTTCTGTAGCACTGCTTCTGTGTGGTCCAGCCACCCTCCACCGTACGACCCGTCGCGGAACTTACTGATTGCTGATTGGTTGTGTGCCATGGTAACTAGGATACGCAACCCCATTATGACCGAGGTGGCGTGAACGTGGCTCTGCATAATTAGGAGCAGCCAATCATAGCCAAGCACCTTCTGGATCTCTTCGCACATACTGCATCCGACAAAAAAATAACAAATAAAAAATTCTTAATTTGTTGGAATTTGTACCATTTCTACAAGCATTACTGACAATTGATAACAATGAAAAACGAAACGGTTGGCTTACCAAAACCAAAATGACCAGGGCCCAATTTCATAGAGCTGCTTCAACACAAAAAATAGCTAAGCATACTAAAGTTACGCCTAACAAGATATGGTTAGCAGCCTAAATATCATGTCACTTGAACCATCTGTGAACCATCAGCTCTATGACATTAGGCCCTGTGGTGTAGATGGGTAATGTGCTCATGTTTCGACCCTAGCAGAGTCTTTCTCAAAGGCTAAAAGTAATTTTTTTAATTGAAAAATTTAAATAATTCAAATTGTTTTTATTTCTACACAAACATCATTATAACCTTGGCCCATCCCAACCTCATAGAGCTGCGACAAATGTGCTTAACAATTTTCTGCTCAGCAAAAAGAAGCAGGATAACAGCCGCAAATGGTACATATCACACTGCATTTTGTGCTTAGCTATTTTATGTGCATCAGCAGCTCTGTGACGTTGGCATTAGATTAATTACCTAGGGTTGACGTTGTGAGTATTTGGAATAAAGAGAAGTTTCAAGATGACATCGAGGAGGACATTTCTTAGATGGATGTTATGAGGAGAGACCAATCCAGACCAGTCTTCAGACATGCTCTCGTTATCTGCAGCATAAGACGAGAAATACTGTCATCAATGAGGAAGAAAGAAAATCGCCAACAAATGAATTCCCAGAATAAGAAAAGTTAAAATCCTGAGCATGGATAGCTGTATCATCATGGCCAAGAGACTAAGAACTTTTTGAAATTTCAGGCGGTAAAAATAATAGATTAATAGACTCTCTACATCACAACAAATTAAAAAAAAAGGCTTGGACTGAAGTCAACCTCTTTAAGCCTAAGTTGAATGCAACGGAAGACCTATTAGCAGTTTTGAAATAAAGAAGTTCTGCTGCCACCTAGTGTCCTAAAAAGTTGATGTACTTCTTTCATTAGTATGCAATTTTGTTTGTCCTTCATTGAAGACAGGACTTTTAAAACTTGAAGAGAATTGCCATAAAATGTCTCCTTGTGGGGGGAGGGGGGGTTACTTTTTTACAGGGTTAGCTTTCTTAAGCTCCTGGGCCCAATTTCATAAAGCTGCTTAAGCAGAAAATATTGCTTAACAATGTTCTGCTGAGCACAAATGAGCAGGGTACCAGTTACAGATGGTTCATGTGCCACGGTATGCTGGTCGATAACCATATTCTGGTAAGCATAAATTCTGTTATGCTTAGCTACTTTCTGTGCTCAAGTGGCTCTATGACATTGGGACCTGGGCCCAATGTCATAGAGCCGCTTAAGCAGAAAAAGTAGCTAAGCACAACAAAATTATGCTTACCAGAATGCTTACCAGAATAAGGTTACCAGCCAAACTGCAATGTCACATGTACAATTTGTGAATGGTATTCTGCTCATTTCTGCTCAGCAGAACATTGCTAAGCAATATTTTCTGCTTAAGCAGCTGTGCGACATTGGGCCCTGGATCTAAATAAACCCTAGAGGGCGCTGGTCAATCCTTTACCTCTACTTCCTTTCTGTGAGTCAGTGTCGGAGATGAGACACTGGAGTTCATCCATGGTTACCATCCTCTCATCGATGGACAGACTTGGCAAGGTAGATGCGATGAACTGACCAACACTGAAAGAAACCAAACACCTGAGTTTTACTATAACTCCCAGATCCTACAAACCACTTTAGTCACTTGGGATTTTGAAAAAACAACCCAATGAAGAAAAAAAAAATTATTCAATATTTTAAACCAGCATTTTCAAAACGTTTTATTTTTCAGGGAGACAACAATTGATGAATGAACTCACGCCAGCAAGTCAGAGCTGCTTGATCCCCCTTGGAGCATTACACTCAATAGATTAGCGATGGATTGAATGGTAGCGTGGGTCAACGTCGGGTCGTGGAGCATGAAGAGAAGACGGTTGACCATCCGCAGTTGCCTCATCATCTTACGATTCTTCTCCGCCTCGCTAGAGTCCGTAAGAAGCTCGTAGAAATGATCGTAGAGGGAGCGTTGGAGATCGTACGGGGCGTTGTGCCATACCTAAGTTGATTAAAATATAGATGAGATGTCAATCAAGGCATAATGGGCGAAACAGAGGCCCTTTAATAAACCACTGGGCTGCCCGGTTACAGGGCTTCAAACAGGCAGACGGAGCCAAAGTCGGAGCCTCAGCCAGAGCCTATGCCAGAACTTTCCATTCAATCCTGAATAAGACAAATTCACTAAAATTCCAATCAAGGAACTTAAACGACAACTTGATAGATTTATTCTGCCCCAAAACTTGTAATTAGAAACAGATCTTGGAAAATCAAACTAAATAAATGGAATCCTGACCTCCAGATCTGAGAGTAAATCTTCAAAGGCCGTCCTATGAGGAATGATGGTAGTCTCTCGTCCACTGTCGATTGTTCCAACCAAGGAGAAGGTCAGATGGAGTATGTGACTATTCAGAAGATGTTTCTTCTTCTTCAATAAGAAGGCGAGAATCTAAAAATGGAAGAAAGGTAACTTTCAAGTTGTTGCCAGAAAGATTGCTCATTGTTAATATTAATAATAATAATGTGTATTTATTATGCACTTTTCAAGCCCCGTACAACAATATTACCTATGCATTCTAGAAACCATTTTAACTCCTTAGGATTATGCAGCACCAACCATCAAATGGGTGCAAAGATTAATAATTATTCACACCAACAATTTCTACCCTCGCAGGTACCAATTCACTCCTGGGTGATAAGAAGCAACTGCAGTAAAGTGTCTTTCTCCGGTCACAAGTGTCACGACCAGGATTCGAACCCACTCATGACTCAGTCATCAAAACCTAACGTCAATGCACAACACCACTCGACCACGACACACAATATACCGAGTTCAGTTGCAAAAGAAGAAGTTTCTATTCTGCTATCGCAAAAACTTGTGGACATTATTAAAACTGATTGTCTGTTATCTTAAAAATTAGAACTGGAGCCATCTACCTACCTGATAACCTTTTGTTCGTTCCATCTCAGCCATAGCTGGCCCGTTATTCTTGACCACACAGACGAGTGCCTTGACAGCTGCGTACAACCCTTCCACGTCTGTCGACATCGCAATCAAACCAAGAAGGGGAGCTGAACCTCCGATGTTCTCTAACGTGCTGGCAACGGGCTTTGGACCAAATGTTCGCACACCTGTTATTAACGGGGAAAGAAAAACAACAACTTGTGTTGACACCATGTGAAGAACTTCATATAAACTAAATAATACTAATACGCTATCTTTATACAGTGCTTTATCAAAGCAGTCATTAGGACAGGTATACAGAGATATTTTGAATTATGAGACCCAGTTATTGAGTGCTGCGGAGCAATCTAGAGCCAACAAATGTCAGAAACACTGCCACTTTGGACTCCTCGGTTGGACTCCTCCGTTGCATACAACGTGTCAGTGCAGTGTAACGGACACTGACATCCTACCAGGGCGACCGGGAGCCTCTTCTTTTAACTGCAAGTGTACTGGGAGCCTCTTCTTTTAACTGCAAGTGTACTGGGTTCTTTAACAAGCCCTACAGACAGGAACTCCAGTTTCACATCCCATCCAAGGCTTACCCCCTTCGCCTCTTTACTTCATGCTCATGAAAACACTGATGAAAATGCTACTTTCGATGTAAAGATGTAAGTCTTAAAATCCCCCCCCTCCACCAAACAGCCGCCCAAGACGTTTCTTTCTTACCTATATTTCCGATGAGTACTGCTCCGAGTGATCTTCCACTACCGCTGAGATGACAAGCTGAGTTGTGAAGGATGCGGATAGGGGTTGAGTTCTCGTGGGTAGACAGTCCAAGCTGAATACAAAAAATATATACAAATTGAAACTTTTGTCATCCCAAAAGTGTCACAAGTTTTTCTGAAATCTATATTGATAGATGAAATGTGAATCGCCGGGATGAGGACTGTATATTAATGGGATACAGATGGCTGCCTGGTAGATTGGTGTCAAATGAATCAGAGGAATGATAATACATGTCAAGTTTGCATCAGGGATAAGAATATTATTTGTATTTTACCCACACACCAATGTGTGTTAAAGGTATTGTACACTTTTGGTAACGGCTCAAAATCAGTGTCCACATTTTGTGTGATTCAACATATGCATGAACAAACAAACCTGTGAAAGTCTGAGCTCAATTGGTCATCGAGGTCACAAGAAAATAGTGAAAAGAGATCTTATGTGTTTTCTGTTTTTTCAAATTATCGCGCGCGATAATTACTATTGTTTTACTCGTTTCTCAGAAACGATAGCATTTTAGGCAGAAATATTTTAAGGGACCCTTTCTACCATTACTTACTTTAAATCATGTAAGTTATGTGTGAGTCTGTGAACATTGTGTTTTTCGATCTTACCAATAGTGTACAGGGCCTTTAAGCACTGTATACTCAGTACTTTTCCACCCCCTGTGAAACGAAAAATCCGGAGGCATAATAAAATTTTTACCCAAGTAATATGCCTGTGGAGTTTTCTCATAGGACTCAAGAAAGAATCGAGTATACAGTGCTTTACACACATCGGTGAGTGGGTAAAACACACAAATAATAAGTCTGTTGAACTGAGACTGAACTAACCTGCTTAGCAACAGACTTGCTGTCAAACTTGTTGAACGTCTTCCTGATCTTTGAGATGGTAAGAACGGAGAGGGCGTGGGCATGGATCCCAATCACTATCTTCTCTTCTTGAATCTGAAGGGCCGTCAAGTCGATCTTCACTGGACTGAAGTCTTCAAGAAAAAGACACAAAGATGAGAGTTTTTTAAATAATTCATCTTTCGAGAGGGTCCCTTTTAAAGATGTTTTTTTTTTTTTTTGGAGAACTTACTTTTACCTTCGGTTCGAGGAGCCTGAAAGCTCCCAACGTTGGTTGGTCCGAGGAGGTAGATTGCACATAACGTCGACGGCGTCAGCGCATCTTCAAAGAGATGGGTGGGGCCAAGTCGCCATAGCAACCGAGATGAGCTCCTCTGAGGGGGCGGAGTACCTATGTAGGCGTAGACAGAGGTTGGGTTCGTTGGGGAGCTGGACGCACCAGGAGCGTGGGTTTGGATGTACGGCATCTGGGGTAGAAATCAATTTGACAAATTTTAAAATCAACACCTGTAAAGGAACATACAAATAAAAACTAAATTTTATGTTATTATTGCGATTTTTGTTTTACAAGGACTTCAAGTTAGTAAAATGTAGAGATAAACTCACAGACAGAGACCACACCGGCTTGTTTCAGAGCCAACACCCCTCTGTAAGAGATTGTACACATGGCTGTACCATGGAGCTTTAGGGAACATGATGATGCCATAATTTATAGCTCCAAGGTTGTACCCGCAAGTTGACTAATTATAGTTACTTCTTACACAAACAGAATTACAGAACATTAGAAACTGTTTTGGTTTACCTTGTGTGTGTGTATATGAGTGCCGTCTACATACAGCGAGACGGAGCTGTTCTTGAGTACTGCTTTGTTGAACACTACCCCGAGATGGTGCCACTTGCCTTCTTGGGCAAGCTCTGGGCAGAAGACCCTGACGGCCGAGGGGTCATTATTTGGCTTGTCGTCTGCTGGTTCAATAAGAACGGAAAAGGTCAGTTAAAGAGCGTCTCAAACGTCAGAATGGTAGGAACGCTCTAATTAGATCGGATAAGTATTCCAGTCCGATGAACCACCGGAACGTTCAATTGAAACATTCAAAATATTAATGCAAGTTTTCACTTGTGTAGGATTGTTCAAGCACTTTGGCAGATTGATGCCCCCTAGCCCAATACTAAAAATGATAAACTTTCCACTTCAAGGTGAGGGCTACACTTAACCGATTTGGGCTTTAGACACAATCCAACTGACACCAGGAGCACGTTGCCACCTACTCCTGGGGCTGAAACAGGGTTACCCCCTTAACAGTTCGTAAGGATGTCAGCACGGGTATCATCCACAAGAAGCCTGGCTGATAGAGCAGAATGCACTACCTTCCCAAAGTTTACGAAGCAATTATGGTTAAGTGCCTTGCTCAAGGGCACAAGTGTCTTGACCCGGATTCAAACCCACACTCTGCTGCTTACAACACCAGAGCTTGGGTCTAGTGAACTAGATAGCTCCGTCAGGACAAGCCACAACCAACAATTCAAAGAGTCAAGAAAACACGGAACCTTCACCTGTTTTCGAGAGAGACTCCTCCGAGGTGTTGATGACCAGTTTGCGATCGGGTCCAGCGATGCTGATCCTGAGACACGTGGAGTGATTGTCGGAACTAATCACATTCCTGACCAGGGTGAGGAGACGTACGGGATGCGACCTGGCCTCCGAGGCGCAGTAACGATCCACGCAGAACCATATGGAATACGTTAAACCAGACTGCGGAGGGAACGGCCTCTCACCTATAATGCAGGGAAAAAGATGAAGGATTAACACAAATATTGCTTCACAAAAAAGTTGTAATGTTTTGCTAAAAATTGAAAATTTTTGCCAAGCCAGTTTTATACATTTTTAGCTACTCAAGGCCTCTATACAAAATGGTGGTCAACGTTTGTAAACAAAAGAAAATGTCTATCATTTCTACTCAATATAAGTGCTATTTTCTGGAGGATTGTACCTGTTCCGACCCCACTGATGTTAGCGGAGTCCGCAGCAGCTGCTATTCCAACGTTGACTACAGTCTGAGACGGTGTGGACTGTGGAGCAATACTCGGTAAGAACAGACAGCCAAAACCTTCAGCGCTCATGTCAAACTCCACAAACGCCGGCGTCACCGATGTGCTGTTCAGACGAACGTCCCGCGGAGTCGTCATGGAAACCAGACATTTCACTCGCGTCAGGGGGACGACGTTCCCCTGCGTCGTGCACAGGTTGCACAGACACTTGGTTGAGAGTTCGGATATTGCGCTGTTCGTGTCGGAGAAATCCGGCGAGGTGGCATAGCCGGGCTGGTCCGGGGTTAGGATGGGCGTGTTGATTGTTATTGCACTGGGTGGTACGTCCAGGTAAGTACTTTGGCATGAAGAGTTGGGGCATTCATCCAGGGGCTTGCAGTTCAAGGGACTACCAAGCCTCAAGAAATCCCTAAAAAGATGAATTAATGAAAATGAGTTGTAAGATTTTTTTTTAAATTATCGCCCCAAAAATTCAGTTCTTCTGATTCGGAGTGAGGTTTTAGAAACCAAAATTAGTATGGTGATTTACCAAACAGTGATATTTACAAGGTATTGTCAGACAAGGAGTCAGGGATTCAGACATGGGTTCTAATGCTTGTGAAAACATAATTCAGTTCTTCTGATTTGGAGTGAGGTTAGAGGCAAAAATTGGTCAGGTGCTTTATCAAACAGTGATATTGATATGGTAATGTCCGATAAGGAGTCAGGGATCCAGAGAACATTTAACCTACCTGAGATCTTTGGGTTCTAATGCCTGCGAGGCAAGCCTCTCCAACATGTGTTGAAGGTTCCCGTGCAGCGGGTGCTCCTCATCAGCGAGGGCAGCAGACGCAAGGTGCAGGAGTCTCTGCGGTAAGCCGTTCTCACACATCACCTGCTGGTTGCGTTCGCTCTTCACCAAATCTTGGATGACGTCGGCGATATGCATTTGAAGTCGAAGGGCAAGCTGGAACAAAAGATAAATCAGTCAAAGTAAAATAATTATTTTAAAAACACCCCAAGAGTTCAATCAAGAGGTTCAACAACCTAGAGCTTCCACTAAATTAAGTTTACATTCTACCCTTGATTAACAAACCTCAACCACTTCAATAAAAAAAAGGAGTTGCAGGTATTAACAGGTGTGGAATAACAGAGACCATGACCTCCGTTTCCCCTGGTCTTGGTCTTGGTGCCCCTGGTCTTGGCCTTGGTGCCCCTTTAAAAGTTACCCAAAGACTTGTAACAATTCCCCTTGAAAAATGAAAATGACCTTGCCCTCTCAAAGATGAAATTCCAGGCCTGGTATCAACTCGGAGTGACACACCCCTTTAGTGATAGTGTTTCCATATTTTTATATATTTTACTAAATTTGTATTTTTTGTAAGTATTATTATTATCAACTCAAAGCATGTACCTTTCTGTCCCTCTCACACTGTAGAGACGGCATCAAATCCAGCATGGTTAGAACTGCTCCTGGGTGGACGATGGTCGGATGGTTTGGGGGTGGGGGAGCGTGGGGCGTCAGAGGTGACGACACATGGGGTGGTGGACCCCTTGATAGGCGGGGCGATAACCTCGTGGAGTGGGGATTCATGGGGGAGGAGGGAGGAGTGGGTAGAGGAGGGAAGGAATCGTGGACATGATGACTGGAAGCTGGTGAGTTGATCGGCGTCTGAGCAGATTTGCTGCAGATTTGACAAAAGAGAAGAACAATGGTAAGCCTAAAACGTCACCCTCTGTTAAAAAACTTTCATAACCCAAGCATCTCAGATGAGTTTTCTGATATGATTTTTTTTTTTAAACAGACTTAATTTTCCTCTTGCAAAACAGAATGTTTCTTGTTTTCTAAAACAGCAAATCAGAAATAGAATTGTTCTTGTCTACATACCTGCTGAAAGCGTCAATGGCAGTGTCGTACAGACATCTTAGTAATAAACATGCTGATTTCAAGATGTCGGGAATACCCTCTGGACTTCTACAAGAATGACCACAAGAAATACATAAGGTCAGTTTAAAATGTGAGACTTTAAGAAACAAGAAAAATCTTGGCTGTGTTCATCGAGAAGTCACTCTACATGGAGGCCAACGGAGGCCAACAAGACGAAGGAGGCCACGGAGACCGCAGAGGCCAAGGAGATCACGGAGGAGACAACATTTCAATCAGAATTCAACAGCAAGCAAGAGAATATATTCCAGAGAAAGAGAGAAAGAGAGAGACAGAGGGGGGGCAGGGGAGAGGGGGTGATGGCCGAGTGAAAAGGGACAAGGAAAAAACGTTTAAGATAGATTTTCCTGCATATCGGGAAATAAGATATTGTTTAAAGAAGTGCTTAAGGAAGCAGCTGTTCATTCTTTCCTTGCCTTTCAAACTTTCCTGTTTGGAAGGAAGACAGAGAAGCAATACTCACCCGTCGATATCAAATAAGTTATGGAATGGCAGCGTGCTGGATGATCCCTCGTTGGTGACTGACTGACAATGAGAATGGGCTAGTAACTCTGTGGTATGACTCAAACAACCAAGACGTCTAATATCATCGGTCAAGCTTTCATAACGAATCTAAAACAAACAAGAACATTTACAATCAGGGATGAGACTTGGCGAAATTGGAAAGTCCTGAAAAATGGCTCTCATGCCTGGGGTTCCCCCTTGTTTTAGACCCAGAACCCCCAAGATGTTATGATTCAGGAAGTTTACAGACTCTGTGCATCACCAGAGAGACACAACTACAGGTTTGGACACAATGTGGACTATTTCTTTCTCCTTTTGGTGACTGCTTTACTTCTTTCCAGAAAATTTAAAGGCTCACGATGATTATTTAAAAAACCTGAAATCAGGAAAAAGCCTGATTATCCACATGCCTGTAACAGTTGATGAGGGCATCTTCAAACTATTTACGATTATTTTGACAACAAGGGTTAGGAATACGTGTTTGAGACTACACCTTTATTTACCTTCCCAAAATAAACATTAAACAATAATAACCTCATTTTTCAAAAAATAAACAAGACCTTATATGTACAAACTTGCAACTTTGAGGAGTAGAGTAAAATATTAATACTTGTATTGATTTCATTTCTCGGACAAGTAAATTTTGACAAAATATAAACAAGTGGGAAAAAGTAGAGCATTCAGAGTCCAACCAACTGCCTAAAAGAAACACAGTTTCTGTTGAGGAGACTCTCTCTCTAGCTGGCATACACAGAAATATTGAGATAAAATATAACAATAAATTTATTGCAGATTTGATGGAGAGAGACAAGACTTTACCTCCGAGGCGAAGAATTTTGCGTTGGCTGGTTCTTGTCTCATGGCTGCCGCGAGCGTCTGGAACATGACGTGGATGAAGGTGAAAATCTGCTCTCTGGAAGCTGTGGAGTAGGGGAAGAAATCAATGAAGTAAATCAATGTTCTTGGGATTTTTTTTCCTTAAGGTGGACTTTTTTTGTCAAAGAGTTGGCAGCGCCGTCCTGTTTGCAAAACGTGACCTCTTCTTTTAATGGTCCATGGCTGGAATGACTAAATCAAGCCTGGTTGGATTAAACTTGCATTCAAACAAAAACTAGTGAAAGTAAAAATCTTACATCTGTATAAAATCAAAGCTTTCACTCTTACAGACTTTTTTATAATTCACCTGTATCCCATGGAGATTTGAGGTCCTCACTCAAGCTTCCTTCCATGGAAACCAGCACCGTAGTAACGTAAACAAACCCTCCAACTTTGCGGAATACCGTCCGTGACCGATGACTGTCCCTCAAAATGTTCAACAGCGACTGGACAAAAACAGAAGAAATTAAAACGATTCCTGCATTTTTGTCTTCAAAACATCTACAGCTAAAAAAACCTGAAACAATTAACAACAAAGCTAAATCCCACTATATTCCGTTTGCGGTAACACCATGTGTTTATCAACTTATCTTGCCATTTGTTCTACTACCGCGGAGTAGATTTTCGGAATTTGGGCCACTTCTCAGTTCTGAAAAGCTAAATCCACACCCAAAAAATAGCTTAGCGATATTTTTCTGCTAAGCAACTTTGTTATTAGACCCAGCCGATAGAATACCTGTAATATATCTGTCTTTAGCTGCAATTGATTGGGCGGAGTTGAGTTCATCAACCCTAGTAACGTCCCCATGTCATCTTCACCGTCCCTGCTGAGTACCAGCTGCTGCACGATAGCCAGCGCATGTTGTCTGCACTGGGTGTAGGGAACCAGGTTGTGTGAACACCGGGCACCACCGCACTCACGAAACACAGCTGCGAGGAAAAAGAAGATTCACACTGTTACACCAGCATGTTCTTCAATTCTTCAATTTTGCTCATAGACCCTTTGCGTTGATTTCATACGCTCAAAACAGCGCCCTCACTGAGGTCAAAGGATTACTCATCAATGGCTGAGAATTGTGCATGATGCGCACACAGATGTTTCCATTGTTTGACCTTGGTGTTGGCAGCCTATGCAAGGAGTCTATAAGACCCCCCTAGTGATCTTCAACACTCGACATTAACTCCACATGTCCCTTACTGATGGCAAATGACCCACTGACCTCCGGCCTTTGACCTCTGATAACACAACTTCCTCTGAGTGACAAGAAAAGCAAAGTGTTTATCCCACTCTTCATGACCTCACATGACCCCTAGGAGACTTAATCTCTGCCCCTTGACCTCTGTTCTACATACTTACTAGCATTATCTCCGTTTTCATGTAGCAGCAATGTTAGACAGTCCATCACAAGGAATGCTAGATTTTGGTCCTCTTCTGCAATTTTGACTTCTGGTACAGAACCTGCAGAGAATAAAAGAAAAGAATCATTACGTTTTTGTTTTGATTTTTTGATTTTTTTTCATTTAAAATATTTCCATTGGTAATCTTCCGGGTGTGGCACTTTTTGTGGCACTGTGCTTAATATCACAAAGCACCACTAAGATTCATCTTAAGATGAGTTATCAATATCGCCATAGTGATTTGTGTTTTGACATCACACTTTGCTTAGCCATTAAGATTGATACACATCTTGAGATCCCCTTTTTCGTTCATCCCAAAAGATCCCGCTCTGCTCGGTTGTCAACTTACATATATCCTCTTTGTTGTCAGGCAGGTTATCTTTCAGAGATGCTGCGTATCGATGGAGACACGTCACCATGACTTCAAGAAGTCCAACCTCTCTGTAGACATCCTTGTAGACGACGCTGTGCCTTAAGATCCTCAGCAGACACTTGACGGCTCGGATTAAGCAATCTATCACACTGAAGAAGGAGAGGTGCATTTCTTATAAGTACAGGGGTCAGAGTTACTGCTGACGAAAAATAGTCTGTAACTAAGTTCCAATTTAAGAGGAATCTTAAATTGATGGCAGTTCCACCTTTAGGTAAGCCCCTGGCGTTAGATTCCAAGAAGCTTCTTGGAACAGTTTAGGTAACCCCCAACGTTAGATTCCAAGAAGCTTCTGCGAACAATTTCCTCAGCATCAGAAAAGTAGATCAAAGAGCAGGAGTTATTCTGCAGAAAGTAACAATCATTGTTTTCGCCTGGCGGACATCAACAAGTTGGTCTTAAAATCAAAACCCCCAACCCACATTCTTAGCAAATCCGTTTTAAGAAGAGAAAATTTGCAAGAAATATTTAAACAGAAAATTCTTGCTCGCTCTCGTCTCCCGAAAAGCTCAATTTGTAAGACATGAGGATCTGCATCACTTGGGCAGAGTGGCCACAGTTGAGAAGTCACCCGAAAGGAGAAAAATATGTCTACATTAAAAGGAGTTTGTCTTTAAATCTAAACATTCAACTCACCTTCCGAGCAAATCCATTTTGAGTAGAGAACATTTTCAAACCAAAATGCAAGATGCTTAAAATTCTTTTGCTCTTTCCCACTTCCTCAACCCTACTACTCAATGTCTAATATGTACTAAGTTGCATCACCCAGGCATGAGAAAAGGCGATGGTGAAAAATCTGGAAGATTCTCATGCCTGATCACTGGGGGAAGTTGTCACAGTTGATAAGGTTTCAGAGGGAGCCTGGCCACACCAATAATCAACCTACATCCTTACCTCCCTGCCTTGATGAGTAGGCTCACACTGATCAGCTCCTTGTAAGGAACAAAGTTGAGGTTAAAGACGACAAACTCCAACAACTCAAAGATCTTGAGCTGGATGTCCGGTGACTTGGTCGTTGCTCGATCGATGAACTGCGACAGCGTGTGCTGCGGCTCCAAGATGAAGTAGTTGGCGTTGTCCGAGTTGTAGATGTTGGTGATGACCTCCAGTATGACGCCGCATAGCTGTATTGTGTTGGCCTGGAAACAAGACGGTTTTTGTGCTTGAAATTAGACTCAAAATAATCCTTGAACTAATTGGGTTCTCCCCCACATCACATCAATACAAAAGACCATGACATGGCCAACCATTACCCAATGGGAACAAGCGCTCACAAAACTCGCTAATCGCTTGTCAACAAAAGTCTGCCAAAAGTATTAGGCAATATGTAACAGACAGTTGAAGTCTATGACTTTATGACACCTTTACAACTATCACCAACTACATGTTTATTAATTGAACCACGGAAAACATCCTCAAGTAAACATGTAATGTGTACAAAAATGCTTAAACGCAAGGCCAGCACTGAGAGTGATCTGTTCACACTTTAAGAGTTATCCCAGTTTTCTTAATGCTTACCTTTAAGAAGATGGTCTGTAGTACTTGGAATGCCTGAAGATTTCTCACACTATTACCTGAACAAGTTTTTAAAAAGATGACATTTTTTACTTTCAATGCTCCCTGAAACTTGGGTAACAACGAATATCAGTCAAATAGAATAATAATATTAATAATATCGAAATGCTTAAGGTGTTGTAATGAAGAAAAATAAATTTCAAAGATTTTAAAATTGTTGTTTTTTGTGAATTATGAGACCCATTTATATGTTGCACCCCATAAAGGTTCATAAGGTGCTGCAGCGCACTCAGCAGCCAATGCCAGAAACACAGGGGCAAACCCCTTCTTTTACCGATAACACACGGCATTACGTTTCATCCGAAGGATGAAGCAATAATGGTGAAGTGTCTTGCTTAAGAACACAATAGTCACGACCGGGACTCGAACCCACACACCAAAACACCAGAGCTTGAGTTTGGCTGGTGGCCAACAGAACTTGGCTCAAGGCCATGAGGCTGTGGGCTGGCTGGTAACTCACCGTTGCCGCTTGGCTGTGGTAGTGTGAATCCTGGTAGTTGGAATGGTGCTTCGTAGACGGCCGAGTTTGGCCTCAACTCATTGTAACCGCACTGAGTTAACGATGAGATCAGTAGGACGAGATTCCTTAACGAGTGAATGGATTCCTGATCACCCATGGATTCCAACCTAACAAGTAACAATCAGCAAGAAGATATACAATAAAGTGTTGTGCATGGATTCCTGGTTGGTCATTAATTCTAACTTGGGATGAGATTTTACTTTGCATTCTGATAAGTCAGAATTGGCAGTGGCTATGGCTAGACCACCGCAACTGCTTTCACTTCAATATAGCTACCCGTGAGCATCACAGCCAAAGCCACTCAATTCTTAATCAGTCATAAACGTAGCTTGGCCTTAGACTCAACTAGCCTCCAATGCTAAAGTGAGATTCTTATTAGAATACCTTCTGTCACTTCTTGCTGGGACTCTTCATAACACTGCTTGACATAAACTATCTTGTCATCCTCACTCAAGATTTCATCTTCACTTACTTTAAGACAAAGTCCGCTAGAAAGATGTACCCTTGGCAAGACCTGAACTCATCGAGGAGGACCCTGGACTTGTCGCTGGAATCTTTGAGGAAGCAGAAGACAGTGAAGCACATCTCTACTTTCTCCAAGGGGGTCAGCTCCTGGACCTGCTGCATGTTGTCAACGCAGAGGGCAAGGCATCCTTTGTCTGGAAGGAGAGATTGGAGGCGTGAGATAAGGGGTGGATTATGAAAGGGATTATCCCCTTAGGGATTGACTTTGTGGATATATACATGTGGCTAACTACAGACACCTTCTAGAGATTATGTATGAAGAAAAAAGTTTGTTCATCTCTTGAAAGCTTTTTAAGAATATGATTAAGAATAATATTTTGGTTATACCCTACACCGATGTGTGTACTCAGTGCTTCCCCGATTCCTGTGGAAAAAATCCACCGACTACTTGGATGGGATTCGAACCCAAGACCCTGCATCCTAAAGCAGGTGTCTTAACCACTAGACCACTAAGCGAGCAAGACACCTATTTGAATCCTACGACACCAAACATTAATTTGGAGTTGAACAAAGAAAAAATTGACTAGAGCGGGATTTGAACCAACGACCTCCAGATTAATGTGCCGGCACTCTACCAACTGAGCTATCTAGCCCTACAGTGTATGTCATGTTTGTTGGCAGTCTCCCTATTTTGTCAATACTTGTTTGGATTGATTCTGTATTGTGACATCACAGTGCTGTTTTGATTCCTAGGCCCCTAGGGGGCTTTTCATGAAACTCTGCATTATAATACTCTTTTAATTGAGTTTTACTCAATTACATGTACATGTAATCATCACATACTCATTCATCTTTCTTTAGCAAGAGAACAATAACGTTAGTTTCAGTTACGTTCATCCTTAAAGGAACATTGCAGAATTGGTAATAACAAAACTTGTAAAATATACTTTTTGATCACAGATTTACATAAAACTTACACAGTCTAATGATGATGATAGCAGAAAACATCCCTTGAAATATTGCTGTCTGAAACGTCATATTTGATGAGAAATGAATAAACTAAGTTTCCGATTGGAGTTTATCGCTCAGTGAGCGTTTTATTCATTTGTTGAATCTATATGATTTCATGCAAATGTGTAATCAGTTGTTCACTATTTTCTTGTGACCAAGATGGCCGATCGATCTCAAACTTCTACAGGTTTGTCAGTTTATGTATATGGTGGATTACATAAAGTGCTTACACTGCCAGCAACTGTTTTGTTAGCAAAAACCAATTCTGTAATGTTCCTTTAACACACATCAGCATAAGTGTCAAACCAGCAATCATAACCACAGCCATAATATTATTGGAATCATATCTTGATTCCATCTCTGTCCCTGCTCTATGCTCTTACTATTAAAACGTACACACTGGAACCATCATTTTCTCTTGAAA
This sequence comes from Pycnopodia helianthoides, assembly GCA_032158295.1. Classification (NCBI taxonomy): domain Eukaryota; kingdom Metazoa; phylum Echinodermata; class Asteroidea; order Forcipulatida; family Asteriidae; genus Pycnopodia; species Pycnopodia helianthoides. The sequence continues at coordinate 13,204,868 of CM063261.1, forward strand.
ATTTGAATTTTTAATCAAGATTTCAAGGTACAGTGAGCTGAAATAATTTATTCTTTGAGCTTGGGATGAACATCTTCCAAAAACATTGCTTTGACTTCTTATGGCAACAAAATTATAAATTGAAAGAACATAGCTATTCTGTATGCATACATGTACCACACACGGTGTAAAGTTTACAAATTCATTTATCTTTTGAATGGCAATTTAAGCTAATTAGCTAAAGAGATAATCTGCTAATTAGTACAAACTGATGACAACACAACCGAATATTTGAATACTCTTGAATCTTTCTCCTAATCAAAGTTAGAGTTAAAAAGGGGGCTGTGTCGTCAGGATCAAAGCAGGCCTGTGGGCTGTACACGGAAAACTCTCATCCAGTTACTGCACACACACGCACGCTCTCCATAGATTGGATACAGAAGGAGGGCAAGCGAATGCAATAGTGAGCTGGGTGAGGGTTCATGTACAGCCACTGGCCTGCTTTGATCGTGACGACACCGCCCCTTTAAAAAACATCTCTGCATTGATTTTTAGGAGAAAAAAAACCCAAACAAAACATTATTTTAAAAAATAAAATTCTCATATTTTGGGTTATGTATAATTGCACTTATTTTGAATACAAAAAAGTCCCAGAATCTGCATTTGCCAGAGCAGAGAGCACAGATCCGTCTTAGCTTAAGAAAAAATTAAAATATAATACAATGGCCCAAAGATATCCAAGGTGATAACGATATCATTCTTATCACTTTAGCTTCCGTCATCAGATATCCCTCGAAAAATCTCTCGGAATTTGTTCCCTTTTTCCTCTTTGACGATGATTCATTATGTCAGGGTAGAGGAGTCCCCCGAGGGCAGCAGGGGGGGGGAGCGTGAATATGAGGGGAGGGGAACAAAATCGGAGATGAGATAGGGACCGTCTCGGACGGGAGAAACTTAACGAACGGACGCCATTGGGGGATTTTCTATCTCGTAGATCGGACCCCAAGGCGTTGAAGATATTAAGTGGACAAAAATGTCAATGTTTTAATCCAGTCCCAGTTGGACTATCCTCCACGATTATTTCTCGGGCGAATTTGTAAACGAGAAATGCATGGTCTTTGAATGAGCTATTGTACATGTACTCCATCATGATGACATCTTCATGTAGGTCATACAGAAACAAGATCCATGACCTGCTCAATGATTTTTTTTTCTTTTCTCACAGCCTTTGGAGTGAATACATTTTCAGCAAAACTAGCACAAGGAAGACATTCTATTGTATAAATTAAATTCTACGTTTAGCGGGTACATGTGAAAAACATCCAATTGCATTAAAATAAAATTCGATTAAAATCACAAATATTTGACCACAAAATAAAACACACACCAAGTATTACTGCATTCTGTCTATCTCTGAACCATAGAGTTATATAGAAGAACTAGAGGGCGCACTAGCCAAATTACGTGACTCGTCGCGCGGGTGGTGCGGCCATGTTTTAAGTACCACTACCATTACTTTACTGTACGCAAAACAACAACATGAACACCGAGCGCGTGATGCGTGCATTTACCATACGCACATCGTATACTTCGTACTCAATTTTGCCCTCTATTAAATGGGGCTCGTGTCTCCTTGCGGTCCCGGCGCGTTTGTGCACGCAGTATTGCCAGTGCGCCCTCTAGTTCTTATATATAACTCTAATGTATGCTCTGAACAGACTGCGCAAGTCTAGAGGTCTTGTCACACTAGGCAATTTGTACAGGTAACATGGAGGCAACCGATTGCACAGCATGCAAGAGGAGCTCTTCAATGGCACAGGGGACATTTTTCATATAGTGTCTTACTACATGTATCTCCAAGGAAAAATTATGTGAAAATTATACTGTCACTGTTTTGCCTTCGTGGTGATTGCCTGGAACTGGTTGCCTGTAAATTACCCTGTGTGACATGGTCCTAGGGCCTATTTGCACAGTTGGAATCGTTAAAAACTGCACTCATGTTAAAGTAAGGTACATGGGAATTTGAGGTAAGCATTTTTTGAATGTACGCAAGACAGTTCTATGAAATCGAGCTGCTACTGCTAATTATGTTTTTTTGATGAAGAATGTCTTACTGTGAATATACTGCACGACGTCCTGCGTCAGTCCGTGTCTTGAGATGGTGGTCAAGACCTCGGCCGCTCCTTTCCTCCAAGGACTGTTGTGGGAGGACACCAGCTGGTGATGGCGCTGAAGAGGAGGGTTAGGTCATCTTTCTTAGCAAGCTCGTCCGCTGGGGCGGGGTAGTTGCACAGTTTCACAAGGAGCTAGAAGTGAGGGAGTTTATAAGACAAGTGTTTTTTTTTAACAGTTGGTTGATTTCTCTGCTTCAGGGAGATCAGAAAGTGGGAGGTTTGGCTTCTTTCTCTTTCTTTGAAAGTTGAGGCTGAGATGAAGTGTTGAATATAATTTTATCATTAAAAACATTTTTATCATTCTTAAACTTGTTCCTTAAGTGACAAAAATGACTGAATAGATTACTTTTTATAATCCTCAGTTCATTTTAACCCTCCTACTGTCTAACCATTCAATAACATCCACTCTGGTTTTGAATGATGCCAGCCTGCAATATGATATTTATGTGGTGAATGCATCTGCACAGTTCACAGTCAACCCTCCTACTGTCTGACCTTTCAATATCATCCACTGTGATTTTGAATGATAAACTACATATGCCAGCATGCAATATGATATCACGGCCAGTGATGCAAACACACTACACAGTCAACCCTCCTACTGTCTGACCATTCAATATCATCCACAGTGGTTTTGAGTGATAAACTATGCCAATTTCACATGGTTGGTAAATTTGCTGGAAAATGTTACCAAGAGTAAGAGGGTTAAATAAGGACAATCTCAAGACAACTCTCCACTGACCTGCACCACGTATTTGTGGAGTAACTCTCTCCTCTTGGTCGGCGTCAGCTCCCCACTGCTGTCCTCCTTCTTCTCTTCCTCCTTGGGAATCTCCGGAAGATCAAAGAAAAGATACAGACACTTGACCAACGTGGAGGGTAGCGCGGCCATCATCATCGTGTTGACGATGCTCTGACCGCCGCCAGCGAGGAGGTTAAGGGTCGTGAGGAGCATCCACCCGTTGCTGCTTTCGGCTGTGGAGCGGATCTCAAGATACTCGGCGATGGAACGGCTTGCTGCCTCTGAAAAGGAGAGGGATTAAGAGGGATTAGATAAGGAGGATTATCAGTGACTACATCTCCCTGCCAGGGAGGAGGGTTTAAATACTGCAGGAGTATTTTGACGACCGCCACTGCTCCAAGATGTTGATCTTATTATCTTAAGACACTCAGCCGAGGAGAAACTTGGTGTATTGAAAAGAGGATAAATACATGTATTAAAGATGTGACTACAGTACACTCTTAAAGTGTATGAGCATAGGGATGTCTACCCGTTGAAAACCAAGGACTTTAACAAAAGGGATCCGGGTGTTTCGACAGAACGAGGACGTCCTCGCTTTGCTTCCAAAGACAAAATCAACGGGGACATCGCTAAAAAATAACTAAATAAGTCCAAACAATATGAGAATAAAGAGAAGTCTTCTACTAACAGGGTCGACAAAACATGGGTGTACATGTATACTTGTATCACTTAAATTTCTTTCATAAGGGGTTGAATATGTTCTAGGAATATTTCTTGTATATCTTTTTTAAAAATATGAATATCCATGAATGTCTTGCAAGGTATGTACCGTTGCCCAAATACACGCATTGAAAACAAACTAATCCTATGAACAGGTTCATGTACAAGGGGAGACAGATGCACTAAAGCGTACATGTACAATCCCGTTCCTAACTGTGACGTAATTCCATCGTTAGCCACGCCCACTTCACACAAATTGACTCCAACGATTACCAGACAGTGCCAGAAACCCCTAGGAATTGCATTGATCCAGTTGTTGTGTAAAGATGTATGTAAGAAAACTAAAGGGCCCAATTTCATAGAGCTGCTTAAGCAGAAAATATTGCTTAACAATTGTCTGCTAAGCAGAAATGAGCAGGATACCAGTCACAAATTGTACATGTGACATGGTATTTTGGCTGGTAACCAAATTCCGGTAAGCATAATTTTATTGTGCTTAGCTACTTTTTGTGCTTTTAAAGCAGCTCTATGAAATTGGGCCCTGGACTTGGCTAAAAAAAAATTCATCAGAGACTCAAGGTCCTCTCAGAAAAATAAGTTTCTGCCATAAGAAATTAATGCCATCAAACGATAAAATGGGTCATTTGGGGTCAAGTTACACACAATCGTATGTATGCTAGAGTTGTGCGAGCCAGACGTAATAATAAATGACAATTTATATAGCGTCTATCCATGAAACATGCTCCTGGGCGCTTAACAATGTACAAAACATTAAAATCGATACAGTTATAAAACCTTCGAGAAAGTACAGTTAAAAGGTAATTATAGGCAGAGCCGGTATATACACTAACAAATCAAATACGTTAAAAACAGTTAGGATAAGCACTAATTCAAAAACCTGGCATTGCTAAACAAAATAGATACATGTACTTAGTGGTTTAAAAAAGCACGTTTAAAAAAACGTTGGGCTTGCAGAAGATAACATTGAGTTTTATTATGATTTTTGTATAATTTATTATTTTGGGGGATCAGGTTGGTTCAGTGGTTTCTTTCCCTGCCTTTCACCTCTGTGGACCTGGTTCAAATCCCACCTTCAAGACCCAAGCCTTGCTTGTGGATTGGGTTTTCAGTCCCTACCTGATTAACTGGGTTTTCCCCATTGGGGTTTTTCTCCCACATCTAAAACTAAACATTCTTCTCATTTCCTATTCATTCTGTTATTGGCGCTAATTGTGCTGTTGGATGTTGAATGAATGAAATAAATATAAACTGCTCCTTATAGGGTGCTTTATGAATGCTTAATTATTTTCATATTATTATTACTAATGGAACGATAAAACAAAATGATATTCTTCATCGCAGATGCAATCATTACATCGACCATTCTCTATTTTCTCTTTATGGATTTTCCCCAGTAATCTTCCTGGAAGAATCACCAGAAACAGCAATTTCTGTTTTATTTCAGAATCCTCAGAGAGCCTGATAACTCAGGAGACATTCGCAATTCTCAATTCATCCGATGACCTTTAGCAAGGTTTTTTCGGCTGAATGGGACGAGTTGGAAGTCGTTTAAGACTGCTCCTGGCATCTCAGTCGCTAGGTCTCTAGAAAATGGTTCACCCAAGTAACCTTTAACAAGGAATACTGATTTTGAACGTACGTCTGTACCCAGAAAAAAACACGAAATCTTCAGAAACTCCGATCTAAATCGAATCGCCAAAGGCTCAAGATGAATTTGATACTGTCAAGAATTTTCTTGGCCAAGTCAACATGGTACACATGTAGCAGTGCCGATTCTCATCATCATCATCATTAGACAGTGTGTTGTGTATCCACCACACACATAATAATAATAAGAGTAATATGAAGAATAATAATAAGATACGTCTACAAAAAACACAGTGCCTCACAATCAACAACAGGATTTTTTTTAAAGAAAAGAAGAAAAATTGTGTTTTTAAACGATCATAAGCTAGGTAATAGCAGTTTTGAGTTGGCGCTTGAAGGTAGCAGTAGATGCCACTTCCCTGATAGCGCACGGCAGCTTGTTCCACAATTCAGGGGCAACATACTTTTTGTAGATGTCACTTCTTGTTAGAATGACAAATGAACACTTGAAACTAAAAATGGTTTTCGTCAACAAGGCTTGATGAAGACAAGATGGGCGTCTTTGATTGATGAAAAACATACATGTACCTTGTTTACTTCATTCTTTTGGATCTAAAAGGACGATACACATTAATTGAAGTGTTGAGGTTTCAGATATTCAATAACACAAATTATATGTACATGAATTTAATGTTTCTTTGCTGTTAAGGCTTTGCACATTAAATCATAATTTCTACAACCTGTCTTCCTTTTCTTGAACATGTCATTTCCACAACCAATTCCACGAACTACAACTTTGAGGGATGATATTTGAACACGGGCTAGCTGTGGTAATACTGAAGCCCATCTACCCTTTCTCAAACAATTTTTTTTTAAATTGTCAAAATGTTCGTGATCGCAGGGCTGCAGTAACCACAACCAACCACTCTCTAATTATGAGGTTTTTTGTGTCCCACGAGATAAATCTAAATTCTTCCCTACTTCCCAACGGTCCACAAGGAAGAGAAGAGGGGAGGGGGGGGGGGTCTTCCCGATCCTTGGTCAAATACTTCACAGCTTTCTCTCTTTGTACAATCATACCCGTAGACACGGCGAACTAACGTCGAACATTCCTTTATTAAAACGCCAGCCAGGGGTTAATAGAACTAAACCGTCCTCAGGGACCAACTACACTTCTCCCGTAAAAATAACCCCCAGGATAAAAATCGCATGGCGAGGATCAAGGGATTCTAGACAGTAAAATACATTCAACATTAGAGATGTAAAGGGGCTAGTACAATTAAGATACCCCCGGATGGAGAAGGAATCCACTTCAAAACCTCAAGGATGCGATTTTAATTTGATCGGGAAGTCTGGACCTCTGAATAGGTTTTCCGAGAATGTTTTATTTGAGAATTTTGTACAATTTTTTAACGATTAAATGTGGGAATGGGATACCTAAATAATGGCAGACAAATTTGTTTGACAAGATTTAGAAAGAGTAGCGATTTGATTTAGTATCTATCCGGCTAACCGCAGATGGAGGTAACCTTTACAGACTATCAAAACTAAAATTATTTGAAGTCATTATCATTAACTTATTAAGCAGTCACAGTATTTAGTGTGGTCCTTGATTGCAACTTGTTCCTGCTAGGTATTAGCCCAGAAGAGGACTTTGGAAAGTTGACTTTGATATTGGAATTAGGGTATAATAGCAATCCAGAATTTTGAAGAAATCATACGCTGGTTGTCCGTACTATTCGTGTTTTGGAGGAAGATAAAAAAGGGACCAGAACATTGTCTGATTATCGTGATTATTCCTCACTGAATCCTTGGGAAAATCCCCCTGAACCTGGCATGATTCAAGTCAGTAAAAAGAGACTCAAGATATTCAGGGACGACTCGTTGTACAAATCATCACAGCGGGGGAAGGATTGTTGTCTCTAAATATATCCCAAGTACGTGTCGTCATATGTCCATCTTGGCACTGGTGTCAGAGGAGATAGAGAGAGTAGGGCTAGCACCCCCTGGGGGGCATGTACAAGAAAGTGAGTGACGAATCCCAATGAATAATGCCAGTTATTTGAGGATGAATGGAACGTGTGTTGAGATTGCCGAGACGAAATTAAATTTAAAAAAAGTGGAATTAAAGGGGAGGATAACTCCGGAGTGAAGATGCCTCTTTACACTACCAAGTGTGGATGTAAAAACAATAAGACGTTCCCTCTTTGGAGGATCTTGAGGTCATTCTGTGGACTCCACGTCCACTGGCGCTTTTAAGAATCACGCTCCACTGAGTGTGTTTTCCATCAATTGTCTTTACATTTAATTGAACAGCAGCACAGGTGTATCAATGCAAGACACAATGACCCTGTACATGTTCAAATGTGTCTATGTAAATACCCTATGTTCACACCTGCTTGTACACTTCATAACAGTACGTAGAAATGAAGAGACACATACCGTTACACTCAGCCCTGAGCCAAATTTCATAAAATTCTGCTATTGCTAAGTTAAAAAAATGACAGGGCACCGGTCAGACCAATGTAAATGACATGGAATGTTGTCTGGTAACCTGTTCCTCCTTAGTAATATTTTTCAGTGCTAAGCAGATTATTTGGCTCACATAATACAAGCTTTAAGAAAAAAGGCTCTGGTCTCATAGCCTCTGAGCCTTTTGGTTTAAAAATATTCCTACAGATATGTTGAGAATGCCCTCTCAACATACTTCCGAAAAGTGGCCTTCTTCTCTTCAGAATTAAAATTCCGTGAACATGCCAACTTGTGTTTTGAGCGTGTACATAATCCACCTTGGGACAGGTAATTTGTCCTTAGTAAAGGACGCATCTACAGAAATAAGAGAACCAAATCCTCCTCCAGATGGTTAAAGAGGCTCTTGAGGGATGAGATTTGAGGAATGTGAAAATTCCTGAAAAGTGTAGCTTGTGGACCCAGAACCTCCAAGTTGTTTAAATTCAGAACACGGAAGTTATCAGTATGGCTTCTGACTGGCACCCCCAAACAATAATCATATATTGACAAAATAGGGAGACGATCAACAAAGGGCTAGATACATGTAGCTCAGTTGTCAGAGCGCCGGCACGTTATTCTGGAGGTTGGTGGTGCAAATCCTGCTCTAGTCGACTTTCAACACCAGATTAAATTCAAGAGATTTATAGACTCCTGTGCTTCACCAGAAATCTAAAACAAAATGTTTGGACACAATGTGTACTATTTCTTTCTTGGTGACAGCTTTAAATGTAGTTCTTTCAAGAAGGCTCAAGGTTTAAGAAAAAATCCTGAAATCAGGAAAAAATCCTGAGAAACAAGGTTTTAGCAAGGATTTGGTAAAAAGGTGTCGAAATCACATGCCTGGCTCTACTATCTATTCAGATATATTCTCCAAAGTTCCTTCCCTGGTCCCCCACTCCCTTTAAGATCTACATGTATAGATTATTAAATCAAACCGGTTCTCGGCTCTGGTGGCGTGCGCTTGCTGCCGACCTGTAGTATGTGACGGGGTGTAATTTACTAGTACTGTGAGATCAATGTGAAGTGTAGATATCAGTATTCTTGGAGATGAACGTTGTCATCTGTAGGGATTCTTATATTGTGTGTTGGATACTTCATGATCGGAGATTGGATTGAATTATTGCAGAAAGCTGTCACGCTTTCCTCTACTAGATACTGTTAAGTCTTTGGAGACCATAGCAGCCGCAAGTGGCTTGTACTCAAATATTCACAGCAACCACAAGCGGCCACAAGATTTAAATTATGTGTTTACCCTCAACCAATGCAATCAAAGAAAAGGTTATATTAGGAATTGTCCCATTATATCCAGGATACCACTGTCATAGAGCTGCTGAAGCAGAAAACATTGCTTAACAGTTTTCCGCTCAGTAAAAAATAAGCAGGAAACCAGTTAAAGATGGTACATGTGACACGGTACTTTGGCTGGTAACCAAACTCTGCTAGGCATAATTTTGTTGTGCTTAGCTGTTTTTTGTGCTTAAGAAGCTCTGTGAAATTTGGCCCAGATCTCACCCTTAAAGGCAGTGATCACAACATATGCCTAAATTAACAAACCTGTGAAAATTTGGGCTCAAGTGGTCATCAAAGATGCAAGAAAACAATGAAAAAAAACCTTGTTGCATAGAGTTGTATGCTTTCAAATGCCTGAGAAAGGCTTCATGCCCGAAGCTTTTTTCTCAGATTCAAATACTTTAGTGAGAAATAACCTCTTTCTCAAAAACTACATTACTTTAGAGGGAGTCATTTCTCATAATGTTTTACACTATCAACAGCTCTCAGGTGCTTGTTACCAAGTAAGTTTTTATGGTAATGTATTTTTTGAGTAATTACCAAAAGTATCCACTGCCTTTAACACTAGCCTGACATACATGTACATTGTCTGGTAAAAACTGCTACAGGCTGGTAAACACCACTTCTCAACTTGCCCTTTGGGCTACTAAAAACTGTGTGACCTACTTGTTTAAAATGCTAATATTTCTTCCCTTTCAGATGTGAATAATTTAAAATGTGTTAATTTATTCTTGAGTGTGTGAATATACATCAGGAAGATACATTGATGACAATACATACATGTAATTAAAATATGGGCTACTAAAACTTCCTAGGGGCAAGTAAAACGCACAGTTTACTATCCCAGTAGGCTACTCTACAAAAAGCTTAAGTGCAAGGCCTGCTATCTAGAAATCTGAAACAAAACTAAATTTCTACTGAATTGTTTTTTCCCAGCGAATTTTACTGCAAAAAATGTGTCAAAAATCAGTAATTTAGCCATGTCTGGCTGGTGTTGATGACTACAGAAATCAATAGTCTCTAAAGGGGCTTACTATTCTCTAAGTAAAAAACAAGTTGATGTACATGTGAATCAGGCATGATATTTGGACCTTGAAAAAAAGTTGGAAAATTGAATTGAGTACTGACCTACATGTACACATTTGTATAGGCTTGTACAGATTTTTTAGGCTTTGTTTAATAACAATTGTGCTGATTTATCTGAGGGCAAACAAAATTGGAAATCAGATTAAAGTAGGAAGAATATCATGCCTTATATAGATGTATAGTCTGTATACCCTAAGCCGACCCTGTATACACAAAAAAAGGCCGAGGACCTCCACGAATATGCTTTTAAAAGTTCATTTTAATTTTGAACAGATTTAAAAACAGATTGCTAGTTTACAAACGGAAAATGAACAATAATCATTCACTGCAAACATTTTCTGCAAATTTCATTTTTGTACAACAGCCAATACTTCCCACATCTTCCCGCAATTTGAAGAAGAAAAAAAACACTAAAAAATACCCTGCGAAATAAATGATGAGACCCCAACGTCACTTAATCACGCCCACTGATTGGCGTGATGTACCCAACGAGAAAAGACTTGTATCCTTCACGGGGTCGAAGAAGAATAAGAAGAAGGGAGGAAAAAAAGAGGTTCTCCATCAGAGAAATAAATCCATATCTCCAACTGAGCAAACCGAAGACAAATTATGAAAATCCGTCACAACGACGCCATGGAGCTGTCGTCCACTGTGCAAAGTACCTTAAAGGGTTGGTGTACAATGTGCAAGAAAATAATTATCCAAGTCATATCACCTGAGCCCTCTTACGATCTTAACCACACATATCTTAATAAGTTAATCCCTCTACTATAAATGGTTTTCGTCCGGGGGGGGGGGGGGTGTCCGGTTGTATGTAAATGTCTTTTTATAATGAGGATTTTTTTTTTTCGTTAATGTTTTCTCAGTCATTTACCAACATGACCAATACAATGTGTAGAGTGTGTAGGAGGTGTAGGGTTTTTGTTTACAGCCATGCTGGGCAACCTCAGTGCAGAAATCAGGCCAAGACGCAGAGGAATGGAAAATTTATCTTCGGATAATTTGCACTTATTGAACTGCACCAGCCTGTGATACAGATCTCTGTGTCTACATGATTAGACAGTCAACAAAACATTGACCTATATCGTGTCACAGAGACATTTAACAGAAATTTTAGGCGGAAATGAAAGTTGTATTATTATTACTTATTTGACCAAGACAAACCAGACAGAAAATTACAGAGAAACAAGTACATGAAGATGAAAAAAGAAGTATTCCAACAAAAAAACACAATAACAATAAAGTAAGTAGACCTTTGAATGATAAACAAATAAAAAGTAATGGAAAATACAACTAGGGACCAAAATGGATTGAGCGAGTAAGGGTGGAGCATGCAGGGGGGAACAAAACCCCCAAAACAAGGAAAGAAAAACCAAACTCGGGAAAAACAACGACAAATACATACTACGCTGAACGTTTCACAAGTATTGACTCTTGATAGTCTCCGTGGAAATGCGACAGAATACCAAGAACCAGGCACTTCCCGCCAAAACTTGAAACTGGGTTTGTTTGCTCATATCAAAAGTGTATCATGAATGTTTATGAGTGAGAATATTTTCATGAGTTTAAATAATTCATATTCAGTTTGTGGTAACACCATGGGTATTGTAGATCTACTATGCTCTGTGGATATTGTTCTTTGAGAACTTGTCTTGCTATTTATTCTACTGCTGCAGAGTAGATTTGCTTTTACCCATACACCACGCCGATGTGAGTAAAGCACTGTATACTCAGCACTTTCCTGAGTCCTGGAAACAAAATCCACTGGCATATTACTCGGGTGGAATTCGAACCCACAACCTTTGTCATTCTAGAGCAGAAGTCTTACCACTAGACCACCGTGATTGCCAAGTAGCTATAGGAAGTTCTGAATCCTTTAAATACATTGAAACGAACGACAAGGATTTACTTGGGTACACGTAATGTGTACCTGAGAATAAAAATGTACGAGCATAAGAATAACACCTAGTATATGTTAATAGAGACCTTCACTGTACATGTATTTGTTTAAGGTAAGTATTTATCAGCATGCTTAAGAGACATCACATCAAATTGACTCCAAGGCAGCGGTTTCGGTTGTCTTTTACTTTCACTATTTCTGTGACCTGCCTGAGTTTTGGCGTAGGGCAGCTATCACAAATCAACAATAGACTTCAAGTGCCCCTTTAATAGGGTCGGATTGTTAAATTATAAATACACCGGCGGCGCCCTCAAGCTCATTTCAACGAATGAATAGAGATGAAATGTCAGTGTTTTGGCGAGAGAAAGATGAGAAATCTCTGCGATTGACCAACTGCTGATATTGTCTGCATGTTGTTTGGCTTCAGGACGAAAAGACTGATTTGTCTTTGGCCAGCGTGATAAATGATGCCATGAATCTGCGTCTATTTTAACCCCGCTCTGGATTCTCAGATGGGAGCAACGATAATTTGCTGTTTTGTCATAAAAGATTCATATAAAAAAATACCAATCAATGCTAATTCTGTATTTGTGATGAAATATTAATGTTCAAGTAATTTTTCTTACACTATATAAAATGAATAGACTATAGATTTCAGCATGCATAATGTACTAGTGTTACACTGTGTACCTAAGGCTGTGTCCAAATTGGCGACTATGGCTACGGCTACAGCTGTTGCTATGGGCCTCCTATGCTTCAATACATGTTCAAATGATGATCAAGCCACAGCCGCAAGTCTGAGATATCCCTAACATACAGATCTGGAAATTTCAGCTTTGAAAGGGCAAAGCCACATATTCATTTTGCAAAGGGCACTTCCATCAGGAAAAAAATGAAGTCTATGGGCACATTTTGAAGGGGCAAAAAGGCCAAGACCAGGGCAACAGAGGCCATGACCTCCAAGTCCTTTGGGCAATTCCAGGCCTTCTGAAACATCAAAGAGGAAACAGAGGACATTTTCTTCATCCTCCTTTCATCAATGAAACCAACTTCAGTCCAAGCAGTTCAACGCCTTGGGGCCCCTTGAAATGTTTAAGTAAGAAATTTACCAAGAAAAGCTGTATTACCCCCAACAAAATGAAGCATCACGCCTACCTAAACAATGACACACAACAATTTGGATCCTGTCTGCTGTTTGAGAGAGGGAGACTGGGTGGGGATCAGGGGAGATATCATCAACTTAGAACTGTAACGTACCTGTGGATTGGTCAGATGCCCTGCGTCGGACCTCAGTCACAAAGAGTCTGGCAACATGGTTGGCAAATTGTAAGACGTCTCCAAATTTATCCATCATTTCATGACCGGCACTGTTTTCGAAGACCTGAGAAAAAGAACCAAAAAAATTAGTATCTCTGTAAACTTTTGTAAATAAATAAATAAGATTTAGCTCGGCGCAAAAAATGTCCTGTTACAAGTAGATGAAATGGGTTACCAACCAAAATAATGTGCAATGTGTATGGCTCAATGAACGGTTCCCTACCAAGCTTAGAACATAAAACTGTTAATGCGATATACAGCTTCATGAAACTGCACCGTGATAGCTTCCACAAACAGGGTCCTGTTTTGGTTTCAGTTAGTAAATTTTTTATTTCATGGTTGTGAAGTCAAGGACTCTCAGAAAAACTAACTTTATCACTCTACTAGCCAAGAACCCAACGAAAGAGGACAAGGAAAGAAGTTTCAGTTTTAGATGTAAGAGGAACCCAAGAGAATCATTCTATGAAAACCCACGCAATCAATAGGGCTGAAAACCCAATCCACATACATGTACAAAATGTAAGTGCCCATTGCGGGATTCGAACCAAGGTCACTGGAAGACGAGGAAAGAAACCACTACACCGACCCGACTGCCCTCGTTGCTAATCATCATTGCAACCAAGAATATCAACCCTAACTTCCTATCAGAGTGATTTACTAGAATCCTTCCTCACAGTACTGTAACCATGCACGGCTTCTCCAATGCTCTAACAAAATAAATCTCCTCACTGCTGGCCTCTGATTGTGGTTGTACAGTACACCTGATGTAATCAATTCAATGCTAAAATGGCTAAGTGCAACAGCAGCAAACAATACATGCTGTTGGATTTTAAGGGTTGGGGTGGTTCTGGTTTATAAACACAATACAAGGATAGAAAGTCAGTGGTGTTTTAAGGCATATCGAGTATGGTACACCAAGATGTAGTAATAATAGTAATAACTAGTTCTTACATAGCACAATAATGTATGCGCTTTACATTTACATGTAGTGCCCTGGCCATTGGGCCAAAAGCATTCCTGTAATCTTTCTCAGCTCCCTGGGGAGTACACAGCCCAAGCTGCCGTGGCACTCCAAAGGCTTTTTCAAACACAATATCAACCTCTACCCTCGCAGGTACATGTACCCATTTATACCCCTGGGTGAAGAGACTGTGACTAAAGTATTTGCCAGCACCATCCTTTCCAAATCCAAACACCAAAGTAATGGATTCAGAAGGACTTAGTAAACTCAAACAACAAGTGCTTATCACAGGATCAGGCATTCCAATCCTTTTCTAATTTCAAACAATTTGGTGTAGAGTTTGACATGAGAAGAGGAAATTGGAGGAATTGGGCCTCGCTCTTGCCACACTGCCTCGTCGAGACAGGTCTGTAGGGGGTTTTTAGTGGCTATTTCAAGGCACAACCTCTCATTACGCAGGTGTTCGCATACAGTCTGAGTGGTCAGAGTACGGTCACAAGATTCACTGAGGACAAGACGTGTGCGTGAATGTCAATTCCTGCAATGAAATACTGCAAGAGGTGCTTGGGTTAAGTACGGTGATAAATGATAACATAAAATTGTCCGCCAGACCGAAGAAAAAAAAACACTTTTAGAAAGACTCTGCTAGGGTCGATGCGGAAGGCCATACCCTCCTTTTTGCACTTATAAACTAGGTTCATTTTGGTTGGTAAGTTCGCAGCAGCTAATTCTTGTTCAAACTTTTTTTTAAAGGGTGTGATTTTGAAATGCCTGATTCATTACTTCATCCTTATAAGGAATTGGCAGGTTTTTGTCTCAGAAAAGAGTACCTCTATAACGGGATTTCAAATTTCAACTAGAAGATTTCAAGGGGCACCAAGGCCATGACCGGGCCGTGGAGGCAATTGCCTCTGTTTTCCCAGTGAAGCATCACTTTTTTTTAATTCTTTTTTTTAATGAGATATCGCCTAACTCGCAAGGCCGAACGGCCACTTCAAGGTGAGGGCTACACTTAACTGATTTGGGCTGTTGACCCAAATCAACTGACACCAGAGGCACTTTGCCACCTACTTCTGGGGCTGAAACAGGGTTACCCCCCTTCACAGTCCGTAAGGATGTAGGCATGGGTATCATCCACTGGGAGCCTGGCTGGTAGAGCAGAACGCACTACCTTCCCAACTTTTTTACGAAGCAAATTATGGTTAAGTGCCTTGCTCAAGGGCACAAGTGTCATGACCGGGATTCGAACCCACACTGTGCTGCTGACAACACCAGAGTTTGGGACCGGTGAACTAGACCACTCGGCCAGGACACGACACGCCACTATTGCATGGTATGGTTTACATATTAGTACATGTACATTATACTGCATTCGATAAGGGTCGACGGGTTTCAGTTCAGTGTTGCTGAAGACTGGAATTTAGAATGTTAATAACCTGATTGCTTTGTAGTTAGGGTTAACTCATCAAGAGAAGTAATTCATTTTTTTTTTATGAAAGCACCGTAGAAGATTCCTGTCCTCATTTCCAGTGGTATCCATGGCAACATAGAGCCATGCTCTACTTCCATATTCTACATGTTTACATGAAAAATCATGAGTGAGTGAGAGTCGCTGCATGTGGTGTGTGCAGGAGATTAATTTAGATTGATGGTCGACATGATAGTAACCCGAAGCGGAGACTAGCATTCTTTCACACCTTCAACCTGTCATACCCCATCAGACAGATGACAGACAAATCGTGTTATGGACGAAAACGTGCCGTGGAATGTAACAGTGGAATATTGCGGCAGGACAACGCGGGGGGGGGGGGGGGGGGGGAGGTGGAGGGACCCACGGCAAGTCAAGTCAAACGTGGATGTATTGCGGCAGGCATGGCACGGCAGGCATGGCATGGATTCAACGCCCCATATCGCCATCTTGCTAATTGTTCCTGCCGTTGAGATTGTTCGATAGTAAACAAATTGTCCACGTCTGACCGTCATAGTCTGGCTTCGGTTTAGTTCCATGAAATAATTATGGAGTTCTCTTTCAGAATGAAAGTGTCATAAACAGATGTCAAGGTTATAGCTGTGCACTCCTTACTTTCCAATTACTTACTGTAATTACAATGAATTTTTGTATCGATTCAAAAGGTGGTACAATGTACATAATGGCCTGACCTTTCAACCCTAGCAGAGTCGTTTTCATGGAGAAAGATTCTGCTAGGGTCGAAACGTAATGTGGGCGATTGCCTTGGTGCCCCTTGAAATGTCACACTTAGAAAATGTTCCTCATTGGAATGCCCTTTACCAAGGAGAAACTGCCTTGTCCTTTCAAGAATGAAGTACATACGTATGTATGTACATGTATCAGGCCTGCACCTTGGGTCTTAGTTGGTAAGCAGTTTACAACTATATCTTTCTTCATTGTTTGGGGGTTTTTTTTGGGGGGGGGGGTTTAACAAAGAATTTTATAGATTTTACCAAATGATGGATCTTGAACTTAGATTTAGAAGTTATAGCTAACTTTTCTTGGGTAGAGGGCGCATCTTTGAGGGGCATTTTAAGGGGCACCGAGGCAAAGAGCAGACCCAATTAGGACTCAAAATTTACACTGGACTGCAGTCCCCAAGGCCAGTGATTTCAACATCGGGCCAGTAACCTGACTCAACAAGTGCGCGGTGGTCTTGAGTTTTTGTTCAAATAATAACTTTCAGTCTGATAACAATCTTTCAGTGCTAATGAGTATTGAAGAGTACTTGCCAATTAACAAAAATGAGATAAATCTTCTCTTAGTGCTCAAGTTCAAACTAAAACTGTTCAAACCTTTTCTTATAACTGGTCTTGGAAAACAAAATCTGGTCCAGTAAACACTTTGAGCTACAAGCCCTGAAGTCTTGTGGATTTTCTCCCCAAGTTCGAGCCCTATCATTGCATTGGTAACCATCACAGTTCGGGCAGTACAGGTCATGCATAGACACGGGTTGTACAATTAGCAACCATCTCTCCCAATTCAATAAAAAAAAAAGTTAAAAGAGCGTAGTGAAAACAGATTCACAGTTACCCTTTAAATCTGACACTAAAAAAATATTAATTTTCAAATCAAACTCTTCAATCATCAACTCATGTCTCAATCCTCGCTTCTCCAAATACTAACACACCATCAAAGTGGCTTCTTTTCCCACATCAAAATCGTCTGAAGTTATTGTACGCACTTGAAGTAAAATAAAGAGCCATGCTTAAAGATGTTCGTATGAAACCGATGTAACCAAACACTAAGTGGTTTCGTTTGCCCAGACCATAAAACCTGCACTTGCTTCCACACAGCGACAGTTACACACAGGTGGGAATTTTTGTTTCAATGAAAAAGTAGTCTTTCTTTCAAGCAGTTTCTAAAGACATTAAGAACCTACATTATTGTAAAGTGGTATATGTTCTCTGAACAGTGTACATTGTTTCTTTGTTACTTTACAGGTCGACTGTAGACGTTAATATAAAATGCCACCACTCCAAGAAGAGAAAACTAATAGACTGTGTCACTGAGTGTTGGTTCGAATCCCGGTCATGACACCTTGTATCCTTGAGCAAGACACTTGTACATGAACATAAATTGCTCCTCTCAACCCAGGTGTATAAAAGGGAACCTGCAAGGGCTGTAAGCAGCTTGAGGTTGTGTATGCTCCCCAGGGAGTTTTTGTGGATTGGTTGAAGTATGCCTGATGAACAGGGATTAATAATATTGTAAAGCAGGGCTCGAATTTTACACTGGACCGCTGGCCTGAGGCCAGTGATTTTAGCATCGGGCCAGTAAACTCATTTCCGGACAAGTCCGGCGGTCTTGTGTTTGTGTTCAAATGTTGACTTCCAGTCTGATAAATACAATTCTGTTGATTATCGAAGACTACTTACACATGGTATACGAATGAGATAAATCTTCTCTTAGTGCTTTTTTCAAATTCAAACAGTTCAATTATTAACCTGTGTAGGCATTTTTTCTTCTCACTTCAATTCTGGTCTTGTACTCTAAATTCCGATCCAGTAAATATTTTGAGCTACAAGCCCTGGGGTCTTGTGGGTTTCCCCCTCAAATTATAGCCCTGTAAAGTGCCTTGATCTCGCTAAAGATATGCGCACTATATACCATGCCCGATATGGGGGCAGAGGGTACCCCCCCCCCCCACCATGTCCCAATACAAAACACACTATTTTCCTCTCGTACAGGAAGTAACCCCCCTATAATCCTCTTAAAAATTCCTGAGATTCCAAGCACACAATAATAATAATAATAATAAAAGGTATTTATAGGCTACTGCGCTTTTCCAAAACATGATCAAAGCGCATAACAAAGAAATGGATGAGTTAAAACAAGCTAGTGCAAATCAAAAATCTACAATTTAGGAAAGAGATAAGTTTTAATTTTTTTCTTAAATGTAACAATACAAGAAGAATTACGGACATTAATTGGGAGACTGTTCCAAAGTTCAGCAGCAGAGTGTGAGAAGGCGTGTTTGCAATAAGTTAGTCTGGACTTGTGAGTGTTAAAACACAATATGTGGGGGGGGGGTACCACCATGGCCCATATGGAGCACCAAATGGTAAAATAAGAACCCAGTAGTCATGAAAATCTATTAAGATTGGCAGATCCATACAAAAGTATTAAAAAAAAAAATCTTTAGAAATTATGCAGAAAACCACAAAAAGGTTTTCTCCAAGTCATGTTTTCGTAGGAACTTTGCATGCAGCTCTGACGAATAAATATACATAAAGTGAAAATCTATTAAGATTGGCAGATCCATACAAATGTAAAAAAAATAAATAAATCTTTAGAAATTATGCAGAAAACCACAAAAAGGTTTTCTCCAAGTCATGTTTTCGTAGGAACTTTGCATGCAGCTCTGACGAATAAATATACATAAAGTGAAAATCTATTAAGATTGGCAGATCCATACAAATGTAAAAAAAAAAAAAAAATCTTTAGAAGTTATGCAGAAAACCACAAAAAGGTTTTCTCCAAGTCATGTTTTCGTAGGAACTTTGCATGCAGCTCTGACGAATAAATATACATAAAGTGAAAATCTATTAAGATTGGCAGATCCATACAAATGTTTAAAAAAAAAAAAAATCTTTAGAAATTATGCAGAAAACCACAAAAAGGTTTTCTCCAAGTCATGTTTTCGTAGGAACTTTGCATGCAGCTCTGACGAATAAATATACATAAACAGTTGGCGTTAAATTGTCGTCACAGGTGGTTTGGTGTATTGGCTTCATCAATCATGAATGCAATAAATACGTGCATCCACATCTGTGATACAGAAGACATAATTAATAAATGGCGGTGCACTTGTAAAGTGGTGTTTGGGTACAATCTTGTGAGTGTGCTGCATTGAGGGTTTGGGAGTTTTCAATCCTATCATAAAGTATAATTTTTTGCTTAAAAAAAAAATATTTTAACACAAAAATTCACCCAGCGCAGAAAAAATCTAGCTGAGCTGAAACTTGCAGCCTTTTGAAATAAATTAAAATCAAATTATAGTGACTAGTGTCTTGCTTTTTTCGCTTAGCAAATAAAGATGTTACATGTAAACAACACTTTCCAGTTTTCAAAACAGGGCAAAATTTTATATATCTGGTACACTCAACAATTTTAAGCACAGAACATTTTGCTTAGCTAAACCAGCATACCAGCCAAAAATACCATGTAACGTATTGTTTATGACTGATTTCCTGCACCTTTTTTCGCTTAACATTAGTACATTTAGACCTGGGGCCGATTGCATAAACCCTATAAGCAGACATTTTCTGCTTACAGAATATCTCTGAGCACAGTTTGTATTTCATAAACACAGTTTTACACTTTAGGGATGGATGATGCAACAATGAAAATCCATTGTGAGCAAGCATATTTATATGCACTGTCAAATCATCTTGATTGTTATAAAATACACTTTTGCTTACAGACATTTTTCTGCTATTGACCCCTAGGTGCTGCAGAACGCACCTCCGCACCTTTTCCGCCATTTTGGAAGTCAATTTCTTTGTGTACATTTTGACTCCCAAAATGGCAGACAGGATAGGCACAAGTGCGTTGCACGTCGTGAAATGGGTCAATCGCCAGCACAAAAAATTTGCATACAGGTAAAAGGTTTTGATGAAACTGGCCCCTGATGTATTTTTTACTTAATGCAAATTTCCGGCTAAGCTATGTTTTGGAGACATCTTACCTTGCAGAAGAGGGGCAGCATCATGTACAGTTTATCTTCCTGCTCCTTCTGGGGCAGCGGCTGCGACGTGCAACAAAGCTCTACGTAGAGCTTCCTCAAATGCATCAAACCCAGCGAGTTATCCTGCGTCGAGGGCGGGCTCCGCATGGAGCGGTTCATAATCCTGCGCATCGTATTCATCCTGGTTGATCGAGGGGGCCTGACGGCCTGTCCAGGTGGTCAGTTGGTGGACGGTGATGGGGGGAGGGGGGCTACATGGAGGATGAGTGATGGATGTCACACACAGCTATTGACATTGGTTTATTATCGGCTTTTACCTGCAGCAAAAGAAATACACATCAAGGTGAGTTGATTAATAAATACGTCTTGTTTTTTGTTTTTACAAACATTGACCGCCATTTTGTATGGCAACCTCAACTTTCACAAAATGTATAAACTGGGATAGCAGAAATTTGCCTTTTTCTTAACATGCTGTTGTCTGTTTGCAGAGAATTGAGGACTACAGGGCTTAAACGACCTTCACTCAGCCAGTCAAAACAATCTTACATGTAGTACAAACATATTGGTGTGAAGGAGGGCCAGAGGATAGTGGAGGATAGAGGTCACCTACATGTATAGGAAAGTAGTGGGGCTAGGAAGTAAAGGTTGTAACATAACAAAACAATTATTTTATTGAACTATGAAGGATATAGTTGTACTTTTTGCTTTGGATAGTGCAATGGATAATTTGTCCATGATATGGGTAATTTGATAGAATTAAAATTCCATTAAATTATAAATTATTGCTTTTTTTGCAACGAAGGTCGCCCGTACTCCCAGATCAGACATTGCATTATAAGAAATGTATGTATGTACATGTTGTCTATAAATTTGAATTACTTGTGTTAAACACAGTGGATGCGGTTAACAACATATACCGTGCACAATTTATTTCTCTTGGAACCGTGTTTTGATTTTGAACGCCCAATAAAATTATTATTATTTGCATTTTACTCACACCGATGTGTATACATTTTAAAAAGCACTGCATACTCAGTCTTTCCCAAGTCCTGTGAAAAAAAAATCCACACAGGCATATCACTTGGATGGGATTCGAACCCACGATCTTTGCTACGCTATAGAGCAGATGTCTTACCACTAGACCACCGAGCTAGCTTGGTGGCTAAGAGGCATTATGAGGTTATGGCTAAAGTTGGCCATACAGAGCTTATAATAATACAAAGTGTAATGGCAAAAAACTTTCATTCCTTTTAAGGATAACAAGCAAATTTAGAAACCTTTTTGACAAATTCTGGATAACCCCACAATGTCCACATTGACACTGTATTATAAAAGTACGCAAGCAGGATGGCAAACTGGCAGGCAGCTGGCAGGCAGCTGGCAGGCAGCTACCAATCCAGCCATGTCACTCGAGGCAATCTACAGGCAACCAGTCTCCGGCAATCTCCGGAAGATCACGCATTTGAATTTTCCCATTTGAATTTATCACATTTCTTATTTTTAGGGATACATGTAGTTAATTTGCACACATTGTAAGTAGGTCACGTAAATAAAAGTACCCCCCAAAATACCGAAGTGTTCCTTCAGCAGTTACAGAGCTCAATTTTGGGGTAAAATTTCCTCAAGACGGCAGGACCTGTAGCTAAAAATGTTCAACAGACCAGAATTTATTTTACAATACCAGAATCTAAATGACTGAGAAAGAACAGTGAGGTACATGTATTATTATTCAATTGATATAAAAAAAAGAAGACTGCCGGACTTGTCCGATCATGAGTTTACTGGCCCGACACTAAAATCACTGGCCTCTGGCCTGCGGTCCTGTGTAAAATTCAAGCCCTGAACAGTTGGTTGCCTCCAAGTTGCCTGTGAAGATTGCCTCATAAGACAAGCCCCTTAGGTTCTCTTCCTTGTGTTATATGGAATAGCTGATGCAATAATCCACACACTCAACACGGCAAATTCAACACAATGGAGACGAGATATATCTACAGCGTACGTACACACACACAAACATTCCACATTAAAATCCACCTGTGTTTATGACTCACATTATGTGACAATCATTCATGTCAAATAACCCCCGACTACCTGTCAGACCAGACCAGGCTCACATGAACACGCTGCATGTCTGTGCAGACATTAAAACACGGCCGCGAATAAAATGAGCATTGCTGTAAATTTATGCGCAGCAGGTTCAAATGCTCATTGATTCATGTATTTTTTTTCTTTCTTTTTCTGAAACACTTGGACACCCACTCAAGAGAGCATTGCACTGAGGTGATGGAGAAATTTGACATGTACAGCCATGCTACACACGTACACATGTACGACGTACCTTGTTACACGACATGTTGTACGTAGCAGGAATTCGGATTGACACTCCAAGTACTTACGATGTAACAGATTTTAAAAATGCACTCATTTTCTGATGGAGAATTTAGTTTTTTTTAGACACTCTGAACCCACTGTGAGTCCAAACACGTTCTAATATACATGTGTTCAAAATGTAAGACATGTTAACGTTTATTACTAATATTCAGGCCTGATGCTCCGTTTTTAAAAGGGCAAGGAAATCGAGGCATTTTCTCCTCGGTAAAGGGCACCTCTTTTGCTCTATTGGAACATTTCAAGGAGCACCAAGGCAATGACCGGGGACAACGGAGGCAATTGCTTCCGTTGCCCCCATGACGTATTAGGCCTGGATATCTATTTTGCTTGATCTTAGCGTCGTTCTTTCAATTGATTTATCTTACCCATCTTTAGACTTAAATATATTTTTATCTTAGAACTTTTAAGTCTGGCTATTTCTTCTTAAAAGAAATATTTAAAAATTAAAAATAAACAGGCCCTCATCCTCTGTCTGAAAAAAAACTGGTTGATCATTGGGTGTATTCTTTTACTTGACCTAACATCTTGCGCCCTACTTATTAGTAGTAGTGTTACAGCTCAAAAGATAACGGTTTGGAATTTGGATCAAAATACAACCGAGGTGTCCACTCCCGGTAATTCAGTTTGGAATATTGCCAAGAGTGTAAAATTCCCTCATGTTGTATGTCAGCCTCACGTGGGGTAATACGGTAAATGTACGTTAAACAAACATGTTATTGTAATCTATGGATTGCTGTTTCTAGTTTCCTTTGGACAACCTCTCATCCAGTAACCGATGTATATGAAATTCAAAAATAGGTCGGTCACTAGTTTTGGAGTGTTTTTTAAGTTAGTTTTTTTTTTAATATTTGGGATCTATAGAAATTGTGTATCGTTTCCTTTGATAATTTATTTAAAGGAACATTACAGAATTGGTAAGAAAAAAATTGTAAAATGTACTTTTGATCACAGATTATAAAACTTACACGTCTAATGATGATGATAGTAGAAAACATTCCTTGAAATATTTCGATCTAAAATACCATATTTGATGAGAAATGAATAAACTAATTTTCCGATTGGAGTTTATCGCTCAGTGAGCATTTTATTCATTTGTTAAATCTATATGATTTCATGCAAATGTGTAATCGGTTTTTCACTATTTTCTTTGTGACCCAGATGGCCGATCGATCTCAAAATTCTACAGGTTTGTCAGTTTTTTCTTTTTGTGTAGGCGCCTTGATGGTTTTCTGGAGAAGTGCGCATTATAAATCCATATTATTATTATTATGTATATGGTGGATTACATAAAGTGCTTACACTGCCAGCAACTGTTTTGTTAGCAAAAACCAATTCTGTAATGTTCCTTTAACTAAGACCAATCAAACAAATTTTCAAAATAATAGATCATTGTGGACTATAAAACTCTGCTGTAGAAATGCAAGGTACATGACGATAAATTGAAATATATCCAAGTTAAAAAAACACCCAGTCTCCCATCGCTTTGGAAGCACTACCCTTACACTGAACAACCAAAGCCAAGACTGAAATTTGTAATTTTCAGAGCTGACCTTTCTAATTAGCTAGCCCGTCTTATAACTGTTTGTTTTGACTGTGGATTAACACCTTGATAGGATTAAGGGTTTGTATTTAATCCTCTTCAATCTAATAGGGATTAATCATACTAATTGGCTCAAGATAATTGAGAATGGTGGACATCAACCTTGGATTAAGGAATTTATCTTTCCTCTATTAGTCTTTCTATATTTGCTAATGAACACTTTATTTGACAATACCTTAGGCAATACCATTCTTCTAAAGTGAATAATTACAATTCTTGGAGTGAGACCACCTAGATTGTATACCAACACTAAACTTTTCAAATTGTACATATTTTCAATGTACATGTATACAAAAGTAGATGTGTGATGAACTGTGTGTTCATTGTATACCAACACCTTGCAGAGACTATGTATTATGTATTGTGCAGTTCATGTGTGTGTATGTCGTACCCTAACATGTACATCCGCCATGTTGACTTCAAATGGGTCCAGCCTAATACTTCATGGAGGCAACAGTGGCAACTGCCTGGCCACATTGCCCCTTGTTCTTGCCTCAATGCCCCTAGTTCTTGCCTTGGTGCCCCTTGAAATGTCCCAGTACAAATTTACATCTCTGTCATTGGGATGCATTATACTATTCATGAAAATCTTTGTTGCCCTTAAAATGAATGAAGTAACAGGCCTTCTAGGCTCTTGAAACTGTTGCCTACATGTATCTTAATTGAACCAAAGCTGTCAATTTATGCATAGCACTTAGCAGGGCCCTATTTCATAAAGCCTGTTAGCACAGAACCTTGCTAAGCACAGAAAAATATTGCTTAGCAGGAACAGGTTACCAGCCAAAATTCCATAAAGTTTTCATTGCTGCCACTGGTGCCCCACTCATGTTTTGCTTAGCAAAGAAATTTGCTAAACATTAAGTTCTGCTTAACAGCTTTATGAAATACAGAGGGCCCTGTTTAATCACCATTGTCGTGTTTTTACCATCTTGTTTGTCATCACAAGAAATGGCGTCGCTACAAACTTACACCACCATGAGAATGTGCACACACATTTCATCACATCTTAAGACTGTTAATTCGTAAAAACATTTTGTGTACAGTGCTTTAATGTAAACATGGACACACCGCACACCCTTCCATACCTTTGTGGCACATAAACGTGGAGGACGGCAAAAAAAGGCTTTTAAGCTTTCAGACACCTGAAGTGATCAATGCAATTTGCTGCCGCCAGGAAAGTCTCAGATCGCCTGATGCCAAGGTCATTGTCAATTTATACACTTTAGGCCTAACCGCCTCCGAAGTGGGAAGTCCACCCAGACAACTATAAAAGCATTGTCAATTAAATTTGATTATATGCTGGTACAACAAGCAAAGTTGTCAAAAGGGTATATGTGTACATTTTTTTTCTTTCATTTACCATAATAATACGGAGTGTTTAACTTGATGCCTACAACTGAAGGAATAAATGCAGAGCAAATAATTCATATCTTGGAAGTTAAATTAATAATCTGTGATAAGTGCCGTTTCAGTTTGTCTTCTTCCCTCTTGCAGATGTGCTGCCGACTAAAAAATCTCATTTCCCACACAATTGCACTGAACGGCAGTAAGTATTTGCTTTAGTGAACATTCTGTACAATTATTTTGTCAGCAATTTCAATGGCTGTCAAAAACATTGGATGGTTTTCTTGAGCGAGGGTCCATTTTATGGCGACGCTAAATAC
This sequence comes from Pycnopodia helianthoides, assembly GCA_032158295.1. NCBI lineage: Eukaryota > Metazoa > Echinodermata > Asteroidea > Forcipulatida > Asteriidae > Pycnopodia > Pycnopodia helianthoides. Next base: position 13,231,011 of record CM063261.1, read on the forward strand.
AGTACACACACAATTTGCCCAGCACAGGAAAATTGTGCTTTAAATAGCAAGTGACCAAGGTTGGCAGCCTCATTACCAGGTAGCTTGTAACTATTTATGCTGGGTCATTACTGCTAAGCATTTTGTTGCTGTTGCAATTTGCTAAAAACCATTGTGGCAAGCAGGTGATAACTTCATGCGAGACACAGCTGCCCATTTGGAAACAGTGAAATAGTACAAATGATATTGAAAAGGAATCTACAAATCAGGAATAATCATTTCCTAAATAATATTGTAATATTCTTTTGATGGATTGCGGGGAATTTATTCAATTGGACAACAGTGAGTACATGGACTACACTGCATCAGGCCTGAAATTACAAAGAACCAACCATAAAGGCATGGCCTCTATTGCCCCAGGTCTTGGCCTTGGTGCCCCTTCAGAACTTGTCCTTATGACTTAAAGATTTTCCAATTGAAGTGCCCTTTGCAAAATGAAAATGGCCCTGCCCTCTCAATGAAATTCCAGGCCTAATAGACTTTTAAAGATTTTCCAATTGAAGTGCCCTTTGCAAAATGAAATTTAGGCATGACCATGCCCTAACAAAGGTGACCAGGCCGGCTGTCGGACTTAAAACGTTATTCTTAAAAGATGCCCCAAAATCTCCCAATGCTTGGCAAATAATGGTGAAGAGTACCTCGATGCCACAAGTTTCTGTCCTTGTAACTTGGCCGATAAGTGCGAAGACAGATTTTCAATTCAGAACTTGACTGAGATTGAGAACCTTACTCTACCAACAGTGGCCCAAATTCCATTGCAATTGAGCACAGCTGGTGGCTTCTCCAGTTTACCACTCTCATTGAAGCACTTTGGGCAATGGCTCTACTCTCTACATTCAAGCATGTGTGTGTGCCTCAGAAATACCACTGTTGTGGCATGGTGAGGTATGGGGTTGTAAGGAATATGCTGATAATAGGAGGGTTCAAGTATTGTGAACAATGCATTACCAACAATGCTCACCGCAGGAAACTGTACTGATTGTGCAAACCATTCACAATTGAAATGATGTCATATCCTACAGTTACAATGCAAAAATTAATGGCTTTGCACAACGTACACAGGTACATGTGCAACAACATCAACATTTATATCACTCATGCCGTTTTTTTTATAGTATTCTGATGTGGCAAAAAACCTTACACTCCACCAAAGGAGCTTGTTCACAAGCCTGGCATTTGGATTGAGTCTAGTTTTTTTTTTTTTAAATGCATACAGTCCCAATTTCTATCAAATTGCCAACGTGCAGGATTTCACAAGGACTGTGGTGGGTTGGCCCAAATAACAATGGCTTAGTATTTTAATCACAGGATCGGGCATTCCAGTCTTATTTAAGTCCCAAACAGTTTGGTGTGGAGTGACATAGGAAAAGAGGAAACTGGGTGATTGAGGCCACATGTTAACCAGACTGCCTGGTGACTGTGGCATAGTTGATAACAGCTCTTAACGTTTCACAGACTAAAAAAGTAACATGACCCCAAAATAGTGCGCTGAGAAGTTGCTGGTGGACCTGGAAGCCAACCTCAATGATGCTTTCACTCATTTTAACATAAAAAATTTCTGAAATCGGGCCTGGAATTACACGGAGGCCAGTACATGTAGGCCATGGCCACGGAGGCACTTCAGGCCTGGAATTAAACGAGCACGGAGGCCATGGCCAAACGGAGCCCAGGCATGCTCCTCCATTGCCCTCGTCTTGGCCTTGGTCCCCTCAAAAGTTTCCCAGACTTTTAAGATTTTAAAATAAAGTGCCATTTGCAAATTGAAAATGGCCTTGCCCTCTCAAAGATGAAATTCCAGGCCTGCACTTGTCTTGGCCTTGGTGCCCCCTTCAAAGTTTCCCATGGACTTAAAGATTTTTCAATGGAAGTGCCTTTCAAAATGAAAATGGCCTTGCCCTCTCATTCCAGGCCTGCAGAATGTAATGACTATTTGTCATGATGCGTTAAAAAGTGGTGGTTAGGACACAACACATTTCCTCTGAAAGTAATTTACAGTAAAAAAAGGATGACAGTATCAAATAATTAACCAACTTTGTTGAACCATTGTATTCCAACGGAGAAACAAACAAAACTGTTTACACAGGTGAATTCAAAGCATGTCTCAGCCTTTTATCAATTGCAATACTACAGACATGTACAAAGCAACACTTAAATAATTAACACTTGAGTCAACAAAACAATAAACATGCCACACATTGACCATCTTGAAGGTCCTCCATGCATTAATTAATACACACAACATTGCAATACAACTTGTTTTTTGTATTGCAATGTTGTATACCTGCATTGATTTGCAACAACATAGACAGTGCAGTGTCATGTCAGTACACAGACAGCTGTAAAATCAACAAGAAATCCTTGAAAGAGAGGCATTAATTAAACATACGAACATGTTTGTTATTGAGACCGAAATTACACAAGGGTCTGATGTTTTCACGACCCATTCAAACCAACATATACAAAATGTAACACTTTTTCACACACTGCCTGGCTGATGACACTCAGTGACACTCCCCCTGTCTATGCAGTCGTCGGTCATGCCGATTTCAGAAAAAGAAACATTACAATCGGGGCTACAGCCATGAAAATCAAGCGGTCAACTACGCATTTTACATCATTTAAACAACATGTACTCACCTAACTTTCAGAAAAATCTGTCTAGCAGATTGACAACATATGCAGACATAATAAAAATCCTAATTGAAACTGCAGTCCAAACGCTCCGTTCTATTTTGCCGGATGATCGCCATGTTGGATGTGATGAACATCGTCTGTGAATGCGCATGCGTACATATGGTTAGGCTCAAGATGATTTTGACACGCTTTTATTCAATAGGGAGTGAACTTTTGAGAAAGAAATATCTTAGAAAAACGCTTTTTTTAACTAAAGACAACTGAATTACCTGAACTATTCACAAGAGAATGTACTATTTCTACTCTGAAGCAAACTGATTACCTGAAAAGTATATTTAGGGTTACTCTGTTCCTGTTATTAGATCATCATCCGGAAGGCAGTTATAATGAATAAGCACTTCTATTACACTCCGGCCTGGTAACTCCTAAAAAAGTGACGGAAAATTATGTTTCATTATCACAAACCCCATGGTAATTCAATTTTTTAACAGAAAATAGTACAGATTACCCAAAGTTTCCCGCCCAAATAACAGGAGGAGTAGATAATGAACATCCTCTTCGGATTATTTTAATTTCCGCCTAACTTTACTTGGGCCGAACATCCAAGTCACGTGTTTGTGAGAAGAGGGAAGGTGGGTGTGGGTCGTCAGGAATGAGTTAGTTTTCTCACCCACTTAGATTTTTAGTCCTGAGATTTAACATTGACGATTTTTGTCTTATTTCAGCAGCTAGTTTTACTTTCATATATTGTTCCGTTTAGTTTTCTCATCCACTTAGGAGTGTTCAGTCCAGAGATTACATTGACAGTTTTTGTCTTATTTCAGCGGCTAGTTTTACTTTCAGATGTTGATGTTCAGTTTATGTTGTAATTGTTTGTAAGGCAAAATTTAAAAAAACATGTTTAGCGTCCCTGCCGACTTCCTTTTTAGAGGCCGCCTACTTTTTTTTTTTTTTTTTACAGGATCAATTTTTACGAGCTCTGACGAAAAAAAATCAATCCTAAAATACATAACATCGTATTTGTTTTTACTTTAGCACACTGAAAAAAACACACAGAAAAAAACTAGCAACCATCTTGAAAAATAACCTGGTCGGTTGTCTTGAAAATGTGTCTGGCGGCCATTTAAAAAATAATAAAAAGCCCCGCCTACTTTTTTCAAAAAGGCAGGACGCTAAACATGTTTGTTTTTTTGGTGCCTAATATGAGAGGTGAGAATGATGGGAGTCATTGTTGCCAATGACAATATCTGAAACCATAGAGGAAGGAAAATATTAAACTAGGATCAAAGTCTTAGGAGGTGAACTAAAAAATGTGATTGCCTTTTTGAGTTCCTGGAGTATTTCAATGAGCTTCCTGAACAGATACTCAGTGCTATATGTGTCACCTAAAAATGGACTGCTTAAATAAACTAAATAAAACTGAACGTTGGGGGAATTCACCGTTAAGAAAAAAAATTATTAATCTAAGGATCAAATGGGTCAAGACGCAAGGAAGTACATGAAGTGGGACAGTGACTCAAATTTTAAGCGTTCTTAATGAACACAAATATAATAATACCTTTATTAATTAAAGAAATTACCGAAAGCAAAACCACTGATTGAAATATAGTAATAAAACATGATAATAATAAAACGATAAAAATGAATACTAACAACCATGAAACCAAAACGGCACAGTAAAACTCTTAAACTAAACCCAGAAAACAGCGCTAATGAGAAAGTTCCACCTTAAAATCAAAATGGTTTTAAAACCGAGTCCACAGCAGAATAACTTGAAGCAGGCAAACTTAGAACATGAAGTACATCAAATCGACGAAACAAATAAGTGATGGGCTACACAATGTGGTGTTCGCGCTGCCAGGCCAGGCTCGCTACATGAAGTAAATTTTGTCACATGCTAAAGGCACACTGCCAGGGATTATGTAAGAGGGTGGATTTCTGAGAAATTTACTAAGGGGCGCCAGAAGAAGTTAGGGAAATATAAACAGTGGAGGGGGTAACTACCTCTATAACATAAACACAAGCTTCTTGTACACCTGCCCGACACTATAAATAGAGAAGTAACTCGAACAGCTTGATGTCGTTGTATCTGAGAAATAACAGCTACTTTGCACCAGGTAGAGTATAAAGAAACATCTGACTTCATACACCAAAGTCTGTGATACTTTGATCATGGAGCATTATGATCGACGCCATTACAATTTCACAAGAGATTCGTTTTCAGCCCGAACTTGTAGTGGTCTCGTTTTACCCAAGCTATAAATTACTCTTACAACACATTGTAATTGTACGTGAACTATGCGTGAACTATGCGCGACTACAATTTTCTTCCCCCAAATGATTAAACTGAAATCATAGAGAAAGGGCTATAGGGCCTTATGCTGAAATGCTAAATACAGCAATTTAAGGGATTTGTTAAATTAAGTAGGTCTACTTGTCACCCACATTAAAGGAACATTACAGAATTGGTTTTTGCTAACAAAACAGTTGCTGGCAGTGTAAGCACTTTATGAAATCCACCCTAGCTCTATAATCCACCATATACATAAACTGACAAACCTGTAGAAGTTTGAGATTGATCAGCCATCTGGGTCACGAGAAAATAGTGAAAAACCGATTACACATTTGCATGAAATCATATAGGTTCAACAAATGAATAAAACGCTCACTGAGCGATAAACTCCAATAGGAAAATTAGTTTATTCATTTCTCATCAAATATGACAGAAGTATTTCAAGGGATGTTTTCTACTATCATCATCATTAGATCGTGTAAGTTTTATGTAAATCTGTGATCAAAAGTATATTTTACAAGTTTTTTTCTGACCAATTCTGTAATGTTCCTTTAACGATTCGTTATTTAAAATGTTTGATTTGTTAATCAGGGAGAGCGCGAACGAAGTCCCCTCTATCAGAGAAGTTCCTTCTCTTGTTTTTTTTTTTTGGGGGGGGGGGTGTTGGTATTTGCAGGCCTGATAAAAATACAGAAGAGTGAAATTTTCAAACAACACAAGTCTGAGTCAGATTTATAAAAGTTGGTTCTGGTATGAGCTTAAAACATAGCATTGATGAAGAATATAAACATATACTTCAGACTGTTTCAGGAAAGGTATTTTCAAGAGGCACATTTTCCCCCATACCCATAATTTTAGAATGTATTAAATATCATCATGACCACAACGTGTCAATGTCATTCTTATATCTAAACCTTGATGTAGCAAGTTTTTTTTTCTCAGAAAGCTGAGTAAACAATGGTTCCACATTCATTGCCCCTGTTCATGCCTTGGGGCTCTCCTTAAAATGCTCCAGTGTAAATGTACATTTTCATAATTTGCTAAAAATAATAAGGTGTGGGTTGGGTCAGAAAAAGTGTGTCCCTCTGACTGGATAATTAAAAAATGTTCCAATGGCAGTCCTTTGTTTGGTGCATCTTTGGCAGGTGCAGAAAAAGCTTTTGCTGTTTATTGGAGTTCATAACCTTTTCACACCATCTTCCCAAGCTCCACATCAATGATGTCAGCGTCAGAGAGGATCTGCAGCAATGTTTTGCGGTGTTCCCGAGCTGCATATATGACGACCAACGGAAACAAAAAGACCTCAACCCTAAGGCTGCTGATCGCAAGTTGTGGGAGGAAAAGACGGCTCTGGATGAAGCAAACACCAGAGCGATGGCAGAGGGTGTGCCATACCCAACTGAACAGCAGCAACGTCTCGGACAGTTGGTTATGACATTCGGTGAATACATCCACTGCACTTTTCTCTGGCTGCTTGAGAATGATGTAGGCTATGTGGCGTTTTGAGTATTCTTCTCTGACCTTGTCTGGTTCTTGTTGTAAAGATTCTAAATAAAGTTTACAATAATAAAGTTTTAAGGACTGTAATAAATTGGAGTCCTAAACAGAAACTAAACTTTACAAATTTCGTTGTAAAATGTCCAAAGGTGGAATCAATTTAGTACAGAGAAGTATTTCTAAATGTGATGTATACAAACAAACACCAATTTCATGCAAGGCCTTTTTATATAGCTGTAACCAAGAGTCTGTTATGACGTAGACCTTGTCACAAAACACAACAGAAAGAAATAGCATCACATTTTTCAGGGGACAAGTGTGAGAACTAAACTAAATTTAAGTTAACAAAATATACTTTCACTTACTTTTCTTTTCCTCAGCCTGGTTGACAATCATTCACACAAAGGAAACGGCGAAAGCTCAAGCACAAAGGGCTGAATGGTGGTGGAACGATCATTTCACACGTTATGCTGGGCTGTTTGATGAGAATTGGCATCTCTCCCCGACTGAAACGTCGACAAGTCCTTGTACCCATCTCAAGATTTTAAGAGTAGCACATTTTCTTGATGTGTGGCAGATGTATTACTAGTACAAGACACTTAATACAAAGAGCCAACAGACTGCCTCTCCAGGAACAGTTGTTACAGGTGTCTGAAGGCATAGGAGTTGGTAAGGCACTGGTTGCTTACCCCCCCCCCTAAAAAAAAATACAGTTTGTAGAAACACGTGAGAAAATGAAACTGCAAATATTGCAAAGTTGAAAATTTTGTTCATCTCTGTACTAAGAAATTAATTAAGGGTGCCTGCATAGCATGATCGACATTGCAATTGCACAAGAGATTCGTTACAGCACCCCCCCCCCAAAAAACGGCCTAGATTCATCCATGCAGTAATTACTCCATAGAGCTAGGACCCACTCTTACAGCACATTATTTTGTACTTGTACAAAACTAACGGAACTGTGCGCAGACTACTGGTGATATAAGTTTCTTGCATTACTGTTACTTAACAATGACTGATATGTCCACAGCCTAGCAGTTTATGCAGGTTGAAATACCACCCACTTGACACAATGTTTGTTTGTATTTGATTCTATTTTTAGATTTGTTTATCAGGGAGAGCGCGAACGCAGTCCCCACTATCAGAAATTGTACTCCCGAGTTCCCCACATTTGGGGGAATCGCATAGGTCAGCCCATCCGGGTGTGCGATGGACAGGCCTCGCCATGGGAGAACCGCCTTGATGATCACGGTATCTCCTGAGCCAGGTAAGTATGATTTACGACCGTTATGACTAGACGAGTCCGTCCCCGCCAGGTGCATTTTACCCACGGTACAAAAATTATTCCCGTTTCACCTAATGTGCGTTTTTGAAACGTATACTGCGCGTGTGCAGTTTGATTTATTATGCAAATTATTGAAGAATGTAGACTGTAGACTCTCGTCCAATGAAAAGCCGTAATATTGTAGACTGTAGACTACTGTAGACTGTAGACTCTCTCTGGACGGAGCTCTGGACGGATAATCATCACACCGCCCTCTATTAAACATTAACTACGGGCTAGTACCTATACTTGACAACCTAAATGGCATGCCACGGTAGGAAGTAAACATAGGAGTACCTGTCTGTTTGTGACACACATGCAAGCAAGATGGCCCGTCGGTCGGGATGCTGTTCTTTGCGGAAGTGTTTGGCGATAATTTTTGTATTTTTCTGTCTTTCTGCTTGTCTTCTTCATGTGGTATGTGAATTGCTTTCATGGTCATGATTACGACAGCGTAGTTTACTAAATTATTAATTATGAAACTTGAAAGCCTCGTTGCGAAGATCGTAACCCTCCTCCCTTTTTGGTCCCTGGCTGAGCTGTTGAGGTCAGTGCCAGAGCTAGAGGGGCGTGGCCAAGAAATTGACATAAAGTCTACACCGATCCACTTCCTTGTTTATTTAAATTCTTTGTTTGGGTAAACCATGGGGAAAGTTCAGAATGCACTGGGTCACTTTAAATCCACGAGAAGATTGGTGGTTTTAGAGAATTATAATTATCATTACAAACACAAAGAGAGTTATTTTTGACTTGCAAATCATTTTAAAACAAAACTGAGTCACTTGTGACTTGTGCAAGTCAAGGTGGCCCTTCTGCACGCTGGGTTAGTCCAAGGCTACCTCCATGGTCCTAGTTACTATACTAGCTCCATGCTAGACCCAACAACGCGAACATTACATTACATACATAGGTTACACCAGATAGTAAATGTCCAGCTGTTATAAAAGCATTGTTGGGTTCAGGTACCTGGAGTAAGGGCGGTATGTCTACTCTCCCAAGTTTTAAAATATTTTTTATTTTCTTAGGTGTGTTAGCTTTTTATGTAGCTTTTTAGGTAGGTACTCCTAATCCATTATGTAATAACGGCACTGGCATAATACTACTAGAAGAAGGTTACATAGTTTAAGTTTACACTATTGGCTCTACTACTACTAACCTCATAATACTTTTATACTGGACCAGTCATCAGTCCACAGTAATTCTTTGAGATTCGAGATGCCAGTCTTACATAAGCATCTACATGTACTTCTCAAAAGTAAACTCATTCATAAAATTTATGGAGTGCAGGAAGCTAAGGGCAAAGAGACGGACTAAGGTAATATCCTTTTGTCGACAAGGCCAGCATATTTTTTCATTAAATTCACTGTCACTCTGTCAACAGGTTTTGCAGTATTTTGATACGAAAGATTTTTATGAAGATGATGGAATTTGGCTTCAGAATGAACAACAAATGCAACCATTTGCTCAAGTCGACTACGGAGGAAAATTAGTATCAAGTGGTAAGTAAAATCAAAATAATATGATTTTCTGCTCAAGATTGTAAATGTGATGTTACACGTTTTATTAGCCTTAACGGAGCTATGGTTTTTAAATCTTTTTATTATAGAGATTATTGCAGCTTCAATCAAATGTATTAAAGAAACTTAATGAGTGATTTATATTGATGCATATTCGGTTTCAGTTTGCGGTAACACCATGTGTATAAATATCTACCTTGCTGTCTAGTATTGTTCTATAGAGAACTTGTCTTGCTATTTGTGCTACTACCGCGGAGTAGATTTTCGGAAACTTCTCAGTTCTGAAAAGAACTGTCCTGCTTATTAACTACTACCTTGGCGGGAGGTAGGAAATCGGCCTGGACTACTACTTTAGTTTCGTGGATCGGGGGGACTTCTCGTAATTAACTGCACTGCCGCGGAGTGAGTTCTTTTTGGTCTCTCGTAATTAACTGCACTGCCGCGGAGTGAGTTCTTTTTGGTCTCAATGTTTCGACTTGCTTGCTCTAGTCATTGTCAGGAGACTGAAGAGTGTAAGAAATAATGGTCTATTGATAAGGATTCAGAGGTTTCAGTGTAGAGTCAGTCACTGATTTATTGATGTTTACTTTTTTCTCTCTGATTATCTTCAGACGGTACAGATGAACATGACAGAGACCATGTAAACATCACTAACTTAGACATCAAGGTGCCCATAATTCTATGGTGGACGCCTTTTACCGGTGAGCGTGGGCAAGTCAAGCAATGCGGGACAGACAAGTGTTTCTTCACCGTAGACAGACACTTCAGAAGTCATCCCCAGACCAAAGTTTTTATGTTCTACGGAACGGATTTCAAGCCGAGGGATCTCCCACTTCCGAGAAAGGCACAGCATGAGTGGGCACTTCTACATGAGGAATCCCCAAAGAATAATTATATTCTTACCCAGGAAGATTGCCTGACCCTGTTTAACCACACCGCTACATTTAAACACCAGTCCGACTATCCAATCACCACTCAGTATTTAGAGCATCTGTCGGACTTAACGAGCACAGAGTATCTCGTCCCGACAGATTCGAAGAGTCGGGGTAAATTAGCCCCAGTGGTGTACATTCATTCTGACTGTAATCCACCCTCGGGTCGTGATAATTACGTGAAGGAGTTAATGAAATACATCCCGGTGGATTCTTACGGGAAACTGTCTTCATAACAAGGATCTACCACCGAATCTTGTAGATCCACTTACAATGCACAGCAAGGACCTCTATAAAATCATAGCCAAATACAAATTCAGCCTTGCCTTCGAAAATGCAATCTGTGATGACTACATTACAGAAAAGCTCTGGCGCCCTCTGATGGTCGGCTCAGTTCCAGTCTACAGAGGATCACCGTCTGTTCGTGATTGGCTGCCCGATAATCAATCAGCAGTCATCACGGATGATTTCTCAAGTCCAGAGGATCTTGCCAGATTTTTAACGGAGCTCGCTGGAGATAAAGAACGATATCAAAAGTACCTTAACTTCAAGAAAGTTGGTGGTGGTATAAGAAACAAGAGACTGATAAACACCATGAGGGAGAGGGAGTGGGGAGTCAATGATGACGAGCGTCTCAACTTCATCTCGGGATTTGAATGCTTTGTCTGCAAACGTATCCATGAGAATCGGAAGCGTTCTGAGAGAGGGGAACCCACCAAGCCATACAGAGCTGAGGGCAATCACTACGATTGTCCAGACCGAAATATACCAACGAAAACTACAGACGTGACATTGATATTTACCTTCAAATGTATGATAGACACAAGCAAACGGCAACAGCTCTCCGGAAGTTTGTCGAAGAAGGACTAGGATTTGACAGCAGTAAATTCCGTGACTTGATGTCAAATGTGGAATAATTCAGGAGATTCTTTTTTAGTTTGCAGCCCGTCTGTCTTGCCAACTTTAATGGATGTATAATTTTTTTCTTTTCAGTACAAGATGCCAAAAGATAAAAGGAAGATTTTGTTTCAATCACTTTTTCAAATCTTGTGAGTAATCAATGTATTGCTTATTTGCAAGATTTGAAGAAAGTGATTTCATAAGAAACGATTAACCAAGCTGACAAACTTGGACAAACTGAGAGTTTTGTTTTGGTCTGAGCTCTTGTCACAAAGAGGGAAATGAATTGGCAATTACCAAAAAACCTTGTTAAAATACAAAATGACATTTTATACAAGAGTAGAAACTTAGACTTTATGTAGTTTAACAGGTAGATTAAAAAACAAGTAAATTGTATGAAGTATTATTGCTCTGTTACTAATTGCATGATAATGTTGATCTTAACTGTTACTTGATTACTTGCCATGAAGTAATGTTGTACTTAATCTAGATATCTTGAATGGTGTTTTATATCTCCGTAACCCCCAGGCAACAAAGCAAATTGGTGGATTTTTGAGTTTTTGTTATTGTTTAGAAACAATGCTTAGGGGGTTAGGGTTGTTAATGTTTGAAAGATTGCAACATTTTAAATTTTGTCAGGCCTTGACATTTAAAGGAACATTACAGAATTTGTTTTTACTAACAAAACAGTTGCTGGCAGTGTAAGCACTTTATGTAATCCACCATATACATAAACTGACAAACCTGTAGAAGTTTGAGATCGATCGGCCATCTGGGTCACAAGAAAATAGTGAAAAACCGATTACACATTTGCATGAAATCATTTAGATTCAAAAAATGAATAAAACGCTCACTGAGCGATAAACTCCAATCGGAAAATTAGTTTATTCATTTCTCATCAAATATGGCATTTCAGACGAAAATATTTCAAGGGATGTTTTCTACTATCATCATCATTAGACCCTGTCAGTTTTATGTAAATCTGTGATCAAAAAGTATATTTTACAAGTTTTTTTCTTACCAATTCTGTAATGTTCCCTTTAAACAGAAGTGACAAAGTTGAAAATAGAAATGTAAAAACCAAAGCTACTCTAATGTGCCTTTTCTTGGGCAATTCATATTGCAATGTTTTACTTCAATTTCATCCACACGAATGATAGATGCAATATGAATTCATGTTGTGAATGCATCTTGGTAAGCAACACGGTACACAGTCAACCCTCCTACTGTCTGACCATTTAAAGTCATCCACTGTGGTGTTAAATGAGAAACTAAACTGTGTAACTCCAGGTCTGATAAGAATAGGTGATATGCATTTCATTCAGTAGTGGATGTTTTTGTTTTGTGTGTGTTGTTTTTAACTTTGTGTGTGTTTTTTTTAATTTAAAGTATGTACTGCGAAATATGTGCGCTTTGAGCTGTTCAAGAGTAAATGTTTTATATGATTTATCAATCTTGGGCATTATCTTGAACAATTTTTAAATTTTTATAAATTTAAGTCAAGTTGCTTGCCCTTTTTATATTGTTTTACAGTATTGTTGTACTTTTTTATAGTAACTTTTGGTATAATTTTATTTTAAAACTCTTCATTGTTTTGTTTGTGTTTTTGTTGAACATTATTATCAAAGAAATTATGTTAGGTTAAAGGCAGTGGATTCTTTTGGTAATTACTCAAGAAATACATTACCATAATAACTACTTTGTAAGGAGCACCTGAGAGCTGCTGATGGTATAAAACATTGTTGAGAAACGACTCCCTCTGAAGTAATGTCGTTTTTGAGAAAGAGGTAATTTCTCACTATAAAATTTGAATCTGAGCCTGAAGCCTTTCTCGGGCATTTGAAAGCACAATTCTATGCAACATGGGTGTTCTTTCATTATTTTCTTGCAACTTCGATGATGACCAATTGAGCCCAAATTCTCACAGGTGTGTTATTTTATGCATATGTTTGGATATACCAAGTGAGGATACTAGTTTTGACAATTATAAAAAGTATAACCTGCCTTTAAATAGTTTTTTTTGATCAAAGAAGAAATAAACAGATATTTTGACAGCCAGAGTATCAGCCTTGCTTTGTTTTCCTTCCTCTCTCACTTTATGGTTCATTAAAATAATTACGAAAAATAATTTTACATAATTGGGACTCGGTAATTAGCCGCGATGGTGAAACAATTCTACACCTCCATGATGAAACCAAGACTTGTTGCGGCCACTTTCATTTATTCACCAAGGAGGTTCAGCAGCATGCAGTGGGCAATATATAATACAAAAACTTCGGGTAAGTGCAATAATGTGGTACAATAACCCTTCCCACCCCCAAATCACGTACATTCCAATCCTTACGTACATGCTCTGTGATCACATGATCATATCATCATATCAACACTCAATATTATTCTATGATAACATTCAACCTTGCTATATGATTCAATACAGCCATACTGAATCCCCTGAAAATAGACCTTTAATGGTTTATGCTATTATACGCAAGGGAGGTTTGTTACTTTGTTTTATTTCTTAACATTGACATTTACTACTTTTGGTGATATACATATATATAAAGATATTGAAATATAGTTTTTTTAAATTTTACAATGCATAAATGCTCAAAATATTTCAAAATTAGGCTATATAAAACACATTAAAGTTGCGCTTTTAAAACGACACCCCTTGGTTTATAATGGAGAAGGCCGAGCGGTCTGATATCAGGTGATTTTGTATGGTACGAGGGTAGTGACATGACAGGTGATCCCCAAGTCAGCCGCTGACGACGTGTGTGTACGTGTATTGAACTACTGTTTGTCATTGACGGTAAGGTCCTTACAGTTGTGACATGATAATATGATGGCTGTCTTAGCGGGTTCACCGGGCGAAATACTGCAGAATTTGCTCGCCGGTGGTAAGTAATTCCTGCTCAAATGGTTCTTTCTATCCCTGAGACATAAATGTCTGCGTGGCAGAATGGTTACATTTTCAATGTCTTTTAAAATCAGCTTTGTGTGGAAGAAGAGTTTACCAATCTCTGGAAAAAAGTGGAACCGCCGTATTTTGTAATCACGCAGCGAGCACGTGAAAGTTTGAACCACCAATGACAGTGGGTGTGTGTGTGGTATCATCACTACCACCAGGATCCATACTGTTCACAAAACGCATCGTACCCGGGAATATTGCCAGTTACAACGGAAATCCTTTCTGTTGAACGTTAAAATCCTGTTTTTAAAGTTAAAAATATAGACGTAAACAAAAGAATGTTTAAACGGATTTGAATGTTATGACATACTGACAAAGTTGAAATGGTTTAGAATAACTGCAGTGTTGATTGTGTTGGAACTGAACTTGAGCAGGGACTGTTTAGGGGACTTAACATATGTAGAGCAATAATGAATAATCAGAGTTAATTTCCCTTTGAGAATAATTCCTTGAGAGCCACAAATCAGAAACAGTAAGGTATTAGTATCTATTTAAATGTTGGAGTAAACCTTTATTAATAATGACAAAAGAATGTTCTTACAATTTTGGCAGATGAAAAAAAAACTGCAGTAGCAGGGATTTGAACGTGGAGCTTGTCGGTTGATAAGTGGGAGGCATTTCACTGAGAAACGCACCGATGCTCGAAGATTCCTGGAATTTAATATGTTATATAATGCCGACTACTCAAGTGCACAACGCACATCAAAAGGGCACTATGGGTATTACAAGAATTTCCCTTTGCAAATGTCAATATGAAAATTAAAATTTGTAAATTTTTACTTTGACGTGTCTTTTTTTGAATTTCAGGAATAGCTGGCTGTTGCGGCAAAGTAACCACAGCTCCTCTAGATAGAGTGAAAATTTTAATACAAGGCCACCACAGATACTACCAACATCTTGGTAAGCAACACTCAATTAGAACAATATCAAGAAAAGGGCCATTCACTCCAGAGTATTTAGTGTTTTTATAATTCAACTTTCCCCCAGATTTTACATAACT
This sequence comes from Pycnopodia helianthoides, assembly GCA_032158295.1. Lineage (NCBI taxonomy): Eukaryota > Metazoa > Echinodermata > Asteroidea > Forcipulatida > Asteriidae > Pycnopodia > Pycnopodia helianthoides. The sequence goes on from CM063261.1 coordinate 13,246,118, forward strand.
CTCCGACCCCAATTTTTAATTTAAACATTTTTGAAAAACTTTTGTTCAGTCCTGAACTGAAAAGCAAATTTTGATATTCAATTATTGTCGTGACCCACACACCCACATTTTTTAAACAATGATCATTTTAAATAGCCCCTTTAAACCAGTGGGACCAGCCAATCACCAGGGACCAATTTTAAAAAGCTGTAGTTGGGCAGCCCAGCTGTATTTGGGAAAGCCCCAAGTGAGTCAAGACGGTCTAAAATGTAGTTGGGCTGCCCCAAGTCCCAATTTGAGGCCTCGTCCGAATTGACGGCTATGGCTACAGCTGGGTCGATATATCATAATGCATTCAAGTGTGTCCTTAGCAACAGTCATAGCCGTAGCTGTAGCCGATGAGTTTACCTTTTGAGTACTCAAGATGGGCAGACACAACTATTGTTGAGACAGATATCATTAGTTTGCTTGTAACAGTGAAAAATCAATGTTAAAAGCATAGTTTGTTCATCTTATGTAATTTCAGGTGTTTGGTCTTCAGTTGCCAAAGTCCTTGAGTATGAAGGGGTCAGAGGACTTTACCGTGGCAACGGCGCCATGATGGTTCGGACATTCCCTTACGGTGCTATTCAATTTGTAGCGTATGATTGGTTTAAAAAGGTGAGGTCATAGCTTTACTGATTTGTTGTCTACAAAGGCAGGATATACGTTTGGAATTTATCAAAGACTAGTATCCTCACTTTATATCCCAACATATGCATAAAATAACAAACAGGTGAAAATTTGGTCATTGAAGTTGCAAGAAAATAATGAAAGAAAAAACACCCTTGTTGCATAGAATTGTGTGCTTTCAAATGTCTGAGACTGAAGCCTTTCTCAGATTTAAATTTTTTAGTGAGAAATAACCTCTTTCTCAAAAACTACATTAATTCAGAGGGAGTCGTTTCTCACAATGTTTTATACTATCAACAGCTCTCCATTGCTCGTTACCAAGTAAGTTTTTATGGTAATGAATTTCTTAAGTATTTACCATAAGTATCCACTGCCTTTAAGAATAAAACGTACGTTATTTCATCTTCAGACATTATTTTGTTTGTATCTAGATTACACTAAAATGTAAGAAAGAATTTACTTATCCTTGATATCTTTTCTTTTTTGACAGAAAACAAAAAAGAAGTTTTTATCCGGGTCCCTAGCAGGTAAGTTGCCGCCCTGTAACTTTTTATTGACAGATTATAAATGAGTGGAATTTTTGTAAAGAAATACTTCTTGCTTGAAAGGTATAAAAAGAGAACAGGATTGGGGTATTTAGCAGGATTGGTTACAATGCACACTCCAGACAGTGTCCGAAGAAAATTATTGTGGTTTATCACACAAAGATGAACTTTTTGTTGAGTAATCCATTTTTTTTTCTTCTTACAGGTGTAACAGCCGTCATTTTTACATGTCCGTTAGATATGGTTAGAGCGAGACTAGCCTTTCAAGTACAAGGAGAGTGTTTGTACAGAGGGATTCTCCACACATGTAGATCTATATGGCATGAGGTAAGACCATTGTTTTTGTTGACTTTCCAAATTATTTGGTTTTGTAAAACTGCAGTCAAACAAATTATTCCCCTTTTGAATTTCGCTGAAATTTTTGTAATAAAGTGTATGACTTTTGACGCTAAAAGTATTTAAAGTGCAGATTTAATAACCACAAACTAAACTACCACCGAGAACGAAACATTTGAGAGATTTCAATGTCAAAGTAGGTTCTATTCCACAAATCCCAAGAGAATAGTAGAACTCTTTCTGAAAACTTCAGTTCCTTTCAGGAACCTCGTACACTGATTGTGGATACATTTTTGGTTATAGTCTGCCAAACCTTGGTGGCTGAGATGGCATCACCACATTTTTTGTGAGTTGTTAAATCAAACCTATTTTGAAAATTGACATTTTTTAGCAATCATGATGACTTTGTTTCAAGTATTTGAGATTTGTTTCTTGGAAAGTGGTTGCACTTTTAACCACCTACATTTAGAGAGGAATTGTTTCCATTAAAACAAATTTATTTTCCTTAACCAGGAGGGTCAATTCAAAGCTCTATACAGAGGTGTTGGTCCAACTCTTGTCGGAATGATTCCATATGCAGGTAAGATAAACACAGACCTGTGATTTGTCAGGTTTTTTTCAAGTGTTCAGGATTTTGTTCTTGATCTTCCTTAGCCACTCAAGAAAAAAAAGTGGCAGTACAGTCAGTGGGAAAAAGTTTCATCACTGATTGATGTAACCCAACCTCTATGGTCCCTTTGTAGTGATGAAGAGGGTCTGCAAATACATCCTTGTCTTCCTCGAAACTTTAATGTCCTGGATGTTCATCTTCAAACTAAAAGAAGATCTCGTCACAGTTTTTTTCAGGATTTTACAGGCCTGGAACTTCATCTTTGAGAGGGCAAGGCCACTTTTATTTTGCAAGTGACACTTCCGTTGGAAAATCATAAAGTCTTTGGGAAAATTTTGAAGGGGCACCAAGGCCAAGACCAGGGCAACAGAGGCCAATGGTCTCCAGGGCTTCTGTAATTCCTAGCCTGATTTTATTTTTTAATTCTGTCACACCCCTCTTTTAAAATTTTTTTTTTGTTATGTAAATACTAAAAATCTATGTCCATTTTGTATTTTTGTTTACAAATAGCTTTAAAATACTTATTTGCAATTGGTCCATCTGTGTTGCTAAAGTCAAAGCTATTTATATTATTTACTTCAACTTTTCTGAAATAACTCTCAGAATGCATCGCAATCTTTGGAAAAGGCAGCCAATAAATCTGTATTGTCATTACTATTTTGAGTTTCAAGTTGAAAATGTTTTTCTTCTTTTTTGTCGCCAGGTGCTGCCTTTTATTCGTATGAAACTTCCAAAACGTACCTCCTAGAGAAGGGTCCTCTCATCCTGTCCAAGCCCTCCCTGTCAGACCCTAGTCAGAGAGTTCTAACTGCCCAAGCTAATCTTGTCACTGGGGGTCTAGCAGGAGCAGTTGCTCAAACTATTGTGTAAGTTGTCGTCGTGTAGTACTTGTTTCATCTTTAGTCTTTGGCTTAGGCAAAATATTATTTAAAAAACATGTTTAGCGCCCCTGCCCACTTCCTTTTGAGAGGCTGCCTCTTTTTTCTTTTTTTTAGGGATCAATTTTTATGATCTCTAACAAAAAAAATCAATTCTATAGTACATAAAATTACACCGGAAAAAGCTGGCAACCATCTTGAAAAATAGCGGTTGGCTTAAGAAATGTGTCAGGCAGCCATTTAAAACATTTTTTAAAATTTGTTTTAAAAGGCCCGCCTCTTTCCTTTTTACAAAAATGCAGGACGCTAACAAGTTTTTTTCTGAGCCATTTTAAACTGTTTCAAAATGTTGATTTACTTTTATTTGAATTTTAGGTATCCCTTAGATGTTGGGAGGAGACTGATGCAGCTTGGCTCCATGGTTCCAAATTCTAGTTCATCGAGGTAGGTTACTTTCAACTTTCAACTTACTTACAAAAACACAGTGGATGATATTGAATGATCAGACTGTAGATTAATATATTTTCAAAAGGCAAGTAGATCAGCAAATTCGCTTTAAAAGAGATTACATCAAACAGAAGGTTAATTGTTGACAATTATTTTTAACTTGCAGTTCATGTATGGAGACACTGATCCTGGTTTACACAGAGCATGGTGCAAGAGGTCTATTCCGAGGAGTTAGCATCAACTACTTGAGAGCCATTCCTGCAGCTGCTGTGTCCTTCACACTTTATGAAAATCTAAAACAATACCTCAGTATCACCATAGACAGTAGGTGATGAACACCATTCCTTGAATCAGCCAGTTTAAACCAAAGATTATAGAGTTGGAGAACTCCGGCTTAATAGACCCTTCCCATGAAATATGTAAATTACATTCACGCATGCGTACAGACGCTGCTGGTTGGCAAACGCCATAGAGTTGTGCACAAGGCAGACGCACAAACGCGTGTGCGTCACGCCACCATCAGTCCCATACATAAAGGCGCGATGTTCCCTCATTTTGCCAACCAGTAGGGAGTGTGCGCACGCGCAATGTTCACTTTGCATATTTCATGGGAAGGGTCTATTGTGAATGTGCACTGGACGCCATTTTAGCAAGCAGCTCTTTTGATGCAACCCAATAGATCAGGGCCCAATTTCATAAAGCCATTAAGCAGAAAATACTGCTCAGCAAAGAAATTTGCTAAGCAAAAAATTAGTTGGGGACCAGTGGCAACAATGTGAACTTTATGACATTTTGGCTGGTTACCTGTTTCAAAAAAGCCAGATTTTTTGTGCTTAGCAAGTTTTTGTGCTTACAGGCTTTATGAAATTGGCCCTTGTGCAGACAATGACCACTGCTATCAATGATATAACAAATTGTTTGCTTGCTGAAATGGCGCCCATGCATGTTTCACGTTCTATTATAGATAGAGCTCAAGTTCTCCATCTTGCGCCTTCAATGCTTTATGATTGGTTTAAACCAGAGTGAACCAGTTTAGACCTGTTTTGACAATAAAAGTCAACCCTTTTGGTTGATTAAGTTCAAACTGGTGGAAATAACCTGCTCAATCGTAATGAAATCTGCTTTTGACAGTATTGAACAGTATTCTATGATTCAGACCAGGGCCACATTTCGTAGAGCTTAAGCAGAAATTAATGCTTAACTCTTTTCTACTTTGCCGCAGAAATGAGCAGAATACCATTCACAAATAATACATGTATTGTGGCAGTAAATCTTATTCTGGAAAGCATAATTTTGTTGTGCTTGGCTACTTTTTTTGTGCTTGATAAGCAGCTCTATGAAAATGGGCCCAGATTAAAATAGTTCTAAGCAGTTTTAAGTAATTTGTTGGAACCAGTTTGCACCATGGACAGTGTCTATTCTACACTACAGGCATGCAACTTTTCCTCGGATCAGCTGATTTCCTCTTTTTTTATTCTCGCTTTTACCATTCAAAATTGAAAAATGCTGTACAAAATCATTAAACTTTGTAATTTCCTCTCTTTTGGTGAAGTTACAGTTGCATGCCTGATTCTAGCATTCTAGATAACCAAGTGACCAAGCCATGGGTTGTGCTACAATTGTGTGTCTAAGTGACTGTTCAGTGTTGCAGTCATTGCCTACAGCCTTTATCATAGACTTGTTTTCAAGTCTGAGATCGCAATTATTCTTTGTCTGCATCATTTGATCCAAAGAAACTATACTGAAAAATGCTGGTTTGGAAAATAGTGCAGGGTAAAAATACTTGCACCTTTCCTAAAAAATCTATTACCGTGTAGTTCTAGGATTGTCTGATGAATTTAGCTGAGGCTAGGCGTTACATTTTCCATGGTCTTATGGTCAACAATTTTTTCTGTTTCCTATTTGTTTACAGAGTTTATAATGTAAAAGAAAATAATAATATAATGATTATATTTTCAACCAAGAATTTTTGAAGTGCAATGTAAATTATAAAAAAAAGCTTATTTTATATGGCGCTATGCTGTGATATTAAATATCATTATGAAATAAAATAAAAACTGACAATGAATAGTTTATTGTGCTCTTTGTATATTTTTTTACGATGTTTATATTCTTGTAGTGGGTGTGGGAGTGGGGGGCATGGGGTACCAGGATAGGATTGTTTCTCTGTACCTTGGAGTTCGGTCAACTTTGTAAACCAATAGTCTGTGCTGCTGAGCAGACGGGTGGCAATTGGCCAAACCGACGAGATTCCTTTTCTTTCCGAATGAAAACATTGTTTGCTGTCTGGGTTGGGACTACTGACTCATCAGCCATGACCAAAATATGAATCATTCTTGTTTATACCCTTTCTTCGATGGGCGGCGGTTATTATTGCACCTGTATACGCCCCTGGTGTGATGTGCATGTGAACACCACGTCATGCCATGTGCGTTGTCATCGGATTGGAATGACAACATAATTAGAACAGGTGACTATCAAACAGAAAACACCGCCCTCTCGTGGCATAATACAGTAAAAACAACCTAAAAAGACGACAGAAAACGAATATAACTCAAGTCAGATGTTTACACTAGCTAGATCAGTCATATTAACCTATATGTTCAAAGTATGACTGTATTTCTTTGTAAATATTGTCGCAGAGAGGATGTCCAGCACCCTTTCCTGTTTTTGTTTTTCAGGTCTTGAGGAATATGCAAATCAATCAATCGGAAAACCTATCCGCTGGTACTCTGCGTCTACCTCGTGTTTGCTGCCAGACAAACGAGAACCAGTTACCCATTTTTAGCAGACGAGAGAGGTGGAAGAGCAATGGCCGACATGGCGGACAGTGCGAGTGCAAGCGAGATTGAAAGCGACACGGACAGCATAAAGATGTCCGTGCCCACGAGGAAAGAGGAGCTGCAGAACAGGATTGCCTCCTTGGAGCAGGAGAATAAGGTCTTGAAGATTGAGCTGGAAACTTACAAGATGCGCTGCAAGTCTCTGCAATCGGAAAATCGCGACTTGAAACGAGCAAGCGTGAACATTGTAAGTCCATACGACCATACTTGATTTTGTTGAACATGGTGTTCTCAGCTCTGTCACGTCTGTGTTGTTAATACATGTTTTACGAGTTGAATATCGATGCAAAAAAATATTCACAAACTACCAAAGTTTATGATTGTTGTTTTTAAAACACGTAGTCTGAAAACAAAGTCCAATAAGGTTGCTTATTTTTGAAATGTTGCCGTGTCACACTCACATGTGTCGACTGCTAAATATTTGGAATTGATTTATTTATTAAAAAATAAAACTCTTCATTTCTTGTGGGAAGTTTTGGCCAGGTTTTAATAATAATAACACGTTTCTTTTTCGTTTAATATGTAATGTGTATTGACCTCTTGGGCGCACTTACACACACCTATCTTATGGCTAATGTTGATTTTGTTCTTCATGAATCACATAGCGTTACATGAAAATCTCAAAATGCTGTACAGGAAATCACAACAAAATATTCAGTAAACCAGTCAATCGGTAAACAAAATAATTACTTAACTATATTAATTATATACCATAGACAGGTAGACACCAGAGCAAAAGCACACGTGATAAAAAAGTAATGACCTGATGACAAAAAACCTTGTTAATGTTATACATTTATATCGCAACAACACTACTACAAGTACAAATTTAAGTTAAAAGACAGCAGTTTAAAAAAACAAAAATATTTTGATCCAGGAGTTCCTTTAAAAATAAATTTCTGTAGTTGCTTTTTGAATAATCAAAATTTGCTATATTGGCCATCAAGTAAACAGGAAGTTTGTGGTTGAGTAAATTGAAAAAGAAATACAATATATTTGGAGAAATTATTTAGTGCACACATCTTGACGCTTCAAGAATTCATACACTTGATCCTTAAATTTCATCTTTGAGAAGGCAAGGCCGGTTTCATTTTGCAAAGGGTCTTTCCATTGGTAAAATTCTAAAGTCTTTGGGAAATTTGTGAAGGAGCACCAAGGCCGAGACAAGGGGGGCAACAGAGGCCATGGCCACCGTGACCTCCCGCGTAATTCTAGGCCTGTAGCACCATGTGTTACTTCCATTGCTCTAGTTCGCTTCTTGCATTAGACTTCCTGAATCTTATGTACCAGCTTGCTGCTTGAATCATAGTTCATGAATGACATCACACACATTGCTTGATGCAGGGCTTGAATTTTGAGGCAAAAATCAACAAGACCATATGGCTTGTACATGTACATGTAGTTCAAAATGTTTACTGAACCAGATTAGACCTGAATCGAAAGGAGAACAAATACTTTTAACAGTTTAATATTTAAACTGTTTTACTTTTAATTTGAACGAGTACTAAGAGAAGATTTCTGTGTGCCTCATTTGTCTTATGGGTTGAATTCCTCAACACTAGACAGAACTGAAAGAGATTTATCGCACTGAAAGTCAACATTTGAAAAAAAGACCGCCGGTCTTAAGACTGCTGAAGTTTACTGATCCGAGCACTACTAGTACTATTATTGTAATCCAGTTTAAATTTTAAGCCCTGTGGTGGTTTTAAAAATTTGTTTACGGTTGATGGAATAATAATGGTTGTGTGTGTGTGTGTGTGTGTGGGGGGGGGTGTTCATCTAGAAGCCCACGTGGCTGATTAATTTTATGTCATATAAGGATCATAACTAATCAAAGAAATTAAAAGGGAAGATACTTTGTTACCAGTAAATAGCTACATGTAACATTAGATTTAGCGCCGGGTAGAGGGTGAGTGGGGGGAATATTATTTAAAATGAGAATATTTAAGTTGGAACTCTTTTCGATCTTTGTTTTTTGATGGGGGACGCAGTTCCAAGTTGAAAATTAAAAGTAACTCCCTTGATCCATCTTGACCATATAATAACAAAACCCCTCAACTATTGGACTCTGGTTAATGCTTATCCCATAACACACATGTAATTCAGTTCCATAGGTGTATGGGGAATCTTTGGTTAAAGGGGAGGGGAGGGGGGCAGAGGGATGGATTTGCCCAAAATTTCACAGATAAAGACGTAACAATTTATAATACCGGGTTAGAATTATTTTTTGCTTGAATTTTCTGTCATTTTGTTTTCCTTTATCTGGCTGTGCCCGAATCTTACCCGCAGTTTTGTCTGAATTTTGGAGGGTCGTGCCCCCCTCCCGCCCCCCCTACCCCGGGTTGTGTGCCCATGTTCAGTTCACTAGTACAGTCCTCAATTCAACTGAATCAAATAAAACATGCACTTTGGATTTTGAAGGGTTGGGGTAAGAACATAATAATAATTATCTATTTGGTTCAACGATCACCAATAAACAGAGTACATGAATTGCCCGATAAAAGTTAAACTGACGTCAATGCAATTTAATTAACTTCAGAGATTAAACTCGGTGTTGTAATTTTCCTTTTTTTAATATTGAACGAATGAATTGATTGATTGAAAAAGACCTACTTTCTGACGCTGCCCTAAATTGTAGGATGAGACTCATGGAGACTTAATGAAATCTCATTGCAGTAGGCAGTCGAGGGTGGCTGGTTAGCTGGTAATAATGCTGAGGAAATACCGTGTTTGAAAAAAAAAATACCTTGAGTGAGGTTAAACAGAGTTTAACCCTCCTACTGTCAGTGACTCTTGGCAACATTTTCCAGTGAGTTGACCAACCATTTGAAACCATTCGACTGCCAAGGTTGTGTACGGTGGCACAACTGTGCAACAGAACCAACTGTGTACTGTGTACATGCATTCCCTCATGGTATCATATTGCAGGCTGGCATAGTTTATTATCATTCAAAACCACTTGAATGGTCAGACAGCAAGAGGGTTAAAGGGTGTGTACAACATTGGTAAGGTTGAAAATATAGATGTTCACAGATTTGCACGTAACTTACATGGTATAAAGATGGTCATTGTTTCCCCTTAACTGCGATGAGCGATTGAGCTTAAACTTTCACACGTTTGTTACTTTATGTATGGATGTTGGGTCACATACAGTGCAGATACTGGTCTTTGACAATTACCGATGTCGTACATTGTGCTTTAAACAGTACGTTTTGATGTAAGTATTGTGGTTTAAATCGTTTGAGTATCGTAGCTTATTTGATGAGACCATGTTTGTCTGAATGGTGATGTGGTTGTGGTTTACATGATCAGACCTGATGCTTCCGGAGGCCACTGAGGCATTTGCCTCCTTTGCCTCTGGTCATTGCTTTGTTGCCCCTTGATATTGAAATGTTCCAATTAGAAATTTACAATTTCCTCATCTACATGTAGAGGTGCCCTTTACAGAGGAGGAAATGCCTTGGTGCCCTTGCCTCTAAAAGATAAAGCATCAGGCCTGCATGGTACATATATAGCCCTGTTCACACTACAGATGCAATACCCAGGCAATATAAACCCAGTAACTTCCTGGGGATTTTTAACCACACCGCCATCCCATATTTGTTTTACACTTGACACAATTTTCCTGGGAAAAAAATGTACAATCAAGATGCTTTAAAGAACCCCCAGGGTTATGTGGCTTTAAAGGCAAATATACCTTTTCATTTTTTTTTAACTGTTCGATTGTTTTAATCACAATAAAACTCCCTGTGAAGATTTCATTTCTAAAGGTGGAAGTGTTTTTGAGATATCGCTGAAAATCTGGAGCGGTTATGTCCATGCAGAAAGAATAATCGGTAATTGGAATACACAATCTGAGAAACGTTTCATGCAGAAACGTTTCTCAGATTGAAATGTTTTTGAATCCCTCTCTCTAAAACCACATTCCTTGGAAGGGAATTGTTTCATAAATTATGAACAGCTGCTGTGCTTCTTTTCAAGTAAATTTTTGTAACTGTTGAGTAATGCATGTAACCAAAGGTACCGTCCTTTTAACCCTACTCACAAGCAGGGGTAGCACTGCATTTTCTGGGCTTTTGAGTTTGTAAGGGTTTAACAATTAACAATTAACAAGTGTGAACAAGTCAAATACATTTTCCGGGTAATTTCCCTTTACCGTATGCACAACTGAACCAGCCCAGCAGTGTAGTTTTTTTTAAATCATATGTTTACTAATGGTTACTTTGTCCAAACCTTCTTCTAAAAATTCAGAAAATATCCATTGATTTTACTTGAATATTCATGTATTTAAGAAAAGATCTATAAGTTTACATGAACTCAAAGTGATTGTCTCACCTGATCAAACAAATGAGATCATAACGCTGTACATAGCTTTCCACACATCATGTTTTCATGTTTTATGTTAAAACCTGTACATTGTACATTTTCAGTAGCAGGCTTTGTACAGTATCCTATAGGGCTGTAATGATACGCATGTGAACAGAACAGTTTAGGTTATTGTGCTTGATAGAATACTGTGGCCGATTGCCAAGATTTTGACACACTCATTGCATTTTGTTGCGAGCAAATGAGAAAAGGGAGAGGGTAGGAAGACTGGAGAAATTGAGCAAACTGAAGTGATCAACATCTTCATGAGAAATGACACAGCCAGGCCCCCCCCCCTACACCGCTAAATTAAGACACAAAAGAGCAACCTGTCCCACTCGGCCATGGATTAATTCAGTTTAATTTCCCATGGCATTCTGCATCCTCTCTTGGCGTTGAGGGGTCATCATCACAAGGTTCTTACTCAGTGAGTTGTCCGTTGTTGCTTGGAGGGGATTGTAGTAAGGTCTAGAAGAAATCGTCATTCGGGGTTAAATCTCATCCTCTCTGGACTCGAAGAGGGATTGCACATTTTTGTCAAGGTGTACTGGTCATGCATTTTTTAACTACACCTTTCACAGTCAGAATGTCAGCAGAATTTACAAATAGTTTGCGTAGGTAAAAAACTAGGCAGGGCTTGAATTTCAAGAAAATGTCCACGCAACCACATGTCTCTGAACATTGTGCTAGACAAGAAATAAATTTTACAATACTGAAAATATCTTCTTCTATTTTATGTTTACCAATTTTGAAGAAGGATGTTTGGAATCCAAAAGCTTATTTAACATTTGTATAAATAAGGAAATCTTAAATGTTATTGTCTAGTTGGGAAAAAACTGGACAGCTGAACTTGTTGGGTTGTGTGGTAACTGGCCCAATGCTAAAATGACTGGACTCTGGCCAGTGTTCGTATGGGTATTTTGTGACCTGCCAGTGTGCCTTCCTTGCTCATTTCCAAAACTTTTTACCAAGAATGAGAAATTTCAGACTTGTATTTGAATTCAGACTATTTATGTCTGCCTGGTGAAAAATGTGCCCTTATTTTCTTCAAAGATAACAAGAAATCGTGCTCAGTTGATCATCTTCTCTTGTGCTGAGGAGACTGTTCACGAAGGCTTGTTGGCATTTATAATTCCAGGGGTCGATTTCACAAAACTCTTCCTAACTTAGGACTAGTCCTATGCAATGCTAAGAGATAGGACTAGTCCTAAGTTAGGATCAGTAAGTCCTATCTCTTAGCATTGCCTAGGACTAGTCCTAAGTTAGGAAGAGTTTTGTGAAATCAACCCCTGGGGTTACCAAAAATGATGAAATATCATCCTTTCAATTTTTTCCTGAAATTTTGATTCTAGTTTCAGACCTTTTTGTCAGCAATGACTCTCTGCCCTGTTCTAACTGGCAGTGTCAATGAACGAAAACATCAAGAGTGTTTAAATTTAAAACAAGATCCAAAAGACACCTGGACACTTCACTTACTAATACATACCCTCGGGGTAACAAATTTGTAATTTCCTACTAGCATTTGTTTTGAAATTACGCCACAACATGGCTTTCCCAGTCCCCACAATGTTTTTATTTTGCTGATAAATAGCTTGTGCAAGAAAAGAAAGAAGCTCGTCGGCGGACATTCAATTAAAAGACATGTCATATTTTGACAGAATATTGAGAAACTGATGGGCTGTAATTTTGAGTAGGGTTATTGCCTTGTAGTCACTGCCATAAAATAACATTAGTTTAAAGGTATTATACAGGATGGGTAAGGATACAAAACATCATTGTTTAATTTTAGTCTGAACCACTAACTGATTATGAAGTTCACATTACTGTCTTTTTTTTCTGTGAAATATTTCTCTCTGAAATGAAGTGATATTCAAGAATACTGTTGGCTTACGTGTATCTGAAAACTTGATAAACTACAATCAGCTGATTTCAGTTACAATGGATGTCCAACATTAACCCTAAAGAACCCAAGTCCTACAATATCCTCATTGCCAAAGTGCAGGATTGTGAAGGACTTGGGCTATTAGGGATCTGCAACACAGGAGGATTTCGAAGGCTTTGGGCTAAAATGAGTTTTTGTTAGGGTAGGATTTCGCAGGACTTGCGCTACCGGGCTGTTTTTACATAGGAGGATTTTGAAGGTTTTATGTATTATGCAGCTTAGCCAAAATAGGATTCTGAAGGTTTTGGGCTTTTTTGACATTTTTTGACTCCCTAACTTCCGTCTCAAAAGGATTTTGAAGGATTGGGCTAATATGTATACTTACAATAACTTGAAGGATATTGAAGGATTTGGGCACTTTAGGTTTATTACCACTTTAATCCGAAGGATATTGAAGGATTTGGGCAGTATGTTTACCCAAGGGTCTAGTCTGTTAGGGTTAAGGATAATGTGGTTGCGTACTAAAAATTGTGCATGGTTTTTCACTATTTTCTACTGATTCACACAAGGAATTACCCCAAATTTCACAAGTTTCATGTTTATTGTACAATGTATTTGGTTGATCACACAAACCGTAAACACTGTCTGCGACTATTTTGTCATCTCAACCATTTGTCAACCAATCTTGTATAATACCTTTAAGTTACCCATGACTCATGATGGTTGGTACATTGTAAGTATTAACACATCAGTGTCTAGTAGCAATTAATGTGACTGGTAAAGTCATCATGAACACATGTCTGACATGGTATAATGTGCACGCTGATGTATGCAGCCTGGTTAGGGCCTTGACTGACTGACTGACTGACTGACTGACTGCATGGGAAATGTCTTGCTCATACCAGGAGTGAATCAGTCACTTTCCTAGTGACGATAAATTTTAACTTGTTTTTAAGACTGAGCTTTTACTGATCATAAAATGTTTGTAGCCTCATGATCCTTGTTGAAGGACCGCACAAATCTCCATTTCAAGAAAATAGTTTTTGAAAATAACTGTTTTTCAAAAAGCTTGATTTAAAAAAATGCCTGAAATCATAAAAACTATTTTTGTAAAAATATTTTGATAGAAAGATAAAACCTTACAAAGCAACAGAGCAGTTTGTAAAAATAAAAATTTTAAATTTAAAAGAAATTAATTAAAGAAAAACCACATCTCATTGTGATGATCACAAGTCCAACTTTGTTATAATTTTGTGATAAAATTGAATAATTATAAAGAAATTGTGTGTGTTCCAATTTCCAACTACAGTATCACTTAATGAGTACACGGAACAATTTATTTGTCATCTTGTTTAAATTCCGGTTTCACTTTGAACTTTTTTCTGTTCACATTTTTTTTTCAAAAGCATCGGCAGCCGGCCTTATCAAGTTGCAAGGTGATAAAATACTGACAGGTGTTTACTACAAATGTGTATAATGGATTTTGGACTGGATTGTGAAGACCTCCCTTGCAAATGGCATTGACCGTCAAGCCTTGTGCCTCCACAAAGATCACTTTGATTATGGTCTGAATTGAAATATTTTAAGGGCCACCTCCATTCGACGATCCCTTTGTTGATTTGGGACCTACATGTGTTGAGCAGTTTTAAAGTGGCAACCTACAGTTGCCCACTAAATAGATTTTTTCAAAGAGGCAATTTGTGTAGCCTATTATAAATACTTTGTTGAAGGTCCAATATGAATTAAAATGGTTTAAAGGGGCAACCCAGCTTGCAAAAAAATCTCACATGATTTGAAAGCGTAGGTTTAAAGGGGCTTTTCTGGTCTGTTGGAAATTTTTGTATTATAATCTGTGAATAGATCCATAGACAGATTTCACTTTAATTCCTCTTTTCCTGCTCTAAGGAAGTTTTGAAGATTAAAGTTATTGTGTAACGGGTGAAAACACTATCTTAACATTAACCCTCCTACTCTCAGTGACTCTTGGCAACATTTTCCAGTGAGTTGACCAACCATTTGAAACCATTCGACTGCCAAGGTTGTGTACGGTGGCACAACTGTGCACAGAACTAACTGTGTACTGTGTACATGCATTCCCTCATGGTAACATATTGCAGGCTGGCATAGTTTATCTATCATTCAAAACCACAGTGAATGGTATTGAATGGTCAGACAGCAAGAGGGTTTTAATGCACATGTAAGGGGATGGCACTGGGGCGGGGCTGGGCAGAGGATGGGGGGGGGGGACTCAAGCAACTGTAAAATGATTTGTTTGCATCTGTGCAAAATGTCATATAATCTTGATTTTGCAAAGATGTTGTACCTCGCATGAAAATGTTCCGTGTTGTTCCTCTGCATTATAAATACTTGTTTTCTTTGTACGTCCGGGCTGTTTTAAGCGAGATAGAACGTTCCAACAATGTTGTAACTGAAGTTTTGCATTGACACTTGTAATGATTTCATGTTGATGATACAATGTCATTCTAATATTGGTAAAAATTGACTGGAAGAGTAAGTGAAGAAAACATGTGATTCAAGATTTGTTCTGAAAATACACAGTAGGTACATGTTACAGAGACAAGAAAGATTATCCGGTTCTTATGACAACCTCAAGGTTTCTATTTGTGGTTGTATACTGCAATGAGGTACATGATGTCTAAGACTTGAAGATGCTGAGATCTGAGAGGATAATAGATGTCAAGGATATTCAAGACATTTCAATCCTGGTATTGATGTAAAAGAAATAGGCCTAGTAATAAGAGGCAGACATTTCGAAACCACTGCAAATATTTGTACATCTCTACCGAAAGACTTGCATGTAAAATATGCAGAGAGAACAAGACAAAAACTTAAAACAATCTTAAAATTAATATTATTTGATAATCATATCATGGACAAAAGCAAAGATGCCCAGGAACCGCTGTTCATTTGCGATCTACATGTAAGACTCACATGTAATAGAAATATTTAAGATGCAGACTGGAGATAGAGATATACGTGCCTCCTTCGTCTCTTCCTTTTTGTCATCAACATCTTCAAGAGATTCGCGTGTATCAGTCTCAAGCACTCGTTGCCTCAGGCTAGACAGTTATTATTAAGGTCTATTGTGAACTCTGGACATTGATCAGTTTCAACTGGGATAACATCTCCCAGGGCATGCAGGGAGACTGGGCAGTGTTCTCCCCAGGCAGACTGGGCAGTGTTCTCCCTAAAATGTCAACTTGTAGCGTCTTTGATTTGCTTTATTCGCCAAATGAGGCGCAGTGCGACGAGAGGACAAATTGAAAAGTTATAAATACATTTATGTGACAATCGGTTATTGCTTGTGAAGAAAACAACATTGCTACATAATGTACTAAGGCTCTTTCCAGAGAGACTTCAATCCTTCTTGAGTACTGTCACCAGATTGAGGCTGGAAAGGAAATTAGTCTGGTCCTTTTTGGGAGTAATTGTAAGTGAGTAGTCAGTATATTACTGTTGTACACGGGGAACATTACAAAGATTTTATAATTTGTATTACAATGTATGATGTATGGGGAAAAAAGGTGATCAAATGGTAGTTAAGATCATACTCTTCGTTATAATATCTCTGGACGTTATATAGTGTGGAAGCAGTTGATAATAATAATAATAATAATAATAGTGGCTTCTTATATGGCGCTCATATCCGTCACTCAGTGACGCTCAAGGCGCTTCAACAGTCAGTATTTTCCTGCAAGGTATATATTATGTGGAGCTACTTTTTGAAGTTTGAGACCTATTCCTTTACATAGCACAATGTAATGGTTTACAAGGTGCTGTGGCGCAATATGCTGCCAATCAAACCAGGAACACCGGGGAGAACCCCTTCTCTTTTCGATAAGTGCACTGGGTTCTTTTACGTGCATTACACAACACACGGGACCAACGGCTTTACGTCCCATCCGAAGGACGAAGCAATAATGGTTAAGTGTCTTGCTTAAGGACACAAGTGTCACGACTGGGACTCGAACCCACACTCTGCTGAACAGAAACATCAGAGCTTGATGGCCACGACATTGATGAGTCAATGCCCTCCCCCTCCCCCCAGTTGGAGAAATTTGTACTTTTCTGTATGGTTTACACAGTTTGCATGGTTTACATGGAGGGCTCTCCCCAGGACACAAGTTAGTGCATCGGCTGATTCACGCAAATTGCTGGACGATACCCACAAGTTACGTCCAATACACACAAAATTAAATATATGAATAAATCAGTTTTTTGCTTCTTCTTCCTTTTCTTTCCAGATCATAGTCACAAAAATCATAAAGATAAAACCATATTTTTTTTTTAGGCTACATGTTGAATGCTCCAAATTATACTCTAAAGTCTTTAAAAACCAAAGATAAACTGTAGTAAAAAATATTCCAATGACCTTGTTTCAATTCATGTTAGTGATCAGCCTACCTCAAGTACAAGTACTTCAAAGAATTTGAAAACCCCCACATTATATCCAATTCTCTGTTCATGTGCACGTGAATACAATAAATTTGTTGGATGACTAGGCCTCTTGCAAAATTCTTGGAAATTTTCACATTGTATTCATGTAATTGTATCCATTTAAATGTCGGGCCACCAATTGAAAAAAAAAAATCCTAGACCACTGAACAAACACATGGGTTGCAGTGTCGAAAATTGAATGTGTTATTGATGTTGTTTCAGAATTATTTCAGCAACTCTAATAATTTTTTTTTTTTGTAACAAAAGTGTAATACTTGTATTTTAAAAAGTGTTTGTGGGAGTGTTTATATAATAGCCATTTAGTTTTTAAGCCTGCATCACTGTAGGCATGGTATTTTCCCCATTTTAGTCGGATTTCCATTTTTTGTTTACTCTTGGAAAGAATCTGAAAACTGTGAACAAGTACATGTAGGTCAGCCCTTGTGCTCAACAAAATTGTCTTACTTTTTTCGAAATAACAAGCCTGATTGTGGTGTTGCATATTGTGTGTTAATGATGAGTGCAAGGAAGGAGCACGCAACGAAAGGTTACCAGAGGAAAGGGCATTTACAAGCAATTATTGTGCAAAACTGTGTTTCAAGACAACTGAGTGTGAAAGTTTGATCGGTTTTCTGCCATCATTGGTCATCGTAGGAAGGTTAAATTCTTCATGGAATGGGAAAACATCTCTTTGGGGTAATTCTAGCAACAAAAATGTAACAGTAATGCCATACACATTATTTCTTTGGTTGCCAGGAGCCATTTTCTTGCTTACAGCCTTTTGTTACTGGAAAAATTACTTGTGTGCCAAGAACTTAGAAGAAGAGCATGAGCCTTATGCCCTTCTGCTGGGCACAAAATTGATGAGTGCCTGTTAACTGTCAGAATGTACTGTACAACAGTTTCATGCACCGTTAGATATCGACTGATGAAACTTGTAGGCAGGTGCAACCCAAGATAATAACTAATTGAGCAGACTAATTGATTCTTCACGTAAGAAGATTAAGTTAATTATTTTTATCCGTAGTATGTTGAGACACTGCATAGTTAGTGAGTATTCCGTTGATGATGGGATTTGCAGAGACTCCTGTTCGTAAAGCTGTTGTAATGTTATTTGCTATACACTGTACACGATGAAGACTTTTGTATGCAGGGAAGTATAGAGCAGGGCTCGAATTTTACACTGGACCGCTGGCCCGAGGCCAGTCATTTTAGCATCGGGCCAGTAAACTCATGTCCAGACAAGTCCGGCGGTCTTGTGTTTGTGTTCAAATGTTGACTTTCAGTCTGATAAATACAATTCTGTTGATTATCGAAGACTACTTACCCATAATATACAAATGAGATAAATCTTCTCTTAGTGCTTTTTCAAATTCAAATAGTTCAATTATTAATCTGTGTAGGCATTTTTTTCTTCTCACTTCAATTCTGGTCTTGTACTCAAAATTCCGGTCCAGTAAATATTTTGAGCTACAAGCCCTGCGGTCTAGTGGGTTTTCCCCCCAAATTCTAGCCCTGTAGAGTCTGCAAAAACATGTACAAAATGAAAGACTAGGCTATTGTTGTGACCAAACCTTCTGATATTGTATTGACACTATCTAGAGAGTCTGTATACTATTAGTGTAAACCTCTACAATTTTGCAATCTTGCAATTTGATTGGCTTTATCTCCACACAAAGTGGGAACTCTTTTCAAATTTCGAGGTTTTTTTCATTTTGGAGATAAGTACAGTAGAAATATTAGGCCTTAATTTACATGTCCCTTAGATCTCCCTGGAGTGGTGTATCAGGATCCTTCCTCCACTGTAAACAACATTCAATACCATATGGTAACTCAACACCCAGACTGTTGGACTCTGCATGCGTAGTGTTCAGTTGTACTAGTGCAGTCTTCAGTCAAACAGTAGCAAGCCAACCATGCAGTTGGATTTTGAAGGGTTGGGGGATGGTTAGTGAGACAGGTTCAAATTCCATGTAATTGTTCTGTTGTCTCAGCACCAGGATTCAGGACCTCAGATGTTAAAGGCAAAACAAATCTTCTGTGTTTAGCTATGTACACTATTGTTATGTCAGTTGGAGACATGCGAATTGTGGCCCATATGCCCCTCACAAAAACAAAACAAAAATTATGTAGTAATAATAGAAAAAAATAAAATAAATTAATAAATCAATCCATCAATCAATCAATTTGAAAAAAAATTACAAAAATATGGTGTTTTTTTGTACTTTTTACTTCAGATCAAATTCACAAAAGCGATAAAAAAAATCATTTAGATTTTAGAATGCCCCAGATTACACAGTAGGGTTTTTAAAACCAACTATAAACACCAAGTAAAATCGTTCTGAGGACTTTGTTTCAATTTTTACAGCGTACTTAGGCCAAACTTCCAAAATGAAGCGTTCGGAATGCCGCACAGTTTTAAAAAAATCCTGGGGAGAAGCACTGTTTAAAATATGAAGCACCTTGGATGTGGCGCAATACACTCATGTAGCTTGAATGTTGTTACTATTATTAATATTACAAAGACAATTAGATGCATTTGTAAGACAGACAATATGTAGCAACACAAGACTGTTGTGATTCATTGCTTCAAGTACATTTGTAAAGTAAAGGTCTGCACTAATCTACATGTATGCCAATGGCCAACGGAAGAAGAATTCACAGAATTTTGATTGGTGATAAGACCTACCAAATATTTGTGAGGCTTGAGGGCATTTGTGTGGGCGCGTATAACCTTTCTATACTGCCAAGAGTGGGTTGCATAGAATTTTATAATTTGGGTACAAAAGCTAATGAAGCCCTATGAAAATTCGGTTTGTACAAATTGTATACAAGTACAAGCCCTGAAATAGCCTGTGGTGCCCTTTGCAAAGTTAAAATACAAATTTACACTTTCCTCATAAAAGTGCCCCTTATTGCTAGAGAAAATTTGCTGTGCCCCTTCAAGATGGTACTGCTAATCACCATGGTGGAGTGGTTAGACGGGAGGACTTGCAATCACAAGGTTGTGGGTTCGAATCCGGCCAGACTAGAATAAGTATTGTCGTCTAGTTACTGAATCACAGTTTCTTGATCTGTGCATTTCATAATCATAGACGTTAAAACCAATGTTTGTATGAGAGAGATTGGCTGTTGCCAGCTTGGCGTTTATATCCCCCTTGTGGGAGCTTTGCCGAGTTCCCTTGTTGGGAAGATCATCTAAACAAAGAAAAACAAACAAAAGTCCTTTTTGGCTGTCTTAACAAACAAACAAACAAAAGTCCTTTTTGGTTGTCCATTGTAACAAAATCTTGTTGATATAGTAGTGTATGTACTTCTATGTACATCTTGTGTCATACTGCATTTCTTTGTCTTGGGTTGTCACATGCCCAATTGCATGTACTTGAGCATGAAAGCTATTTATTTATTTTTTATTTTTTTGACAAAACACAAACTGCCAGATTTAAGAGAAACAAGACGTGTTGATTTTGAATTGGTTTGATTTTCATGGACTGCGAAAAAGGACGAACAGGTGATTACTGATGTAGGAATATGACATTGGTCACTCAGCAACATGCACACGCTTGCATGCTTGTTGCAACACTTTGGGCATAACAAGCATGGAGAAAGGGCAACAGTCTGGAAAAAGTTATCTTGCAAGCGAAGAATCCAAGGAAAAATGACAGACAAGATGATCTACATGTAGAGACTGAGATGGTTTGATAGAGCGAAGATTATGTGATGAGGTGAAGATTGTTTGATAAGGTGAAGAAATTACAGGCTGCCACTCATCAAAGCAGCATAGCCCATGTATGTGTACAGGTACTTTCACGTATTACATGTGTGCCATCACTCATTGGCATTGTTTCAGCAATGACGTCCTCACGAAAAAACATCAACATTATATTCATGAATACACTGGTAGTTAAATTTGATGTACTCTGGATTTTAGGTACTCTGTGCTGGTACAGCGTGTCATCATTTGCTTTTACCCATAAATACATAAATTTAATGCTATCCATGTGAGGACTTCCCTATGTCCCTTTAACTTAACACTCCCCATAGACACATAAATACAAATGATTCTACTGTATGTGAGGGCAGCATTTGTGTTCCTTTGTTCTGCTGTCCCCACTCTGCTGATAATACCATACACCAATGTGTGTCAAGCACTTTATATACAGTACTTTCCCTAGTCCTGTGAACAAAATCCACTGGCATATTACTCGGTTGGGATTCAAACCCATGACCTTTGCCAGAGCAGTCTCACCACTAGACCACCAAGACTGCCTGATAGCTAGAGGCAGTTCGACTTTTTTCATAGGACTCGGGAAAGTACTGATTATACAGTGCTTTACGCGCGTCAGTGTATTGATAAAAACCATATATTCTTTATCCCTGATGCAAATTTTACATCTATTATACATAATGTACACATTGTATGTAGGGTCTGCGTGGTACACACTATACGCTGCGTGCATCATAAAGTTATATCAAAATTTTATCAAGTCGTTGCCCACGTTTCCCCAGCAGGGACCCCATGATGCGATCGCCATGAGTGTCACCCCAGACATTGAACAGAATAAGAAATATCACACCAGGGATCTTGGGGAACCTTATTACTTCATCCTTAAGTCCTCCGTCCAGATTATAAAGTAACCATGTGGTATTTGACGAGGCAGCATAGCAGAACCATTAGGACGAAGGCATCCCGTAAATGTTGCAGCTATGATTCACTGTTTCCCAGTAAAGGAAGCTTAAAGGAACCAATGACATTCAGCTAATGAAGGCTTCAGGGGTTTGCCCTTTAATTCATTGATGACTAGCTAGCAGGACCAGTTATCTTGTCATTTTACTTGTCGGCCAGTTTGTTCACCGGTGCATGTCATATAAAATAGGGATGCTTTTCAACACTGAAATACATGTAGCCAGCCAGACCACTTGCAGTGAATTTTGACTGGTCCTTGGGTGTTTAATGTTTGGTATTTGGCCGGTGTGGACCTCTTTTAATAACCACTGGACCACTGGCCAGAGTTCAGTTATTTACATAAGACAGGGTTCCAGTCTCACAAAGAGCTACGGTTGATCTCAAGATTTGTATCAATCTGATTTTCTAAGCTTAGTGTGATGTTATATATGAATCACTATGGAAACATTATGAATCACTATGGAAACATTGACAACTCGTCATCAGATGAATCTCGGTGTTTTGTCACATTGAGTCAGGAGCTGTGACGTTTCTAGATTTCGGGATCTCAAGATATTTCATTGGTCTCTACTCACCTTTGGATTTTCTTGGAAGAGATGAAGATAAATTACGGATAAGAAAGACATCTACAGTGTGTATCATGTCTGTAACTCTCTTGTCATGAGCAAATCTCTGGATTTTATTTGCAGGAATTTTCACATACACCAAATCTCATCCTTCAGCTCAGCAATGTCTGGATGAGTTGTACAGTGCCCCTTTAAAGCTCACATTGTAAGTGGGTTGTTGCCCCAGTTTCACATCACTGGCTGGCTTGGAGTGTTTTGAAGATGGTACTCCTAGGTCTGACCTTTTGCCTGACTAATGTTTTTATGCTCATTAGAGTCATACAGTGTACTATGTAGATAATGTTCAAGAGGCTGTATGAACTGCATGCAGCAGCCGTCTATGTCTAGTTCCTGTGTCGTTCTCCCATTAATAGTACAGCATACCGGGATGTGGCCAGACTATCTGTCATCAGAGCCTCACTATGGTCACATTAATATCAAGGAGAGACATTTAAAATGGTTTCAATGGGTTTAAAGGTCAAGTTTTTGTAAAGTAAAGTAATTTCGTAAACAGGGGATTTAAAAAAAGACATTCTTAAATGTATTAACTTTGTCACACTTTGTGACATCAACATAAAATGTACAATGTATACAAAGCATAAGCCTGTCTTACAGCATTTACATTTACAGTGAATAATAGTCTAAAGTTGTCTGAGGTAATTTTGATGTAATTTTCGGTAGGGGTCACACACCAATGAAACCTGATTTGGTTTATACACAATTAATGACACCTACTTTCCAGAAGACATTAATACAAACATATACAAAAAAACTTTCATTACAAATTCCCCACATAAAACCCTTAAAAACCAACATCAATAATTATTCTTTGAACTTGACCTGGAAATATTTTGGAAATATCATGCACTGAGCATTTTATTTAATGAAGTGTTTTGAAACGACCATGTATGAAGAACGACCCAGTCAATCTATTGAGTTCAACAAAGTCGAAAATAAGATTTCTCTTTATCTTCAAGAAAACATGTAACTCCACATACATGTAGCACCCTAGTAACTCCTCCTATTGCGCTATTCTAAGCTGAGTATCAAGTTTGCTTGAAGATAAATTTGTAATCACACTCGCGCTTGTGGAATAACCCAACCTTGGCGATAGGCCTCATTGGATACGAGATGTTGAAGAGTGATCTTGTTCAACTCATAGTTGTGTGGTAACTAATATTACAATTCCGGTCACAAGTATCATCGACTGCTTCTTCAAGTCACACCATTTCTTATTTCATTTCCATGCATCACAGCAAGCTCAGGCTGAACAAGAAGAAGAGTTCATCAGCAACACCCTCCTCAAGAAGATCCAAGCGCTGAAGAAAGAGAAGGAGAAACTGGCTGTCAACTACGAGCAGGAGGAAGAGTTTCTCACCAATGATCTCTCCAGAAAACTTGTTCAGGTATTGTAAATAATTTTATGAGAAAGATCAGAGAAAGAAAAATGATTTCAATTTTGGGTGTGATCCCTGACTACACGGACAGGTTGAATGGCTTCTGACTAGCACCCCTGAACAAAGATATTGACAAAGGGAGCCGGCCAACATAGGGCTCAGTTGGTACAGCGCCGGCATGTTAATCCGAAGGTCGCAGGTTCAAGTCCCACTCTAGTAAATTTTTCTTTGCTCAACTCAAAATTATTTATTTATTTCCCTTTATGTCATCGTAATGTTTGTAAAGCTTGTGCTTCACAGCGAAAAACAGATACCTCATTTCCTTAGATCTTTGCCTTGGTGCCCTTGAACTGTTCCAGTAGAATTATTCCTCTTGGAGGTGCTTTTTTTCCCAAGGAGAAATGGCCTTGCCCTGACAGGAATGAAGGAGCGAGCCTTCATACTCGTATAGACTCCCCTGTCTGCCATCGTAATAAATTGAAATTTTCAGATTGATTGTGTATATTGATTTGCCGAGAGTAAATAAAGCATTAAGAAGTTCCACACACACGTCTAATGCTGCTTGTTTCCTGGAGTTGTAAAAGAAGCGTGGGTGGTATTTATCTGACAGTTTATGAACTCAGAGTATTGCTTTTAAAGGTGTACAGGATTGGTAAGGATAGAAAATATAGTTGTTTGATTTTAGTCTGAATGCTTACTGATTATGAAATTCTAGCTAGAGCCATTTTTTTTTCCCCTGTGAAATATATCGCTCTGAAATGAAGTCATTTTGAGAAAACTGTATCTTAAAAAATGCAAGAGCTGATTTCAGTTGTTCCAACCACAATTTAGGACAGTGTGTTTATATTCTGAAAATTGTGCAGGGTTTTTTACTATTTTCTCCTGACTCACACAAGGTATTAAGCCAAAATTTTCACAGGTTTGTTATTTTATTTATATGGTTGATCACACAAAACATGAATACTGTGTGCGACTGTTTTATCAGCTCCACCAATCCTGTATAATACCTTTAAAGCACATGTACAACATTGGTAATTTTCAAAGATTTGTATAATGCACTTTATGTGACCCCAACACATACATGAAATAACGAACCTATGAAATGTTTAACTAAATTGGTCTTTGGAGTCATGAGAAAATAGTGAAATACCCCATTATGTGTTTTCACTCTTTTCAAACATCGGGTTTTGGGCGTGCGCGATAAAAGACTACCCGGTAATTGTTTTACTCATTTCCTAAAAAGTATAGCATTTCAAGCAAAACTATTCAAAGGGAAGCTTTCCACCTTGACTATCTTTATACCATGTGAGTCACAAGAAAATCTGTGAACATTTATATTTTCAATCTCACCAATGTTGTACACCCTTTAAAGGAACATTACAGAATTGGTTTTTGCTAACAAAACAGTTGCTGGCAGTGTAAGCACTTTATGTAATCCAACATGCACATTATCTGACAAACCTGTAGAAGTTTGAGACTGATCGGCCATCTGGGTCACGAGAAAATAGTGAAAAAACGATTACACATTTGCATCAAATCATATAGATTCAACAAAAGAATAAAACGCTCACTGAGGGATAAACTCCAATCGGAAAATTAGTTTATTCATTTCTCATCAAATATGGTGTTTCAGACAGAAATATTTCAAGGGATGTTTTCTACTATCATCATCATTAGACCGTGTAAGTTTTATGTAAATCTGTGATCAATAGTATATTTTGCAAGATTTTTTCTTACCAATTCTGTAATGTTCCTTTAAGCTCGGCAAAGGATAATCATCCCCTGAGGTGTCCATTAATTAAAAATACAAAACTAAACCACAGAGACAAAGATAAACAAATCAATGACGTCTTTTGTTCACAGCTCCGGCAAGAGAAACACCAGCTGGAGAGAACGCTGGAGCAGGAACAAGAATACCAAGTCAACAAATTGATGAGGAAGATCGAAAGACTCGAGAATGATACCGTCTCAAAACAGAAGAAACTCGAAGAGGTAATTCGCACATGAAGAGACGGCTTGTTTTTTTTTCCTTCTTTTTTCTTAAAGTGAAGGTTGCCAAACATGCTGCCAACTGTAATGATTGTAAAAGCCACTCAAGGTGAAGGCTCTTAAGTAGAAATACATGAATGGTTCGGTACAGTAGTTGAGTTATTAATGCTGATGGAATTCAATGGATCCACGGCTGTCAAATTGAAAATAAAATGATAAATAAAATTAAAGGAGAGAGGGCTTGGATATCGAGAAAATACATCGTGAATCATTGGACTGATCTGATATGGGTTGACCTGAGTCTGACCTGACCGGATCGTGACCTCACCCAAGCCTGACCCAAATCAAGTCTGGGTTGACTTAAATGTAGTTTGACACAACTCAATCTGAACTAACCCCCCCCCCCCCAAAAAAAAATAAAATAAATAAAATAAAAAAAAAAAAAAAAAAAAAAATTAAAAATCCATCAACCAGAGCTGACCCCACCTGTTCTCTACCAAAGCTGACCTTACCTGTACAGGTCTACATGTACAGATGTAATATAGTTCAATCTTACCTGATATTAACTTATACAGACTTAACTGACTTGTACTGATTTGACCTGACCTGATTCGATCTGGTCTGATCCAACCTGACCTGACCTGACTTTACTGAACATTACTTGACTTCACCCAACCTGACCTGACCTAACCCGACTTGACCTAGCCTGAGCTGACCCAATCTGAGCTGACCCGATCTAAGCTGATCTGATTCGATCTGACCTGACCCAGCTTGACCTGACTTCACCTGACATTACCTGACTTTACTTAACCTGATCTGACCCGACCAGTTGCTGAAATGTAACCGGTTCAGTAATGCCATGTATTTTTCCATGCAGATGGTTCTGCCATCCTACTTCTCCACTCCATGTAAAATACCCTTAGTGTCATCATTTTATTTTAATGTGAGTAACTTTGCATGGATTGATGCTCCGGTACCCCTCACATCAACAGTTTAGACAACAAAACTCCCAAATGTTTTCTGAAACCTTAGTAGTCAACGTATTTGTTTACCTGCAGCATATTTGTTTACTTTTCTCCATTCAAATCAATGGCTCTTTTCAAAACCACGGCTTTGGCTTTAGCTTTGGCTTTAGCTTTGGCCTTGGCTTTGGCTTCTGCTCTGGCTAGGGCTCAGGCTTAATCATTATCTGCCTGTTTGAAGCTCCGTACCAAAATAACTGATAGGGTATAAGCAAGAGCCAAAGATGAGGCCTTGGTCTTGAAAAAAAGGCCTTGTCCGAATTAGTGGTTGTGGCTCTGGCTTGATCGTCACGTGAACATGTACTGAAGCATAGGAAACCCATAGCAACACCCTTAGCAACAGCCGCAGCCTTATGTAGCCGCAGCTGTCAATTCAGACACAGCCAACTTGAGGCTGTTGGGCAAAGTAGTCCGACCCTTTTTAGTATATATGAGAATCATTATTTATTAATCGTTGTTTACAAGAAAAAAGATGAGTTTAGATTTATGCATTCATGTTTGAACGAAATAAATCAACCGGTTATTTTAAAATAAAGATGAATACAAATAAATAAGCACTCAGTGAGATTGTAACTCAGTGAAATGAGAGGTTTAGTCTGTCTCCCTCTTTCTTATTCACTGTTACTCACATGAAGAGGAAAGCATCTTAAACTCATATTTCACTTACAATTTTTGTTTTCTGGCAGTTGAGAAGAGAGAAAGTTGATCTGGAAAACTGTCTTGAGCAAGAGCAGGAGGCATTAGTGAACAGACTGTGGAAGAGGATGGACAGACTAGAAGCAGAGAAGAGGTAAGTCCCTGAAGAACTAACAAACACCTCACCTGGAACCACGCCCAAATCCATGAAACCCATCAGGAAGTCCCTCTATTACCAAGCCGTTTATTCCCAGATTGTTGCCAAGTAGGCCCTGAGTGCTTCTTACCATATGTCGCTAGATTAGAGAACAGCCTGACGTTTAGGGTTGAGAAAGTTAATTCCCACCAAATAACTCCAGGAATTACATTTTTCAAAATTTCCGTTATCAAAGTACTTTTCCAATCGTCGCTTTTATGAACAGAATGCTTCAAGAGAAACTGGATGAGCCAGTGTCTGCTCCAGCCTCACCCAGGGAAATCAAGAACGGGAACACAACAGAGAACCTGACGATTTATGTCGACCAACTACGCAGTGAGGTCAGGAAACTCAAAGGTCAACTAATGTCCTCGCAGATGGAACGTAAGAAAAATGGCATCGACTTAGAGAGAGAAAACATTTTGCTTTAGGGATTTTTCTTTGATTTGTCTTGAGATTTATGTGAAACTGTTTCGTCGGTGAAATCAATGAAAATGTACTTTGCTCTCGGGTGATTAGAAATTTTGTTCTTCCTCTTATTCTTTAGATCAAGAGAGAATGGCGCACCTCGTTCAAGAGGAACGGGAAATCAAAGAAGAGAATCTGCGTTTACAACGTAAGCTCCTGTTAGAGCAGGAGAGAAGAGAAGCTCTTAGCAGGCACCTCTCAGAGAGTGAGTCCAGTCTGGAAATGGACGATGAGAGGCAGTTTAACGAGATGGCTGTTCATGGGAGCCTCAGACCACGGACGATATCAAGCCCCATCCCGTACTCTCCCAACCCTAACAGACCCATATCACCAGGTATGTGAAAAAAGAATGCCTCCAGCAGGATGTCTTAGGGAAGGCCATCAACAAGGTCTTGTAAAACAGAAGGCAATCAATTTTTTTCTTTTTAGATACATGATGGCTCTTGTAATTTGTGAGATCATAGAAAGCTTTATAGCCTTTGAGAAAGACTTTGCTGGGGTAAAATAATTAAGCCATTGCAACTTTTTTGACATAGAAAGCTGTCAACTGCCATAAAACTTAGATACCTGAAGGCTGTCAACTAATTTTTACCAACAGCCTTCCTTCTCAGAGAATGTTTTGTGCATAATTTACATTGCAGTAAACCTTACTATACATTTTGAGTCGTTTATTCCTTCCACTGTTGATTGTTATCATGGAATGCCTTGAGATGTTATTCGTACCTTCCTCATTTTTTTAACCGGGACCCAATTTCATAGAGCTGTTTTAAAGTGGAAAATAGTGCTCAAAATTTGTTCTGCTAAGCCAAAATAAACAGGATACCAGTCACATATGTTATGTATTTTAGCTGGTAACCTTATTCTGGCAAGCTTGATTTTGTTGTGCTTAGCTACTTTGTCTGCTTAAGCAGCTCTATGAAATTGGGCCCTGATGAGAGCTGCATCATCCTTTGATTGTGTTAATATGTTTGTACGGACGCAGAGATTCTGAGATAGCACGGACTTGAAATTGAGTTGGTATCGATGAAGCAAGCGTATCACTGCACCTGTTAGTGGTCATAGAGTGCTGGGTTCAATTTCACAGAGCTGCTGAAGCAGACAATTTTGCTGAACAATTTTCTGCTTAGCAAAATCAAGCAGGAAACCAGTCAAAGCATGGTACTTGTGGTATGGTATTTTGGCTGGTAACCTTATTTCGTTTAGCAAAATTGGTGTGCTTAGCTACTTTGGGGTGCTTAAGCAGCTCTATGAAATCGGGCCATGGTCTTTGTGAGAGCCTGTATGCTCTGACCACTAGAGGGCACAATGATACGTTGGCTGCCGTAACGGCTTAATTTCATGTCTGTAGTTGGCATCGTGTTCTTAAATGGTTCTATTTGGCAAACTAAGACTGTTTCTGCTTGCAAGCTGAACAGTTAACGCTTGCACTGTGTAATGTGTAGAGCCTGTGCTTCCTTTTATTCTCTGCTTACAAAAAAGCAAATTTTTTATTCGGGTTTTCTCCGAAAAGAGCTTGAAATAGGATCCATTACTTGAGCACACTTTGAATTGCTTCCTTTCAGTAAAGTTTTTTGCAGAATTTGTTGTGTCATTTTGAAAACTACAGAGGGGAAAGGTGACTCCTCTATCATCATTTAACAACAACATAACTTGAAACAATTTTGGTGCAAACATTTATTGTGTGTTTTTTTTTTTTATATAACAATAAATAGTTTAATTTATTTCATTTTTAGTGCGCCTTCTCTATCTGAGGATATCCGAAAGTGCAAGTTATAATAAAAATGACATCAAAATAAAAAAATGACATACAATGTACCAAACAAAGTACAGATGCAGCAACAATATTCACACACAAATTTTCAGAGAGTAAAACCTAGCAATGTATACAATTATTATCAGCCTTCCAGAAATGTCAGGCCACAAGATACAGATGTAAGAACAGACTATAGTGAGTCTTAAAGTTTTCCTTGGAAGACCCTGGCGAAGCATGTTTAGAATAAGTTCATGCAATAAGGAAATAGAATTGTGGGTGACAACCATGTGGATGAAATATCTCTCTTGTGAGACGTGGTACATGTAGTTCTGAGAAGTGGGAACAGAGTACATTGTTTGATATGTCAAGGTTACCTCAATTCTGGTTCTTCTTGGAACCACTAACAAGAGAGATTTTATCCACACGGCTGTCACCTTCACTCTAGTTCCCTATGGTACTTCCACCATGCAAAGCGTCAAATCTTGGTTTAAAATCTCGCAAGTTAGTTCTGAAACATTATTGTGTGTCCAACAGTCTGTTTGAAGGCATGTTGTTGACCCTTTTTTGTCACCATACAGCATGTTGCATGGTCATTGTAAACTGTTATGATTTTTGCATTTTGCTTTTTCTTCTTTCCCTTTTCCCCTCCCTTAAATACAACCCCCATGATTGCAATGCCTGGTGCCCAAACATGTTGTGTATGTGTTGCAAATGAACTGCTCGTGTTGTCTGCCTGCTGCCGCCAACTTGTGACTTCTCGTACTGACAGCGATGCACACCAATTTCTCCCCTTCCTCATCTCCAGCGAGCCGAAGCACGCCCTTTGCGGTGGGGCCGACCAGTCATCCCTCCCCCATCAGCCCATTTGGAACGTCCCCACCAATCGGACCCGGTCATCTGGTACATGTGAGTATTGGAAGAGTTCATTTTGGTCCAAGGGTTTAAACAATCTGAAGCAAAACATTGTTTTTGTTATCTAATGCCCTTTTTTTTAGTACAGTGGAAATATTTTGAGGTGACAAGACAAATGCCAACTATACCCTTAAGTTTTTCAAATTTGTACAAACTTTTGGTACTTGTTTACTCTCACAATAA
This sequence comes from Pycnopodia helianthoides, assembly GCA_032158295.1. NCBI lineage: Eukaryota > Metazoa > Echinodermata > Asteroidea > Forcipulatida > Asteriidae > Pycnopodia > Pycnopodia helianthoides. Next base: position 13,276,981 of record CM063261.1, read on the forward strand.
ACTTCCATTCAAACAAATAAGTATTCATCACAAGAAACTCATTCAGGAATAACACAAATCATGAGTCACATGTTCATGTAATACTAGTTCTTGAAAACTGGACACACAGCTTTTAGAAAGCAGGTTTTTAGAAACGAATGCCCCCTGCAGTTGATGGTTGTGAAACATCCCAGGCTGGATTCAAATAATTGGTTCTGGGTACAGATGGCCGACTGTCTGCACCCAGACATTGACTCTGAAGCCAATAGCCATAGCCATATGTCGTTGGCTGCATCTATGCCCAGATCCATGTGGCTCTCGGTACTTCTTCAAGTCTGTAAGCTGGCCTCATTCAGACATAGCTTAACTTTCCCTCCGTGTTTACATCTTCAGATGGGTTCTTCATCACCTCAGGTCCAGGTAAGGTCAACGACCCCCCCCCCCCCCCATCTGTAGCTTTCAATTTTACTCTTCATACTATGTACTGTAACCTCTGTACTTAGTGAACAACACCTCAATAGACTAACCCCCCCTTACCCTTATCCCCCCTTTCCGATTTACATGTACCTGCTTCTAATTAAGGCCTTATCCAAATTGGCGGCTGTGGCTGTTGCTAAGGGTGTTACTAGGGTAGCTTATGTATGCTTCAATGCATGTTACCGTGGTGATCCAGCCACAGCCGCTAATTCTGATACTGCCTAAGACAGCTTAAGGAGTCACTGTAAAAATTCCATACCCCCACCTTCTTAATACACTTGACCTTTGACATTCTTAAAGGTAATGGTACAACATTAAGAGCTTCAGTCATGACACCCTCTTTTATTAAAAAGTAACCGCAACTGAAATTTAATGAGTGCTTACCTTCACTAACATTTATAGACACAACCAAAAAGTCTATAAATTTGTCAAATTTTCCTTTGAAATTTCATAAAAGGCCTTATTGTTTAGCCTCTTCTCCCAATGAGGTATTACCATCTACTTATCATTCTATTTCTCACAATCCCTTAATATTGTGCAATCTCTTAATCACATAACCTAAACATTCTTTCAATTACAGAATAACTCTTTTTACCTTGCATCACTAAGTATTTACTCAATTATTTACCCATGGCTTCTAATTGGTCAGTGGATTTCGCTAAACAACAAAAAATCCCCCGATTCTCCATCATTTTTACATCACTTTCTAACAAATTTTCAGAGACACAAAACATCCCAAAACAATGATTATTGTAACAGATTGTTAGGCACAAGAATCTTTGCGAGAAGGTACTCTCCTGACACAAAGGAATGTTAAATATGTTTTCCAAACGGACATCCTGGTACCATACTGATTTCACATTCAAACAATATTTCTTTTTCTTTGTCATATTTTGACTATTATTACTATTTTGGGGGTCATTACCAGTTGTGTGTAATGCCCTTTCAAAACACTAGATCCACATCTCCTTGTTAAGGAGTTTTTCTTAATTCTTGCCCCCCTTGTTTGCACCCCCTTCAGATGGGCCATCCATCTCAGTCCCAGCTTCAGGTGAGTATGCCGCATCCTAAAGCCAACTTCAGAGAGATGTCGAATGGGAGAAATCATTAAGAGAAAAAAAATGAGAAATACAGAACCTGTACGCTGGGGAATAAATGCATGGTTGCATACGCACACCTTTTTTAAAAAACCCTCCTCACCCGAATTTATCAATATCTGACGTCAGGAATTTTGGAAGGGATGACTGCATTTCCAAAGCTCAGTTTGCTTGGCATTGGACAAGGCATGCTGTCATCATAAAAGTTGTGATATTCATTTATCAACTGTCAAACCCAGAGGCAAATCCAGAAATGGTTTGCTAAAGGTTGCTGAGGCACGATTGCCAGGGGGACTGGGCATCCTATAATCCAGTCTGCCCTTATAGTCATACTGTATGCAGGGTTCTGCCCACAGTGGTCGGTGCCGGAAAACCCGTCGGCACTCAGGATTCCCCAACCACCACTGGCAGAATTGTCTCTGTTTCCGACCACCACACATTTTCCAGATATTTTAAAATACATGTAACACTTGCAATTTCCTTTCAAAGGTTTTCAACGAAATGTAAAATTGGGTATTTGCCAGTAAAAATGGTATCTGAAGCCATTCATTTTAAGTACTTCTTTGATTTGAGTATATTTATATGATCCACCGTGTAACTGATCCATCTCGCAATGGTTTCCAGGGAAACATTTTTCCACCACTCAAAAATCCTGGGCAGAACCCTGTATATGGAAAGATCCACTCATTGTGGTAAATCTCAGCATTGTGTAGACAAATTTGAGCACAAGCGTTCTCATTTTGTTTAGTTTCTATAAGGTGTATAGTCACCTTGCATTGGTCTCCATCTTTGATGACACGTGCACCCCTGAAGAGCTATCATTGGCTGAGGGTTGTGCATAGCGCGTACAGACGTGCACGTTTCCATTGTTTGAAATCAAAGAAGGCAGTCAATGACGTCATGTGCATACCATCTATTCACCCTTAAAGACAATGGACATCTTTGGTAATTGTCAAAGACCAGTCTTCTCACTTGGTGTATCTCAACATATGCACAAAATAACAAACCTCTTAAAATTTGAACTCAATTGGTCGTCGAAGTTGCGAGATAATAATGAAAGAAAAAACACCCTTGTCCATGTTGTCACACGAAGTTGTGTGCTTTCAGATGCTTGATTTCGATTTCGAGACCTCACGCATGAGTTCTCAAAATCAATTCAAATATTTTACTGAGAAATTACTTCTTTCTCAAAAACTACGTTACTTCAGAGGGAGCCGTTTCTCACAATGTTTTATAAACAGCTCTCCATTGCTCGTTACCAAGTAAGTTTTCATGCTAACAATTATTTTGAGTAATTACCAAACGTGTCCAGTGCCTTTAATAAGAGTTCAGCCATCTTAAGACTTGTCTATGGATGGAGAGCTCGGTTTCTGCTCGGCATCTCTCAGAAATTGGCCCCCCGCTACCAAGATCATTCACTAACCTCCTTTAACGACCTCGAAATAGGAATGAAGGATGAGAAGGGAAGTGGCATCTAATCACACCAAAGGCTTTATTAATGATTACTGGCAAGGTTTTTTGTCATGGGTCTAACAATGTGGCGGTTTTTAATCAGCTGAGGATTCATGGTTTGAATAATCGGATTTTAACGGGCGGGAAAATCGTATGGTTGTGAATCAAAGGCAGAGAGGCAACGACTTAAATCTGCCTCCTGCAACATCTTCAGGATTGTTTCATAATTTGGGGGAGAAAGAAATTCAAGCAATTTTTATCTCCCCTGAAAATGAGAAGGATTACGAGCATTTTCTGAGAATGTTTTCACTGTTTATCTTCAAAAATATTCTGAACGCATTGCCGTCTTCGGCATAGCAGCATGGAAACCTGGAATTTGTAACACTTCTTCTATGGAATGCGAGCAGATCCAACCCATGCTTGTACGAAACCCAGGAATAATCACAGGCATGCAATCATTCAGCTGATTTCCCCATTTCTTGGTTTCTCGGCTGTGTTGTTCAAAATTGGAGAAAAAAAAACAGTGCAAAGTCTGGTTGTACCTGGTACTTTCCTCATATTCTTACAAACTGCAGTTGCATGTCTGAAAAAGAAGATCAGAAAGATCAGATTAAAAAGAAAAAACGAAAAAGATTTGATGAATCAATCGAAATGAATCTATTGATTAGTATGGAAGGATATTATATGGTGTTGGTTTCTAATTATGATACATCTGGTTGTCTGAAGATGCCCTGCCTACTACCCCCCTTCAATTAAAAATTTCTCTAACATTGGTTCATTCTCATCTCTACAGCATGTGCATCCATAAGTTAATCCTTGTATTTTTCAGTACAAATCTTGAACTCTGTATCCTGTGTGAGTTTCTGTATTCATTTCGTCTTGTGATGTCTCGAAGAAAATGAAAGATCACATCACTGATCTTAACCGACGTTTTACTCTGACAGTAGTAGTGCATGGAATCATAAATCTTTATTTTTTTAACGAATATGTCCATTACTAAAGTCTGAACTACCCCTGCATGACAACACAGACTGAACTACTTAAAGGTGTGCGTAACTGTCCGGTGCTTCTAGGTGTTTGACCTTCCAATGTCAACTCAGAGGTCATTTGACCTTTCATTGTCATTAGACCTTTCATTTTCTGGAATCGGATGGTAGTCGTTGTGTTCTATCTAGTCTGTGTCTCTTTCTGGACTTGTGTCATGACAGCTTTTAAAACATTCTGAAAGTCTATGTGGCGTGATGCGCTTTTTTTGTTTCGCGGAGATGCTCGCGTCATACGTGTTACCCACGTAACCACACCCAGACCTGTGTGTTGGGCGGGTGTAATGAATTGGTCTGTTAATTTTGTGTTCGGGTTTACCCCCGTTTTTTTGTTTTGACTTTAATTTAAAAGCAAGGAAAGTCAAACAAAGTTTTAAAATTGGGCACTTCCCACAGAGCAGATTGTAACAGAGGACTAATTTTTCATATTAGTTGACACAATCCATTAAAAAAATTGTCGTATGGATGTTTTCCAAATTTTTTTTTTTTTAATACTATTTTTTTTAATTCAAAATAACCTTTAACGAAAACAATGGTCTAACAGTTTGTTGATACTTTTTGATTTTGTAGTTGGTGCAAGATGTTATTTTTTGTAGTTGCCTGCTAAGATGTTGTATGATGCAATGATACTATGAGTCAACGTGATTCAAACTTAATCTTCTTTTACTCCTCTGGTTCATCTACAGAGGCACCGGGTTGCCGTGGCAACAGGAGGCAACAATTCAGGATGCCACAACCCTGAAAAGTTCATTAAGCCCTCAGCTCCGACATCATAGGAGGAGGCGGTGGTAGTAGACCACCTTGAAGAGAGTTGGAGGTGAGCAAAGGAATCTGAAGACTCTATTCCTTCTCATCCTCGGTTGATGATGGAGAAAAGAAGTAATGGAGATTGAGGAATTGAAATCTTTAAAGAAACCCTCCGGAAGAGAGGTTGCCATGGCGATGGTTGCTACGGAAACAGTGATACATCTGCTGAGATGGTGGTAACTTCAAAGAGTTGTTTGATTTGAGCCGGGTCATATCCCCATTTGGGAGTAGATTTCCAATTGGGGTAGAAGGTATACCTCAATCGGGAGTGAAATGATGTTGGGTGGTTTCAGGTTTTGATCCAGATGGATGCATGCTAAAACCCCGAAGCCAGTGAGCTACGGTCAAATTTATACCATGAGTAAACTTTTTTTCTACTTTCAAGTTTTTTTCCGCCGCTGATGAAAGTTGCAGTCGCTGAAAATCTGTAGCAATTGTTTTGTGTCATTTGGACAGATGACTCAATTTAGCACGCATTAAACCAAAACATCCTCCTGTTAAGAGGTTTGTGTATTTTTTAGATACAACTAGCAGATTGATTTGGTTGCCTGCAGCTGGTGAAATCAGCGAAGGAAAACGAAAATAAGCCAAAATTGTTTTAGAAAATTTGCTTAGAGTAATACAACTGCAAGATAGTTGTTGGCATTGTAAAAAAAACAAAAAACAAGTATCGGTAGTAAAAATGCTTCATATTTTTGCAAAAACAAATATTTTTGCATTTTCTTGGGCCGATGACTGTACATTTAAGGCAGGATTAAAGTTTGTTTCAAACTTTGACAGACTTCTGTAAAAGTTGTAACTTTCAAAGTCAGTTTAACGTCAAGTTTTTGTCAGTTTGGAATAATCTGGATTCTTAAAATGATAATAAAAAAGAGTATAGATATTTAAGAAACAAATTGTGTATATATTAAAACAAATTATATAAGTTTGCCTGATGCTGAGTTTGTAAATGTGGGGAATTGGGGAAGAGGTAAAAAGGCAAGTGTGCTGAAAGATCGTAGATGTCAATCAATGACCAAAGAGAAGAAAAATTAAGCGTTTAGCAACTTTTGAAGAGGTTGTATTGATGACTGTTGAAGTTGAGTTTCCACCTTTGTAATGCTTTACTAAAAAATAAAATACATGTCAATATACAGTACAGCGTTGAGTTTCTCTCTGCCTGTTTTCACTGTAAAACTTTATAATGAAGATCGTTTTGATTTGAAGAGTTTTGAACGCTTGGGCCCTGTCTGAATTGATGGCTTAGGAGTAGCCATGCCACAAATCCTTTTCTTCAACATTTTCTTTGCAGTCAATAGTTGAGCTGAAGTCGCTTGATTCTGATGCGGCTGTTGTTTTGAAGGAACCCAGTGTTGATTTGTGGGGGAAAGGGTGCCCTTTTAGAAGTTGTGGGTTATGAGAGATTAAGAATCGTAGTAGATATATGTATTTAAGATGGGAATGTATGTGCAAAAGAGTATTTTAAAGCCCGCAGTAGTGAAGCTGTCACAAGGGGGAACTGGGCGTCACTGGGATGCAACTAATGGTCCAGATGGGTTCAACTGGGTGTGAAAGGGTAACTGAGGTTTCACTAGAGGGCCAAAAGGTTCGCTTACTGTCCATCCTCAATTCTGGACAATGTATATTGCTAATCTCAAGACCCTGTTTCTATGAACATTTGTACAACTAGGATTTGATTTTACTTTTTTTTTATGGAGATTATTTTTGATCGGTTCTTAATTTTTGTTTTATAAATTTTATACAAAATCTCTGTTGAAAATGTTTAACTCATCACGCAGAAAAGCTGTTATCATTTATCTTTGACCCGATCCAAAATCCTCAAAAAATGTTATTCATGAAGTTTTTTCTGACTCGATGGGATATGGTACTGCAGGGCCAAACAACAAATGTTCGTCATTAGGCTTGGCAAACCAATCTTATCCGAGTCCAAACACTTGTGTGGAGTTACCAAAGAGGGAGGTATTTTGTGGATAATTTTGGAGGGTTTCTACCCAACAACATTTAGGGGGTTAGCGTTAATAAAAAAAAAAGTACCAGTTCAGTAGAGGCTTACAATTTGTTCATCTTTACAAAAGTTCATATTAATTCTCTTAAATAAAAACAAATGTTAGGCTAAACTTAGTCCCTTAGAAAATGTTACTTTAACATAATCAATGTCTTTAGTTCTGTTGGAAAAAAAACAAGATTTTAATCTTGATTGCCTGCATGAAGCCGATTGTATCTGGCAACATGTGTTTCAGCTACGCATCTTGATTTTATGTAAAAAGAAAGATGCAACCTAATCAACCTTTTACATGAAATATGCTAATTACATTTACGCATGCATACAGATGTTATTGGTTGGCAAACGCCAGAGTTATGCGCTAGGTAGACGCGCAAATGCGTGCGCCTCACGTCACCATCAGCCCCATACAAAAAGGCGCAATGTTTCCTCATTTTGACAACCGGTCGTGTAAACGTGCGACGTGCAATTTACATGCTTCATGGGAAGGGTCTGTTGTGTAAACAAGCTATTGATCAAATCTGTTCTCGTTTAAAAAAAAAAGAAAAATTGCTTTTGTTGTTAAGGTATATGAATAGTGACAACAAAATGTAGTTGTGGGAATCGAACCCAAGACTGGAATATTAGTGTAGTAAAAGAACAGCCGTCGGTACAGATACTGCCATCTTAGTTTTTCAGAAGTACAAAATTTACCTTAACTTCAGTATTTAAACAATGCTGTTCCACAACAAGCAAAATGTTAAAAGCAACAAAGATATAAATCGGCCAGTTTATGATACCGCTATGTCGCTATAAATACTCTTAAAGTTGGAGAAGTATTTTTGACTTGTTCTTTGTACATTCTTTAATCGTTCAATCAAAGAATTACACTGTGCTCAAATGGTATTCGTGGCTAAAAAATAATGTAGGGATTTAGTAGTAATAGCTGCAACAGACTGCACAGTGAAAAGGTGAACTTTAGATAACAAGATTTGTACTTGGCCAACCAAAGATTGAGTTTGCTTACTTCATTTTGGTTAGAACCATAGAAACTGAACCAGTCCGACTCGGTCGTTAGACAGACCCAATCAGGATGTCCTGTACCAATGTTTTCTGCCATAACTAGGACGCAAATAAATTTATTTTACGCTCCCCGGGCATCCTCGACCAATGATGTTGACACAAGTGTACAAAACGCAAGCGTGACGCGGGCTAAAGCTTGCGCCATCGCATACTCAAGCATAAGAGCGTCCCAGTAATGGCAGACCAGATCATATGAAAATGGACTGAAATGGATTTGTCTACAGATAAGTGCTGCCATTTTTATCCGTGTAAGGCAAAATTTGCCGTGCAGATACTATGCGTTTTAGCCACTAAAAAAATAGAAAATGCATATTGCTATCTTGCCATACTTGGGTGTTAAGTGGTAGTCACATGGTATCAATACGCCATATCCGGAACAAGACACCGAGTGTGTTCAAGCTGAGCGTATTGTCTTCTTTATTTATGGTTAAAACGTAAACTTCAGAGAAAAACTAAAGTAGTAAACTTGCCGTTACAGCCGTGTATGAAACGCTTATGGGAGGAGTGTTGGTTCTGAGAAGAACTGGTGTGGTTTGGACGCTTTGAACAGTATACTCTGCTCGTCTTCAGGAGAAGATTAACCCTCTTGCTGTCTGACCATTCAGTACCATTCACTGTGGTTTTGAATGATAGATAAACTAGGCCAGCCTGCAATATGATACCATGAGGGAATGCATGTACACAGTACCCAGTTAGTTCTGTGCACAGTTGTGCCACCGTACACAACCTTGGCAGTCGAATGGTTTCAAATGGTTGGTCAACTCACTGGAAAATGTTGCCAAGAGTCACCGAGAGTAGGAGGGTTAAAGAGCTCTATTCAAACTTAAGAGCTCTATTCAATAAACCACTATCAGAAATATTGAACATTTCAAATCAAACTTGCACTTTACAGAGTTCCCTGGTCTTTAAGGTTTTACAGATTGTTTACATTTAAACCATGGTGGCTGCTGCTTTAATACAATTCAAGCCGGTTCGTTACTCTTAGGCACATTGTATTAAATGCCCTTACTTTATAAGTGCTTAAGCCTTGTCTGCCTTAAGAACCGTCCAAGTTCCTAACGAGCTAAATGGTGGGGGTTGGATTAATTAGTCGCATTCTTAACATTTCTGCAATTGTTCAGTGCCTAAAGAGTAAAGTACATAAATGTTATCACTTTTGCAACAAAGTTTGTTTGTGAATTATTGTATAGAGAAGAATCTTGTTTCCTGTCAGAATCCATTAATTTTTGTTTTCTTGCCAATTAGTTGTTTCCATGTGCTTTGGGGCAAATTCATGGTTGAAGAAGGAAATCAAGTTTAATCCTGTTGCTGTAGTATTAAACTTGTACCAGTCCTTGTTGTAGTATTAAACTTGTACCAGTTCTTATTGTAACTGTCTTGACAAACAAAATTGAAGTGTCCCCCACTCCTTATTAGACTGTGCAAGTCTCTCACATCGATAAACTTCCAGGACCAAGTTGTTCCCAAATAACTGAATTTTTATGTGTGCACGATTCTGTTTCGTCAAATAATGTTAGTTTAAAATAGCTTATGGCTAGAACAAATATAGCATTGTTGGGAAAGCAAAATTTAGCCATGATGTATAAGAAGAAGAAAAAAGCCATGATATTTGTGGAAGTTAAATAGGTTTAACAAATCAACAAAGAAAACCTGAGAAAAAGACTTGATTGCCGTTTCTGGGTACTTGTAAATAGTTAAGAATTTTGCCCGTGTGACATTTTGTTATTATTGAACCTATGTAATGATCGCACAAAATTGGGGTGTGATTGGAAAATGGGTTTTCTAAAAAGATAAGGGGCCTCATACCAAGTTATAATTTCATTTCAATGTTTATTTTTAACAAATTAATTGTATAATACAAACATTGAAGTCGTATTTATGACGAATTGCTATGGGTATTTTTTTATTCTCAAGAATTTTTTATGGAATAGAATTTAAAAAGACGATTTGATTTCATAAATAAAATATAGTCTTTGTTACGCCTTGTTTTCTCGGTTTTGATAAGCGCGAGACTTGCACAGTCTATTAGTTGATTTCTTGTGCTTTGGGGCAAATCCATGGTGAAGGAAGGAATTCAATTGTAAAGGCTGGATCATACTTCATGGGAATGCGAAGCGAATTTTGACGTCACAGCTCTGTTTTCGCTGCGAATGCTTCACAGGAGTAGAGCACATCTCAACTGAAGCGAATTGTTCGTTATGAATTTGTGACGTCAAAATTCGCTTGGCATTCGCAGGAAGTATAAACCGGGCTTAATCCTTCTGTAGTATTAAACTTGTGACAGTCCTCATTGTAATCGTCTTGATGGAAAAATGATGTCAGCCGTCCCTGGTTAACACTAACACAACTCTTCTTCAAAAGTATTTCTTACAATTATTGGGGTTGTTTCAGTATGTATCTCCTCCATACACACCCTTCTCATGAGGAGACCAAAAGATAAACTCCGCTTTCTTGAAGCTTGAAAATATCCCAGAGATGACGCAAGTTCCTTCTTAACTTTGGCTTTGCCTCAGGGTGGTTTAATTTGTGCAGTATGTTACCATAACAATGTGGCATTGCGTTTTGTTTTTATTCACACACACACAAATGTAAATGTATGATATAAAAGAGTTCTTAATACAATTAAAAGAAGTTGAACATCTGTACATTGAGTCTGATGCTTTTTATTTGAGTAAATCAGTAAAATTTAAGATTTTTAAATACTATCACACAGTTTTCAACAAATATTTTAAGCCAAGTTTTTTTTAAATACCACATAATTTATTTAAAATTTGGATCTCTCGACCCATCTTAGTTTATGAGTGTGGTTGGTGTTGGTGTAGCTCCCCCAGCGTCCAAAGGGCACTACGATTATACTTGAGTTGTCGTCGCTGCCAAACTGAAGTGCTTGATCAGCAACGAAGTTTGCTGCTGTAGGAGGGTCGTGACATTGGCCGATGGAATCGCATAATTCCTGGTCGGTCATCACGGAGCTGATGCCATCGGTGACCATGACTAACATACTGTCTTTGCTGTGTTTTACCTAGGGGGGGGGGGAGGAATCATGACAATATTTTGTTATTTGGCATCAATTTGCTCATACAATTTGGTATGACATTGACTGTGGGTAAAACAACCCACAGGTACTTATGTTGGATTCGAACCATGACCTTCCACTACCTGTGGCGTGTCATGGCCAAGCAGTCAAGAGCATTGGACTCAATCTCTGGTGTTTCTGATCAGCAGAGTGAGGGTTCGAGTCCTGGTCTTGACATTTGTGACCTTGACCAAGACACTTGACCATTATTGCTTCGTCCTTCAGATGAGACGTAAAGCTGTTGGTCCCATGTTATGTGTAATGCATGTAAAAGAACCCAGTTACACTTATCGCTAAGAGAAGGGGTTTGCCCCTGTGTTTCTGGCAGTGGCTGCCGAGTGCGCCGCAGCAACTTGTAAACTCTTATTAGGTGCTGTATAAATGGGTCCCATAGTTCATAAACTTCAAAACCTGTCTTAAAAAGTGTATCTCTTTTTCCAAGCGCCTTGAGCACCTTGTTGGTGGATACGTGCGCTATATAAGACTCCAATATTGTTAAAATTATTAATCTAGAGCAGTTGTCTTCATCGCTACACTTCCAAACTAATCCCTTGACGACAGGTCAGTTCAAATCCAAGTAATTATTGTTTCCACATTTTGCACACGGAGTTGCAAGTATTATTTCTCTTGATGTTATTCTCACCTCCACTGATTTCGTCTCTGGTTGTGCCGTGACGCCATATTGCTTCAATGGTTCGTCACCAATGCTCCTAGTCATTGTCAACACACCACTAACCAATGGTCTGCCGTACTGGTTCAACCTTCAATAAAAACAACAAATCAATGGTCAGTTTCAGATCTACCTTTGGTTTTTCTTTTAAGCCCTAACCCTCCTACTAATTGATATTCACACTGATTTTGAATGATAGATGCACTACGTCGGCCTGCACTATGGTATCATGTGGTGAATGCATCTACACAGTACACAGTCAACCCTCCTACTGTCTGACCATTCAATATCATCCATAATGGTTGTTGAATGATAGATGCACTATTACAAGTGTGTAATGACCTCCAAATGTGGACTCTCCTTTGTTGAACTCTTTGTCCTGACAAACGTGGACCCCATTGTTTTTGAGGACCTATTGATAATTTTGTTATGGGTCCTTGGTTTAAATGTCACATAAGTACACCCAGTTCTATGCACAGTTGTGCCACCATACACAAACTGCAGTTGAACGGTTTCAAATGCTCGGTCAACTTACTGCAAAATGTAAACCTAGAGTAAAGGGTGAATTTGTTTGACAATTCGAGCAATAATTGCTTGCAATAACTGCCACAAAGAAGAATTGACCCATTGCACGACGCGCAGCGCACTTACATGTGCCTATTCGGTCCCCCATTTCTGGTGTCAAAATGTAAATAAATTGACCCCCAAAATGGTGGAATCGGAGGTGTGTTCTGCATCTGCTAGAGGGCAATACTTACGTGATGAATCCATTGCAAGCCTCTATTCTTTCTCGCTCCGCTTCGTCTTCAGGGACATGCTTGCGTGTGAGTCTCATAGCTTTCCCTTTACGGCAAAGGACTGCTCGGCTGTCGCCAGCGTTGGCAACAACCAGTTCATTTCCATTGCGGAGAAGACAGACTGTCGCCGTGGTTCCCGTGTTTTCCATGGCTGGATCTAAGACGGAAAGAAATCATTAAAAGCCCTACCACATTGCTGGCATCTTCGTCATATTCCCTGTCTGCAGTAGTAAAAATCAATACTGATTTCCATGATACTAAAACAGGGCCAGACTACATATTGCATTGATTAGAATTGGTCAAACATAATCGACAAGCTGCAATCAAGATAAGTTAAGTTACGGTAGGTTATGTGCCAACAATAAAAGTGTAACTTTGAGACAGATGCTGTATATCTGCTCAATTCAGGACAGACCATGGAGGTAATTCTACTTCCATAGACAGACTGAGCTATTATTTCGACAGTTATTCAAGTTTGGAGGTAACGACGGTACAGTTCAGTGCAACATCATCATTAGGCATGATACTGGAACAAACTACCCTACAACATTACTACCATCCAATATAACAAAGGCTTCAAAGCAGCTGCTCTCGAGCACATCACCCAGCATTACTAAGAATCTCCATCATGTGCACACCCAAATCTACATGCCTGACTCAACCAGGAGTGTTACATAGTTTCTATCCAGATCTAGAACCAGATCCAGAACCAGATCCAGATACCTTTCCATTGTTGATAAACAAACCACGCTGGTTGGCATGGAAGGCCGAATGTTATCAAAACACTCAATCGTATTAACAGATGTTTCAACAAAGTTTAACATTTTCTGCAAACTTTCAATTAAGTAAAGTACCTCTCATGATTGGTTGCTTTGTTTCCAACAAATTCAGCACTATTTTTGAATATTTGTGCAACATTGTTAAAAACTGTGGCTATCTGTTTTTGCTTTGCATTTATGGCTTTCCATAGTTTTCCGACCTCGGATGGCAAAAAATCGGGCTGTGACGTTGCAAAAGAAAGGTCTATTATTAGAGCAAGGCAGTTTTTCCTTAGTAAAGGGCACCTCTATTCTAAGAGGGAAATAAAGCTTTGCACTGGAAATTTTTTAAGGAGTAGGTGAGCATCACCTTTTAGTTCCATATGCAGGTGTCTTGCAAATCGGTTTTCCAGGTCTTCAAAGGCTCTGGTCAGCACAACCTGGAGATCGTGTTCCATTGCTAGCCAGCACTTGATATGCTTGTCCATGTTCGTGCAGGCGTAATCGGCCGCAGCAGCGCCCCCGTGCCCATCGAAGATCCCAAAGTACAGAAGATTCGGTGCGAGTTCTAGAACACTGATGCGGTCCTCGTTTGTTGGGCGGCGCCCGATTAATGACTCCTTGCCGACGTTGGAGATAGAAATCTTTGGAATCGGGATCCCGTGCTTGATGCTCTGCTGGAGAAGGATGGGCTCTTGGATGCGGCTTTGCCACGTACCAAAGCTGTCCCAGTCAGGGCTGTCTGAGCTACTACTGTAAGAAGAACAAAATCTCATCGACGAGTATTGAGGTCTATACTTTCTTATACAAAAGCCGGGTATTGTTCGGTAGCAAATGTGATTCGCGAGACCAGTCTCATAGTTAGTTCTTCTGCATAAATTATTTGAGTTTGTTCGAGTATTTAAGTATTCAGGTAGTTTGGACAGGTTGTGTTTCTTTAAGCCTCTACATTTGTTGAGAGTTGAGATGTTTCTTTTTGGTGAATTGTAGCAACTTCTCTGGAGACATCTGGAGAAGACGCTCAATAGACTGCTCAACCTCATCATCCTCCTGCAGCAAAACTGAGTGAAAACAAATCATTATTGGTTATTAAGTACAGGTACAAGGTTCGTCAGCTTCCAAAACTTATCTGATCTTACCTTTATGAGGAGGCTGCTCTGATAACCCTCTTTAGCACTAGCTGCTACGTATTCTAGGTATGACAGTAGTTAACAAGGTTTGCGCATGTGTACTGTTAACACAGTTTTAGGGGAAACTGTCCTTAGTGTCAGTGTCAGCTACAGATGAAATGCATGATCAGGAAGAAGACAGGGAGTCGCCTCGAGTCCAATCTGGGCTAGGTAACTAGACAAGCTACTCTGCGGCCGGGGAGGGGGGGGGGACTCTCCACTCTCGTAGTCATGATCATGTCCATACTCCATGGCTTTCCGCCAGGACATTGGTGTACACATAACACCACTCAGTGTCAGTCAGTATCGTGTAACATGGCTAGTATTCTCTAATAATATTGTCATGGAAGATGCAACCCAAATTTACAATCACCTACCTTCAATTTCCTTTATAAAATGTTGCTTAGATCATGCTTAGATGTATGTGAACGTCAAATCTGTTTTGGAGAATGTCACGAAATCTCTCCCCTCACCACCTCAGAGACGATCAATGACAATACTAACAACTTCATAATTGCCAATAGAGGGCGCTGTCAAGAAACTGAGCAAAGCAAAATACAAAGAATCTGTCAGGACAAACATATTATTTGGTTTACTTAACAATATTCGTGCAGTGTAATGCGATGGCTGCATTTACTTCACTGTTGTGCAAACATTATGATTTGTTCAGTGAAATTGCTTGCACGACTTGTTGCTCAAGGGGCACAGCTGTACACCTTGAGAGGACGTTTACAGTAGACATGGTTTGGGGCGGGCGCTCCCCTCCTTTTTGTAGTCTCTCGATTTCTATTTCATTCACTGATAATTTATGATGCTAATTCTACCTCCATGATTCAACCCATTTCATGTTACCACACACACCTTGTTTTTATGTTTTTTTCTGCACGATAGTTTAAATAGAATTAATTGTTTTAATCAGGGCTGCCATTATGTCAAAACAAAAGTGGCCACAAAATATTAAAACGTCAATTCCCTGACGAGTAGCCTTCGCTCCAGGCGTCGATAACAATGTATGCAAAATCGACACACATGCGCATGCGACTGCACTCTTCACGCACAACACACCACCTCCTTCAGAACTACAATCGTGACACGACATGAGTAGACGAACCCTGGCAGTTTTTTTCCACTATTCCTCCCACATGTTATCTGTCAACAATTCTTCATTAACGTCAGGAGCTGTGCAACAGTATCAGGATGCGTAGCAGACCTTTTGGTGTCACTTTGGGTCTAGTTTTGGGAGTTTTACTGCATGGATGTGCAACATGTGTGACAGGTAAGAAGCCGGTCATGTTACCGCACTTGGGGGGTTGTGTGCAACGGGGCGTTACGGAACTTTGGACGGCGGTGCCTTGCCGCCTTGCATCCGGTGCTCGTATGGGTGATTATTGGGGTGTGTGTGATTACATGTGTTTTTGTGCATGCATGATTTGGCGCGGTGGCTGGTGGGATATTTGGGGTTTTGTATTTACTATTTGTATTTCATTTTCAGTATAGATTCAACAAGAAAATCATAAAACTGATAACAAATGGAGCCAACCATCGGGCATTTAAGATTAATATAAGTAACAACTATTAATATTTTTCCCATGGTGGAGGAAGGGAAATTTGGCCCATAAAAAAAACAGACTAGCCGAGTGAGTAGTGTACTGTATTGTGTAGGACTGTAGGGTTGATTGTGGTGTAACCCATATTTTGTGTTACTATGGAGGTGTATTTCCTTCCTCCATGTTTCATTCCTCCATGTTATTTTTGTTCTTTTAAAGTTTATACAAGAAATTGTTTTTGTTCCCAACAAGAATGTTGATTGTACACTATAGACAAATTATGAAAGACAAACAAATTATATTTTCTTCTGACAGTGGTAGTGGTACATCCCTCACTCAAACATAGCAGTAACTGAGGCTAAAGTAAAAACGTGTTGAGTAGTCTAGTATTGCATTTTTAAATATTCCAGTATAAATTAAAGTTTCTTTCAATAAATGTGCCCTAACTAAGCAAAACTTTTGTATAAGCAAGTTAAATACAACAAGCAAGTATCTATAATTTAGCCCACCTTGTTGGGCTGTTATGGCTCTATTGTTGCCATTTCGTGATGAAATCAGTGTAAAAAGAGAGCCAATTTATAATAGCCCAACAAAGTGGGCTACAGGCATGTGATTCCTCAGGATTTTTCCTGATTTAATTTCTTTCTTTCAAATCTCCTTGAGCCTTCAAATTTTCTTGTAAGAAGTAAAGCAGTCACCAAAAGGAGAAAGAGATTGAGTTCAAACCTGTAGTTTTGTATTTCTGGTGATGCACAGAGTCTGTAAACCTCCTGAATTGTAACATCTGGGAGGTTTTGGTCTAGAGCAAGGGGAAATCCAGGCATGAGAGCCATTTTCAGGAATGTTTGCATTTGGCAAATCTCATCCCTGAGGCAAGTAAGTATCAGACTAGACTATGATAATCGTAGCTTGGTCATGTTCCTTAGACTGTCTGGGGATTAATACATGGCCTGCTCTCCTGAATTCAAAAAAGAAATATTTGAATTAAAAAAACACACATCTGCTAATCAATCAATAGTAACAATAAACATTCTGATTGGAATTATTTATGATACCTGCTGAAAAAAAATCAATTGAAAAATGTACAACGTGATTATTAAACAAATTCTTGAAGAGTCACTGAATTTTTGGAAAAAACCACAAACCCCACAAACCAAATAAACATTTCTGGCATTAGTTTAAAACTGGAGTTTATTGAGGCATTATTGTTGTATGGTAATCCCTGTGTGAGATTTATTACTGCAAAAAGTATGTTTACACACAGTCATCTGTTATTGATTTTTTAATTCGTTTTTTTTTAAATACTTAAAGGAACATTACAGAATTGGTCAGAAAAAAACTTATAAGATATACTTTTCATCACAGATTTACATAAAACTTACACGGTCTAATGATGATGATAGTAGAAAACATCCATTGAAATATTTCTGTCTGAAATGCCATATTTGATGAGAAATGAATAAACTAATTTTCCGATTGGAGTTTATCGCTCAGTGAGCGTTTTATTCATTTGTTGAATCTATATGATTTCATGCAAATGTGTAATCGGTTTTTCACTATTTTCTCGTGACCCAGATGGCCGATCGACCTCAAACTTCCACAGGTTTGCCAGTTTATGTATATGGTGGATTACATAAAGTGCTTACACTGCCAGCAACTGTTTTGTTAGCAAAAACCAATTCTGTAATGTTCCTTTAAATACACATGATGCACTTGACGGAAAATGCATGCAAGCTCTAAAAGGCACAAATTTTACACTAAACCCTTATTAAACTGTTTCAAAAGGGGGAGTATTTTAAAAGCAGATATTATTTTCAGACTGAACAGATGTTAGTAACAGGTCCTTAGTCCCATTGAGGCTGAGAAAGTGGATTATTGATTTCACCCCCATGTCAAAATCAGGCAACACTTGGGGGTTAGTGAAATGGCATTAAAAATGAGGACCACCGAAACAGCAGCCATGATATCAATGTGATGTAACGTCTTAAATATTCTGTATGTTGAGAAAAACGCTATAATTAGGTTCAAAGGTGTTATTTGAAAGCTCTTAAATTCTCATCTACTTTAATGAGCAAACAAACCCAGTTTTGAGTTTCCTGCCGGAGTGGGTTTGCATGGAGCGCCACTTTTGTATTTTGTAGTAGAAAGCGCCATTGTACACAGCCCACCTTTAACTTGAAAGCAATTTACTCCGTTATTTCCGGATAATGGTTTGAAATCATGTATAGCTGTACATCGCATCCTCGTCATGATGCATCCTGCAATCCGAACGCATCACGAGCAGCAACTCACCAAAATTAGCCTCCATTTTCATCAATATCAAGTCCTCCGATTGAATCACATGGCCTCCCTTGTCTGTCTTTAAATTGATTAGCTCACCTTGCACTCCAGGGCAAAAGGGGGGGCCCACCTGCTCTCAAACCACGGGCAGTTCCTAACGAGATCCATCATCAAATTTTGGCGAGGACTTAAAAGGCCTTGAGCGAGGCAAATTATTGCTCACCATCATTTCTGACCTTGTTACATTTTACTGAAATACGTGGAGGGATGATTTTGGATGATGGCCAAGGTAAATCGTGCATCAATGAAATTGATTAGGCGATGGTATGTGTAATGAATCACGACCAAGCCTATCATCTGTGTGTACAGCTAGTGCAAAATAGGCAGGGATTTTTCTTTACCGAGTTTAGGCTCGCCAATTTATTCAAAATTGATTTACATTTATATTAAATTTTAGAAGACCTCATGTATCAAACTCACTTTAAAAATTGTTTGAAATATTAATTACATGTAACATGGAACAACTAAAATAGTCGTTGCCCCATAAATCAACAAACACTCCTGTTGCACCTAATCTGCTGATAAACCAAATACATTTTTAATTAACTACATGTAGTCTTTAAATCATTAAGGTTTTTGATATATGCCTAAAATTACCAAAAAATTTTATGCTGAATACTTTTTTTAAGTCTCCATAGTGGTTTCAGTACTGCAAAGGAAACTGACTGGGTACATTAATTTTTAAAAAAATGACTAGAATGGGATTTGAGCTTGCAACCTGTGGATTTCCATGCCAATTGTCTTGTAAAAAGACTAGGATCATACTATGGTAAGACCTTGAAAAAGAAATTTTGTATTTTTTATCCGAAAGCCTACATGTACTTGTTATAAAGATGGTAATGGTAGTAGTAGTAAGCATCCTGCTAAATTATCTCGGCTGGAAGGGTAAAGTACAGTAGTGTGTGCCCTTTTTGGTTGTACAACCCTCTTGATTCATTTAGTGTGATTGTACATTGGGAACAAGACAAAGATTTGTTGTCACTAAGAATCCTTGGATGAATACTAACAACTTAAAAATGTATGCAGTTACCTGTAAACACAATTCAGTTGTCTGCAGTGCATGTAACAGTATCTGATCTTCGGAACCACAGTGACTTGGAATTCTTGCCAGAACAAAAAAAATAATAATGAAAATTGAAATGGATATCAGTCAGAGACATAATTATTGATTTGATTTGATGAGTTATTTGCCAGAGTGTCAGAGTGAGAATTTTCACAGTCTGTCTGTCTGGTGACAGAAAGCTGTGGGTCCATAATGGACAGGAAGCCTCGAAGGGGAATTCTTTCGGAACGGCTACATCTTGCTCAGTTTGCACAGGGGTACTGTAATTGGCAGCCGTGCAGAATGGAAATGAGGGGGGGGGTGGATGACTCTGATGAAAGCAGACAAGACTGCAAAGTAGTCTGTGGATGCAGTGATTCTATAGAAAGCAACTTGTAGCTTGTTGGCTAAAGAGTAGACTAGTTAATTCCAAACCTGTGTAGCTTGCTGGAGAGTAGACTAGTTAAGAGGGGTTTATTCCAAACCTGTGTAGCTTGCTGAAAAGTAGACTAATTAAGAGGGGTTTTTTCCAAACCTGTGTAGCTGGCTGAAGAGTAGACTAGTTAAGAGGGATTTATTCCAAGCCTGTGTTGCTGGCTGGAGAGTAGACTAGTTAAGAGGGGTTTATTCCAAACCTGTGTAGCTGGCTGAAGAGTAGACTAGTTAAGAGGGGTTTTATTCCAAACCTGTGTAGCTAGCTGAAGAGTAGACTAGTTAAGAGGGGTTTATTCCAAACCTGTGTAGCTGGCTGGAGAGTAGACTAGTCAAGAGGGGTTTATTCCAAACCTGTGTAGCTTGCTGGAGAGTAGACTAGTTAAGAGGGGTTTATTCCAAGCCTGTGTAGCTGGCTGAAGAGTAGACTAGTTAAGAGGGGTTTATTCCAAACCTGTGTAGCTTGCTGAAGAGTAGACTAGTTAAGAGGGGTTTATTCCAAACCTGTGTAGCTGGCTGAAGAGTAGACTAGTTAAGAGGGGTTTATTCCAAACCTGTGTAGCTTGCTGAAGAGTAGACTAATTAAGAGGGTTTATTCCAAACCTGTGTAGCTGGCTGGAGAGTAGACTAGTTAAGAGGGGTTTATTCCAAACCTGTGTAGCTGGCTGGAGAGTAGACTAGTTAAGAGGGGTTTATTCCAAGCCTGTGTAGCTGGCTGAAGAGTAGACTAGTTAAGAGGGGTTTATTCCAAACCTGTGTAGCTGGCTGGAGAGTAGACTAGTCAAGAGGGGTTTATTCCAAACCTGTGTAGCTTGCTGGAGAGTAGACTAGTTAAGAGGGGTTTATTCCAAGCCTGTGTAGCTTGCTGAAGAGTAGACTAATTAAGAGGGGTTTATTCCAAACCTGTGTAGCTGGCTGGAGAGTAGACTAGTTAAGAGGGGTTTATTCCAAACCTGTGTAGCTGGCTGGAGAGTAGACTAGTTAAGAGGGGTTTATTCCAAACCTGTGTAGCTGGCTGGAGAGTAGACTAGTTAAGAGGGGTTTATTCCAAACCTGTGTAGCTGGCTGAAGAGTAGACTAGTTAAGAGGGGTTTATTCCAAGCCTGTGTAGCTGGCTGGAGAGTAGACTAGTTAAGAGGGGCTTATTCCAAGCCTGTGTAGCTGGCTGGAGAGTAGACTAGTTAAGAGGGGCTTATTCCATGCCTGTGTAGCTGGCTGAAGAATTTTTTTTTTTTTACATGGACTATTCTGATTTACCCCATAATGCCAAGTTTGGAATTTATTTTCCGCCAAAATACATTATTTCTTTAATTTTGTGTTGAATAAAGAAAAACTGACTAGAGCTGTGGGACTTTTGAACCTGCAACCTCTGGATTAATGTGCCGGCGCTCTACCATTTGAGCCATCTAGCCTTAATGTTAGCAGTCTGTGAAATTACAGTAAAACTTGTGGTCTTGGGTTTGAATCCCAATCGGGGTACTATGCCTGTGGATTTATTTTCCATGGAACTCTGGAAAGTTCTGAGTATGCAGTGCTTTCATACATCCATGTACTAGAGGTAACTTGCACTCGTCCTTGTGTATTTATGTAGTTCAGGTTATCCAAAAGGTTCACGGCTCATGGCCGATAATAATCAAATGCACAGTATGCGAACACAACATGAACTAACCCACAAATTTGTTGAACTTCAGACTTACATTATCAATCAACGTTTTCTTACAAAACAAATATTCAGTAAAAACTCAACTGCAGAACCTCATCGGAGCATAAAAACCTAGCCACAATGCAAAAAAGGAAACATTCTTTTAAAGGCCCTGTACACTACTGGTAAGATCGAAAAACACAAATGTTCACAGATTCACACATAACTTACATGGTTTAAAGTAAGTAATGGTAGAAAGGGTTCCTTAAAATATTTCTGCCTAAAAGGCTATCGTTTCTGAGAAATGAGTAAAACAATAGTTTTTATCACGCGTGATCCATGTAAAAACTTGATGCTTGAAAAAAACAGAAAACATAAGATCTCTTTTCACTATTTTCTCGTGACCTCGATGACCAATTGAGCTCAAACTTTCACAGGTTTGTTTGTTCATGCATGTTGAATCACACAAAACATGAACACTATCTGCGACTATTTTGTTAGCTCTACCAATCCTGTATAATACCTTTAACAAGTAGTAGGTTTTCCACTCTAAAAAAACACAACAAACTCACAGAGCCCAGGAAAGTATGCAGTTCAGGTATAGACTATTTTCTGATTTGTTTTTTTCTTTACGAGAAGTTTGACCTTTTAAGAAACCCAGCGTTATTGAGCTATGGCTGGTTGTTTATTTATGGAAGCAAATACTGATGTCAGGGTTGACAATCCGAGCTTAAGGCTCATGCACCATTCTTTACAGCAGTCTCTCTCACTGATAAAGTACATCGAAAAAGAACTTTGTAATTAGATTTTCAGACCCTCGGTTTGGAATCAAATTCAAGCAGACAGGAATGCTGTACTGCTAAGTTTAATACAGCTTGGCTTTCGGATGAGTACATTCTTCCCTAGCCTCAATGGGTAGTTGTCAAAAGGAAATTTACCATTGCAAAACTAGAGAGGGTGCAGGCAGGTGGGTAAAACTGCTTCATGTGAAGAACATCATCGTACCTTACATTCATGTCAGATGTAGCAAATCAATTTTTCATCTGTGTCATTTTGATTATTTCAGGTTCATCTTGCCAGGAAATAAATTTAGATTTTTGCGGAACACTGCCTTACACGCAGACAGGAACGCCAAATATGTTCGGATTTAACTCTCAGGACGATCAGCCTGTCCACCTCAGCCCTACATTCGGGACGTTAGTTTCGATCGGTTGCTATGACAACCTCCGACTCTTCCTGTGTGCTGCAGCCTTCCCACAATGCACCTCCAGCGGAGAGATGCTCCCACCATGTCGTTACCTCTGCGAGGATTCATTTGAAAAGTGCGGAGTCTACTTTAACTATTACGCAGATATATTTCGGAATATTAATTGTCAAGAAATGCCAAATTCTACTGATCCGAATGTTTGTGTTGGATTGAACACTCCCAAGCAAAATGAAACAAATGAGAGAACCACAGACAATTCATCTGGTTTTGAAGCGACAGCGATGACTAAGATTACAAACACCGAAACTTACACAAGCCTGGAGACTTTGCTAGCCACTACATCGCAACCACGGCAACCAGAGACCACACCTCTTGAGGATCCTGACAAAAGTGCATCAAATAGCACTTTGGTGAATTTGACATCGTCTGACTCCACCGACGTGTCAGGGGTCAAAGGGCAGAGGTCAACTGAGAGCAGAGGGGAGGAGAAGTGGACTAGCAGTGTGGAGAAATCTGTGAAGACAGGTGACCTGACTAATCAAGGTATGTCAAAGGTCAAAATCCAATGCTAAAAAGGGTCTTGTCAGTAGACTTTCAATCCAGTATAAAACTAAATGTGGGATCGGAAAAATGTTCATCCGTAAAAATCGTAACAATGCTGTGGTATTATTCTCTGATATTTTTATCATTTAATTTTTTCCTCATTGCTTGACAGTACAGAAGAATTACTTGGCTATGACGTGTGTACTAATTATTTTTAAAATTTGATCAGTTCCTGATGAATAAAGTCAAGTTAATCTTTTTGGAGTTGTTGTTCTTTATCTATTCTGTACAGGTGGTTCCAACAATACTCTTCCTTCTCTAGGAATTGTTCTCAGTACAGTTTCAGCTCTGGGCATGGTTCTTCTCCTTATATTCTGTGCTTTCTTCAAGTAGGTACAATTTTATCAAATTTTTTTGATGATTCTGACTGATTTTACAATTGGCGTTATTTTTTTCTTTTAACACCAAACGAAAGTTACTGTTAAAGTGACTGAAAGTAAAAGTCCTCCCTTTTTAGGTTGTAATTTATTTCATTGTGCGAGGGTTTTTAACATTGTTTTATTTGTATACCTTTTCATGCTGTTTTGACATTGACTTCCTGCTGTGATGTCACAGAAGAATGTATAGAGCGCCCTCATTTGTCAAGCTTAAACTAATCATTTAATCCAATCTTCAGTGATTACAGCATATCTCAAGGAGGTTTAACCTATCTAAAAAGCATCATGGATATCTTTGAAAGTGTGTGTCAACCAGAAGTAGATTTTCATTCATTCACCTTTTACAATCAGGCATTCCCCATGTGTTTAAGGAAGCGTAGAATTTCATTCATGCTTGTGTTTTTTTAAACTGTTTTCTTAAGCTTGCGGTAGCTGAACTTGTACAAGGTCAAACAATTTTCAAGGTTAAAAAAGAAAGCACGCCACTTATAGTTTTCATTCAGAACAATTTCTTTTAGCAAAACATTTGCCCTCAGGGTGTGAATTTCTACACTCGAGAGAACCAGTTTTTTTTTTTAAATGACTAAAAAAAAACATTGACTGTTTGGCAGAGAGTCTTTGTTGAAAATGCGTGGGGCTTAGTCCAGCCCATGTGTCTACATTGAAACTGCATGGAAATTTAAGAGGGTCTCCAAAGTCATATTCACTTTTTTGATGCACTCAATTTCCAATAGATAGAAAAACAGTACAAGTCTCTAACCTCACGTTAACCCTCTTGCTGTCTGACCATTCAGTACCATTCACTGTGGTTTTGAATGATAGATAAACTATGCCAGCCTTGCAATATGATACCATGAGGGAATGCATGTACACAGTACACAGTTAGTTGCCACAGTTGTGCCACCGTACACAACCTTGGCAGTCGAATTGGTTTTTCAAATGGTTGGTCAACTCACTGGAAAATGTTGCCAAGAGTCACTGACAGTAGGAGGGTTAATAGGGTTTGATATCCTTCTAGTGCGAATTTTGTCAACAGCCCAAAAACATCAATGATGTCTCATTTCAGATTCATCGGTCTTTACATTTTTGTATTGGAAATGTTTAGTTTAGGCCTATTCCTGAATTTCAATGATATTCAATCATTTGACCTTTTCATTCATGTGGAATTTACATTTGTTGTTGGTTTCCAATGACATCATGTTTCAAATTTCACTCTTGAAGAGTATTCACATAAGTTTGTTTGCGTATCAGTCGCAATTCTCGCATATCAGCCCGTAATTGACCCGTATCGTACTGATACGTTAGCTTGTGCTTGGGGAGAACACAGGTTACATGTAATTCTTGTACAGAAAGGACAACAAAATATTTTAAATGTTTTAAGTACTTCATATACCGGTCACTGTTTCTGACAAACATGACCCCTTTAAATTTTCATGAAATTCAAAATGATTGTCGACTTGTAAATACAGATGCTTGAAAATATTCTTATGAGCAGTTTGTCTTTTCTGTGTGTTTGAAGCAAAGTGTGAATAGTTATACTCGGGCATCAATGTTCTTTCAGTTTACTAATGGAAGGGAAACAAAATAATTGCCCTTCCTCACAGCTAGCCACCTCTAGCTTCGAATTATAATTTGGGAAATCATCTGGGACTTTGGCACAGGTGTTTATGCTGTTTTCTACATGCTCTAGATTCTTCAAACCCTCTCCCCCCCCCTTCTCGACATCATCAGTTTTGTGCCTCCAAACCTTTTAAGACAATCTGTGTGCATACAGGAATGCACATAGATGATCCTCCTTAAATTCACACAGACCATCTTGAAAGGTTATGTTAAGAGGAGTTATTCTGATACAGTGTCTATTTTGACACAGTGTGATCAGGTGGGTAGAAACGAGTGCTCCATGTACTCTAATGGAAATCCTTCAACCTGATATACACTTTCGACAAAATGGAAGCAGTTTCAAAACCTCTTTAGTCTTTTTATCCCTGATGCAAATTTAACATCTGTTTAGTCTTTTTTTTTCTTTTTTTTTCATCTCCAGCCGAGTCGAAACAGCACAGCGGAACAGTGCAAATGACATTGACAAATGGTTGTGTAATGGAAACTTGCCAGAAGTACTTCCAAAAAATGTCACAGACCAGACACAAAGTACATATGAGATTTTTTGGTTACAAACGCCTGGAAAGAAGACTAGTTATAGGTTTACAACTCATGCAATTTATTGGACCCAATTCACTGATGACATTCGTCTCAGTTAATCTTCTTGGCACCATTTTGGGAGTCAGTTCCTCTGAACATTACTGTGTCAGTATGCGCATTAACACACTCACGGTATCTTTGTTCACAATTTTGATCCCGAAAATGACAGACCAGCGAGGGCAGAGTAACCGTGTGCAAGGGGACAATACGCTTACATTTCAGGAGGTGGTCTACCTGGAAGACACACTTCCTACAATCAGTGCATTTAGAACGCACATTTGGAATTTATCTAGTCATTAAATAATTGTGGAGTTCATATGTTCATCATTTATATATTTTAATCCATTTGACACATTGTATGCATTGCATTTTTGTTGCCTCGTATTATACAATTTTTTTTCCTAATCTTGGATTCTATTTTTATGCATAAGTTTGTGTTTACCTTTGTGTGTATTTTTTATTGATTATTATATTTGTTGCAATATAATTGCATTTTTACTATAATGCTGTATTTTATGTCTGATCTTGTGTCTTTTATCTTTATACAATTTGCATTTATTTGATACATATGTTTTACACTGAATTTATGCAATAATTGATTGAATTATTAATGCTACTAATGATTCACTTCACAGGTGCAATGTGTTACGGTGTACATAAATGCCTATTGTTGGTACTTTACTAAATTGACATCAGATTTATCAACTTATTTTAACTTTTAAATATCTTAAATATCTTTAAACATAAAACTTCAATAATTGGGGACTGTATAGGTTATTGTAGTTAGTTTGTCTTTAAAGCACATACAAGGTCCAAAACAAAAGTAGAATTCTAATCATAGGGCTAGATAGCTCAGTTGGTAGAGCGCCGGTACGTTAATCCGGAGGTCGTTGGTTCAAATCCCGCTCTAGTCAATTTTTCTTTGTTCAACCCCAAACCATTTGAAATTTACCCAGTCAGTTTCCCTTGTGGTTCATTACTTGACATTTAAAATAAAAAAGTCGCATCCCCTCTTGGTGATCCCGTGGCTGCCGCTTCCCAGGTTGTATCCTAAACTTGGCTGTGATCCCTGGCTACACGGCAGTTAACGGTTGCATGGCTTCTGACTGGCACCCCCGAACAAAGATATTGACAAAATAGGGAGACCGCCAACATAGGGCTAGATAGCTCAGTTGGTAGAGCGCCGGTACGTTAATCCGGAGGTCGTTGGTTCAAATTCGCTCTAGTCAATTTTTCTTTGTTCAACCCCAAACCATTTGAAATTTACCCAGTCAGTTTCCCTTGTGGTTCATTACTTGACAATTTTGATTTATTTTAGCTTTTAAATCAATAGGTGCTCATGTTTCATTAATAGCCAAGCCAAAGTGATAACGACTTTGATTTACAAATGCTAAAATAATCCATTCATTTCTCTGTAATTAATTTGTTTCTCTTCTGCCTGTCTCACTCTCAGAAGTTCATTTGGAAAACCTTTTGGAAGTCGGCGTAAACCGAGGGACGCTGCGTTTTATACCAACCCAGCATTTGATGATTTACCCCAACGAGGACCCAGGAATGTGGTAAGAACACAACAAACTGATCAACGTCAAGGCTTTATCTTTCATTTCCTATAGAAGAGCGTAATAATTTTTTGAAAAACTTTAATATTTTTTTGAAAAATAAAGTTTTTTTAAATAGCTGGTACTAACAGGGCCCAATTTGTTTTTAAAAGCACAAAAAGTAGCTAAGAAAAATTATGCTTACCAGAATAAGGTTACCAGCCAATTACCATGTCACACAATTATTATGCAATATTTTCTGCTTAAGCAGCTCTATGAAATTGAGCACAGAGCTTCAAATACCCATTGGACCATTGGATAATTGTACAGATTCAGTGTTAGTTCTTAGATTTTGTCTCCAGCCTTTTCTTGATTTTAACTTATATTACTTACTTTTGATGTAAGTCTCTGTAAACTGAACATTTTTAGGACTTGTTGTTTGGTATTTTTAATAAAACCGCAAGGAAATGAAATTAAATAAATTATTGTGACTATTTTACAATAGTTTTATGTAATTATTATTGTACTCTCCCTTACAAATTCACTTTGATCTGATTTTTTTTAATTTTTTAGAACGGGCAGTCGATGGACTGTAGACAAGAGCCATACACACTGGAGGATTTACCACCCCATCCTGCCAGTGCCATCGGATCGCCTTTCCAGCCAAGCCCCGCCCAATTAAACGCCTACCAGCAGGAACCGGGCGGATACACGCAGCAAAATTTATACACAGTTCCGGGTTCCTCTCTGAAAATCACCACGGAGACGAATCCTAAAAATGTACACGATCTCCCTGCGAGGGACCGAACTCACAACGTGGAAGTGGACTGCAGCGCGCCGGGCGATTTGGTTTATTCAAATAAAGTCACAATAGTTGCCATGGATGCAAATGCCAACGAGCATGGTGCCATTGAGGAGGGCGGGGCTGGACAATGTTGCGGTGGAGCGCCCTCTGTTGATGAAACTCCACCAAGGGTGTCGACAAGTATGGGTCACAACGATGATATGATCATCGCAAATCCCATCGCCTGTTGATATTAAATATTTAAAAATATTAGTGACATTTATAAACGAATTTCCATAAATTAATCAGAAGTATTCCAACTCGATGTAAATCAAAGAGGCTCACTGTATTTTATATTATTTTTTAAATTTTCATGTCGAAATTGTGTTTAGTTTGATTTCTGCAATTCCTCATATTTTGTTAAACTACCTATCTTTGACATTCCAGTTAAATTAAGTACTAATACAAACATTTTATAATAAATAGTTATCGACCAATTTTGTTTTAATAGTGATTAACAGGGAGATCAGGTTGGCTCAGTGGTTTCATTCCCTGCCCTTTACCTCTATGGACCCCGGTTCGAATCCCACCTTGGACCGGAGCTCACATGGGGATTGGCTTTTCAGTCTCTACCTATGTACTTGAGTTTTCCTTCCAGATCTAAAACGGAACATTTCTTCATCATCCTCTTCATGTTTCATCATGTTACTTGCGCTTGGACTAAATAATGAAAAAGTAATTGTTTAAGTAAAAACAATGACCCAATTAGCCTTGTTGAGATGTGGGTGCCACTATAGGAGTGCACTGTTTGGTTTGGGTGTATGCAGACAGATTTACCCAAACCTAACACTGGCATAGTATGTGTCCACCATATTTCAAAATGGCTGACTGTGTCCCAAGAGAAAGCTTTTATTTTATTTTATATTTTCAATTACTTCCAGACACGTTGTACACAAACAATTCGCCATCATTATTGCAGTTTAATTTTTTTTTTTTTTTTGACCAAATCGCTCTGCTCTTTATGCAATGGGTGCTAACAATAAAGGTTTTGAAAAAAAAAAAAAAAAAAAAAATCTGGGAAATAAGTTATATGGGAAAGAGATGGATGCCTTGGGACCGATTTCACAAAGAGTTAAGATTGATCTTAAGTGTGATCAATCTTAACTGCTAAGCAAAGTAAGATGTCACGATACAAATCACTATGGAGAAATTGACAACTCTTCTTAAGATGAACCTTAGTGTTTTGTGAAATCGAGCTTTGTTTGAATGAAACTGCTCAAAAATCTAAAGGTATGTTTCAACAAATCCTTTTGAAATAATGCAACTAATTTGTTTGTGCTGCTTTTTAAATACTGTATTACCACTTATTATTTTGACAAATATTTTTGTTTCAGTACTACATGATTCCATTGGTGTTTAATCTCAGGGGAAAATGAAAGAATACTTGGGAATCTTCTTAAGAATTGTAAGACCTTACTGGGGGGTGGGGAGGGGTAGGGGGGACTGCCCTCATGATCATAGCAGGCCTGTAGCTGTACATAGAATGATGACCTCTTTAAGTTACTGTATACTGTGATGTGATGGCCGGCTTGGAGTTCTTAAGTCCATGTACATGATCATGATTACAGTCTCTCTTTAATCCTATTGCTATTATGGTTGTCATGTTCGCAATCTCCAATAGCAACGAAAACTGATACTCACAAAAACAAAAATGGATCCAGACTATTTTACCTTTTCATCCTCGATTCGGTTATATTGATTTGAATGGGGGGAAAAACAAAGACGACTGCACTGTGTAAAAGGTAATTCTATATACAGCTTCCGAAAGCTGACCAAAAAAAAATCGGGAAGAGGGGGGGGGGGTAGGTTAGGTTAATAAAATGTCAGTTTGCTGTCCTCTACAAAATCAATAATTTCAACTTGACGAATACAATTTTATCGACCACAATCAGTTTAAAATATGACGCCCTTTGAGATGGGTTTCAGTGATTGCCAGCCAGACAAACTTATCATTTCACTAGTCTCCTTTTCGGCCTCATTGGATATGGGATGTAGAATCCCTATATTTTGGCATATTTCGCGTGAATCTGCTGGCCAAAATCTCGCAATTCCAGGGAAAGCAGAGACATGAAATTGGGCCAAGGTGTTGAAACTCGTTTTCAAGTTCAAAAGAAAGAAGGAACCAATTCTACTTTTCCAATCTTGTACTATCTCCCTAGCCTTGATATCAAGGCTGTGTAGACAAGTACTCTAGCTAAAACCATAGAGCAAGGATACTAAAACCTCAGCCGCCCGAATGCGATACAACCCCAGTCCCCGACTGACTCTAAAAAAATAGCACACCGCACTCTCACCATGCACACACACAGCGCCTGTACATGTAATGTACGCAGCCCCCACACACACTGCTATTCCACACACCGCTATCAACACTGCTATCGCCCACAATTAGGATTGTGGGCGATAGCGGTGTGTGGAATAGCGGTGTGTTTGGGACTGTGGAAACGAGCGTTTGTGTGCTTCCTTGGGTGAGAGCATGGTGTGCTGTTTAAAGACAGTCGGGGGGACCGGAACAGGAGTTGCATTGCATTCGGTCATCGCATTCGTGCGGCTGTGGTTATGCACATTTTTAGCTTTATAGTAAGCAAACTAATTACACAGCCTTTACTATCTCCCTTGATTGGTCAATCTACCTACTCAGGAACACTTTCCTTGGTGTGTCACGTTTTTCCTCGCAATATTTTGTAATATTACAATTTTTTCTCTGGGATTTTCCTGAGGTAATTTTTAGTACTCTCTTTCCGTTTCTTTTGTTGAACTGCTGCAAAATTAACTTGGCTTTTATTGGACCAACATCTGTGTTTGAAACATTTGTGTGTTAATAAGTTTTATGGCAGCTTGATGGAAGACTAGGCTTAAATAATGTATAAACTGCTGGAAAGTTTATTGTTAAAAAGCCAAAGATACTCAAACTAATTTGTTAGGCTCAGAAGTTGGATTTATTATAAATTATTAGAAATATTAACTATATGTATATTTTCCTAGTAATTGTAATACAATGTGTATATTAATCAGATTTTAAAACAAAAATTCAACCGATTAGCCACGATGGTTTATAAGCGAAAGATGGGCGGCTTCACTTATAAACCTTAAATGATACTGTCATGATATCATCAGGTCTAGAATTACATGGAGGCCATGGCCTCTGTTACCCCCTGGTCTTGGCCTTGGTGCCCCTTCAAGAAATTTCCCTTAGATTTTAAGATTTTCCAATGAAAGTGCCCTTTGCAAAATGAAGATGGCCTTGCCTTCTCAAAGATGAAATTCCAGGCCTGTATCATGATAAGTATTCGTTCATGTAAGCGAGGCGGATTTAGAACGGGTTATTAAAGGCAGGATATACTTTTGGTAATTGTCAAAGACCAGTATCCTGACTTGGTGTATCCCAACATATACATAAAATAAAAATCCTGCGAAAATTTTGGCTCAATTGGTCATCGAAGTCGTAAGAAAATAATAAAAGAAAAAACACTATTGTTGCATAGAATTGTGTGCTTTCAAATGCCTGAGAAACCTTTCTAGATTCAAATATTTTAGTAAGAAAACCTCTTTCTCAAAAACTACATTACTTCAGAGGGAGTTGTTTCTCAAGATGTTTTATACTATCAGTAGCTCTCAGGTGCTCCTTGCCAAGTAAGTTTTTATGGTAATGTATTTCTTGAGTAATTACCCAAAGTATCCACTGCCTTTAAGAAGGGTATCATGAGCGTTGCCATGACAATTGACTGCCCCACTTATAAACCATGGTGCCTAGTCGAATCGGGTGAAGACAAAATAGAGTTTAAATTATTAGTTATATTATTGCAGTGTTACTCTAGCTAGGAAAAAAGTTCAACATTTGCTTTTATACTGTCAACAAAAGTAGAGGGTAAAATTCACATCTCTCTTCGACAATCTCAACTCTGAAGTTATGAATGGAAAACATGTCAACTTGTCTGGGCTTTTACTTATCTCTTATTCATGTAGTTTCAACTCATGTGAGCAAATTTTTAACAATTAAATATAATGTTTTTAGACCTATTTTTCCTCTTTAACCGAGGATTGTGTCAGTTGGTTTTTATCATGTGTTCCTTTTTATAACTCCACAAAATCCGGATTCCTTAAAGTTTGTCATTTATTCCCAACTTCAAGACAACATTCTTTTGTCTAGCTTTAAAAGCCTTGGTTCAAGGCATTTCTGTTTGTTTCCATTGGTGCTGTAGTCTTGGTTCAAGGCTGTTACATCCCAAAGGGCACTGTCATCATGATCAAGCAGGCCTGTGGCTGTACATTTATTTGTGAACTCTCACCCAGTTACTTCAGGACTGCACACTGGCCATTAATCCCAAAGGGCAATGTCATACAACTGTCTTCACTGTGATGTGATGTGATGGCCAGCACTGGGTTAGAGTTCATCATTTCATGTACAGCCACAGGTCTGCTAATAATCATGAAGACACGGCCCCTTTCAAGTGGGTACTTTCATTTCCTTCACAAATTAAAGCAATGTAGGTTGGAATCGAAGGTTAATTCCAATTTACTGTATAGATGGATTGCATATGACGTCATTGACCACATCTTCGATGAAAAACAATAGAAACGTTTACGTGCTGCGCGCAACTCTCAGCCAATGATAGCCTTTCACGCGAGCACGCTTTATCAACGATGCAAAACAAAATAATTAGGACAAAAGATAAATTTATCATGAAAATGATAATGCTTCTTTATTAGAATGCAATAATTAATATAAAATGTATCTCAATGCAGTTCTCTGTGTTAAAGTTGCAATGAACATGCTGTATACAGATATACATGTACAATTTCCACTTATACTGTAATGGGTCAAATGTCACGACTCTGCTTACCACATGTGACTCGCTAAGCATCGAGTCATTCGCACAGCTAGTGCAGAAACTCAGCACTAACTCCGTCAGCGGAGAATGGTGACGTACAGAACTCTACGGTAAGCACAGAGCTCTATGGTC
Source organism: Pycnopodia helianthoides (assembly GCA_032158295.1). NCBI lineage: Eukaryota > Metazoa > Echinodermata > Asteroidea > Forcipulatida > Asteriidae > Pycnopodia > Pycnopodia helianthoides. The sequence continues at coordinate 13,310,105 of CM063261.1, forward strand.
AGCAGAGCCATGAAATCTGGCCCTCGTTTGTACACTTTTTTTATTCTTCAGAAACAAAAACAACTGATCTAATTTTTCAAAGATGAGAAAAGGCAAAAACAAAAAAAAATTAAATTACATGTTTATATACAATCATTTCCCATTCAAAATTTAAGCTACATACCACTTCCATAGAGTTGCTAAGTAGAGAAATAATTTACTTATTTGCTAAGCGGAAAATTACGGGGAACCAGTCACAAAAGAGTATACGTTGCATTTTGGCTGGTTTGCGGTTTATGCTAAGCAATTTAACATGAACCGTGCTAAGTAAATACTATCACACCTTCATGAAATCCAATAATGGCAGAAATATAAAAGTACACAATCTCCATCACTTTAGCACATTTGCGTTAATCTTATTTGCAACTGAGTGAGAGATGTTTTGAAATTGAAAAGCTAAGAAAGAAAGGATCTAAAACAGCACAAAATACTAGTAATGAAAGTGAACTGATTTACAAATGATTGGTACTTACGAACACAGCTACATGTATATAATCCAAACGCGTTACAATTTGTTGGGGTTTTCTTGCAGTAATAACCAACTTTCTTTTCAAATCTTCAAATTTAAAATATTTCTTAAAACAAATAACTGTTGAACAAAGTTGTCCACTGTATGAAAACAGGTACACTTCACAAAGCATTTCCTTGCACACATAAATTCCCACTAATTCTAGCCAGACAAAAATTAAGTTGACCCATTTGTGAGTCTTGGTTAGTACGAGGCCGACATCCAAATTAAACCCGATGAGGCCATAGCAGCTTATACAACCATTCGTGGCCGCAAACAGCTGCAAAATTTGACTTCCACTCATCCAAATCATTTTGAAACAAAGGTTCTGTCCCGAACTGGCACTTTCCAAAGTTACCCATGTTAATAAAGTATCTACATTTCTAAAACAAAACCAAATTTCTGTTTCATATTATTTTTTCAGATTTTCACCATGTTTACTGAAAATATTTAAAAGAATAAAATAAAACTTAAAAAGTAGCCGTGGCTGAGCGTATGTTGATGGTCTCTAAATGTTCAATCATAACAATTAATTAACACAACCTATGAACAAAACTGTTAACCTGGTACCAGCATTAATAATTTCCAAAACAAATTGTATTCCCAAACGACAATATTGTAGTCCGTGTACCAAGGTCCTCTAAATAATGCATGTACTGGTTTAATTGTTTCAAACCACTTGTAAAGATGATTGAGGTCAGTTTAATTCAATATGCAGTTCTTGAAGTGTGAAAAGTGAGATATAGGGCTCCAATTTCAAGGATATCTCCACTGGATCACAGGGCCCAATTGACCGTATTTTCGACTGTGAGGGCGCTTTCCATAACGAGTTTCCTTACATTACAGCTACAGTTTTTTATTTGCATTTTGACTGCATGTATGTTGTTTTCTTGTATCAATGACCAAAAAGATAATGCAAAAAGTAATTTTTGTTTCACTTGTTTTGCATCATGTTAATTTGGTTCACACACACCCTCAAATGATCAAAAATGCTGCAAATTTCATAGAGCTGCTTACCAGATTAAGGTTACCAGCTGAAATACCATGTGACATGTACGATATATGACTGGTATTCTTCTTATTGTTGCTTAGCAGGAAATTGTTAAGTATTATTTTCTGCTTAAGAAGCTCTATAAAAATGGGCCGGGGTCTTGTTGCTTGGAACTTTCTCTGGACCGGAAAAAATGTTTTTGAAAAAACCTTAAATCTTTTTTTTAATATTTTTGTTTTCACATTTGCTGAACATTTAGGAGGAAGTTTTGATGTTCTGGATTGAATTTGTTGGGCATTCATATTAGCTTTGCCAAAAATGGCTATCAGAAGTACTACCAAATCAACACCTAACAAAATTTTTGAATGCCTTTTTGATCTTTAGATCTTCCTAACACCAATGAAAAGTGAAAATTAAGTGATACCCTTAAATTAAAACCAAAAACACAGACAAAACTTCACTTTACTCAGTATTGACAGATTACGTGATCTATTTTTCCTACTTGCGATTATTACATGCAAATAACAAAGTTTTTCAATGTAAATACAGCATATTTATCTATTTACAATAAATCACAGGGTAGATTTAATAATCTAGTGTTTTTTCCTTTCTTATTAATTAGTTTCGTTATGACTATTCCTGGGTAAATAATACACACCGGTACTAGAAACGATAAAATAAAACTTCAAAGATTCCCTCCAAACGCTTTTCAGTTTTTCAGAGGGTTCCGATCAATCCATTAATACTTTAGGTCTTCAAAAACAAAAAAATACTCAAAAGTGTCGTTCAACATGAATGCTCTTTGTCCAACATCAAAGACGGTAAAACAGATACAAAAAAAAAAAAAAAAAAATCACACGTTTTTTCTGATTCTTACAACGTTAAGAAATACTTCTGACAAATACTCATTTTAAAGAGAGCAAAAAAAATAATAATAACGGCAACAGTTCAATACAGTAAGCCTATCAGTATCTTTGCTTCTGCACTAGACTTGTTGACTGTAATTAACAAGACTTAATAAAATACAAGTATTGAGCCATTTCATGGCGTGACATCTGTCCCTAACCCCCTTACTACTAAGGGACCAATAATCCCCTTCACCCCCCCCCTTGCCCCCCTAATTCAGAGCACCTCTGAGCCGTGTATTTCCCGCTGTACAGACCCTTCCAAACCGTCTCTACATGAATCAATAAAGCTGTACATACTATGACGAAGGCCGACTATCATACCACAAAGCGACTCTTTGCCATTGAACCCGTCTTGGACAGTGTGTCTGCGTGTGCCTGAGAGGGAGAAACAAAATTAGAAAAAAAAATCTTGAAATATCTTGTCACTCCTTCATAAACAATTGTTTAAACAGTTGACCAAAATAACTCACTCCGCGGCAGTGCAGTTAATTACGAGAAGTCCCCCCGATCCACCAAGCTAAGAAGTAGTCCAGGCCGATTTCCTACCTCCCGCCCAGGTAGTAGTTAATAAGCAGGACAGTTCTTTTCAGAACTGAGAAGTCTCCTGAATTCCGAAAATCTACTCCGCAGTAGTAGAATAAATAGCAAAGAACAAATCTACACAGCAAAGTAGATATTTTTTACACATGGTGTTACCGCAAACCGAATATACATAAATTGTTTTTTCATTGTTCCGGGTTTGATTGGCTGCATATTGCGCCACAGCACCTTGTACACCATTACATGGTGCTATGTCAAGGAATAGGTCTAATACTCCAAAGTGTAGCTCCACAATACCTTGCAGGAAATACTGAATGTTGAAGCGCCTTGAGCGTCACTGAGTGCGGATATTAGCGCTATATAAGAAGCTACTATTATTATATTATAAACAGGTTGTTTTTGGTGAAAATGCAAGGCACTGTTAAATATCCTTGGTTTGTGGTTTCATGCGTTTTGGGGCATTGCATTGACAAATAAGCAGGGCAGTTCTTTTCAGAACCAAGTAGTCTCCAGAATTCCGAAATCTACTCCGCAGCAGTAGAATAAATAGCGAGACAAGTTCTCAAAGAATCAATGTGTATTCAATTTGCGGTAACACCATATGTGCACATCTATTATGCTGTGTAGATTTGATCTTTGAGAACTTGTCTGGCTATTTTGTTCTACTGCCGCAGAGTAGATTTCGGAATTCGGGAGACTACTTAGTTCTGAAAAGACCTGCCCTGCTTATTTGTCCTGTTTGTGGATTCGTTATAAAAAATAGAGAAAGAAAACTCTCTTGATAGATTTTCACATTAGAGTTGATTGACCACAAAGCACCATTTCTACCATGTGGTCAAGTATTGATTGTGCCGTGCTTTAACAGCTTCTTCAGCTAAAATTAACATCTATTGAAGCTTCTTCAACTACTCGGAAGGTTCCGATGGACCAATCAATTAGTCCTCATCCACCATAGCAACCAATGTTTCCAAGGCCTAATCAATGCGAGACGGATCTCGTTACTGTCAGTGACAAGCTTGCTCATTCTATGCCAATGGTCATGTGACTCATTTGCTGGCTGAATGATATTAAAGGCCAAGACTTAGGATCAACTTACCTCGTATGATATTAACGTCTTTGCTGGAAGATTGAGTGTTTCCTTGAATCCTTTCCTAAAGAGAAAAACAGACATAAACAATTTTTCAAAAGTCTCTTTAAAATCATAAACTACAGCAGCAGGAAAATCACAACCTTTAATTACATGGAGACCATGGCCTTTGTTGCCCTGGCTATGGCCTTAGTGCCCCTTCTAAAGTTTCCCACAGACTTGAAGTTTTGAAACCGAAGTGTTCTTTGCAAAAATGAATATGGCCTCGCCCTCTCAAAGATGAAAATCCAGACCTAAACCCCCCCCCCTCTGGAAACACTTTATTGATTTACAAATTTTGCTGAGCTCATTTCATTGTTTGAACATCAAACCCACAGTCAATGATACTGTACGGTCAGACAGTAGGAGGGTTGACTATGTACTGTGTAGATGACATTCACCACATGATATTATATATCACTTCAAAACCACAGTGGATGATATTGAACAGTCAGACAGTAGGAGGGTTGACTATGTATCGTGTTGATTGACGTTCATTGCATGATATCATATTACTTCAAAACCACAGTGGATGATATTGAACAGTCAGACAGTAGGAGGGTTGACTATGTACTGTGTAGATGACATTCACCACATGATATTATATATCGCTTCAAAACCACAGTGGATGATATTGAACAGTCAGACAGTAGGAGGGTTGACTATGTATCGTGTTGATTGACGTTCATTGCATGATATCATATTACTTCAAAACCACAGTGGATGATATTGAACAGTCAGACAGTAGGAGGGTTGACTATGTACTGTGTAGATGACATTCACCACTTGATATAATGCAGGCTGGCATAGTTTGTACACACTAGGGGGCAATAAGTTTTCTCACCCAATTTTCATAATTCCTTCTTCTTGTTTGTGGTTGCCGGTCCAGACGGAGATTTTGTTGCCCTTGCTTCTGACGTTGATGACCCCACCGTTGACTAGCTCTCCTTCATCGTCGCAAGATTCTCCGATGAGGAACAAAAGCTGTTGAAGAAAAGATGGGTGCGACTTTAAAAGATTTGAAATAACTTCTGTAAGGGCTGTTGGCGTATCGGCACTGAGTAGGTTTTGAGGTGTTTTAATTGTTGACAAACTTAAGAGGCTGATGTGTTCATTTTTGAAATGTCTACTTTAAAACACATGGGCTGAAGATATGCAAGGATGACAGAAACTTGCCTTCAATAGTAATAGTAAAGTAAACATAACCGACTCCAAGGCCAAGCTAGAGGTGGAGGCAGCTCCTTGACGCCTGACTAAGTCAAAGTAGCCGCAGTCTGTAATTTGAGGGAGGCATACAATGACCTGATCAGGTCAGAGTAGTGGCAGTGCTGTAATTTGAGGGAGGCACGGTGACGACATGATACGATGACCTGATCAGGTTTGTTCTACAACACTGGAGTGAAAGTCTTCGATGACAAAAATGTCTGGAATTAGGAGGTACGTTGAAATGATGACGTCTCCACCGTTTGGTAACCCCTGGAGTTATGGATTCCAAGGAGCTTCTGGGAACAGTATCCTCAGTGCTAGCGAAGTAGATCAAAGAATATGATTTCTCTGTACCTGAAGAAAATAACAGTCTGGGAACAGTATCCTCAGTGCTAGCAAAGTAGATCAAAGAATATGATTTCTCTGTACCTGAAGAAAATAACAGTTATTTTTCCAACTGGCAGACACAAATGTCTGAACTGGCAGACACAAATGTCTGAACTGGCAGACACAAATGTCTGAACTGGCAGACACAAATGTCTGAACTGGCAGACACAAATGTCCAAACTGGCAGACACAAATGTCCGAACTGGCAGACACAAATGTCCGAACTGGCAGACACAAATGTCTGAACTGGCAGACACAAATGTCCGAACTGGCAGACACAAATGTCCGAACTGGCAGACACAAATGTCTGAACTGGCAGACACAAATGTCCGAACTGGCAGACACAAATGTCCGAACTGGCAGACACAAATGTCAGAACTGGCAGACACAAATGTCCGAACTGGCAGACACAAATGTCCGAACTGGCAGACACAAATGTCCGAATTGGCAGACACAAATGTCTGAACTGGCAGACACAAATGTCTGACCTGGCAGACACAAATGTCTGAACTGGCAGACACAAAGCAATCTGAATTCAGATAAAAGTCTGAAATTTCTCGTCCCCGGACACGATAACAGGACACTTACGGATTCTAACCAATAACGATCCACATCCTGAGCCTTGACTCGTCCTAGATTGAGCAACCAACGCCCTCCTTTTCTGTTCTTGTCATCCTCCCACATGGGTTTGATTCCTTCCTGAAAGGTAAAAGGTCATGAGAATGTCAAACAAGAGGTCGCTGTAGTCTTCAATCAAGTCAATATCTCTTCAAATCCAAAATGACAGACGATCAAAACTGTTTAGTTGGACCTACTGTTAGCCCACGTATCTACCGATAAGATACTCAGGGCGCTTGAACACACAGAAATATTTTAAGACAGGTTTTTGAAATGTTTGAATTATGAGACCAATTTATGTAGCACCTTTTAAGTGTTTACAAGGTGCTGCGGGGCATGGAGCAGCCACTGCCAGAAACACAGGGGCAAACCCCTTCTCTTAGCGATTAGTGTAACTGGGTTCCTTTACGTGCATTACACAATGCACGGGACCTATGGCTTTACGTCCCATCCAAAGGACGAAGCAATAATGGTTAAGTGTCTTGCTTAAGGACAAAAGTGCCACGACCAAGACTTGAACCCACACTCTGCTGATCAGAAACATCAGAGCTTGAGTTCAGTGCTCTTAACTGCTCAGCCACGACACGCCATGTGTAAGTAAAGAATGAATGACTTTGGCACTGGCTACGGCTAGATCCCTGAAAAGTCCTATTTTCCAATGATACCAAACCAGCCAAAGGCGTAGCCGAAGTCGTTTGATTGAGATACACAAGTTATTGACCCCCTTGAACTAAAGTCACATTAGCTACTGCCTGCAATGCTCACCATTTTGGGAGTCAAATTGCACATACAAATTATGTAGTAAATATACAAAACACAGCATGGACTCAAGTGAGCAATACACTGTTTAACACTTGGGGACATTGACTGCCAAACTGGCGCAACTAAGACTAGTGTGATGATGACGTCATGTGAAGTGGACCATTATGCCTGCCATTTCACTCATTTTGTTCATCTCCTCAGAATACTTCACTGTAAAGCATCAAAGTATCTATTGGAAAGTTCAAGTCGAGCAATAATCAAAAATCATCTTGAGTTTGGACATCGCATTTACAATAAAACTATTGTCACAATCAATTTAATCTCTTTGTGAGGTTGTTTGTTTGGTAACAGGCGGCATCTCTGTGTGTTTTTTTAACTGATCCCAAGTCCATAAGGTGTGGTTGTTACTGAACCAGGCCGTTATCTCATCTGTTACTAAAAACGAGACATTAAGTTTCAAATTTCTTGTCATGTTTTTATTTGACCGACCTTGAATAGTGAGTAATCACATCCTGATTGTAGTTTACTGGCAGACTGGATATAGTTGAATAACCTAACGAGGACAAAATGTAAACAAAAGCGTCAACAAAATCATCATGTTGGGATCATCTTGGGGATCAGGCTGGCTGTGCTTTTTATTCCCGGCACCTTTTACCTCTGTGGACCCCGGTTCGAATCCCACCTCAGACCAGAGCCTTGCATTTAGATTGTCTTTTAAGTCCCTACCTAGGCCCAATTTCATAGAGCTGCTTAAACGCAAAAATCAGATAAGCAAAAAATAATTGTGCTTACCAGAAATGGGTTACCAGTCAAAATGCCATTTCATATGTACCATTTTTGACTGGTTTCCTGCTACTTTCTGCTGAGCAGAAATTTGTTAAGCATTATTTTCTACTTTTAAAAACAGCTCTATGAAATTGGGCTCTGATTGCATGGGTTATACCCATTTGGGGTTTTCCTCTCACCTCTAAAAACTTGACATTTCTTCTCATTTCCCATTCATCCTGAATACATTCTTGAGAAATATATCTTAAAAATTTGAGCCCTGCTGGCATTTTACCAAATATCTTTAATTTATTTGACTTACGCCCAAAAGTCCTCAACTGTATCGAAGGCAGTTATAACCCTGAGATTATCGGCCCAAGACTTTGCTTTGTTGTTTTTGAAGAACCATAGAGCCCACTTGTTCTGTAGAGGATGCTTAATCTCCGATTCAGGTTGCGGAAGGGCAAGACTGTTAGACTCGGTCTCTTCTGTTTTTGTTGTTTTCTTATCGTGAGGGTTTTCCTGGTGAAAATAAAAAGTATGGGGTTGAACAAAGAAAAATTGACTAGAGCGGGATTTGAACCAACGACCTCCGGATTAACGTACCGGCGCTCTACCAACTGAGCTATCTAGCCCTATATTGGCGGTCTCCCTATTTTGTCAATATCTTTGTTCGGGGGTGCCAGTCAGAAGCCATACAACCGTTAACTGCCGTGTAGCCAGGGATCACACCCAAGTTAACGATACAACCTGGGAAGCAGCAGCCACGGGATCACCTTGAGGGGATGCGACTTTTTTAATTTAAATGTCAAGTAATAAACCAAAATAAAAAGTTTATGTAAGAAAACATTGTGAGTACCTGGCCTTATTCAGAAGAAACTTTGCGTCAAACAATGTTTTAGATGTTTGTGGAGCAGGCTGGAATTTCATCTTGGAGAGGGTAAGGTCATTTTTCATTCTGTAACGGGCACCATTTGAAAATCTTAAAGTCTATGGGAAACTTTTGAAGAGGTACCAAGGCCAAGACAAGGGCAATGAAGCCCACGGCGTATGTGGCCATCGTGTTCTTCCAGGCCTGATGGAGGCAACAGCAGTGGCCATTATGACATTCCTGGTATTTCTGTTACAGACCTTTTTCTGGGCTTATAAAGCCTCCTTCAAAGTTTAACACAGACACACTAATGTTTTGGTTTGAGTTTCCTTTGTTTTGGTAGTGTCCTTTACTAAAATAAAGTTGTCCTTACACCCTCTGCCTCTGGTGTTGGTTTGACATGGTTTGATGAAGACTACCACCAGACGCAAAAACAATCCAATTCCAAAGATTAGAAAAACTGTTCCTTCCATTTTGTTTTACTTCTACCATGTGCCATCCAATGAAATTTGATTTTAACCATTGTTAATATTTCATTCAATAACAAAAGCATTCTTTCATTTCCAATTCATCCAGCTAGAAAACAAAAATGGGACTACGCAAGTCTGTTTAAAACTTAAAAGTGTTAGACTAGAGTAGACTGTACTGAGTACTGCTCTGTATGATGTGATGGCCTGGATTTAATGAATTCGTTAGGATGTATGATCAATCATCAAATGTAAAGTCTCAAAACAATGAACAATTTTTATACAAAATACACCATAGGGCCTAAAAAGTGAGAATTACAAGACTGCAGTACACACACAGGGCGTGAACGTTGTACGTAGACCAGTTAGCAGACTGATCATGACTGATCATTGCATGTGCAATATACACACACACAGAGGCAGAGCAGAGTGCACGTGTAGTCGTCGTTCATATGTTACAAAACTCTCTGTTTTCATCCTTTTTCCAATGAATGTCCGCGCTCAAACTTCACCTAAACATCAACTACAGCCGTATAGTTGAGAAATTCTCATTCCTATTTTCCAAAATTGATATCTGCTTGATAAAAACGAAAAATTTACCTCATGAGATATTGCCACTGCGGAGGCCATGTTCGCTGAAAAATCCAATATGGCGTTTAGTCACGTGGTACCGGCGAAATGACTTCTAAAAAGAAAAAAAGAAAAGGGTTTAATTTTACAATGGAGGAAGGTATGGTTTTACTCATGCGGCGGTTTTGGGAAGATGACTAAATATGAGTATTGAGAGTTGTGTTTATATTATGATGTCTGAGTAGGCTCGAAGGTTTATACTTTAGTCAGGGGGAAGTTTCTGCTGACATTATCGAGTCTAATCCGGTGGGTGTAAAGGGGGTGTGGCTTAGGCCAACTAAAATTAGAATCTCGGCATGGCACCTTCATCCACCAACTGGCGCCGGTTACAACCCAGTTATTTTCATGAACTTTTTTAGACAGTCAAAAAAGTACAGCAGGGAGTTAGTCATAGTTTTCAAAGTTGTCGTGTGAGAAATCATGTGACCCATTGAATCTTTAGTAACAATAGGATTCATGGCTGATATAAAATTGATCTCACCCGTGTCATGGGCCAAGTGTGTCTTCATTATTATAGACCATAAACCTTTGTCTACAAAAAGAGTGACACTGTACATTCCAGGGCCTTTCTGGCAGGCAAGACACTGCATTGGGATTATGTGAATTCATCATTGCGTCATACCACATAATTAGGCTCAAGAGTTCTACAGTAACAGCTGTACTATTTCAGATGTGCCCCTTTCATCTTCACATCAAAAGTTGATGCCAATCAGTAGTACAGCCTCCATGCAATACAAGATGTTACGTTTTCTTATCCACTGAGCTACGTACAAATCGTGCCGCCTGCAGGAAGTACAGGCTATGTGGCGCAGGTGATGTCACTGGTTACAAGAGAGGTCTATAAACCGCTCATTCTTTGTTGACGAGGAAGCGGCTCCACGTGGCATCGGACAAAAAGAGAGTGATTAGATCTTCCATAAAGAGCTGTGGCTCTTCCATCCCCTATGCATTCATCTGAAAGCTTCTTTGTTTAACGGTGTACCTCTAAGTGGAAATGTTCATTATTATTGACATATGGGGGGGTAACCTTTTGAAAATGGTATTTTATAAGCACAAGTTTAATTACTATGACCATAGAGGTAGGAAAGAAAACCTCCATGCTATGACATAGCTTACTGCAAGTTGAACATAAATGTTTATTGTGGGGGGGGGAGGGTAGAAAATAAAATACAATACAATATGTAATTATATAATACACCGAAACTTTCTGGTGGCACGTTCATGGAGCCTCGACTATGCAATTTTCTTTCAAATCAATCGAAACAAACCGAGGCTTTGATTTGAAAAACAAACAAAATCTTTACTTTGGAGATGTCCAGGAGAAATGACATATCATCGTTGGCGGCAGCATGCATGTTGAGGTTTAACCACTGTCCATTACACACATTGATAAGCCACATGTACTGTATAATTCAAGCTAGAAACTTTGAAACAATCATCTAATATTATAAATACATTGAATCCGTAATGATGTACTCGTGCACTGCTCAAAACCCCTATCATTAAAATGGAAACGTCCACCTCCCACTCAACCTTCCTTCTGCAGGATGGCGCGCTCGGCGTGGCACACATACTGTGTAACAAAATGACTATTTTTAGTCACGTGTTGACGTCATTGTGCTCGGCCATGGTGTGTGCTGTGGTGTGTTTGTGCAAAATGCTTGTGCAAATTATGTGTAAAAGACTCGAAGCACACAGTTCGTGCATAATGCGCCGTGTGTGTATGTGTTGTATAGAAAAGGGTTCAAGCACAATCGGTGTGCACACTGGGATGGGGAACGCAGTATGCCATTTTGTGCACATTTTGGCGTAGTTGCAGAAGGACACTCCTGTCTTTGTTCAGTTTGGGGACATTTTGGAAAGAAACTCACCAGAGTTTTGTTGCAATGTATGGAGGAAGTGGAGGTACGTGTCCGGACATCTGGCAAACAGACGAAATCTTGAAATGGATTCAAGACAACGACGATTCTAAAGGAGATATTAAAAGTCGAGTCATGGGGGTCGTGCAGGCCAATGACTTGGACGGCCACACTTTGAGGCAACTGGTGGCCGAGAAAGACGAGATTCAAAGCCTTTTTCCGGCACTCAAGGACAGACTTGCATTCAAGTCTATGCTCAGGAATCTGTTCAAGGTAAAATATCAATGACACTTGGAAGATATTTTGTGAGGCCTGAGGCCTGGGATGGCCCTCCGCTGGGCGTGTTATTATTAAGCTATGTGTATTCTTCTTTATTCTTCCTTAAAATGCGTTATTAAGTTGTACACAAGGGCAATTCTCGGGCGCAACGGAACTGTGGGAAGATAAATACTGTCACTAAAAATATTTCTAAATATAATTCTGCTTTGTTGTTTAATGACAACTCTCCAAATGTGTTTGTTAAGGGTTGGCCCTGAAGGGACATCAAATATACAGTATGTATTAATGTGAATATCTACGTAAATATTTGCGATGTTCGTGTCGTGAATATTTATGTAAATATTCACGATTTGTGCCCCAAATCGTGAATATTCACGTAGATATTTACGTAAGTATTAATATTTACGTAAATATTCACGCAAACATTCACGCAAACATCATCCGTGAAAATTTGTCAATTTTTAATAACCTAGGTACAAGCAAGCGGTTTAGCCTACATACCCGCGGCCCATACCCATGGCTGGTTGATCGCACGGTGCGAATTTGCTGGGGGGGATTCACGCTGACCAGATTCACGAGTTATGAATGTTTGCGATTAGTGTGCCCCAAGTTGCAAATATTTGCGTCAGTATTCGCGATTTTGGGTGACAAATATTGATATATACTTACATTTACGTAAGAAGTTTATGTTAATATTTGCAATTTGTGACCAAAACCGTATTTATTCACGTAAGTATTTTCGTAAATATTTGCAACACGGGCAAAATTGCAAATTCACGTAAACATTTACATATTCACGATTTGAGGCTCGCACGTGAGTATTTACGTTAATATAATACTCGCGACACGAACAGTAACCGCAAATACTTACGTAAATGTTTACGTGAACATTTGCGATTTGGGGCACAAATCGTAAATATTTACGTGAATATATAATGTTTGATGTACCTTCAGGGTCACAAGAGTTTATAGCTCTACTTTATACTGTACTAGCCCCTTACTGCGTTTCTTTTAATCAATGGTTGTATATCTGTCAAATATAATGATATACAAAACAGCCCGATCTTAGGCATTCCATACCACTTCCTGGCAGGCAAGTTACTGTCCTGTTTTTATGAGAAATTTTTAATTTTCTGTCATACCGCATAAAGGTAAGAATCTAAAAAATATCAGCTAAATTGTACAATGTAGTCCTAGTGTTTATTGTCTCTTCCATTCAGCTCATGCACAAATTGTAACCATTGGAAGTCAATTTGCAAACGGATGGTGCCACCCGTAGGTAGAGTCTATTTATAGGCCCTTGATAACAAAACAAAAAAGGACATAATTACTTGTGCAATATTTTGTGTATTTATTTTTTTTTTCTCCCCAAGTTAATATCAAGGGATCGAGAGCCACTGACTCGACGTTTCCACCAGTATGCTCTTATATTTGTTGTCTTCAGGAGTAGAAGACGAAATCCTTTCAATATTTTCATTTTAATCATTCTCAATAATAATAACGAATTGAAATACTTTAAAACATATTAATTATGAGAATTTAAGAGTTAATTTTGTAAACCGATGTTTAATGATTTAACCATCTTTTTTTTTCAATGTCAACAGGAAGAGGGTAAAGTGGTATCAATTGAACCGCCTAGCAACATCACACCCAAGCATTCACCGCCCGTACCTGTCTCATCATACCCTCATAAACTACAGGTCGTGACCTCGTTCCCTACTCCCCCAAGCAGTCTTCGGTTTCCCGTCACCACAACAACAAGAACATATCTCCCCCGTGAAGGACCAACGCTTCCCGTTCGACCCAGGGAACTTCATCGTGCAGTGAACACGCACCACCAGGTGACACAAAAGAGAACAGTCGTCGAAAGGCAGCCGTTGGACACGAGCTCAGTTCTGCCCAAGAAAATAAGGGATTTGATACACCCGGAGAAAAACTTATCTTTGCCATCTTCAGTTCTTTTCTCTATGAACCCTGCCTCATCCATGAACAGCAGTAGCACTCAGCCAGTGTACTTTGGCAATCAATCTATGATGTCTCATCCAGCAAAGAGGCAAGTACTCCATCACAACGACACCTCATCGTCACCCGTCTCTCGAAGTTCTACCTCCTCCTACACTGCCCCAACTGTCACACAGACTGTCACCTCGATTCAGCTCCCCACCACTCCTCTCGAACCCCCGCCGCAGACATCGCCGCAAATTTCGTCCGTCACCTCGTACGGCTTACCCAGTGAAAAGATTGTCGCGTCCAACTCGTGGTTGGTTACAAGTAGCAACAACTCGCAAACAAAACCCTACCGTAAACCCAGCTCGGCCTCCGCGGGGTTCTATAGATTCATTAATTATCCGGCTCCCGTCCCGGACTTTTCGGACGATGTGCTGGAGTGCATGAGCAAGCCGGAGGGAGTTCGTCCTTCCGTGCGAAAGAGGATCATGCGAGACAGCGCCCAGTTTTACGTCAACATTAGCATGGGGCAGAGACTCAACTCAAATGATTACGCCAACATTGGACGCACGTTGATTGAAAAGTTCCCGGCTTTGTCATGTGGTGGTCCGATTCCATGGGTAGGTATTTTTTTATTTGGGCCAGGGACATCAAGACTTAGATGAACAATGAGCCTATATAGCCTCCCTCCCAGGCATCAGTTGTGTTTTTTTTACCACAAAAATAGAACCAATGCCCCGCAGTGCAATTCGCATGAGCTGCCGCTTGAGGGCGCAGTTTTAAGGCTATAAACTAGTTTTGAAATATTAAAGTCATATTATGAAATGAGAGTAGTGGTAATAATTTGCTTAGACTGGTCCCCTGTCTATACGGATTATGACAGACACTGGTTTTACAAGCCCAACGGTTTCATTGGATACACAAATTACACACACAAGAGTGTGTGCGTATTACTATAATGGTATGCAAGGTCAAAGGTACAACTGGCAGGAACCAGTGTGTTGCTAAAGGCCGGTCTGGCGTTATTCACGAGCCTCGAAGTGTGACGTCAGTATTTGTGGCTATAATTCGCTCGTACCCACCGTGGTTTAGCAAATAGTAATAACAGCACTCAGTGCAGTTGTGATTACTGATAAAGGCAAACTGTTCGTAATGAATACACAACATCCGTGTCAGTATGACCTCTGGATGTGTCCAATGTGGATGCACTCAAAACTATAAATTACATGATAAGTCTGCTGCCACCTAGCGGTTGAGAGATTTGCTATTATAACAAAATCCAACAGAGGTTTTGTCAATAAAATTACGGTTATCATTGTGTATGATTGAAATTAAAACACGGCACTTGCCTTATCATCGTACGATAAATTCTTGATACATTATTCCTTATAGACACAGTGACCTCTTATTGTTTCTGCGTGGCTCTTTAAAGGAACATTACAGAATTGGTTTTTGCTAACAAAACAGTTGCTGGCAGTGTAAGCACTTTATGTAATCCACCATATACATACACTGACAAACCTGTAGAAGTTTGAGATCGATCGGCCATCTGGGTCACGAGAAAATAGTGAAAAACCGATTACACATTTGCATGAAATCATATAGATACAAAAAATGAATAAAACGCTCACTGAGCGATAAACTCCAATCGGAATATTAGTTTATTCATTTCTCATCAAATATGGCATTTCAGACAGAAATATTTCAAGGGATGTTTTCTACTATCATCATCATTAGACCGTGTAAGTTTTATCTAAATCTGTGATCAAAAGTATATTTCACAAGTTTTTTTCTTACCAATTCTGTAATGTCCCTTTAAATGAAGGCCGTATCTGTCAACTAATCCACTTGTAACTTACCTGGCAACTCATCTGCGCTAAGCGTAATTTGCTTTTATTCAGGTGGTCGAAAAAAGTACCGTAAACGGGAATCAAACGATCCAAGTACACTTTCAAGTATTACATGTTTCACGGAAGTTGTTTGGCACTCGTAAAATTATATTAATTAAAGGAACATTACAGAATTGGTGAGAAACAAACTCGTAAAATATACTTTTTGATCACAGATTTACATCAAACTTACACGGTCTAATGATGATGATAGTAGAAAACATCCCTTGAAATATTTCTGTCTGAAATGCCATATTTGATGAGAAATGAATAAACTAATTTTCCGATTGGAGTTTATCGCTCAGTGAGCGTTTTATTCATTTTTGGAATCTATATGATTTCACACAAATGTGTAATCGGTTTTTCACTTTTTTCCTGTGACCCAGATGGCCGATCGATCTCAAACTTCTACAGGTTTGTCAGTTTATGTATATGGTGGATTACATAAAGTGCTTACACTGCCAGCAACTATTTTGTTAGCAAAAACCAATTCTGTAATGTTCCTTTGAACGACGAAAAATTGACTAGTGCGGGACATGAACCTGTGACCTCTGGATTAACGTAACGAGCTCTACCAACTGAGCTATCCAGCCATAATGTTGTGTTGTCGATCTCCCTATTTTGGTCAGTATCTTTGTTAATCCGGTCGCAGGTTCAAGTCTTGATCTGTCAAATTTCTTTGTTCAACCCTAAATTTCCCCATGGTTTATTACTTGACACGTCAATTCATGTTATCAAAAGAAATGTATTCGAACGTCTTTGACTGCGATTTACGCTGATGGTTTCAGAATACGCTGCTGAACTAAACATACAGTATAATCTAGCCACAACCGTAGTCAAGGACAATCTTTCAGACATGACTTAATATTTTTCTCTCCTATTTAATTTATTGCAAACAGGCTTTGTTCAACAAAAGTCTGAGTCAGTGCATTCGAAACCTCCGCCGCCGTTTGAAGAAATCCAACGGGGGATTCCAGTCACTTCACAAAGTAGGAGACAACCTCGGGTCCGGGAGTGCCGATGCGTTCGATCCCAATGACTTATCAGATGAAGAAATCGAGGAAGTTACATGCATCGAGATCGGAGAAGGGGAAGAGGACGAAGAACAAGATGTATTCTTCATTAAGGAAGAGCTACCTGCTTGGACTGATGATCAAGTGCAATAGACGTTATCACCGAAAGACTTTCGAGTCAGAGTTGACTTCGATCCGTCCCTGGACTCAGCCAGACCCATTGTTTTTAAACTTTACAACTCGGTTACAAAGTCAAATTGACCTGGAAACCGAGCACTGGCGATATTCCAGATCGTTTTGACCGGTCATTTTATCCGGGGTCTGGAGCAGACTGACCCGACCATGCAGGTCTGTAGCTCCGGGCGATTCTGGATCACGAGCCAATCCGGAGGGATTGTACATTAACGGAGTGGTCTGTTTTCGCTCGGTCCCATCGCCGCCTCATACAAAGACGCTGAGCTGGGCTTACCGTATAATACAATGGTTATTAAACAAACAATTGAATCCAGTATAAGTGATACAACTATAACAGAAACCTTGTATGTCCAAAATGTCAATATGATATAATCTCAGCCGGTCGAAGATAACACCATATACAATCGTGGGTTATAGCATTTAAGTCAAAATTGAGTCAGGGTTGGCTGGGTAAGGGGGGTGGGGGATCGCCTCACCCCACCCAGTAAAGGCATTCCGATTTCATTGTAGTATTTATTTCTTTACAAACGAGGGCGTTTAAGACTTTGTTTGGGTCGACACCCCGGAAAGCATGCTGTTCCTGTGGTGTTTTATTTTGTATGTTGTTCTATTTTTTAACTTTTGGATGACATGTGGTAAGGGTCAGGGATGGAGGTCATCTCAACTACTGTATAGAAGAATGGAGGGTAGGCCTAGTCTAAATATCCACGGTTAGCAAAATGGAAAATAAAACACGATACTGAGAATGTCTACGTCTGATCCTGGCTATACGGTCCAATCTGTGTTGCTTTAGAATTATTGTGACGTCAGTCAGAAGGGCTAACTCCGGCTCCAAAGCCTGCATACGCTTGTGTGTAATTTTACCCCAAAAATAGCCCATTAATTTTTTTGTTACTGTCATGGCGATTTTCACGAACAGTGATCATGCGGATTGTTTCAACGAATTACATGTTACCGTGACGTCATTATACATAATAGTGTTTCTTTTCTAGCAGGAAAAAAACCCAAAAACATTTTTCTTTTGTCGATTGCTGTGTAAACAATGTTCAGTATAAACATAATAGACAGTGGGCTTAATATGGTCGAAAAAGGTTTCCCCATATACAATCTTTGAAAATTTCAAGAAATGGGTGTAAACAGATTGTTAAACCTGCATAACAAACATTAATTGACCAAGAAAACGTCCTTGGGGCAGCAAACAATCTTAAGATTGGTATCAACTTGCGAAGGGACGCAGAACTATCCGATTTTGTCACACAGATATCCGAGCTGATATAGAATACTGAGACCATGATTGCCCAGCTACGTCAAACAACCGTTCTAATCTATTAACAATTAATATTCCTGCCACGTTGGACTTTGAACAAGACCAGTTTACGCATAAGCATTTACCTCTGTTCTATGGAGGTTGTGTGTTGGGTTTTGTATGACTTCTTCCTCGACCATCAGACACCAAGATGAGCGAAATTACCTTGGACGGTAAAGACGTCCTGCAAGAAACCGCTCTAACTATTCTTCCAGCGTCAAGTGTTGTTCACCCGTTACCGGTGAGTATAGAAACGTAACGCATTTAGTTGGTCCTTAAAGGCCCTGTACACTATTGGTAAGATCGAAAAACACAATGTTCACAGATTCACACATAACTTACATGATTTAAAGTAAGTAATGGTAGAAAGGGTTCCTTAAAATATTTCTGCCTCAAATGCTATCGTTTCTGAGAAACCAGTAAAACAATAGTAATTATCACGCGCGATAATTTGAAAAAACAGAAAACACATCTCTTTTCACTATTTTCTCGTGACCTCGATAACCAATTGAGCTCAAACTTTCACAGGTTTGTTTGTTCATGCATTATGTTTAATCACACAAAATGTGGACACTGATTTTGAGCTGTTACCAAAAGTGTACAATACCTTTAAGCAATGAGGAATATCGAGAAGACACGTCGCCTAATAGGCCTTCTGTAGTCAATCATCATCACGGTGGCGTAACAAGACGTTTTTCATTTTTGGGGGGGGAGGGGGTTGCGATTTTTTTTTCTGCAGCACACGTCGGCTATGGAGTCAACAGTTAAGGGATAGGCTGTTCTTCCCTATCCCATAACTGTTGGCTCCGTAGCCAGCGTGTGCTGCAGAACATAAATTTGCGAGGGGGGGGTCGTGTGGTGTGGGTCGCTTTTTCTGTAGAACCATTATTTGTGCTTTGGAGGAGGGGAAAGGCGGAGGGGGGAGGCGGAATCCCACCTCAGACTGGATTGGAGACTATCGCATGAGTGGAGTGTGTTTTCAGTCCCTACCTGATTGTTTTCCGATGGGCAGTGGGGTTTTCCTCCAACATCTAAAACTGAACATTTCTTATCGTCTCCTACACTCGTTCTGTTACTGGCGCTAATTGCACTCACAGTGGGTGTGAAATGACATGAATTATCTAACTATGGAGATGAGCTGACAATCTACAAGACAGAGCCGCTGGACATTGTGCCTTTCTTACTTGTAAATTTTGTACTATTTTATTTGTTCTTGTTTTTATTTATTTTATTTTACATGTATAATTCTCCGGGGAAACCGTTTTTAATTAGCCTGCTTTAGCCCATTCACTTGTGCAATATTTTATATCATTTTTATTTAAATCGTTTTTATTTGTTAACAAGTGTATTTATTTATTTATTTATTTATTTATTTATTTATTTATACATGTGTATTACTTCTTTATTTGTTTATCTTTACTTTTACGGTTATTTTACTTATTTGTTTTCGTTTTATAAATTAGATATTATTATTTATTTTGGTTTTGTATAATTATCTGCTTTTTTATTGAATGTACTATAATCTATATTATATGTTTAAATCTATTTTTATTTCATTGTGTACCCCCAGATGTGGGGCAACAGATCTACGGATCATAGTATGTATTTGCTTTTGTTGTCCCTTGCCCATCTCGGGTATATTGTCTTGTATTTTGTTTTGTACTGTTATTGCAAATAAAATAATAATAATAATAATAACATTCTTCCAGCTTCGGCAGCCAAGCGTGTGCAGTGTGACATGTCACGAAGGCCCAACGAAAATACTTTGTTAGGAAAAACTATATGGAATTAATTCCTTCCTCTGTGTTCGTGGAATAAAGTACTGTCGATTCATTTTAGATCTATACTTCTTATAAAAATAGTTGCTCCTTCAACCTGCACGGTAATTTTTGTATTTTAGTCTACTATATAGTCACTAGTCTTGGTTCCAAGACGCTTCAGTTGTGTAGTCACCCACAAACCACTCGCCACTAGAGGGTGCTATCATTCCAGTAACCGCTATCACACCACAAACCGCTATCCTGTTGAGCGGTTCGTGCTATGATAGCGGTTACATGAATTATAGCGCCCTCTAGTGGCGAGTGGTTCGTGGGTGATCGCGGTTTAGATAGGGATTAGGTTTTCGTGACTACACAACTGGATCGTCTTGGAACCAAGACTATATAGTCACCGGTAGGGGGGCACAACATCGACTGGTTCGAAGGGACTGGGCAAGTCTACTAACCTGGATCTCAACACATACAGGGCGTCCTTTCTTTATGATGCAAATATACCTCCATGGTGGTGATGCTGATTTTTGTGTGGTGAGGAAATCATCATTTCGACGAATTAAAAGCCGCATGACAACTGTATGAAACCGTACGGAAGAGTTTGTTTGGTTCTACGTTATTCGTTTCCTCTATGGTTGAGTTGGCTGTTCCAACTATTTTTATTTAAGCTTAATTGTTTGTTTCCACGAAAGGCCTTATCTTGCCAAATTCTTGAAGTAATCTTGTGTGTTTGCGTGCCACGTTGCCGTTATATACACAAGCACATTGGAGTAATAAAAATGCTAATTTCTATAAAGGTTACGTAATGTCAGTGCGTGTATACTGAAACTGGCAAATTGTTCATGAGTGGTTAGCACTGAATGCACTGACGTTGTCTGGCCAAGTGTTGTGTTGTACTGTTGTTCTTTATGCTGCTATTCCTTGATTCTATGATTATATAAACAAAACACATCGAGATGAGCGAAATTTTGGAAGGTGGCTCTACTGGTGTTCAAGAAAATCATAATTTGAGTATTTCTTCCGTTGAATCAGAACCGGTAAGTCAAGAGCCATGAAACGTTGTATGCCTTTTTTGTAATAAATTACCTCCATGGTTCTCGTTATATCATAGGTGATTCCGGGCGAGGGTGACCGCTCGTTTCTTTCCTACCTCCATGGTTTGCCTTGCTCCTTGTAAATAATTGTTGGGATGACCGGCATGGATGGTCCTCACAACAACAAAATACACTAATTTTGTTTTGGGGTGAACTAAAAAAAAATTTTTTGGAAAGAGTCGATCAATTCCTAACCTCTAATTATCAATCAAGACAAATACCGGTTCAATCAATCTGATGTGAATTTTTTACCAACTCTGGTGATCATCACGGAATTTTACATTAATAATAATTATTTTATTTTAGGCCCTATTTATTTTGGCAATTAAGGAACAAATAATATGTATTTTTTTTTACTATTTTGGGGGTCCAATTATGCCGACGTAACTTGCATTTTGATGTAGAGGCTATTTTGGGAACAACAATTGGTGGCTCTGTTTTTATGAAGCCGTACACATTGCCAAACAAGTTAATGTAGCTAGGCCTACAACAAAATACAGGGCCACTTCAAAGCCATAGTGGTGATTATGGATGTAAAAAACAAATCAGGAATATTATTATTAGTATATAAAAAATATTTTGGGTTTTACCCTACTGATAAGCATTGAATTCCTTGTCATGGTCTAGATTATGGTATATGTAGAGACACGGGAAAGAGCTGTGGTGTATGATGGGTTCTGCTAAATACCGTCAACACATCTGAAACACATTCTAATTCAATTTAAAAAGGACAAGCATTCACCAAAATACACAAAACAAGAATCCATATGTTGACGTCAAAGTAAAACATATGAAATAATCTCCTGATTTTAATCTTCCAATACTATATAGCACACAATGCACAGCACAGTCACTTATTATCAAGGACGAAAGGTCAACACGACACGAGGCTGGCTACACACAAGTTTACAATGATTCAATCAGTCCTAAAAATGAAATTTTTTTCTGGAATAAAATGATGATTTGATACAAAACAATACTTACAGATAGCTCTATGACACTGTCCCTCCGAAGATAAATATTTTTTAGAGCATGGCCAGAGCCATGCTCCCTACGAAAATAGAGAGAAATACCACTGAAAACTAGAAACAATGTGCTCTCTCTTGCTAATTTTATTCGATAATAATCAGACAGTGCAATCTTCATAAAATATCACATTATTTTAATGTTTTCTTCCATTGAACTGTGTGCAAATCATGCCTGCATAAGTCAGGACTCTCAGGCGATGTGGCTCTTTTGTAAACCTATTGTTAGTCACAGCACGGAGGAAGAAAAATACATATATAGTCACAGGCTACATGGTCCTTTCTGTATACAGGATCAAAATTTAGTAATTGAGTTGAACACAGCTAGGGTCGAAACGTCAGGACACCAACAACAGCAATGTGAAAGTCAAACTTTATGTATAACAAAAATGTCCAAGCCTTATGCAGACAGTTTGTGTATTAAACCTTACAAGTTGTCTTTGATAGCTCAGTTGGTAGAGCACCGGTACGTTAATCCGGAGGTCGTTGATTCGAATCCCGCTCTAGTCAATTTTTCTTTGTTGAACCCCAAACCAATTGAAATTTACCCAGTTAGTTTCCCTTGTGGTTTATTACTTGACATTTAAAATTGAAAAAAGTCGCATCCCCTCAAGGTGATCCCGTGGCTGCTGCTTCCCAGGTTGTATCGTAAACTTGGGTGTGATTCCTGGCTACAGGGCAGTTAACGGTTGCATGGCTTCTGACCGGCACCCCCGAACAAAGATATTGACAAAATAGGGAGACCGCCAACATAGGGCTAGATAGCTCAGTTGGTAGATCGCCGGTACGTTAATCCAGAGGTCGTTGGTTCAAATCCCGCTCTAGTCAATTTTTCTTTGTTCAACCCCAAACTAAGTTTTCTTTGATGCGTATGTGTGCATATACAATAAACCAGGCTTTTTACAAAATATTAAGTGAATTTGCTGCTCATGGAGTCAATGTATTTGATGACCTCCTTGCGACACTCAAACACCCTTTGTCTCCCACTGGCATTTAAAACTGGCTATAGCCAGTTTTAAATGCCAGTACAAGAACTTAATTCAAATTATGGTACATGTATTGGTTTGTCTTGTTTGCTACTGTCTTCTAATTCTATGTAGGCCTATCTAGGTGCACTTTTTGATATTTTTCTCATAGATGCATATACATGTGACATGGCATTGAGCTGATGGTAACCTTATTTTGTTGAGCAAAAAGTGGTTTATGCTTAGTTACTTTCTGTGCTTCAGCAGCTTTATAAAACTGGGCCCATCCGGAAATTTGGGTTCCCTGCATCCTCTGGCGTTGATGTTGTCTTGGTTCAAGACCCTCCTGTTATTTATAATTATCTTCCATCGCCACAAGAGGGCGCGCTCTCATTGACCACTAGCGGCAACTGTGTTATCGGTGAGGGAAATTAACGCCAAGACGAGTGTTGATGGCGACTTCCAGGGCTCTTTTTGGCTTGGGTTCGACTGTTTGAAAAGTTAATCATGTAGCCAAAGAGAGCACATCTGCAGCAATTCATATTGAACCCTTGCACCAACGTCACAGCGGGTAGGGCCTACTGTCTGCCCATTCGCTACATGCGCGGATCCGCCAGGTGCGTGTAGAGCCCTCGACTTCATGCTTCATTTGCATTGTATTATGTATCTGTTTGCGGATGAAAGTGTCATTGCATTACCGTGACAATACAGAGTTATAGAATGCTTCTCTTCACTGCTGTCCCCAATTCGAGGCTCTACACGCAAATGGCTGACCGTGCAACGGGTGATTGACCTCCACCTGCCACACTCGCCATTTTGGGAGTCAATTTCAAAGACCTTTCTAAAGCTTTTGGTTCCACGTAGCATGTGGCGTCCACAGGGTTCCATTCTTGGCCCACTTCTTTTTATCTTCTACTACTCATATAGTCCCCTCACTTTCTAACTTTCATTTTTGCTGATGAATACAAACTATTCTCTGTTCAATTATCTTCCTTGTTTAGAGAAAGGACCCACACAGCACTGTTATTCAATTCTCCCTTCATCAGTCAGTGTGAAGGCAAACAAACTTTCTGTAAGCGATGCTGAAACAAATTTCATATTCTTCTCTAAATCTCTTCGCCCTCAAGACATCAAATCGTCACCAGTTATCATTGACGGTATTCCAATAAAAATAGTCTTTAAGACCAAGTTTATTTGTGTCATCATGAATCGTATAAACAATAAACTAGTTTGGTCTGGGCACCATTTTTCAGTCAAGCTTCTTGTGTCGTAATTCTGGCGTCACCTATCCAAGATTAATAAATTTTGCAAATTTCTCTCTGTTTTCTTTGCTCGTTCTTCCCTCCTTCAATCAATCAATCAATATTGCACCATATCCTGAAGACATTAGCTCAACGATATTCACTAGAAGGTTTTGTTAGCAATGATGTCGTGTTCCCATCTCTTCGCCTCATTGGCCTACCCCGTCTATTTTCCCCCATTACTGTTTCAAAGGATGCATTTTGGAAGTCTGCTGTTTTCCATTCTCACTGTGAGGCCAAAACCAGGCAAGCTGGATCTTCTAGATACTCGAGGTGACTAACTCTGGTGGGTTAACAGCAGTTGATACTCTCCTCAACACCTCTTCACTTCGCACCTTGTCTTGCCAGTAAAGGTTCAGGGTTTTGCGGTTGCAGCGCTTCTTAAGGTTTCTAATCTACAACATGTATTTTGTTCTGCATATGTGGGTCCAGGCCAATGAGCCAGGTAGAAGAGCTGGATAAACACCATTCCTTAGAATACCGTCAATATTATTCCTTATGCATTCAGGACTCTGTAGAGTAAGCACGGAGGACTCCAACATATAGCCACCTTGTCCGCTTCTCAAAATAATGGGGCTCGTTAAATCTGCAGTCTTCCCAAGAAGGCATTTGGTATCGTCATCTCTTGTATAATTGTCGACGATTTATAATTCAGGCTTTTATTAATATATATAAATGAAAAAATCAAAAAGGAACCCAGATACAAACGGAAATGGGGAATGTCACAGTTAGGTTTTGTGCTGTATTCTACTTAGAGTAAAAACAAATTGCACAGGTTATTTTGATCAAAGATTATTTCTCGGAAGTTTGCGATAGATAGTCAAAAGAGGGCGCTAGTTCAAGAGGCCCATTGATCTCTCTCCACGTACGCGTGTTGTACAATAGGGAGGTTTAGCTGCACGTTACGCGAGCAAAAACGTGAACGTGAACGTCAGAAAATTGTGTCGTTTCTAGGTGACGTCACCACTTTGGGCTTATTTCATGCTCACGTATGACGTCTGCACGTACGTACCTGACGTGAGAAATGGTTACTTCACGTATGCTTAAAACGTGAGATTTCCGTGGCTATACAAGTTTAGTACTAGTGGTGGTCATCCGACGCGTTAGTGCATAACTGAAAATGAATGTCAGACAACTCGTCCGTCGGACAACCCGTCCGTTCGGACAACTCGACGGTTCAGACAACTCGGCTTTGAGACAACTCGACGGATGGCCAAGATAAGTCGACGGTTGCGCGGCTGACAAGTATTCCGTTCTCTTTGGCTGGATGCACAGCCGGGAGAGTGACACTCGGGTGTTTAGAGCTCTTTTCGTAGCCCTCTGTTCTCTAGAGGCGTGCATCGCACGCAGCGGACGGATCTCCGCCGTGTATACGGTCTCCCCTCCCGCGCGCCGAGGCCGCTCTTCACCCCTCCCGCCCCGTGCTGAGCCCCCGTCACGGACATCCGTTGACAGGACTTCACGCCGAGGATGTTGCATCGGGGAATCTTGCCCTATTTATACAATTACTTTGTTAGTTATAAGCGGGGGGGGGGGGGGAAGTGTACCCTTCCAATTTGTACAGAATCAGAAACAGGTTAAAAAAACCATTAAAACATTAAAACATTAAAACATTACACAGCTCTACTAGAAGAATTACTTATAAAAAAATACTTTATTACCACCAACAACAACAACTCATAATGAAAATGGTAATGGTAAAAAATAAACAAGTATCAATTATCCGTTCGCCCGGATATTAAACCCACCAACCATCATACCCCACCCCGGGGGACGCCCGTGCACCCCCCCCCCTCCCCTCACCAGTAAGATAAGATAAGATAAGATAACAACTTTATTATCCCACACTGAGCCAAGTCGAGTTGTCTGACGGTTGAACAAATCATCCGTCTAGTTGTCTGAACCGTCGAGTTGTCTGAACCGTCGAGTTGTCCGAACGGACGAGTTGTCCGACGGACGAGTTGTCTGGTCTCCACCGGTCACAAACTGTACAAAAACTTTGCACGTCTTTTCGCCATCCGTCGTTGCCTATCCAGGACCGCTGGGATGGGCTAATCAGCTTGCACAGATTCTTGTTCAGGAAGTACGTCATGCGTGCATTGCTTGCAGTGTGAGTGTGATGCATGATGGGACTAAGCATGGGACTGAGCATTAACGTTAACGATACGTTTGCCCATCCCAGCGCCTTTGGTTTTACGGCAAGGCGCTGGGGACGAGCGAATGTAAATTTAGCTAGCATGCTCTGCTGCTGGAACCAGAATCACGAGTTTTATTTAGTAGTAGTACGATCATCTCAACTTATGTAAGTCACACGATCTCACGGAGTTCTTCGTGCTGGATGCTTAATTAAATAATGGCGAACGATCTGAGTGGAGACCGAAACGCGGGCACAGTAAAGGTAGTCATTTAATACTCGTTGAACGTCAGCTTAGAAATAAATAGCTATCGCCAGGTCAAACCATGGAGGTGGTCAAACCATGGTCAAACTAGTTGAATTGGTCTTTTGCTGGACAGTCACGCACGTATTCGTACCGTAAGAACCTTGGAACATCGATCCGTTTTTGTGACTGTTCGCCAAACGCTGGAAGGAAATAGTGAATAGCGTAACAGTTATTATGGCCTATTGCCTATTGGTAAAGTAAAATGCATTGAACATTTTGTGTTAACTTTGAAGTTCAAGAATCAAGAATTTCATTGAAAAGGTTTGCGTAAGTTCACGAATGTTGTCTTTATCGATCTGACAGTGACAATCAGGCCCTGTCCAGACTGCTACTGCTGTGTGCTTAAAAAATGTAAAACCACCACATCGCGTCGGTAGTTCATTTTATGCAGTTTGGCATAGGTAGTGTGAATACAATTTTGAGTTTTCAACTTGTTTTTGTTTAATGGGATGAGGGTTGGGGTTGGGGGGGGTGGGGGTGGGCATACCTTTTCAGTGGGATGGGAAGGAGGGGCCAGGTCACGTTTTTCCACTCAACTCTTCAACTGCACTCGGTCTGCTGTCGGACTTCTTCTGAGTTTAGGTTCACTCCATACTGGCTTGTTGCTGAAAATTCTACTACAGCACAGGACTTCGGCCACAAGTGGGAGTTTTAACTTTCAACCTGATGCTTTCATATGTGATTTTTGTGCATATTTTTGTTTTAATTTAAACAGCTTTTTGTCTTAAGAATGTTTTTTCATGCCAGCAAGGAAGCAAATTTTTATGTGTTTGGAGCATAGCTCAGAACACCTTTAAGTTGTTTTTTTAAATTATCACTTTTTCTTTTCCTCACCTGTGCGATTGTTCGCTAACAAAGACACACTTTCAGAGCTCACATTAACTTGAAACTTTACTTACAAAGGCCCTAGTTAAATATTCATTAAAGGCCTGTACACTATTGGTTAGATCGAAAAACACAAATTTTCTCAGATTCACACATAACTTACATGATTTAAATTAAGTAATGGTAGAAAGGGTTCCTTAAAATATTTCTGCCTAAAATGCTATCGTTTCTGAGCAATGAATAAAACAATAGTTTTTATCGCGCGCGATAATAAACTCGATGTTTGAAAATCAGAAAACACAAAAGGTCTCTTTTCACTATTTTCTCGTGATCTCGATGACCAATTGAGCTCAAATTTTCACAGGTTTGTTATTTCATGTATATGGTTAATCACACCAAACATGAACTTTGTTTGCGACTGTTTTGTCAGCTCTACCAATCCTGGCTGTATAATACCTTTAAGAGATGACACCACATCATTTGTCCTTGCCTTCCTGTTGAAACCTGAAGTTGAAAATTCAGAAAATTCATATTTCAAGAACTACTTATACAAAATGTTTTAATTAGGTTATAGGTCCTTGAACCTACTCAAACTTTTGCACGAAAATGAAACTAGTATTTCCGGTCAAAATCGGACGTTGAAGCTTACGTACGCACATTTCCTACGAAGACATGTTTACATTTCACCAACTCTGCAAATTTGTATGTGTCTACACTGTGCCCTTTTCTTTTGTTTCAACAAAAACTTATGTCTAGTTGTACTTTTTATTTATTTATTTATTTGTTGAAACGACCACGTGTAAACTTGTCTTAAGATTTATTTTTGTTGTTGTTTACAGGATAAGCTCTTGCCGAATGTCATCTCTCCGCAATATGGGAGCACTTTTGAGGACCATGTTGTCCGGAACAGTGAACCAAGAAGGCAACATAACCGGACGAGCTCGGTCGGTGGCTCAACGGTGTCATTCCACCACATCAGCTATGTCGTCAAGACCAAAGTGGATGGGAAGAAAACTGACAAAGTCATCTTAAATGACGTCACGTGAGTAATGACAGCCAGTGCAATCTTAAAGGAACATTACAGAATTGGTTTTTGCTAACAAAACAGTTGCTGGCAGTGTAAGCACTTAATGTAATCCACCATATACATAAACTGACAAACCTGTAGAAATTTGAGATCGATCGGCCATCTGGGTCACGAGAAAATAGTGAAAAACCGATTACACATTTGCATGAAATCATAGATTCAATAAATAAATAAAATGCTCATTGAGCGATAAACTCCAATTGGAAAATTAGTTTATTCATTTCTCATCAAGTATGGCATTTCGGACAGAAATATTTCAAGGAATGTTTTCTACTATCATCATCATTAGACCGTGTAAGTTTTATGTAAATCTGTGATAAAAAAGTATATTTTACAAGTTTTTTTCTTACCAATTCTGCAATATTCCTTTAACATGTAAAATAAAATTGTACAAAATCATGTCTGTTGTTTTATTAATGTTAACAAAAGAACGGGTTGAATGGCTTCCGACTGGCACCCCTAAACAAAGGTATTGACAAAATAGGGAAACTGCTAACATTAGGGCTAGATAGCTCAGCTGGTAGAGTGCCGGCATGTTAATCCAGAGGTAGCAAGTTCAAATCTTCCTTTGTTCAAACCCGAATTAAAAGTACTTTTAATGTAATTGTTCAACATCTCTCTGTTTTCTTTTCAGTGGGATATTTGGACCTGGAATGAATGCTATCCTTGGCCCAACAGGCAGTGGAAAAACATCGTAAGCAATATCTATTTTACAAAAGTATTTTTTAGCTGCTTTAACCCTCTTGCTGTCTGACTAGTCAATACCATTCAAGTGGTTTTGAATGATAGATAAACTATATGCCAGCCTGAAATATGATACCGTGAGGGAATGCATGTACGCGGTACACAGTTGGTTCTGTGCACAGTTGTGCCACCGTACACAACCTTGGCAGTCAAATGGTTTCAAATGGTTGGTCAACTCACTGGAAAATGTTGCCAAGAGTCACTGACAGTAGGAGAGTTAAACTTGTTATCAAAGTTTCTTACATTGTATCACAGGTAAAAGCAGAAACCGTCTCAACTCCTTATGAGTATGCAGCACCATCAGCATAAAGTTCTCTAATTTGTATTGTTATATAAACAACTACTATAGAGCATGAGTAAGGTTCAGTACAACACAGCCACAAAATTATTAAAACTTTAACTAATTCAGACCATTTTGAAAATATATATGTCAAATTAGATCATAATTTAAATAGAGAAAATTGACCAAAATGACCTTTGGTATATAAGCAAACATTTGTTAATGGCCTGACTTTTCAACCCTAGCAGAGTCTTTCTCAAGTACTAATAATATGGTAACACAAACAAGACAAGTGTACTGTCTGTGTTGTGTTGTCATTTAGCCTTTGAGGAAGACTCTTCGCTGGTCAAAATGTAAGGCCATAAACTATTTTTTGCCTTTTTTTTAAACTCTCAAACGCCGTAGGTTGAAAGGGTCGTTTTACATTTTTTTTAACGATTTCTTTATCTAAGTGTGTTGTTAACATGTCCAGGTACATATTGCCTGTGAAAATTTCAGCTGATTTGTATGCTTAATTAATTAATTTTTATAATTTGGTTCATCTACCATTGACAATTGACAGACAATTTTGCAGACTGATTTTATACACAGAAGATGCCGGCAGAGTTTTGACCTGCCCTTTCTATTAAACCAAACCACTGCCCCATGTTGATTGAAAGTGACACCCCCTCTAGGACGTGTTGCACGGTCCAACTTAAAATACACGCTGACCAGTGTGTACGACAATGTTTAGACAATGGAAATATCAAAACAGGCCTGGAATTACACGAAGGCCACAGAGGCCATTGTCTCTGTTGCCTCGGGTCTTGGCCTTGGTGCCCCTTCAAAAGTTTCCCATAGACTTTCAGCTTTTACAGTGGAAGTGCCTTTTGCAAAATGAAAATGGCCTTGCCCTCTCAAAGATGAAATTACAGGCCTGTCAAAATATGGAAGCGTTCGTGTGCTGACAACGAGCCTCGTTTGAGGGTTTTATAAGACACAATTTTTTTGAGACAGATTTCAAATGTTCTTTCTCCTCATATTTTCTTGACAGACTTCTGGATGTATTGGCTGCAAGGAAAGATCCTCGTGGTCTGTCGGGGACCGTGCTTATCAACGGGCAGGCTCAACCTGAAAACTTCAAGCTCATCTCTGGCTACGTAGTTCAGGCAAGTGTTTAGACTTTACACCAAGTTTGCAAATAATTCTTTTCACAACATTTACAAGTTTTATCACTGTGCACGGACCTTTTATCAGTTTTGCAGGTACTTCAGCTCTCAGAATCTCATCACAAATACTTGCTTTCCCAAGAAAACTGAGGTCATCTTTGGTAGGAAGAATTACAGTGAACTACTGATAGTTTACAAATATTCTTTTCCCAACATTTACAACTTTTATCACTGTGTATCAATAAAGATTGTCAAATTTTTAATTTTTAGGATGACGTTGTCATGGGAACCCTCACTGTGAGGGAAAACTTGGAGTTCTCCGCAAATCTTAGGCTGGAGAAGACTGTGGGACAAGAGGAACGGAAGCATCGAGTCCAAGATGTCATCAATGAACTTGGGTTGAATCTTTGTGCAGACACAAAGGTACGTTTGTCAACCTTTTCTTATCTCTTTGATCTAGCCGACGGTTACTGTCAAAGTCCAGAAAGGTAGACTGGCTCAATTCTAGTTTATTTTTCATCTGCGTAAAGAAAACATCAAAGTTCACCAATGAGTGAATAAATTATGCCCCCAAAAAAGTTTGTGGAAGATAATGATTTAAATTGTGGTACATTGCACTTTTCGCCTCCGGAGCAGTTGTGCCGACTACTTACTAACAAAAAAATGTTCTCATCGGGGATAATTTGAAAAACAAGGAGGAGGCTTCTTTTAATTATTTGTGAAAAAAAATCCAAGATGGCAGATTTATCCCCCAAGATGGTGGATGTCTTTTCTGAAAATTATTCAACCATTAAAAAAGAAGTGTATTTTTTATGGAGGTAGCTATGAAAAAGGCAAAGGGCTTGTACAAGA
Source organism: Pycnopodia helianthoides (assembly GCA_032158295.1). Classification (NCBI taxonomy): domain Eukaryota; kingdom Metazoa; phylum Echinodermata; class Asteroidea; order Forcipulatida; family Asteriidae; genus Pycnopodia; species Pycnopodia helianthoides. Next base: position 13,341,942 of record CM063261.1, read on the forward strand.
AACGTTATTTTTGTTAGTTGACGTTGCTTTGTATTTTTCCTCTAGTATCTTTTATCATCAAGGGTTAAAAGTAAATTACTTTGTTATATGTAAATTTTTCCCGAAACTCCTGGTGAACTTGTGAACCTACACGTATAAACCCATTGCTCAATGCGCAGCATACTTACACTGTGGTCTGTTGCTGTGGACGTCACCCCGGTTTACAAGTTTACGAGGTGCGTTCTGCATTGTGCAAGCCGCAAGGGGTTAATAACATTTTCCTCCAAATTTGTTTATTTGACCCGAAGGTCATGTTTACAATGTTAAGTTTTTTTGTTGATTTGTTGATGAATGTGCTTGAAAATAGTTGAAGGCCTGTGCTGGTGAAATGTTTTGGAATTGCATTCTTGTCATGTCATCAACTGAAAGAAAGGAAGTTAGTTTGTGCCTCCTTTTTGGATGAAGTCGGCACCTGGCAGAGTCTGGGCTTAAAAATTTCGCTGGACCGTAGGCCCGAGGCCAGTAAGCTCAGGACTGGACAAGTCCGATGGTCTTGTGTTTTTCTGTTAGTGCTACTATCAGTACCTCACCGTGTAACACAAATCTTAGTCATGGGTTCGAATCCCACCCGAGTAATATGCCTGTGGATTATTATTATTTTTTTGTTCATAGAACTCTGGGAAGTACTGAGTATACAGTGCTTTACACACACCGGTGAAAGTGTAAAAAACGAATAATTTTCTTTATTCCTGGTGCAAATTTAACATCTATTAAAAATCTTTAAATAATTTTTTTTAAATGATGAGTTTGAGTCTGGTAATCTGTCCAATTGTGTCGAGTGTCAAAGCATACTTAATACAAATGAGATAAATCTTCTCTTGAAACTTACTAAAATCAGTTTAGATGTTAAACTGTGTAGATTGTTGTTTCTCATATTATTATTAATGACAATATTCCTTAGAAGTCAGGCCTAGAACTTGTTTTAGATTTACGTGTGAGAATCTAGATAACCCAAAATCAAAATAAATGACTTCTTATATAGCGCTCAAATCCGTCACTCAGTGATGCTCATAGTGCTAAAACACTATTACCCCTGGTACTGGGCCATTTATTTCATTCCTTACAACTATCTCAGCTCTCTAGGGAGTAAACGGCCTGTGCTGCCAAATATGTAGGCATCAGGATAAATCAATCACAAGAACCATCTCTGCCATCGCAGGTACCCCTTTACCCCTAGGTGAAGAAAAGAAAATAGTGAGAAAGTTAAGTGTGTTGCTCAAGGACACAGGTGACATGACCCTGTATTTTAACTTACACCCTGATGATGACTTAACCGTTAAAACTTGAGTTTGATGTACTAAACTACTGGCTTTTACTGCCAGATAGTTCAGATTCAGAAGGACAAACATTTGCATTGTTGAACACAATGTTACATTTGTCAATGTTCCATGATTTTGTTGCACTTTTAGTCAATTTTCCTTTCTCAATATTGTTGCAAAGTTTGTGCATTCAAAAAAGTACATGTGTTAGCCTATAATCCCAGACTGACGTTGATTGTGATGAGAGTTGAGTAACTCTTTCAAAAATGCTAAATCCACTTCTTTCATGTTTTGATCCAGGGTTATACTTCATTTAGTCATGCTCAGCTGATCGCTGAGCCACTTCTTTCATTCTTCAAACCATCTCGGCTCCCCTAGAGAGTAAACAGCCTGTGCTGCCAAATATGTAGCACACCAAGCTAAACCAACCACAATAGCAATCAACAAAGACTTCTGGTGTATGAAATAATGTCCCCAGTCCCTGTTATACCTTGAAATTGGCATTGGTAAAAATCCCAGGCCTGGAATTTCATCTTTGAAAGGGCAAGGCCATTTTCATTTTGCAAAGGGCACTTCCATTGGAAAATCTTAAAGTCTATGGGAGACTTTTGAAGGGGCACCAAGGCCAACACAAGGGCAACGAAGGCCATGGCCTCCGTGGCCTCCGTGTAATTCCAGGCCTGAAATCCCATTGAAATCACAACTCGTTTGGTTTCTATGTTGATAGAAAAAAAAAGCACGCATTATGTGAGGGTTTGTAAATTTCAATGCCACATCAGTCATGTAACTTTTGATCTGTTTTGCGGGTATTTTCCAAGAACATAACAAGAGAATTTGTTATATATTAAGGGAATGTAACTTTACAGACAAACGTGTTTTCTAAAATGGCAGAGTTCTGCCCAGGATTTCTTTAGTAGCGGAAAAATGCTTCCCTGGAAACCAGTTGCGAGATGGATCAGTTACACGGTAGAAAATAAAAATAGACTCAAACCAAAGAAGTACTCAATATCATTGGCTTTTGGATACCATTTTTGCTGGTAAAGACCCAATTTTACATTTCATTGAAAACCTTTGAGAGAAAATTGCAAGTTAAATGTCAAAATTTGGAAAATGTGTGGTGGTCAAAAACGTTGAAAATTCTGCCAGTGGTGGTTGGGGAATCCTGAGTGCCGGGCGGGTTTTCCGGCACCGACCACTGTGGGCAGAACCCTGAATGGAAGATGCAAAGTGATTTACCAGGAATGTCTGTTTAAACAACCAGAAAATCCCCAAATCCTTCTATACATTCAATGTTTGGAGCAGGTATTGAGATGAAAACAAGTCATTGGGTTTGGGTGAATTCTATTGAATCCAGATGATTTGAATGTTCACAAAATACAGGGTTTCTGCGGATCCTTAACACGTTGACTGCCGCCTATGAGTATATTTGTACTAACAGGTGTAACGGATTCTGCCACTACGAGTATACTCGTAGAGAATGAAAGGGCTTTGTATTGTTATTTAAATACACTGGCATCACTGAGCACGCAACACATACGCTTCTGGCAGTGGTGAGGACATGGCATCCTTAGAATGTGTATGTTCAATTTTGGGGGGGTATATTACCTATTTGGGAACGCCTTACGAATATATGACCGGCAGTCAACGTGTTAAAAAGTATTAAAAAGTCTTAAATTGAAGTATCCATATTTAAGGCCTTAAGCAGCATTAAAAAGTTTTCAATTCAGTTATTTGAGGTCTTAAAAAATGGATGAAGCATGTAATGATTTTTCCTATCGGCTCGTAAAGAACCAAATTACGCTGCGTGCTAAAAAGTAACTATTATATTCACTAAATTTTGGTCTTAAATTTGGTTAAGGGTAGCATTAAAAAAGGTTTTTAAAAATCTTAAATTTGACTTTTTAAAGTGTGCTGATACCCTGAAATAGCCATACCTGAAAAAAGGTTTGTTTTTTTTCGCAAATTGTGGCTTTCTATTACAATTGTAAGTATGGTATTTTTGTTTGTCTTTGATATGCATTTGGCACATGAAAAGGAAACAGAATGTTTCCAGAAGGCTTGGCGCCATGCCATAAAATTTTTCTCTAATATCATGGATTTAACACCTGTCTGTAAATTGCATTGCACGACCAGAGAGTTTAAAAAGTATGTATCTGCCAGGGTTCTGCCCACAGTGGTCGGTGCCGGAAAACCCGCCTGGCACTCAGGATTTCCCAACCACCACTGGCAGAATTTTCTCTGTTTCCGACCACCACACATTTTCCAAATTTTTTAATTACACTTGCAATTTCCTTTCAAAGGTATCCGAAGCCATTAATCTTGAGTACTTCATTGATTTGAGTCTATTTACATGATCTACCGTGTAACTGATCCATCTTGCAATGGTTTCCAGGGAAACATTTTTCCACCACTAAAGAAATCCTGGGCAGAACCCTGATCTGCTTCTGTAGAAAAAAATGGAAGTGATGGAGCATTTATTTTTGCGACACGTTGACTCGGGCCCGTTGCTTTCTAGGAGGCAATTTCCTCATAGAGGTGCCCTTTACCAAGGAGAAAATGTCTTAGAGCCCTTACCCTTTCAAGAACAAAGCATTAGGCTTGTTGACTTCAACACTTTTTTAAAAGTTATATCATCCCATTCAAAGTACAAAGTTCAAACTAATCTTTTACGGTCATGTGTTAGGACGTTTGTCTTTATTTGTTTTCGGCAGTGGACAACTATTCAAGTTGACTTATAAGATAAGCTGCCCTTGAAATTATCAACCCGGGGCCGTTTTTATCAACTTGTTATTGCCGCACCAGACGAGTTATGAAACACATGAATGGAAAAGTCTTTCGTAACTCACAAAGCGGGACAATTTGGAGGCGAAAGAAAAGGGTACGAATCTAGGATTAGCGACCTCGGTGGTTGCCTTGCTCAGCCAAGTAAATACAATAATCAAAATGCTTTCATTTGATGCTCCCACTGGGCCAGTCAACAGGGTTGACAAACTCATGTTGAGTTTCACCTACAATAGATTCTCAATCAGGAAATCACAATTAATTTTAAAGGAACATTACAGAATTGGTTTTTGCTAACAAAAAAGTTGCTGACAGTGTAAGCACTTTATGTAATCCACCATATACATAAACTGACAAACCTGTAGACGTTTGAGATCGATCGGCCATCTGGGTCACAAGAAAATAGTGAAAAACCGATTACACATTTGCATGAAATCATATAGGTTCAACAAATGAATAAAACGCTCACTGAGCGATAAACTCCAATCGGAAAATTAGTTTATTCATTCCTCATCAAATATGGCATTTCAGACAGAAATATTTCAAGGGATGTTTTCTACTATCATCATCATTAGACCGTGTCAGTTTTATGTAAATCTGTGATCAAAAAGTATATTTTACAAGTTTTTTTCTTACAAATTCTGTAATGTTCCTTTAAGTTGAAGTCAAATTAAAGCACTTGTATACTAAGTTTACAAAATAGAAGTTTGCAAGCATTTTCACCTGGTCCTGGTCCTCGGGGGCGTTCTGGCCACTGCTCATGGAGAACACATGATAAGATTTCAAGTTTCATTTGTAATTATCAATTTATGTTCAGATAATGATCTAAAAAAACACCAGTCTGCCCTTAACAGGTTATTATTGGGCCATGTTTAAATGTAGTTCTTGAAATCCGGAGTGAATCCCTAAACTATTTCCACATTGCTAAGAACCTGGTGGAAGTAGAGATCGATATACCACAACTATAATGGAAAAGGCATTAAATGGTCGCCTGGGGTTATTAGAAAGTTCAGCCTGGCCCAGTTTCCAATCCCCTTTCACCCTTGAAAGTTCACATATCAAAAATGATTGCTCGGTTCTCCCTAAACAGAGAGAAATTAAAAGTTGAAAAGCTTTAACTGTAAACGGGGTCATGAAGTTTTGCAAAAATTAGCAGGAAACAATATACCTTACACAACACTTTGGTTGGTAACCAGTTTTTTCTTAACAAGATTTTTCTGAGCTAAGCATTTAAATGTTGATGATGGGCAGGGCCCAATTTCCGCACGTGTTCGCGTATAAACCAGCTTTTAGTGGTTGCACAAAAATTCGGGCGTGGACTTACAACAGGGGTTTCTTAAAAGTTTAGATCAAACAAGCATCTTTGTCCCAATAATAATTTAAACATTTCAAATTATCTGTATTTTTTTTGAAAAAACTAATACTCATTTCATAAAAATTGTAGTTAGTATTTTTGTCGTTCAGATTTTTTCATAAAAATATTTTACTTTCAAACAAAGATTTTTTTATGGGTTTTGAGGCATTGCATGGTGAGGTATCAGTATATATTCGGTTTGCGGTAACACCATGTGTAAAAATATCTACTTGCTGTGTAGATTTGTTCTTTAGAGAACTTGTCTCGCTATTTATTCTACTACCGCGGAGTAGGTTTTTCGAAATTCGGGAGACTTCTCAGTTCTGAAAAGAACTGTCCTGCTTACTCCGCGGTAAACCTACTCCGCGGTAGTAGAATAAATAGCAAGACAAGTTCTCTAAAGAACAAATCTACACAGCAAAAAGATTTTTTTAGTAAAAAATATGTTTTTCTTTAAGCGTGTTATCTCGTTTCGGTACGTGTGAGACTTACACAGTCTATTGGTTGGCAAACGCCGTTGAGCCAGGCAGACTCTCAAACGTGTATGCGTCATGCCACCATCAGACCCATACAAAAAGGCACAATATTTTGCCCACAAGTAGTATTATTAGAGCGCACGGGCAATGTACAATTTACGCACTTAAAGACACTGGATGCCTTTGGTAATTGTCAAAGACCAGTCTTCTCACTTGGTGTATCTCAACATATGCACAAAATGACAAACCTTTGAAAATTTGAACTCAATTGGTCGTCAAAGTTGCAACACCCTTGTCACACGAAGTTGTGTGCTTTCAGAGCGTGAGGTCTTGAAATCAATTCAAATATTTTACTGAGAAATTACTTCTTTCTCAAAAACTATGTTACTTCAGAGGGAGCCGTTTCTCACAATGTTTTATACTATCAACAGCTCTCCATTGCTCGTTACCAAGTAAGTTTTTATGATAACAATTATTTTGAGTAATTACCATTAGTGTCCAGTGCCTTTAATGGGAAGGGACTATTGGGCCCAGCTAAATAAAATATAAATGCAATATTTTGGGTTCAGAATGTAAAATTTCCTCTATATCATGATCTTGCGTGCCAGCAAAATATACCAGATTGCCCAAGGTGACTGTTTGTGTAATTAAGCTGGCATTTTTCATAGACTGAGTGTGATTCATGATGTACATGTATCAATATTTCCTTCCTCCATGATATCATAAGCCGCAGGGAAAGGAAATCCTGCAGGAACAAAGTGGGAAAAACAACAATAAGCTTTTAAAGCTGAAAAAATTGTCGCAGACATCGTCATGTTTTGTGTGATCAACTTTATTCATGAAACAACAAAACCTGTGAAAATATTGGCTTAATCCGTTGTGTGAGTCAGGGGAAGTAGTGAAAAACCATTCACATCTTTCAACCAAAATCATCCGTTTTTTTAGGTTTGTAGACTGTACAGTTTTCTCAAATATGACTTCATTTCAGAGGGAAAAATTTTGCTGAAAAAAAATGGTTTAAGTATGAACCTCATAATCAGTCAGCTTTCAGACAAAAATTAAACTATGATATTTTTTATCCTTACCGATCCTGTATAATAATAACTATGAAGGGTGTGTACAACATTTGGTAAGATTAAAAACATACATTGTAGATGTTCACAGATTTGCACATAAACTGACATGGTATAAAGATGGTCATGGTGGTAAACTTCCCTTGAAATAGTTTTGCTTGAAATGCTATAGTTTTTAGGAAATGAATAAAATAATTAGTCTTTATTGCGCATGTCAAAAACCCAAAGTTGGAAAAGCAGTGAAAACATACAATGGGATTTTTCACTGTTTACTTATGACTTGCAGACCGATTGAGCTTAACATTTCACAGGTTTATTTCATGTATATGTTGGGTCACATAAAGTGCATGTACTAGTCTTTAAAAATTACCAATGTTGTACATGTGCACATTCTATGCATGACAGTGTACAACTGCCGTGAACAATAATTTAATGAACTTGTACGTTGCAAAGTAGGAGCTTGACGGCTTCTTAGTATTTATTGTTATGTCTACTCATTGTTCTTTCGTGTGGGGCCTTGGGCACCTTTTGTGGGTAGAGTCATGCATGCGGTAAATCCTCATAACATTATTTGTACTCTCATAATATTATTATGAACTTTGTTATGAAAAAAATGAGATTCAATTCATAGCATATCCAGCTGTTAAAGGCAGTGGATACTTTTGGCAATTACTCAAGAAATACATTACCATAAAAACTTACGTGGTAAGGAGCACCTGAGAGCTGCTGATAGTATTAAACATTGTGAGAAGTGACTCCCTTTGAAGTAATGTAGTTTTTGAGAAAGAGGTAATTTTTCACTAAAGTATTTGAATCTGAGAAAGGCTCTGAGGCATTTGAAAGCACACAATTCTAGGCAACAAGGCTGTTTTTTCTTTCGTTATTTTCTTGCAACTTTGATAACCAATTAAGCCAAAATGTTCACAGGTTTGTTATGTTGGCATATGTCAGGTGAAGATACTAGTCTTTGACAACTACCAAAAGTATATCTTGCCTTTAATACATTTTTTTTTTGATAAAAAGAAAAATACACTTAAAAAGATCTTGTACTTAATCTATTTTACAGGTTGGGACAGAGTTCATCCGGGGTGTCTCCGGTGGTGAGAGGAAACGAACTAATGTCGGGATGGAGTTGATCACCAAGCCAAGCGTTCTGTTCCTGGATGAGCCTACAACAGGTCTAGACGCGAGCACAGCCAACGCTGTCATGGTGCTCCTCTCCAAGTATATTTTACTTAACTTGTCTCCTTAAAACCATTATTGCTGCATCCTTCGGATGGGACGTAAAGCCCTTGGTCCCGTGTGTTGTGTAATGCACGTAAAAGAACCCAGTGCGCTTATCCAAAAGAGAAGGGGTTCGCCCCCGGTGTCTCTGGTGTGATTGGCTGTATATTGCGCCACAGCACCTTGTAAACCATTACATGGTGCTATGTAAAGGAATAGATCTAATACCTCAAAACAAACCTCATACCTCCACAATACCTCGCAGGAAAATACTGAATGTTGAAATGCCTTGAGGGTCACTGAGTGACGGATTTGAGCGCTATATAAGAAGCCACTATTACAGGCCTCGAACTTCATGTTCAAGGGGCCAGCTATTTCCCCCAAATAAAGGGCACCCAATGAGGAAAATTTGAATTTGTATTGAAGGTTTTTAAGGGCACCCACAGCAATTGCTGTGGTGCCGTGGCGACGTTCGAGGCCTTCTATTATTATTATTAACTCATACCCTATCGCAATCCCTTAAAATCCAACAGCGTGTTGTGCTGGAATTTTGTGCGATTCGGCATACCAAAACAACTATCTTGCCATTTAGCTTGCGGGGCCCAAACTTTTGGGTAAATTCCACAAGACTGCAGGGCTCGTAGCTTAACAATTTTACTGGACCAGACTCTTGATGCGAAAGAACTTTCTACAAAGTTTAAAATTGTAAATGCTTTTGTTTGAACAAGCACTAGAGAAGATTTATCTCATTTGTCTTATGAGTAAGTTTACTATGATACTCCACAGAATTGAAAGATATTTACTATTACCAGACTCAAAGTCAAACATTTGAACACCATTTCTTTTTGATATTAACAAGTGAGGTATTATTATTCAATTGAAAGACTCACGACCTCCGGCCATGACTCAAGTGGCTTGGGGCTAAAATCACTGGCCTGCGGTCAAGTGGAAAATTTGAGGCCTGGCTTGAGTAAAAGACCTACAAAATACCATTGTTGTGTATTTTATTTGACAGGTTCAGGTGTCTCATTTTGTCCGTTCACTTTTGTGATGACTTGGCGAGTTGGGCTCATCTCAGGAATGAGAAATATCAGATTTTTATCTGATTTCAGAACTTTTTATGAAAAAAATTGGTTGATTAACTTCTCTTTTCAGAACCACCGCATGATTCATAGAGAGTTTTATGTACATGCCGTCTCCGCAAAACCTCACTGAATTATCCTGTGAATCACCCGAGGGAAATAGGGATTAAGATTTGTGTGAAATTTAAACACAGTCACTCACAGGCCAAAACAACTTTTCAGACACAGTTCACAATTGTGTCTGGCCCTTGCTTGTCTAGGTGTTGCTACATGTATCTCACAAGGTTTTTCTTCGTTACATAAGAGACCAGTTCGATTTCACAAAGACCTGAGATTGATTGGAAGTTGTTTACCAGTCTTATTTGCTAAGCAAAGTGTGATGTCACAATACAAATCACTATGACAATGTATTAGGAATTCATCTTAAAGGGAAGGTACACGATTGGTAATCACTCTTAAAATTAATGGCGATGCAAAATTTACTTGGTTAGAAGTACAGCAGCTTTCGATAGTATAAAGCATTTTGAGAATCGTTTCAGTTTTTATCTGAAAATAATTTAAATCTGAGAAGCGCTCAGATTGTGTAGTCCAATTTATGGATTATTCTTCCTGAGTGGACACAACCGCTCTAGATTTTGTGAAATCCATCCAAGGGCACGTACACCCAGACACAATTTTTGATAAAGTGTTGTGGCACAAGGGTACCAGTCTCTGTTTATCTGAAGTTTGCGGTGAATGCTAACAATGGTGCTACAAACAAAGACTTTGTGAGTCACTGATAATGATAATACTACTAATAATGGGATTTGATACAGCGTGAACATTATCATCAGAACATGTTTTTTATTTGTTATTCTTTAAACCGTCTGAGCTCCCCGGGGAGCATGCAGTCTGTGCTGCCAAGACCAAGCTTTTTATCACAAGAAACATCTGCTCTCACATTTATCTACTCGTTAGTTTGATTCGCAAAAAGGGTTTATGCGTGGTGACTTTTTGTGCTAAAAAAAGCTCTATGAAATTGGGTCCAAAACTTGAGTCTGGTACCTTAGAACACCCCACCCCCATGCCATGTTTTTTGTCAATTTTTTTGTCTGTGTATTTGGTTGCATTCAGTGAACTCACTGCCTAAACTAAACAACTCTAAGCCAAACAAAGAGCAGTCTGTAAAGTGTTGATTCTATTTGGCAATCGTTTAAAAAGATTAAAAGCTTACATAATCCTGATTACAAAGAATCCCTCAGGCGGCTACTAAAAGTGTCTAGAAGATTAAAAGATAACGGCCACATAACCATGATAACAATTATCCATCTACAAGAATGTTGGCTCGTCCGTCCTTAGCTCTTCAAGATGAAAACAAAGACACATGAACCTACCCATAACTTGTTTTGGTTATATCATTTCAAAGGTTGACCAAGCGAGGGCGCACCATCATCTTCTCCATCCACCAGCCTAGATACTCCATCTACAAGTTGTTTGACAGACTGCATCTCTTGTCGCTAGGCAACACGGTGTATCATGGACCGGCCAAAGAAGCCCTGCAGTACTTCTCTGACAGTGGTGAGTGATGAAGTGAAGGGGGTACGACTGCTGGACTTGGTAATCAATTACAAGGTTGTGGGTTCTAATCCAACCAAGCTAACCACTGATTTCACAAAGACTAGAATGATTGTCGTCCAGTTACTGAATCATAATCTATTGATTTGTGCAATTAATTGTACTAGACGTTAAACTGTTGCCAGCTTGGCATTTATTTCCTCTTGTGGGAGCTTAGCTGAGTTCCCTTGTCATGAAGATCATCTGAACAAACAAAAAAGACCTTGCAAGCTATTTAGGGCCCCCCAAAGGGCCTTACACTAATACTACCCCAGCTCCTCATGCCCCTAGCGTTCCCCAAAACCATCTTTTTTATTTCCTGAGGAGTATGCAGCACCGGCTAATCCTTCACGTCAGCATTCTCTACCTGTGTATGGTGCACATTGGATGTCTTGCTCAAGGACACGGGGTCACGACTGAGAATTCGACCTCTGGTTTTGATAACTCGGCCTCTAGAGCTAGAGTCCAATGCACTCAGCTGCAGGGCCATTACCCCATGTTTCTCAGTTGTGATAATGATTTCTTGGTTCCCACCATTTCTGTCTCAGGTTATGTCTGTGAGGAACACAACAACCCTCCCGATTTCTTTTTGGATATTATTAACGGAGATTCTACTGCTGTTACCATGGCATTGGAGGAGGAGGACACTGCTTATAGTAAGTTGAAAGTAACCATTGATTAAAACGGGGAGGTGGAGGGGGGCGGGGTAGGGGTAGAGTTGGAGGGGGTAGGGGTAGAGTTTGAGGGGGGGTAGGGATAGAGTTGGACAGGAAGCTTTAGTTGGAAAATTTATATATTTATTTATTTACACATCCAATCAGCACAATTAGCGCCGAAAGCGTGATGAATAGGAAATGAGAAGAAATGTTCAGTTTTAGATGTGGGAGGAAAACCCCAAATGGGTGAAAACCCACGCAATCAGGTAGGAACTGAAAACCCAATCCACATTCAAGGCTCCGGTCTGAGGTGGGATTTGTACCGGGGACCACGGAGGTGAAAGGCGAGGAAAGAAAACCACTGAGCCAGCCTGAAATAATAAATACAATAACAGGGACAAGGTAAACCTAATTCATTGTTGACTTTCATCTTTGTTTTCAAGTTCACTGTATATTTGTTGTCTTGGTTGACTAATATAATTAATAACTGATAAACAAAAAAAAGCTAATGCTAAAAATTATCACTCATACTAACAATCTTTGAATATTTTTACTTTCTTTTTTAATGTTCAACCTCATGCAGCAGGCATCAATGGCCCTGAAGAAAATACAGACTCAGACAACAATAAGATCACGGAAATCTTCAAGACGTCCGAGTATGAACGCAAGCTTGGGGAGGAGGCTAGTCAGATCTTCAAAGAGTACATGGCCACAGAGCAAGTCAACTCCATTATTATTGAGTATCCGACTTCCTTCCTCACACAGGTAAAAAGAGGTTAGGTTTGGGGAGATCAGGGGTCGATTTCACAAAGCACTGAGATTCATCGTAAGATGAGTTATCAATATTACCATAGTGATTTGTATTGTGACATCACTCTTTGCTAAGCAACTGCGATGGATTTGCAGTTACGATCAGTCTGAACTCTTTGTGAAATCAGCCCCTGGGCCCAATTTCATGGCTCTGCTTACCGCCGACTTCTGCGCTTGCGGTGACCATTCTCCGCTTACTGTTCAAGCGCTGAATTTCTGCGCTAGCTGTGTAAGCGTAGAATGCCTAGTAACGTGGAGTACGCACGCGCACAAGCCTAAATTCCCCACTAACACGTGAAATACGCTTGACGTAAGCGCGGAACTCCCTGCTTCCGCAAGCGCCGATTCTTTGCTTACGGTAAGCAGAGCCATGAAATTTGGCCCAGGTTGACTTAGTGGTTGCTTTCCCTACCTTTCACCTCTTGGTCCCTGGTTCGAACCCCACCATTGGACTGGAGTCTCACATGTGGATTGGGTTTTTCAGTCCCTAACTGATTAACGTGAGTTGCTCTATTTGGGGGTAGTTCTCCCTCATCTAAAACTCAGCATTTCCTCACCCTCTTCTCGACACAAGTATCTCATGGCCTATGGATCACGGTAATAGTCACATTTGACAATCACTTGGTGTCATTATCAGAAAGATTTTGTTTAAACCCCCCTCCCCAAAAAAACGTTTTCCTTTTTTTTTGGAAGTGTGGAAGCAGCTGTTTTGCCGGCCAGTGATTTTTGTCAGGGATTTTGCTGTATTCAAAATAATTTTTCTCTTAGAATCTTCCGGAAAGGGTTTGCCAACCTTTTGTCCTTCTTAATAAATGCCTGTAATCCTCAATTATTTTTGTCACCTTGGTTAATAGAGGACTTGATCCCAAAGGGATTAAACCAAATCCCACTTATTATGCCTTGTCTTATCACACTTCTTGGGCTTCTAGAAGATACTGTAAGTTTTAGTTATATTTAGTTTTTAAAAAATTCTCCATGATTTGAAACTGACTTTGCATCCAGCAGTAACATAGACTCCATCTTAATTTTTGTTCACAGCTCTACTACGTCTCACAGAGAACCATCTTGAATATTCTGAGGAACCCGATGCAGTCTTACATCCAGGTAAGACTTGTGAAGTCTTTGTCATTTGTGAGCCTGTCTTCTTCTATATTTACATGCAAACTTAGGCTGTGTTCAAACTGACGACTTTGATCTTGGCTATGGCTGAGTCACTGAAAAGATTTATTCTTCAACATTGTAGCTGCGGCTAACAGACGTAGCCAGAACTTTGATTTTGGACACAGCCTCACCCATTCAAAGTTAGGCTTGGAAGCACAGATAGTTAGGTTCCATTTTGTGTTTGATTATATCTGCTTTTAAATCATATTGTGTGTTCTAGAAGCGCCATGGGACCTTCATAGGGGGACAGTCTTTTTTTTTTGTAAAATTGCACAGAAAACTTTTCTATTCACTTTCCTATTCACTTTGAAGATCGGGTTCGGAATCAAACCCTTCTTTTCAAATATTTGATCTTTTTATTTGTTTTAACTGTTTTTTAAAACCTTTTTTCCCCCCAATAGTTCCTTTTCATGATTATATTTGGTCTGGTCGTCGGTGGGCTTTACTTCCAACTGGATTTGTCCAACGCAGGAATCCAAAACAGGTAAGTGACTCATCAGAAAAAGTTACTGAAATGGGATATCTTTATATTCAATTTGACTCCTAATGTATGACTGTATCCGTGTTTGATGTCGGGGAAATGGGTCCTAACATTTGAAATACGGTCTCTTATAAGGGTGAATTATTTCTGCACTGACATTCTGGTATTTTCTTGTTTCTTGTGGCAGGATCGGAGCGTTCTTCTTTCTTATCATGAATATGGTGTTTAGTAATCTCAGTGCGGTGGAATTATTCATCAGGGAAAGGGTCATCTTCATGTAAGTCTGCTATTTCTTTTTCCCCCATACACTGATGTATATGCAGTACTGTATACTCGGCAAGCTTGGGCTTTGGGAGCCTGTAAAGGGGGTAACCCTGTTTCAGCCCCAGGAGTAGGTGGCAACGTGCCTCTGGTGTCAGTTGATTTGGGTCTACAGCCCAAATTAGTTAAGTGTAGCCCTCACCTTGAAGTGGCCGGTCGGCCTTGTGAGTTAGGCGATATCTCATAAAATAAAATAACAAATAAAAAAGCAAGGTCAAGCCCAAAGAGGTCGAGGTCACCTAACGTATGCCCAACATAATACTGTCTCAGCCAATGCAGGTTCCCATTTATACACCTGGGTTAAGAGAAGCAATTTATGGTTAAGTGTCTTTCTGAAGGGCATTAGTGTCATGGTCAGAATTCGAACCTACACTCTGCTGACCAGGCCATCAGAACTTCAGTCCGAGTTGCTAGATTGCTCTGCAACTGCATGTCAATTTTTTATTTGGTAGTGATAACTGAATTTAACCGAAATTTCTGGGGTGATTTATTTTGCGCTTTTGTAGGCACGAGTCGGCGAGTGGCTTCTACAGAGTTTCCTCCTACTTCTTTGCCAAAGTCTTCTGCGATCTGCTCCCGATGAGAATTATTCCCACCTTCATCTTCTGTTCCATCACTTACTGGATGATAGGTATGTTCAACTTCATCTCTGTTCAAGGCCTTGATGCTTTTTCTTTACCTGGCAATTTGTTTGTCCCAGTGCGACTAGGCAAGTTGGGATTCCATCGGTTGGGATCTTTTAAGATCTGGGCCAAATTTCATAGAGATGCGCAAACACAAGAAGGAACTAAGCACAACAGGAGTTGTTAAATCACCTCTTCTTCTCAGTTGAACCTTTAGGATTTCACTAGATTGTATTCCCACTATGCAAAGTTTCAAATCCTTCAAATGCTTACTTAAGCACAAAACAGTCTTGCTTACCAGAATAAGGTTACCAGTGAAAATAGCATACCATATGTACTGTCTGTGACTGGTTTCCTGCTTAGTTTTGCTCAGCACAAAATTGTTAAGTAAAGAGTTCTGCTTAAACACTGCTTAAACAATTTCTGCAGATAGTACATGAGAGATGGTAGTTTGGCTGGTAACCTTGTTTTGGTAAGCATAATTTTGTTGTGCTTAACTACTTTTTGTACTTGAGCAGCTCTATGAAATTGGGCCCTGTTTGTGAAGTTGCCTGTGCAATGCTAAAACTACTGGAGTCTAACTAGTGGTCCAGTGCATATTTTGAGGTCTTGGAATGGGTTGAATAAAAAGCTAATTTTCTTTGTAAGATTTTACAAATTAATTATTTCTCTCTTAATAAATCTCAACTTATCTTTAATTTCAGGACTAAAACCTGATGTGGGAGCTTTCTTTATTTTCTGTCTGACCCTCATCTTGACGACAGTAACAGCCTGTGCATTGTCCTTTGCAATCAGTTCCAGCGTATCCATCATGGCGGTCGCCACCTGTTTGTTGCTGTGGCGTATATCTTCATGATGGTAAGTCTCCATGGAATAAAGGACTTGGAGAAATGTAGAGTTGACACTGAGGCCGTATCCGAAATGACGGCTTCGACTAGGGCTATGACTGTTGCTATGGGTGTTGCTAAGGCCGTCCTATATTTCAACGCATGATGACGCGGAAATCTAGCCGTAGCCGTAGCTGTAGCCGCTAATTCGGACACGGCCTCAGTCTCTCAGGGCAAGTTTCAAGTCGATTAAGTCTTCCAGGGCCAGTCTAAAATCAAGTCCTGAGACTTGAGGCCCAAAGGTCTAAGGTCAAGTCTTCTCGGCCAGTCTAAAGTGAAGTCACAAGAGTTCTGGGGCATTTTTCAAGTCAATTCCAAAGACTTCTAGGGCCAGTCTAAAGTCAGGTCCCAAGACTTTAATTTCAATTTCAGTTTCTCCAGTCAAGTCCCGCTTTTAAGGGCAAGTCTTGCGTAAATTTTAAATTTTTTGAGGGTATACTCCAAGTCAAGCTCCAAAATGACTGAATGGAGTGCTTTGAACTGCATGAATAGAGAGAAAAAGACAAGCAGAAAGCACACAGAACTTTACCGAGGTAGCTTTCAGTTTTTTTATGTCAACAATTACCGAAACATAATAAAGCAATGTTGGTGAAAACTCATCGCTTTCTTTTTCCCCTCGTAAATTCACAGATCTTCAGTGGCCTATTGCTGAATATATCGACTCTGCCAGTCTGGCTGCAGTGGCTTCAGTACTTCAGTATATTCCGATACAGTCTCAACGTAAGTAATCATGTCGGAGGGTTGTGGCTGAGCGGTCTTAGTGCACCGGACTCAATTTCTGGTGTTGTCGGAGGGTGGCTTTAAAATCAAATCATAAATATTGCCAAGGTTTTTCGCAGGGTTAGACACATTAAAACAGTCCTCCATAAAAATTCATTTTATGTGAACAGAAGCACTGACTTTTCCCTTTATAAAATTTGTTCTTGTTGAAATTCTTTCCAGTCGTTATCCGTGAACGAATTGAAAGGACTTGTCTTCTGCGGTAATGCAACCATCGTATCAACTTGGTGAGTATTCTGTTTTCCGTTCTCTGCCCAAAATTGAGCTAAATTATCAGTGTCTATTCATCATTTCTTACGGCTTGTTGTCATTGGTGTATCTAAGTAATGTCATTGCCATTGAGCATATGCCAATATCAGTGCTGCAATTTAGCACTCCGCACTAATGACGTCACTTTTGCGCAAAAGACTCGGCTGTCAGACAAACATTTCACCACTTAAGCGATCACCGCATCATGATCAACGCGCCAATCAGCACTACTAGTTGAGTCGGTACAAGCAAATAGACAGAACTTTGACATGTACGCGCTCCTATGTTTATGAAATTTGACCCGTTTGTCTGAGATGCGTTTACTTAGCTTCTATTTTTAGCGTCAGTGCGGAGTGCTTAAAAGAACATTACAGAATTGGTTTTTGCTAACAAAAAAGTTGCTGGCAGTGTAAGCACTTTATGTAATCCACCGTATACATAAACTGACAAACCTGTAGAAGTTTGAGATCGATCGGCCATCTGGGTCACGAGAAAATAGTGAAAAACCGATTACACATTTGCATGAAATCATATAGATTCAACAAATGAATAAAACGCTCACTGAGCGATAAACTTCACTCTGAAAATTAGTTTATTCATTTCTCATCAAATATGGCATTTCAGACAGAAATGTTTCAAGGGATGTTTTCTACTATCATCATCATTAGACTGTAAGTTTTATGTAAATCTGTGATCAAAAAGTTTATTTTACAAGTTTTTTTCTTACCACTTCTGTAATGTTCCTTTAAACAACAGAATAGAATTCTCCACTTCCTTCTTTAAAAATGTCAAAACAAAATTCCAATGATTAACTCTGTCTACGTTTTGCTTTCAGTGTCCCCGGTGAAGCTTATTTAGAGGCGCAGGGAATCGACGACTCGGAATGGGGATTATGGCAGAATTTGGTTGCTTTGGGTTCATTCTCCCTGATCTGTCTCATTCTTGCTTACATTCAGCTCAGACGCATTCATAAACTGAAGTGAGAGCCCATGCCCCCATCACATGCCTACCCCAAACCTCCTCCTTAGCCTACGTTCAGCTCAGACGCATTCATAAACTGAAGTGAGGGCCCATGCCCCCATCACTTGCCTACCCCAAACCTCCTCCTTAGCCTACGTTCAGCTCAGACGCATTCATAAACTGAAGTGAGGGCCCATGCCCCCATCACTTGCCTACCCCAAACCTCCTCCTTAGCCTACGTTCAGCTCAGACGCATTCATAAACTGAAGTGAGGGCCCATGCCCCCATCACCCCCAACTAGACTGGTCCCCTGTCCTGACTTCTGCCGGTCTCTGGCACTATTCACGAACCTCGAAGTGTGACATCAGGTGTTCGGGCTAAACCCAAACCTTCTCCTCCCTATACTTTTTACCCTTATATGTAGTAGATGAAACAATAGGAGACTTCTGAACACTAGGGGGCAGCAGACATTCCACGTAAAATTCCATTGTTTTTGTAGTTCTTAGCATGTGGACATTGCCTGGTAAGTCTGCTGCCACCATTGGTGCAGGTTACAAATCAAAATTATATTAAATTTTAACCTAATGCAATTATAACTATAATTATTAAATTTTTGGAAAAAATACAACACAATGTGTAAATTTTGTTTACTATTTTATAAACAAAAAAATGTTACAACATGTATGTTATGAAGTGTTTTTTTAGAGAATTAGATAGTATTACGAAGTATATTTAAGCACGGCAGTTAACGGTTGTATGGCTTCTGACTGGCACCCCGAACAAAGATATTGACAAAATAGGGAGACCGCCAATATAGGGCTAGATAGCTCAGTTGGTAGAGCGCCGGTACGTTAATCCGGAGGTCGTTGGTTCAAATCCCGCTCTAGTCAATTTTTCTTTGTTCAACCCCATACTATTTGAAATTTACCCAGTCAGTTTCCCTTGTGGTTTATTACTTGACATTTAAATTTAAAAAGTCGCATCCCCTCAAGGTGATCCAGTGGCTGCTGCTTCCCAGGTTGTATCGTTAACTTGGGTGTGATCCCTGGCTACACGGCAGTTAACGGTTGTATGGCTTCTGACTGGCACCCCGAACAAAGATATTGACAAAATAGGGAGACCGCCAATATAGGGCTAGATAGCTCAGTTGGTAGAGCGCCGGTACGTTAATCCGGAGGTCGTTGGTTCAAATGCCGCTCTAGTCAATTTTTCTTTGTTCAACCCCATACTATTTGAAATTTACCCAGTCAGTTTCCCTTGTGGTTTATTACTTGACATTTAAATTTAAAAAGTCGCATCCCCTCAAGGTGATCCCGTGGCTGCTGCTTCCCAGGTTGTATCGTTAACTTGGGTGTGATCCCTGGCTACACGGCAGTTAACGGTTGTATGGCTTCTGACTGGCACCCCGAACAAAGATATTGACAAAATAGGGAGACCGCCAATATAGGGCTAGATAGCTCAGTTGGTAGAGCGCCGGTACGTTAATCCGGAGGTCGTTGGTTCAAATCCCGCTCTAGTCAATTTTTCTTTGTTCAACCCCATACTATTTGAAATTTACCCAGTCAGTTTCCCTTGTGGTTTATTACTTGACATTTAAATTTAAAAAGTCGCATCCCCTCAAGGTGATCCCGTGGCTGCTGCTTCCCAGGTTGTATCGTTAACTTGGGTGTGATCCCTGGCTACACGGCAGTTAACGGTTGTATGGCTTCTGACTGGCACCCCGAACAAAGATATTGACAAAATAGGGAGACCGCCAATATAGGGCTAGATAGCTCAGTTGGTAGAGCGCCGGTACGTTAATCCGGAGGTCGTTGGTTCAAATCCCGCTCTAGTCAATTTTTCTTTGTTCAACCCCATACGAAGTATATTTAACAAGAACAATTGCTGTATATACAAAGTATATTTAACAAGAACAATTGCTGTATTAAAACTTCAAGGGATTTAGATAATTTTAGACAGAAACGACAAATCTGCAGTGATTTTTATAAATAAAACAAACAAAACAAGAGCAGTAATCTTAGATGATTGTGATGACTAAAGAAACAATGAGAGATCAGTATTGGGTGACCCGAGACACGCTACGTCATCACACAAACAATCTTGCTTGTGCCATTTTAGGAGTTGGCCTGTGCATCAGCGAGGCCAGGGGCTCTGTAGCCCTTGTCTTGGCCTTGATGTCCCTTGAAAAGTTTGCCCATAATTGACTTAAACATTTGGGGGGGGGGGACGTCCCTGTCCCCGTCCCCGTCCCCCATTTTTTATATTCGGGGGACAGCATATCAGATGTCCCCGCACCACTTTCTGAATGACTGTTCATTAGAAATATGCAACAAAATAGAAAAATATACTGTACACTATTGTCTTGATTTAATATTACAATTGTTTTCATGATAAAGAATAAGAATCGAACAGTGAAGTTTCTGTCTTCTCTTTTTGATGAACCATGTGCAAAATGGTATTTTGGGCCAATTTCCATTTCAGACATGTGTATGTTTGAAGAGCAGTAATACGTTCCATTGTTTATGGCTCTATAAACCACGGCTATTGACAATCCAAAACCCAATCTTACTGAATCGTCGTAATGCGGTTATAATAAAAAAGTATTAATAAAAATAATGTTTGTATTTGGTAGAATCTAGGTTTTACGTAAGGGAAAACCCAGGCCCAAACCATATTTCAAGTGATTTTTTGTTATTGTTAAATATCGACCCCTGTAAATCTATTTTTACTAAAAAACACTTTTCACCTATTATTTTTAACAACACCGTTTTACCATTACAATTATTACTACACATAGAATTAGTTTTTAAACAAATTAGTTTTTTAACTTATGAGAGCTTTTTATTATTATTTTTAACAACACCGTTTTACCATTACAATTATTACTACACATAGAATTAGTTTTTAAACAAATTAGTTTTTAACTTATGAGAGCTTTTTTATGATGCAATGTAATAATGATGATGATGTTTTTATCTTTAAACAATGAACATTCCAATAAGATTCATGTATATAGCTGTATTCAATTTTTGGTTTTTATCGTACATTCATTGTCGACACGCCCGTGATCAGAGCAAAAAATATAATCATTTACATAAAAGTTTTACTTCTAGGCCACACCCCTTTTGTAAAACCAGCCACCGTGGATGAACGTTGAGGGCACTCTTTATTAAACAAAAAAACACAGCACTCTTTATTAAACAAAAAACACAGCACGCAATTTTAAAAACCGCGGTCGATCTGGTTTGTTTTGGTGTTTTTCACGAAGTGCCGAGCTGCGAAACTCTGCCGTTCTTCTCTCCCGGGCAAGTAGATGCGGTGTACACTTGAAGGACTCGATAGACGATGTGTACCGAACATTTAGGGCCAGTTAAAGAAATAACGGAGACTTTGCTGTGGTGAAAGTGAATACTTTCAACAACGAGGAGAGTTCGCCCGGGGGGAGGTTGTTCCTTGGAAGACTTCGGCCGTGGAACGCTTTGCACTGACGGCTGGTCGGTCCAGCTGCACACATCACGACCACACGTGCACGAATGTTAGGTCCACTCTTCATAAACACCATCGACTGTTAGATTAACTAGGAATTGCAATTTTGCGGTATGTGTAAATTTTGTTCTTCTCATCGGTTGTCTGTAATATTGTTAGTGTTTAATCATCGAGAACGAAAACATAGTTAACGGAAACAATGATCAAAAGTTTCATTAATTTTGTGTGTGTAAATTGTACCTAAATGTCAGTCTGTTCTGAGTAAACTTCTGATTTATTTATTGATTTGTTTTGTCTGTAGCCTCATTTAAATTATCCGTGTTTACTTCCCACATCTTCATTAATTATAGACATGACAGAATCAGTGGAAACACCTGTTCCAAATGGAAAGCCATCTGCAAAGGAGAAAGAAAGCAAACATGAGGTTCGTTTCAGTTTGGAAAGTTGTTTCCAATTTTCTCCATGAACAGTATTAATAACTATTAAATGCAAATTTGTTCAGTTTTTTTAAATGAAATTATATAGTGGCCTTTGTGGTTTCTAAAGCCTGCCCTTTCTTCTAAGTTCTTGTTATTATTATACTGGGTATTAAAAACATTGCACTTGTTTGTAGCTAAAGGCTAAATTGAGACAATTTAAACATTGAAATAGAAACGGACGAGTTACAAATGCAATATAGAGTGAAACAAATGATAACTATAATACTGACAGCAAGAAAAAAGCACAAGAAGAATTTTTTTTTGTAAGCAATAAGCGAAAACACAACTGTTGACATTAAAAATGTTGACAAATAAGGAACAGAACTAGTTTTAAAACGATTAGTCTTTGACACTTTATTAATGTTACGTCTTGGGGGATGTTGACACAATATCTGAAAATTCATTTCTGTACTCTGGTTTTGTCCTTTATGAAGGCATCACTTTAATAAAAATGATCTGCCCACTGGGTCGGCCACTGCCCTCATTTCCAAACGAAGGTCTTATGCAATGGAGTTCTGATTGAATTGTTGAGGTTTATAATGACACATAATTGCTGCATCCCTGATGGGGGCCATTAAACTCTCATTAAGGTTAACCCTCCAACTCTGACTAGAGCATACAAAAAAGAGACACAGAGGGTGCCCTTGAAAGTCCTTGTGCTGAGTAAACCAAATGAGCATCACAAGAAAAAAGAAAAAAATTCCGAGGTATACAATGTGTCTGTAGTATTTAGCTCTGTGCTTAAACCCATTTTCTTCACTGGCTGTAAATCCTAACCTTTACATTTTCCCTAAACTTTGGAGAGCAGCAAATCCCGTCAGTCCAAACAGGTGCACTGCAATAAACCTCGCCATCAGCAAAACCCAAGATTTATCATGGCGACAAAGGCACTGGCATTTCAATGAGGGCTTTGCTTTGTTTTTCCCATGTGGGATTAAGCCGGTGGAGTGGACTGAATTCCCATGTGTCTTGCCGCAAGGTACTTTTGCCTCAAGATGACAGCCTAACATTTTGAGCTGGGAGTTCTCTGCCAATTAAGTTGTGACCCATTTTGATGTTTGGCTGAACATTTTGATTATTAATTATCTCAAGTAATTAAAGAATTACAAAAGAGTTCCTCAGCTTAGAGGACTTCAGTTTGGATGGAGGGAGTTTTCGGAACGAAGTTTATACACTTGTTTTGCCTGAATTATGCGTTTTAGTTTATTATAAGGTAATAAAATTCAAAGCGGGTTTTTGATAAGGTACCCCGGTACATGTCATAATTTACAACCGGTATTCGTTTCCACATTTTTCTGTTTACCTTGGTGGAGGAGATTTCTAGCTAAATGGCAAAGTACAATTGTTTGTCATTGATTATTTCTCTCCAAAGGAAAGTAAAAACCCTTGAACTCAACACTGAACTAGAAGTGGAACTTTCAAGCCAAACTAAAACATCACACAAAGTTCCAACTTGTTCTTGTTATTCATTCTCATGATCTTTGAAATCTTTTCCACACACAAAAAAAATATTTTTAATGGAAAAATGGGAGAAAATTATTTACAGTTGGCATTAGGGCCCAAGTTCATATTTAAAGCTGTCATGCACATGCTAAGCACAGACAAATTTTGCTTAGCAAAAAGGACTTTAAAAATCAACCTAAACAGCACCTAATGAAAAATGGAGTTTTCTGCAAAATTTTGCTATTAGCATTTAAAGGTGTTTAAGCAATAATATTTTCTTCTCATTAGCTTTGTAAAACGATTTCCCCAGGTTCTCATGAAAGTTGTTTGTTGTGATCTAGGTTAGAGTATGCAATTGACGTCAGTTCGGTATTACCAGTTTCTTTCACAACAACCAATTTCTTTTGAAAAACAGCCATTCACCCTGAGTTGCGTAAAAGCTGTTGGGGGCCTGCCCTTAATAAGGAATCAATGAGGTGGAACATTTGTATAGTATCTGCTGGTATTGTCGGGACATTTTTTATTCAGTGCGAGGTGTTCAGAGAAGTCATCTCTGTTTACGGCCCCTGGGGAAATTTTATGAAAATTTGGATAATTGTTATATAAATAGGAAAACAACATTGCACCCTGAGTGTATCTTTGGAGAGCTGGGAGATAACATCTGCCTCCAGTGGGTGGAGGGGGTGGGGCTTAGAGATGGGAGGGCTTATTCAAAATACAAAATGAAACACTAACAACAATGATATAGAATTATAAAAATAATAAGAATTATAAAAAACACATTAAAATTGGCAGTTCGTTCAGGATGCTTCTGAGGTCCCATGAGCTTCCCTGACCCCTTAGGTACATCACTGGTAGCGCACCGAATTCAAGTTGTGGTGGCTGAGTCAACACAATGTGGGTTCGAATCTCCGTCCTGACACTTGTGTCCTTGAGCAAGACACTTAGCTATAATTGCTCCTCAGCATTTATGTCCTAACTTATGGATCCTGCTGAGCAACGGTGTAGTAGAAGTAGAAGTAGAAATTTACTTGTGCAGGTGTTCTTCTTTCAAACAGATTTTACATTCAAATGCTCCACAAATTCATCAGTAATTTCTTGTTTACACAACTTGTGATTGACACTATACATTTCAGCGATATTGAAGAGGTTCGTTTAGCGACCCAGTTTTCAAAAAAAAGTACAGTTTAACTTGGGATTCCACCCACATAATGTACAGTGCCAAAAAGTTTATTAGTTTAAAAGGGCAGTGCACGATTCTTTTTCAGAAACCAAATCCCCACAAATTGATGGTCTGTTCTCTTGTTTTGACATTTTGAACCCCCTGGGCCAAAGTTAATCTTCTCTTCATCGGGTGACAAGTGCGACTACCCCATGGAGTTGACCAATCTTGGTTTCTCTTCAGCTTTCTCTCTCTCTCCTCAAATCGGGTTATTTTTGTCTGCGTTAGCCGAGAGACCACCAGAGAGTGTTGTGCCACTCTGAAGAATAACTTCCTCTCGGTGGTATTTTTTGTTTGAGGTACTGAAAACGATTTTGTTTTTTTTCCAGTATAGATGAAGACAATGTGAATTTCAGAATTTAACCCCTCCTTTTATTGAGATTCAAACCTTTGTAAGCAGAAGAGTTAGATGTCTTGTTTCTGTAACATGCCAGGAATTTCATCTTTGAGAGGGCAAGGCCATTTTCATTTTGCAAAGGGCACTTCCATTGGAAAATCTTAAAGTCTATGGGTAACTTTTGAAGGGCACCAAGGCCAAGACCTGGGCAATGAAGTCCGTGGCCTCCGTGTACATTGTAATTCCAGGCCAGCTGTAATATAATCTGAAGGTCCGGGTTCTTGGTCATCGTTAAGGGCAAGGCAGTTTTTCCCTTAGCAAGGAGCACCTCTCTATAAAGGAGATTTCAGTTGCTGCAGGATTCTTTCAAGGGGCACTTTGGCCAGGGGCATGGGGCAATTGCTTTCAATGCCTCCATGAACCATCAGGTCTGTGGGCATATGTTCAGGCTCACACAGGTGTTTTTTTCAGCACAAGGTGTTTCTAAATTAGATATTGTAGACGTTTTCTTTTCCAATCTGTTCTTGATTGTCTTTGATTTTAAAATAACTGTTCCAAATTTGTTTATTTTTCTTTCATTTTCACAAATTCTGGGAAATAAATGTGGGATTGACTCCCTTGAATTGAGAACGAAACAACAATGTTTTGTGTTTTTACTGTTAGTGCAGAGGAAATGGAGTTGGGGAAATATATGTTTTTTTTCTTTAGAAAGTGAGAATGAAATTTAATTTGATCGTCATGTAAAATGTTTGGCGTTGAGGATCTGTGAATGCATCTGTTGTGGGTTCTTGTTTTAAAAATTTGTCAAATCTTCCAGTTTTCCCTCAACCATGAGGAATGGGCTCTTTTTAAAGTGTGTTTTTACATACTTCATACCAAGAAGTCTTCCTAGTAGGACTTCTGTCTTCGTTCTTCTGTAGGCGGATGTCTTGATGTTCCCAAATCTTGCATTCAGGCTAGTGACTGGCTTTTTCTCTGTCTCTGCCCCTCGGCTATGGACTAAACTTTCTACTCCTATTAGCAACTCAACTGGTCTCGCTGCTTTTAAAAAGGCCCTCAAGATCCATCTATTCTCTGCTCGTTCGTAATCTTGCAGGGCTCGCCCTTAACACTAGCCCGGCGTACATTGTCTAGTAAAAAATGCTATGGGCTAGTAAACACCACTTCTTAACTTGCCCTGTGGGCTACTAAAAACAGTGCAACCTACTTGTTTAAAATGCTCATTTCTTCCTTTTCAGATGTGAATAATTAATGTATAAAAGGTGTTAATCGTTGTTGAGTGTGTGAATATAACTTCATTTGATCATTAAACTGGTTGTGATCGTTAATATAAACACATCAGAACATTACATTTATGGCAATTCCTGTTTAAAATCTGGGCTACTAAAACGTCCTGGGGGCAAGTAAAATGCACAGTTTACTAGCCCGGCGGGCTACTTTAAAAAAAACTTAAGGGCAAGGCCTGTCTTGGTTTCTCTTGTCTGCCTCTCACCCCCTTTTTCTCTTTTTTTTCTCGCCTTTTCCTTTGCGGCACTTTGGATCACCTCGTAAAAGGTGCGTAATCAATTCTTGTTTGTTGTTATTTTTATGTGGTCCTAATAATGGAGTTCATGATTTAGGTAGTGGTGCCATTGTGATCAACGAAATACTTATCAAATTTTTTCAATTTTGTTGGCTTTGTTATCCTCCTTTACAAGTTTAAAGTTCAACACTAGAAATTCCCCCTGGGGGTAGGTAGGATCGTGAATGGTTCCAACATGCTGTAAAATTTTCAATTGGCCCGGACAAGAAAAAATCATCCATTAAAACTATTTACTTGATGCAGGAAATGCACCACTAATCTAAACATTTCACAAGTGGATTAGTAGGGGACCGGCTAAAGTCGCCAACATGTTTTCAGGTCATACAGAGAGTACTGCTTTTGAGGCCCCCCCCCCCCTCTTCAAGTAGTACTTATCAACCTTTTTTAGTTCAAAATTGATGCACTTTAATTATTAATGTTACACACATTTTAAAGTCGTTGTGATCTCCTTAACCACCTCTCCGTCATACTCTTTGCACATGACTGTGAAAAAGGTAGTTTTAGACGGCCTCTTAATAAAAAATCTAATATAGAACCTGTTAACAATTTTCCCTGTTTTTTTTGTTTTGTTTATTTAGGTATTTTTAGGCCCTATTTTATTTTAATTTTTTTTATTTTTATTTATTTTTTAGGGGGGGGGGTGGTTCTTGGTTGTCTAATTACTCTTTAGTTTTGAGGTGTTATTTTATTTATGGTTTCTTTTTCCTGTGCATGGTCAGAGGTTTCAATATCACAAAAATAGAATTACAAAATCGCCTGATATGATTATTTGTTCTTATCAGGCCATATCAACAGGCGGTTTCAATATCACAAAAATAAATTACAAAATATGCAGGCCTGATATGATAATTTGTTCTTATCAGGGCCATATCACACAAGGCAATCTGCAGACAACCAAGTTTGAGTTTTCTTGATTTTTTCTCTCCTGGGGATAGTGAGTTACAGCTAGAAGCAGTGGCATAACCAGGGGGGTGGGGGCAGGGGGCACAGAGCAACCCCCCCCCCCTGCTCAGAACCCTTGCCCAATTTTGCCCTCCCAAATGATTTCAGAATAATTCACAAACGAATGGTTTGATATGTTAAATAGCCTCCATGTTGTCTTTTCCCCCACTTTAACCCCTTCCAAAAAAAAATAAATAAATAAAATGGAAATGACTGTTTATGGTACGCCAATGGCAAGAAGATTGTCTCTTGTGCTGCCGAAGTGTTCCTTTTACACGCAGTGCAGTTGGTTGCCTCCAAGTTGCCTGAAAAAATTGCCCTTGTGACACGGCCTTATGGGCAAGGCAGTTGTACCTTTTAGAAGGGCACATTATGGGGGGATTTGTGCTGGAACATGTCAAGGTACACCAAGGCATTGAGGCAGTTGCCTCCGTTTGCTCTATCAAGTACCAGGCCTGTTAGTGTTAGAAGTAGAGAACTTCTAAACAGCCTCTATCTATTGACAATTATCACCAGCTAAATTACATTCCCAGTTATATAACGGAATGGGTTTCCAATATTATAATCATGCCAGGCCTCGCCAGGTGCTGCTGAAATTTGTAGACAGCTAGGTTAATTAATTTTATGTCAAAGTATTTAATAATCAGGCATGCCACATGGTAAAGAATGAAATCTGTTGCCAAATTTAAAGGGACATGTTGCCTTGGATTGGGCTATATAAAGTTTTGTTATGAAATGAATATGGTTGGAAAGATGTTTTTAAAATAGAATATAATGATCCACACAAATTTGCCTCGAATTTGCGTGGTTTTCCTTTGTGAACTAACACGGTCCGCCATCTTGTCAAACATTTGGTTCTACAAAATGGCTCACGAAGTTAAAAGGAAAAATTTGTGTGGATCATTATATTCTACTTTTTAAACATCTTTCCAACCATTATTAATTTCTTAACGAAAGCTTTCAAATGCTTTTTATGGCTCAAATCGCCCAGTCCATGGCAACGTGTCCCAGTAGCGAAACTTACAGTAAAAAACAAAATTCCACTTTTTCAAAAATTTAGGTTTCATGTCAGATTATTGTTAGTCATCAATTGTGACAAAGCTGAGAACTAAGGTACAACTTAAAAACAGGAGGTTATGGATGTAAATTTAGTTCCAAATTCAATTGGTTAAATTAGCATAAAGTTCGAATGGAGTCATAGCTTATTCAACATCCTTTTTTTAAAGAGGTACCAGCACTTTTTATACAACTGTTTGGTAATGAGTCGTTAAAGTGACTCGTGATTTGGTCTTTCTGCATAATTATATTCTTGAGTCTGAGTATGAAAATGAAATGTACAGTTGGGATTTATTTTGATGTGGAATCTCTGTGGAGGAGGTTGACAACTGATCTGTGGCATTTATGATGGTAAGATCTTGGATTGAAACAAGCTTGTGTAATATTATAAATAGTTTACAACTTATAATAATAATAATATATGGATTTATAAAACACACATTCTAAAATACATTACTCATGGCTACAGCACTTAATGAAAATAGACACAATGATTAAACATTGATTAATCAATGATTAAACGACGTGACAATTCAGAACTAAGAAACTAGACACAGTGTGCTTGTGTAAAGAGCAGTGTGTTCAGTTCTGTTTTGAAAGTTTGCGGAGAAATAATGTTCAGGATTGAGTCGAGTAGTTTGTTCTTGTTGTTGCGTTGAAGAACTGCTGTGTGTTCCAAAATGTCTGGAAGTTGTTATTTAGTGGTATGATGAATGGAGTGCAGGGTTCACCCAAGGATTTTTCAAAACTGGGGAGCATTCTGGATCCAAATTTTGGAAGTTTGGCCGAAGAACACCAATGATGAGGTCCTTGGACTGTTTTTTGTTTACTTCTTGGTGTTTAACTTTGATTTTAAAAGCCCTACTGTGCAATCTGGGTGAATTGCGGTCGATACGCCAAAACAAAAGTAACAACAATTGTTGGGTTTTTTACAGGTTTTAAAGACCCTGTACACTATTGGTAAGATCGAAAAACACAATGTTCACAGATTCACACATAACTTACATGATTTAAAGTAAGTAATGGTAGAAAGGGTTCCTTAAAATATTTCTGCCTAAAATGCTATCGTTTCTGAGAAACGAGTAAAACAGTAGTAATTATCGCGCGCGATAATTTGAAAAAACAAAAACACATAAGATCTCTTTTCACTATTTTCTCGTGACCTCGATGACCAATTGAGCTCAAACTTTCACAGGTTTGTTTGTTCATGCATATGTTTAATCACACAAAATGTGGACACTGATGTTGAGCTGTTACCAAAAGTGTACAATACCTTTAAGATCAGGTTCACAAGTTGTAAAATAAAATGAAAATGGCACAGTGTAAAACCAAACATAAACATCCCGTTAAAAAAATATTCATAGACCTCATTTCAATTCAGTTTGCTTAGGCCAAACTTAAAATATTTGGGTCCAGAATGCCCACAGTTTGGGGAAAAAACCCTGAGGAGAGGCCCTTGCCTTAGTACAAACCAAGAGCTTGGCTAGTCAAACTCGTTTTTTAGGTAGCCTGACAAGGTTGTCCAAAACAAAAATAGTATCCTGCCTGTATGTTTTTAAATTCACATGGTGAAGATGTCGCCTCCCACCGTAACTGCCAGGGCTCCTATAGTCAGAATTGAATACACAGGCTATTCAGGTGAAGAGCTAACTAGCCCTTGATACTAAATAGAGAAAGATTTCCTTTCATCACTGGATCATGCAAGGCCTGCTAATCTGAGGCATAATAGTGGCTAGAAGGTCTGCCTCATTGTGGAGTCCCTTTTGATACTTTACCTGATGGATCAATGTCCTTTGAAATGAGATGGGAAGTTGTTTTGTCGGTCTATTGTGTTTGGTTTATAAAGTTCCCTGACACTTTCTAGAGACTCAGAGCATGGAGGGAGCTATCCTTGGTGTCTCTGCTGCAAAAATGCATTAAAAAGTCTTGGTGCAAGATTTAAAGGGGTCTGACATTTCTTAAATTATTTATAGAAGAATAAATTACCATTCTCTGGTTTTCAGTAGGCAGACAACATTATGTCTACAACAAATGTGTGAAGATTTCATCGAAATTGGTGATCATGTTTTTTCGAGAAAACTGCAAAAAACGATTTCAAGTGAGGTTTGCGGAGACACCATGTATATAAACTTTCTCTAGATGAGTTGTGATGTTCCAAGAAGAACCGGTGATTGGACGACTCAGAATCACTACAGCTCAGTTGATTTTACATGGTGTCTACTGCAAACCTCGCTTAATTGTATTCCCACCATGCAAAGTTTCAAATCCCATTCAAAAAAAAGGATCTCTGTTTTGCAAGTTCCTCGTACTGAATTTATTTCAGTTGCGGCAACTGAAATAATCAGCAAGGGTTTTTTGGAATCTTCAGATGATGTTTATTAATCAAGAAGATCAGCAAAAAAATCTCACAGTATTTTTATCAAGAACGTCAAATCCATTCACATTTAGCAAGGTGACAGCATGTACCAACGGCATCTCTGGCTGCAGCATTTACAAACGTACACCATAGAAATCGGAATATCCAAAAGTCACCTTAAGGTGATCTTTGGGATTCAAATTTCTATTTCGATATTTTACAAGCACAGCATAATACTGATAATAACAGAATTTACAATAATGGAGGCTATCAAAAGAAGCCAAAGCTAAAGGGAGAGCCTTGAACGTAAAACAAATAAAATATAACTGAACTACCAGTACAAAACAAGTGAGACAGAAAAACAAACAGATGGAAAAATCCCTGACTCCCTGTTTGTATTCTTTCACTTTGTTGTCTTTATTTAATTTCTTTCAATGCAATTTGTGATGAGATTTTATTTTGTTCAATTCTTGTCAGATTTTAGTTTATTACAGTAGGTGATGAGTTTATTTGACATGCGATTTTATATATATTTTTTTGGTGTAAATAGGAGTTGCAGGGCTCTACATTATCATTTCATGACATCAACTTTGAGGTGAAAGTTAAAGTCAAGCGAAAGAATGTCACCAAACCCATCCTCAATGACATAACGTAAGTGTGAAACTATTTTTGGTCATCCGTTCCAAGTTTTCTTTCAGCCTGTTCCTTGCCTTAGTCGACCTGCATTCATACCACCTCTTTCGTAGCATCTGGATCCAACTTCATGCTTACTGCATAATTCTGTGCTTATTACACCCTGTAAAGCGCATGTGCTGTAAGTGCAGAATTCCGCGGTAAGCAGAGCCATGAAATTGGGCCATGAAGTGCCATTGGCGAATGTGTACAAACGATTTTTCAGATCACACTTAAGTAGGATTTGAAGCATTGCATGGTGGGATTATAACTAAGAGAGGTTTGCGGTAACACCATGTTAAAAATCTCTTTTGAGTAACTGTTGGTTCTGAAAAGAACCTGTAGTTAATGACTCAACGTTTCAATCAGTATGCTCTGATCGTCTTCAGGAGAATGCTGGACTCTGTTGCTGGATACTGCTTAAGTACTGCCTTGTGGGTGATTAACTGTGAGTTGGTCTTGGCTCGGTGATGCACGAAGGCGGGAACTAGATAAGCTAGGCTTAGCTCAGTGAAGCATGTAGGCTGGAGCTGGGACTAAACCTAAACTGAAAGTTAGATCACACTTAGGAAAGTAAAATTGAGAACCTGGTTGTATTAAAGGTATTATGCTGGATTGGTAAGGATAAAAAACATCATTGTTTAATTTTAGTCTGAAAGCTTACTGATTATGAAGTTTATACTAGAACCATATTTCTATGAAAGTAATTCCCTCTGAAATGAAGTCATCATTCAGAAAACTGTATCTGAAACCCCCCGCCCCCCCCAAAAAAAAATGCAACAGCTGATTTCGGCTGTTACAACCAAAATTAAGGACAATGTGTTAACATGCTGAAAATTGTGCATGGTTGTTCACTATTTTTCTCCTGACTCAAACAACAAATGTAATTTCATGTATATTGTTGATTACACAAAACAAGAATATCTTTAATACTTATTTCGCTTTTGCTCCTACTAACTTATTCAAAGTAAATTACTATTCAATTTTTTACTTGCAATCACTAATTACTTTGAATTTGAATGATTTTTTTGATTCAGGGGAGTATTCAAGCCTGGAATGAATGCAATAATGGGACCAACTGGAAGTGGAAAAACCTCGTAAGTGGAATTTTGTTTTTTAATAGATAGTTCAAAATTCTGTCGCTTCTGCAGATGTTGTTATTATTTGCATGTTCCCAAGATTTGATTGTCATCAATAAGTTCTACTGAATTCAGGGGCCTTTTTCTGAATTGTTTATCTCATTTTATTTTACCAGGGTTGCCCTATCCGTTTTCGATGAACTAATCTCCATAAGGACCTTTAATCTCAACTTAATAAATTTAAATAAAACTTTTACTCTCAGTTTGTTGCAGGAGGTAAAATGATTTCTGATATTGTTTACAATCAACTTGTGGCGCTAGTTCATCAAGTTCTTCAGTAACCTAATCCCAACCCAGAATTCATTGAAATGTCTTAAGTAATAAATATTGTCAACGTTATAATGTCTTTATTCCAAAACGTGAACCTGTTCAGGTGTTTTGGTTTGTCATAAATTGTCCCGTATTGCCCCCCTCCGTCATCACCTCTTGTACTTTACTATTATTTCTTTTCAACAAACACCAAAATCTAGATTTACAGTGACCCAATTTTTTTTTCTGTGGGATTTCTTGTCTATCGTAAATTGTAGATGTTGCTGTCGGATTGTTTTATTTCTTTTCTTGGTTGGTTCTTTGTTTGTGTTTGTATATTAGCCTTCTTGACATCTTGGCGAGACGGAAAGATCCCAGGGGAGTAAGTGGGACTGTGCTGGTAGACGGCGCAAAGCAACCGGCCAACTTCAAGTGTATCTCTGGCTACGTGGTGCAGGTAAATCTCCTGATTCTCTAAAAGAATAATTTTTACCAGGGATGAGAAATTTTTAGATTTTCATTTGAATTCAGACCTTTTTATGTCTGCCTTGTGAAGAAAGTAGCCGTTATTTTCTTCAGATATAAAAAGATTACGCTCTTTGATTTACTTCTCTAGCACTGAGGATTATTAATTTCTCAAAAGCTCCTTGAAATCTGTAACTCACTAAATGGTAGAAATGCCATCATTTTGACAGACCTCATAACGTTTGGATCCTTGTTTCAGATCTTTTGGTCAGCGGTGACTTTGTTGCAGCTAATGCGTGTATGTTTGTACAACTTGTGACGAATGTTAGCTTATAGATAGTTCCCAGTAGACGCCATCTTTACGGGCAAATTGCATTTTGGCTTGCAGATGTGTCAAACGCTCAACTTATTAACGCAGCCGCGTTGTTCACTGACCAATCCTGCAATGAGTTTCGTGAAATGCGCGCGTGTTGCACGCCGTTCTCACACGAAACGCACGACTGTTTGTTCTAAACTGCCCGTAAAGATGGCCGACTTACGTCATACTGCAACCTATCTATAGAGACCAACAACCTGCAGAAATGAAAAGATCAAACAATGACA
Source organism: Pycnopodia helianthoides (assembly GCA_032158295.1). Classification (NCBI taxonomy): domain Eukaryota; kingdom Metazoa; phylum Echinodermata; class Asteroidea; order Forcipulatida; family Asteriidae; genus Pycnopodia; species Pycnopodia helianthoides. Next base: position 13,375,782 of record CM063261.1, read on the forward strand.
CATTTTTTTTCTTTGTTTGTCTCACTCAATCCAATGGATGAATAACACTTGATCTGATAGTGTTGTTCTAATTTAGTTTAACTGATGCATGAAACAGCTTACTAACCTTTTTTAGATAAAGTAGAAATAAATGAATATTGTGCCATATTTCACAACCCTTCAACTGTTTCATGATCCATAAAAAAAGCCTGCCGCCATTGTTGGTGTATTTTTTAATCTTTTCTTGCCGAGTGTTTTCTTGCCGACAACCATGACATTCTTGTTGTTTATCAAAGGATGACGTTGTCATGGGAACATTGACAGTGAGAGAAAACCTTGCCTTCTCAGCCGCCTTACGTCTCCAGGGGAATTTCAGCCACTCGGAACGGGTGGAGAGAGTCGAAGATGTCATCCTGGAACTCGGATTGTCAGATTGCGGAAACTCAAGGGTAGGTTGGAAACAACTAGCAAAAGAGTGCAGAATGATTAACTGACGGTTATATCCACACAGGGAAATCTGGGAAGTGGCAAATGGAAAAAACCAGACACCTTTAGAGGGCCAAGAAAAGGGTGCCCTGTGAGGAGGAAGTACAGGTTGAGCTCTTCCAAGGAGATGATCATGCCCCAAGTATTGAGCACCTGTGAGATGATCAAGCCCCTAGACCCATAAGCGGATCCTTCGTTTTGTTTCCCTTATTTATGGTGGGAACTGTTATAAGTGCCGACATACTTCGTTAAGAGCTGGGCCAAAAAGCATATCTCTACTTTGTTTTCATTAAAATGTTTCAGATAGGAACTGATTTCAATTGGATGAAACAAGAAATGCAAAGTAGGAGTAGAAGTGCGTCTTCAGCATTTTCCTTTCTAAATTTCTTTTTTTTTATAGGTTGGGACAGAGTTCATCCGGGGTGTCTCCGGTGGTGAGAGGAAGCGGACAAACATCGGGATGGAGTTGATCACCAAGCCAAGCGTTCTGTTCCTGGATGAGCCTACAACAGGTCTAGACGCTGCTACAGCCAGTGCTGTCATGCTTCTTCTCTCTAGGTCAGCATCTTGGCAAAACTCTTTTCCTCGCTCTTAAAAATAAAAATTGAAAACTTGAGTTTCTGTTTTTTCACAAAATCAGCGATAAACTGCACTTTGAATAAAGTAGAATGCCAAATACACTTATACCTACTCTGGCTTTGCCTCATCGTAATAACTCTCTTATTTGAGGGTTTTCAAGTTATTATTCATCTTACTCTGGCCCTTTTCTAGATTGTCCAAGAGAGGGCGCACTACCATCTTCTCTATTCACCAGCCGCGATTCTCAATCTACCGGCTTTTTGACAAGTTGCATCTTCTGGATAAGGGAGAGACAGTTTTCCACGGACCCACTGAGGAGGCTCTCAACTTCTTTGAATCAATCGGTAAATCTTCATTTTATCACCTTTGGTCTTTATTCAGTTGCCTAGTAACATTGTCTCCTCCGAGAAATCTTGTATGATGAAATGAAACTGTAAGAGTTCAAGAACATTTGAAACAAAGCTGCTTAATTTGTTTTTATGGTATTCTTTTTTAAAACAGGTTTCCAGTGTGAGGAGCATAACAATCCACCGGACTTCTTCCTTGACGTCATCAATGGGTGCTTGACTTCATCTCTTAAGTCCCTTGGTATTGCATCAGAGGAGACTGGTAAATCTAAATATTCTTAGGTTTCTGAAATTGTTTCGTTTAGTTCTCTAGGGTGGGGGGGGGCTATTAGTTAAAAATAATTAACTAGTACAGATCAGCAAGGAGTGTCAAACGTTCCCTTTTAATGCTTTAACACTCCTTTCGCAACAATTCCTTTTTCCCTTTTGTATTTCTACTAAACAAATTCTCCGACTCCCCCCCCCCCCCAGAAAGAAGCAGGCCCTTGGTGAGACTCAACACCCCCCTCTTCCAAGAAAGAAGTAGGCCCTTGGTGGGCCTCAACCCCTAGAAAGAATCTGGTGGGCCTCAAACCCCCCCCCCCCCCCCCAAGAAAGAAGTAGGCCCTTGGTGGGCCTCAACCCCCCTAGAAAGAATCTTGGTGGGCCTCAACCCCCCCCCCACCCCAAGAAAGAAGCAGGCTCTTGGTGGGTGGGGCTCAACACCTCCCCCCCAAGAAAAAAGCAGCCCTTGGTGGGTGGGGCTCAACACCTCCCCCCCCAAGAAAGAAGCAGGCCCTTGGTGGGTGGGCTCAACACCTCCCCCCCCCCCAAGAAAGAAGCAGGCTCTTGGTGGGTGGGGCTCAACACCTCCCCCCCCCCAGAAAGAAGCAGGCCCTTGGTGGTGGGGCTCAACACCTCCCCCCCAAGAAAGAAGCAGGCTCTTGGTGGGTGGGCCTCAACCCCCCCCACCCCAAGAAAGAAGCAGGCTCTTGGTGGGTGGGCTCAACACCCCCCCCCAAGAAAGAAGCAGGCTCTTGGTGGGTGGGGCTCAACACCTCCCCCCCAAGAAAGAAGCAGGCCCTTGGTGGGTGGGGCTCAACACCTCCCCCCCCCAAGAAAGAAGCAGGCCTTGCTTGGTGGGTGGGGCTCAACACCTCCCCCCCCAAGAAAGAAGCAGGCCCTGCTTGGTGGGTGGGGCTCAACACCTCCCCCCCCCCAAGAAAGAAGCAGGCCCTTAGTGGGGCTTGACACCCCCCTCCCCAATACCCCCATCTTTGTCCCTCATCCCAGTTCCAATCAAACTCTTTGATTTACCCATTTCAGATGATTGTGAGAAAGGCACCCAAGTCATACTGACTGAGCTTGACAACAGGATGGCTGCAGACCCATCTATAGCCGAGCTGTTCAAAGTCTCAGCGGGGTATGAAACAATGACCAGCGACGCCGGTGTCATCCATACGACCCATAAGAATGGAGAAGACGATGTGATCATGCAAGATATTCAATATGCAACGTCCTTCCCTGTTCAGGTAAAGAGAAACAAATAGATGGATTGCAATACGCGCCATTGACCGCCATCTTTGATGTACAACAATGGAAAGTGTACGTTTGCGCTTATACGCACGACTCTCAGCCAATCATTGCTCTTCACGCGTGCACAATTCATCAAAGACGACGGCCGATGACATCTATTGCAATCCATCTATATGAAAAACTTTCTATAGACCTTTATCACGGTGCGGCCATCTTGTTTTTTCTTCCACTCAAATCAATGCAAAAGAAGTGAGTCTGGTGTCCTTGTGTATAATGACAGTCAGCATCCTAACACCAACAGCAAAGAGGGCGCTGTACATTAATGGCAACATGGTAACAACTGTTTACCCTCCTTGAACCTTTTGTAATGAAGATCGTCTTGTCAAAAACTTACTTCCTATACCTTTGTATTGTCTTCATGCCCAGTGACCAGCTCCGCGCTCTTTTCCCACCTTCTGTCTTGGGTTTGACACCCTGACTTCATCCCATGTCTTCTCTATGACAGTCTTTCTCCCAACATTTTCAGTATTTTCCTATCACAGATATTTTGAGAGAGTTTTTAAACAATATTTCTTAAAACAAAAATTATATATATTTTAATGTTTTTGTGTACTGGTGTTTTTTATCAATTTTTAATGACTGTATTTGTAAACTGTACTTTTCATTGTTTTTCCGACTGTATCGCAGTATTTTTACTAAACCATTTTAATAATAATATTAAAAAGTATTTTTCTTTCTTCTGGTTGCCATGTCAAGTCTGTCATAGCCGATGATGGTCATCAGTTCTCTTCCACATTATGTGACCATTCCAGTTACATCTTCTTTGTTTTACTTGTTGAGTTATTTTCAGGGAAGTAAATATCTCAGGATACGTATTACCATTCCAATTTTTTAAAATCACAATCCTTCCCATTCCTCTCCCAATCAAAAACACTTTTCCCCTGCCCTCCCGCATCCTTCCCGGGTCTGACAATGGTTTACTATTTTCTTCTCTGCAGTTAAAATTTGTCTCAAAGAGAACCATCATCAACTTCATCAGAAGTCCACAACTTGCCATATTTCAGGTCGGTAAAGTTTTCACATTATTGCCCTTTTAATCAATCAAAACTTGAAATTCGGAAACGTTAAAAAAACCAAAAACAAATATGGACCTGCTAACCTGGGCCCAATTTCATAGAGCTGCTTATAAGCTCAATACAATTATGCTTACCAGAAACAGGCTACCAGCCAAAATACCATGTCACATGTACAATTTGCAACTGATTTTCCACTTATTTGCTAAGCAGAAAACCTTTAAGCACTATTGTCTGCTTAAGCAGCTCTGTGAAATTGGCACACAGAATTTTGTTTTATATTAAAGTAAGTTAATTTTAAAAGTTAATTACTCGTGATTTTTCTGAGAAAGAATTTTTCAAAACTTTCCTGCCTTCTCAATTAATTTGTAGATTCTTTTTTTTTTAATTGTTATTTTATTTCAGCCTCTGAGTATGATTTTCCTTTCCCTGATTCTTGGTGTCATCTTCTGGCAACTGGACCTGTCACTAAGCTCAGGAATCCAGAATAGGTAAATAAACTTCATTCTCCTTTCTCGGGAAACTTTGGTGGCATCTTGTGGCCGAAGCAGTCTAATGTAGTTCTTGAGTTATTAACACAAAAGTATCCCCTGCCTTTAAATTAAATTGTTAAAGGAACATTACAGAATTGGTTTTTGCTAACAAAATAGTTGCTGGCAGTGTAAGCACTTTATGTAATCCACCATATACATAAACTGACAAACCTGTTGAAGTTTGAGATGACGGCCATCTGGGTCACGAGAAAATAGTGAAAAACCGATTACTTTTTTGCATGAAATCATATAGATTCAACAAATGAATAAAACGCTCACTGAGCGATAAACTTCCAATCGGAAAATTAGTTTATTCATTTCTCATCAAATATGGCATTTCAGGACAGAAATATTTCAAGGGATGTTTTCTATATCATCATCATTAGACCGTGTAAGTTTTATGTAAATTTGTGATCAAAAGTATATTTTACAAGTTTTTTCTTACCAATTCTGTAATGTTCCTTTAACATAGTACACGCAGATTGGCGTGTTGTGGCCGAGTGGTCTAGTTCAACAGACCCACGCTCTGGTGTTGTCAGCAGCAGCGTGTGGGTTCGAATCCCGGTCATGACACTTTTACCCTTGAGCAAGGCACTCACCATAATTCCTTGTAAACTACGAAACAACCGATTTATACAGACTTACACGTAAAAACAGTGATTATGGTGACTAGTATTCAAATTTGCATAATAAACACTATTCATGTATGTTTTGTAAAAGATGTTTTCACCATGTACGATTTAAGAGCTATAATAAAAAAAAACTCAAATAAGTCAAGTAAGTAGGTTGAAATTCCTGTCAGAAGTGGGTTTCCTTCTTTTTGCACCTCCCTGTAATTGACAAAATTGAAAATGTTTGTTATTTTTTCAGAGTGGGTGCGTTCTTGTTTGTTACCATGAACATGGTGTTTGGAAACATGAGTGCCATCGAGGCCTTTATCCAAGAAAGAGGCATTTTTGTGTGAGTAAATTCTTCTTCCAACTTCCATTCCAACATTTTTTTCGAAACCGTGATCTGTTATACTTTCAGCTTGTAGAGAAAAATGCATACAGAAATATTTAATATCAAGTAATAAACCACAAGGGAAACTGACTGGGTTGATTTTAAGTAATTTTGGGTTGAACAAAGAAAAATTGAATAGAGCGGGATTTGAATCAACAACCTCCAGAATAACGTGTCGGCACTCTACCAACTGAGCTATCTAGCCCTATGTTGACGGTCTCCCTATTTTGTCAATATCTTTGTTTGGGGGTGCCAGTCAGAAGCCAAACAATCCCTACTAAAGATTCTTTCTGTCATATTCCTATCAATAAGAGAAGGTTTCCAAGATGGTGTACGGCAAGAACCCATTTATCATTTGGTGTTGTTGTTTTCTTAGATATTAATTAGCATAACAGGTTATTTTGAAACTCAACTTATGTATTAAGACTACTTGGAATATGTAGGGCTGGCAAAATTTCTTGAGAAAATATTTAAAGGTTTTAAAGAAATAACTCTGAACAGGTCTATAACTGTAGATAAAATCTTATTTTTGACAAAACCACCAAGAGCTTTAGGTCTTATTTCTTGTTCCTGAGAAAATAGTTGGTTAAGTTTGTTTAGAGAAATATATTTTACGAGTGGGGCTATAACTATGGATAAATTACCTTTTGTTTTGACAAGACCGCCAAGAGCAAGAAATTTTCTAAAATCTTGCTTTCTTACATTCAAAAGAAAATAGTTGGTGAAGTTTGTTTTTACCGAAATATATTTTTCAACAATAGGTCTAAAACCTTTTTGACAAAACCACAGAGATCACGGATTCTTTTTGTCAAACTGTGCTCTTATCTCCTGCTGTGTTATACAGACATGAAACAGCGAGTGGTTTTTACAGGGTATCAACTTTCTTCATCTCTAAGATCTTCTGTGATCTGTTGCCGATAAGAATAGTACCAACGTCTTTGTTTGCTATCATTACGTACTGGATGCTCGGTAAGTGGTTACCAGCTTAAGATTTGAACCACAATTTATTAGCCCTGATTCTTGGTATTTTTATTTTTCAATAATTAAAAAAAGAAATATATTTATATGGTTGCAAAAAGCATTTTTTTTAACAGAAAACCAGTCACAAAGAATATACATTACATGGTGTTTTGGCTGGTAACCTAATATCGCTGAGCAAGATTTTTCCATGCTGAACAATATCTTGTGCACACAAAGTTGGCCTTGGTTAGATGTGAACTTTTTCTAATTCTCCTAATCAGGTCTGAAGGCGACAGCCGGATCATTTTTTGTCTACCTTTTGAACCTGGTCCTGACTACGTTCACTGCCTGCAGCCTCTCCTTTGCTATCAGCAGTAGTGTCAGCTTACAGAGTGTCGCCACTTTATTTGTCTCCCTGTGTTATGTCGTCATGCTTGTAAGTGCTTAGTCCAGATTCTGGCATTCTTTATTAAATAGCTCTCCCGATCACACGGAAGCCCTTCGCGTTGAGGGCGCTTTACCCACCAATTCAGAGACCCGGCAAAAATAACTGGGCTCATCATCTGGACTGTGTTTTGACGTTGAGGGCGTAGTTGGAAAAGCTTTCTCTGAGCGCGGAGTTATACGAAAACGATCCATACGCTGGACTAGTGGGTGCTTTGCGTCATACCAGACCCTCAAACAAGATCATAAACGCTGTATTCTCAACTTTAGTGGGTTTTTTTTTTGGGGGGGGGAGGGTGCAGTCCATCGTTTTCCAGTCACTCAAAATCTCTGTATGTAAAATAAATAAAAATTAACAGTGCCTTGCTTGTTAGACATTTGGTGTTAAAGAACCTGTTACCACCTTAGTCTAGTTTCCTGGAACCAGTATCATTTTCAATGCTACTTTGCATAAGGAGCCAGACTAAAGTTTCCTTCCGGCCTCAGTCTGACTCCAATTATTTGCTGTGTAATGTTTCTTCAGGCAGTAGTCAAAGACTATCTGAATTCTTATGCAAATAATAAATAAAACAACAAATTCTCCCTCAAAATATCAACAACTTGTTCTTTCAGAAATGGATTTTTCTTATATATTTTTGTTTTGTTTGTCGTGCAGGTATTCAGTGGTCTTCTGGTCAATATCGCATCATTGCCCTCCTGGCTGCAGTGGCTCCAGTACCTAAGCTTATTCAGATACAGTCTCAACGTAAGTCTTGGTCCTGGTGTTCTGTAACAACAATGGGAACCAGTTCTCCCAACAACCAAAAGGGACCAGACTACTTCCCCCTCCTAACCTCACTTTGGGTTACATTGGTCTGAATGGTAGAAAACCAAAATTTCACCAAATATTACTGTTTTCGGTTACAGGCTTTGAGCATAAATGAACTTGTCGGACTGGAGTTCTGCGGGTTGATAGACAACAGTACTATCTGGTGAGGACTTCATTATTATATTTCTTTCAGTCTTTTTCTTGAACACATGAAATAACCTCTTATTGTTATTATTATTATTAAATTAATTAACTTAATCACTGTAGTTCGTAGGCCTGAGGAAACCTGTAAACAAGGGTGCTTGCTATGTAAACCAGAAACACCGGATTAACCCCTACTCTTCTGCGATAGGTGTTCTGGGTTCTTTTATGTGCATTACCAATCTTAGTATACGGGACTTCCAGCTTATTGTCCCATCCGAAGGACAAAGTAATTATGGTGAAGTATCTTGCTCAAGGATGCAAGTACCATGACCGGGACTCGAACCCACACTCTGCTGATCAGAGACAACAGAGCATGAGTTCAGTGCTCTTAACCGCTCGACTGTGACATGCCACTCTCGATATGACTTGTAACAATATGGAATCACAAAACATTGAAGTGCAATTCTAAAAGGTTTTACTTTTGTGTCAAGTTTTGATTTTTTTAATAACAGGCTTGAAAAAGTTCAATTCTAAACATTCTTTGTGTTGTTCACTCCTGCAACAGCATGTCTGGAGAATCTTACCTAGATGGCCAAGGGATCAATTTCTCAACGTGGGGACTTTGGCAGAATGAAGTGGCTCTTGGCATCATGTGTGTTTGCTTCTTGCTCATTTCCTACATCAAACTCAGAATGATTCCCAAGTACAAGTAGAGTTGTCCAACGGCAAGGTGGGTCTCATGTACAATTGTAAAAAACTTCCTACAAGCAAGGCAATTCCAAGCGCAAGTAAAGATTTCTAACATATAAAGGTAATTTTGGAGTTATAGATCTGAGACTTCCAACAAGTAATGTGATTCTGAAGTAAAAGTTATGACTTCCAACAAGCAAAGTGATTCTGAAGTACAGAAATGGAGACTTCCAACAAGCAAGGTGATCCCAAATGACAAGTTGAGCTAGACACCAGGTGAGGATGTAAACAGCAAGATGTTTGCAGAGCAAGCTTATGACAATTAGTTGGACATTTCAGATGCAAAATGGATCTCGAGGAAGAAGAAGACGGCTGAGTGTGTGCTTTCATATTTAACCCCAGAGATTGGCTTATTCTGAATTGATGGCTATGGCAGTGGCTATGGCTGGGGTTCACCATTAGCCATAGCCGTTTGCCAAAGGTACTTGGTTCAGATAAAGCCCAAGTCATCGTCTAAGGCATGGGCCCAGTTTCATAGAGCATGCTTAAGCACAAAAAGTAGCTAAGCACAACAAAATTAGGCTTACCAGAATAAGGTTACCAGCCGAAAACTAACATGTTACATGTACAATTTGTGACTGGTATCCTGCTCATTTCTGCTTAGCAGACAGTTGTTATGCAATATTTTCTGCTTAAGCAGCTCGATGACATTGGGCCAAGGTCTGTAACTTCAGGTGACGACTATATCGCTGGCTTCAAATACATGTCTGTATATATTTCTACATAATAACAGGGTTTATTGTTTTTCTAACTTAAAAGAAATTTAATGTGTACAGATAAAAAGTTTATAAATGTTTGTATTGAACGGACAGGGTGTTTAAAGGGGCACTGTCGCTGTGATCACAGCGAGCCTGGGGCCAGCAGAAAATTTTGAAGTCTGACCCAGTTACTGCACACGCACCCCCGATAATAATGACGAGGGCGCTTTAAAGCAATTATAGATAGTTCCCAGTAGACGCCATCTTTACGGGCAAAGTGCATTTTGGCTTGCAGATGCGTCAAACGCTCAACTTATTAACGCAGCCGCGTTGTTCACTAACCAATCCTGCAATGAGTTTTGTAAAATGTGCGCGTGTTGCACGCCGTTCTCACACAAAACGCATGGCTGTTTGTTCCAAACTGCCCGTAAAGATGGCCGATTTACATCATACTGCAACCTATCTATTTGTGATGTGACGGTCAACGCGCGCGCGTGCAGTAACTGGATGAGAGTTCATGTTTCTATCTTTAGCCACAAGCAGACTATGATAACGACGACAGTGCTTTAAGGGTGGATATATTTAGTAAGTTTAAAATTACCAGGGTTTTTTGAGGTTTTATATTTTATATTTTCGAGAAGTGAATTCAAAAAGAATCATCAACAAATTGAGACCACAAGAAGGGTCTGACTTCTTCATCTAGAGCTTCAGTCATCGGTCTCAGACTGTCAAGTCTCAAACCCCCATCTCGGCAGGGCCTGTTGCTTAAACATTTGTTCTTATAAACAAGCAGGAAACCAGTCACAGACATTGTAAAAGACTTTTTTAAAGGCTGCACATTTTTTGTTTTAGTGTAACCAATTGTGGCTTTTAGCTTTGTTTGGGGAAAACTTGCATAACAAAAAGTTATAAATATTTATTCTTTTAACCACTGTGTGTACATCTAGGTCTGCCTTTGTACTTGATAAAATTATCCTACTTTTTTCCAAGGACCAAGGCAAAAAAAACAAAGAAACATTTTTAGCGTCCTGCCTTTTTGAAAAAGGGCCTTTTTTTCTTTCAAAAATGACCGATTAACACATTTTTCAAGACAACCGGCCGGGCTATTTTTCAAGATAGTTGCCAGCTTTTTCTGTGTGTTTTTTTCCGGTGTGCTAAAGTCTTAAAATACGATCTTATTTATTTAAAAATGTATTTTTTTCGTCAGAGATCGTAAAAATTTATCCTTCTGAAAAAAAGGAGGCGGGCGGGAACGCTAAACATGTTTTTATTTTTATTTGGCCTGGTTGATGTTACGTCATCTCTGTTCAGTCGTAGACAGGCGAGACAATAAACCTGAACATTAAAGCTCAAAGTGATAACAGTATTTGCAGGATTAGGTCTTAGGACCTGGAAAATAAACGGATCGTGTATCAGAGACAAGTCAAAATTCGGTAAATTAGTGGTCAGGCCCTCTGAGATCACGGACCCCTGAATCCAGGTCCATTCTGACCCAGGAGTTTGTCACATTATCTTGTCTGATTTCTAGATTAAACATGTACACAGAACTATAACATTTTACTAAAACAGGTATTTAATAGACCGTGTAATGGATGGATTTGACGTTCTTGATGTAAATACCGTGACAGTTTGTGCAGTTTGACACAGTATTCTACTGAAAGTTTTACAGGTGACTTTGAAATTTACCTTCCTTGATAAATCTGCCTATAAAATCAGTACGTTAAATAAATCATGGAGGTAGAAATTACCAAGGTTGAATAAACTCAAACAACAAACCCGTACCTTTAAAGGAACATTACAGAATTGGTAAGAAAAAAACTTGTAAAATATACTTTTGATCACAAACTTACACGGTCTAATGATGATGATAGTAGAAAACATCCCTTGAAATATTTCTGTCTGAAATGCCATTATTTGATGAGAAATGAATAAACTAATTTTCCGATTGGAGTTTATCGCTCAGTGAGCGTTGTTGAATCTATATGATTTCATGCAAATGTGTAATCGGTTTTTCGCTATTTTTTCGTGACCCAGATGGCCGATCGATCTCAAACTTCTACAGGTTTGTCAGTTTATGTATATGGTGGATTACATAAAGTGCTTACACTGCCAGCAACTATTTTGTTAGCAAAAACCAATTCTGTAATGTTCCTTTAAATTCACTAAAAAGGTATTTAATAGACCGTGTAATGGATGGATTTGACGTTCTTGATGAAATTACCGTGACAGTTTGTGCTGTTTTCTCACTCAAGTAGACACAGTTTTCAACTGAAACTTTTACGGGTGACTTTTCATGTACATTTCTTGATAAATCTGCCTATAAATCAGTGTTACGTTAAATCATGGATATAGAAATTACCTTGGTTGAATTAATAAACTCAAACAACAAACCCGTACCTTTAAGTGTAAAGGAAATATCGTATGTAAGAACGAGACTCACACAACCACGTGGTGTTCAAACCATAGGCTATACACTTTCACAGGGAATACTTTTTTTTTCCTTGCTTAGTTTTTTAAATACAGGGTTGATGTCACAGTTACCGCAAAGTAAATATTTTGTAAAGTCCTCTAAATTCGATATTTCCTCGTTTTCGGTTTATATTTATGTACATGTTGTCGTGTTTAATAGTTATTTGTTTTCATTCTGTTTGTATTTGTTGTTATAGGCCTACTATGCACACAGAGCCGAATAAAAAACGGAAAATTAGAAACGTTTGCGGACAAAAAAGTGTTTTGGTTATTCTGTGAGGTAACATAAGTATTTATTACTATTACACAACTTGAGTTTTATCGGACACGGTCGACGTTCCGAAGAAGCAGGACGCTATCTTGTGAAAATCGGTACTTTTGGGCGCACAGTCCCGTGGTTGGCCAACGCAGGAAGGGTCACTGCACAGCGTCTGTGTTGATTGGTCGGTGTTCCGTTAGCCCCGCCCCGCTAAACAAGTACCAGCGAGCATGCAGAAATCGGTATTGGCTGCTGTATACGTCACCCAGAAATAGTCGTTCAATGTGATTCTGAGGTCTGTAATGCCGAAGTAGATGAACAGTTATTGACAATGATTTTGATTACGAAACCAATAACTTAAAATATGTCAATAAAACAAACCTTTGAACGCTCATCACGTAACAAGACAAAGTCCTACACTTGAGGTTGAAGCTACTTATTACACAAGGTCGTTATTATCCATTTGTGGTTTGAATATTTTTCGAGGAGCTAGCTTGGCATTTCGGGGTAAGTTTGTTTCAATTTTTGACAACATTGGTAAATGACAAAGACCCGTATCTGCAATTAGTGTGCCCCAACATAATACAAGAAATAACAAACCCGTAAAGGATTAAGCTAAATTGGTCATTGGAGTCACGAAAAAAATAGTGAAAACAAAAAACAAACTGTTTATGTTTTCACTGCTTTGATTGCAGGCTCGCGAGATCAAAACTCCTTGTTTTCTCATTATTTTTTTTTTTTAATTAAGGTAAGATTTGTCCATGTCCATCTTTATACATTATAAGTGATGTGCGAATCTGTGAACACTTTTTAAAGTCGGCAGCGACCGTTGCCTTTCTGAGGGTACCGTTCGTTCAATTTCAAGGGGGGGGGGGCCTTATATTGAGCTTGATTTTAGTTCTGTTAAGGAGAATGGACGAGAAAGTGTAGATTCGTGAATAGAATGTACGAGCCGAAGGCGAGTACATTCTATTCATGAATCTACACTTTAGAGTCTATTCTCTGACTTAAACTATTTCCTGAAAGCCTTTGATTATGTAACAATGGTATCAATAAAATCGATTCTCGATACTGGTATAGACTACTAAAAGTACCCATGCGTGCTGTATGTTTAGGCTTGTGGTAAAGTACATTAAAAGCTGTGTTTGGTGCACATCATGTTATCCTTTCAATTTGGAAAAACAGTCATTTTCCCGTCGAACATTTCACTTTAGTTTGTACCGAATCCACTCAACTGTAGATTCGTTACGAATCTACACTTAAGTGTAGATTCGTAAAAATAATCTACACTTTGAACAATAGAGTGACGTCACAGAAATAGTTTAACAACATATATTTAGCACAATATAGGCCTAACTTGTATATTTCAGCTAGTGTAAGGGTTTCATATTTAAAAAGACTGTCTTACTCTTAACTTGCCCAGTTTGTAATCATCTTGTTCTTACCGTCTCGTGCTTAAGAATGCACGGTCCGATTTTACCCCAAAATTTAGATTTTAATTTTTAAATAACTATTGTAAAGTTACAAGCTTTCATTTAAGGCATTGCACGAATCAATCTGGAGTGATTTTAAAAACTGAAAATGAATAGCTGTCGGCATCATCCTGACATTAATTCATTAGCTCAGCCATTTACAAGCAATTTTGCATCTTTATTCTTACATGTATTTTGTGCGTTGTTCGTGGCATGTTTTGCAAATGTTTGTGTACGTTTTCCGTTTTGAAACAGCACCGTTCTCATTCTGTCGAGATGTTTTCAAAGAGAGGGAGACAAAATTAATAATTATCGGTGAAAAATTGGGCCGTGCAACTGAAGCATTGTTGTAGGGCGTACTTTTTTATCTTTATGGATTGTGCAAACGTTTCTGGCTTTATGGAACGTAAGAATCGCACACAAAAACATATTCATATACAAGTAGAGCTAGAATTTGCAAATTTGTTGTCATTTCGTGAGTTTCGTCGCTCTTCTTGGCATCGAAAGATCCAGTTAGATCAATTTTGTTTTTGCTAAGTATTATTTCCCTAAAGATATGGCCCATAAAGGCAAATGAAAGATTCCAGTATTTTAGTTAAACTATTCACATACACAGCAACTGCAATTAAAAACCAAAGGCATTTCATAACCGATACAATACTTGTCCTAAATAAATTGGTAATGGTGTACACGTGCACGAACACACGTTTGTCAAAACACTCGTAATGAATATGAACGTTGGCGTCACAGTATAGGATCTCATTTCGTCAAGTCAAGATCTCCATTACATGTAAGGTCAAATCATATCATTCTTGTCAATATTTGAACAATAACTTATCGGTTTTAAAAGAGTTTCAATGCTGGGAGTTCTTTTCTTCTTCAAGATAGAGATCTAGGTCATTGACTTTAAAATATATATCGATGGGCCATGTTATAAGCAAAAACAATAAGCAGGGAACTGGTATCACACACTTTACATTATATGGTGTTTGACCTGGTTGACTATTTCTGCTAAGCTATATTCTTTTGTGCTGAGCAACTTTATGAAATTCGGCTCAGACCCGAGCCCAATTCTATCTGAGCGTCTCAAGCAGAAATGAACATTACATTTTTAGTTTTAACCCAAACAACAAACAATGCTTAACATGTTTCCTGCAAAGAAAACAAAGTTTGGATCCCATCATCAAAGTATACATGACGCGTTCATTTGACCGATAACCTTTTATTTTTGCTTAAAGGAACATTACAGAATTGGTAAGAACGAATATACTTTTTGATCACAGATTTACATAAACTTACACGGTCTAATGATGATGATAGTAGAAAACATCCCTTGAAATATTTCTGTCTGAAATGCCATGTTTGATGAGAAATGAATAAACTAACTTGCCGATTGGAGTTTATCGCTCAGTGAGCGTTTTATTCATTTGTTGAATCTATACGATTTCATGCAAAATGTGTAATCGGTTTTTCACTATTTTCTTGTGACCCAGATGGCCGATCGATCTCAAACTCCTACAGGTTTGTCAGTTTATGTATATGGTGGATTACATAAAGTGCTTACACTTCCAGCAACTGTTTTGTTAGCAAAAACCAATTCTGTAATGTTCCTTTAAGCAAAGTTGATTAGCGCCAAGCTTATTTGTTTGTGTTGATCGCCGGCCGATTGAAGTCATAAAACGGTCCAATCTTTCCCCAAATTCACGGGCCAGAATTGACCCGGATCTGAAAGTATTTTTTTTTTTTCAAATTTCGGGGTAGATTTTTAATCGACGTTGTTGTGGTAGGCTATAAATCTAGACAAATTATATATTAAAAACAAAAATCAATTAGTAATTGATAGTTAAAATAAGTAATGTTTTCTGTTTCAGATTTATTTTGAATTTCCAAAAATACAACCCATCACATGCAGCTGATGCTTAAAGACAATGGAGGTTATAGTTGAATCTGTGAGTATTGTTTTGATATAGACCTTGGGCCTTTTCCAAACCTTGGCTTTGGGCTCCGGCTCCGGCTTGTGGGCTTTGGCAATGGTGAGGTGGGGGCATTGTATACACAGTGCTAAAACATACGGAGCCATAAACCGGAGCCGAAGCCTACAGGGAAGTGTTTTTACAAAAATATAAAAACCACCCGAACAACATCAACAACACACTTATATCTTCTTATGTTATTACCTTAATTGACACTGACACGATCTCTGTATGCCTCTCCCACAATGACAATTCGAGTGCCTAAAGTGGCCAGACTGTTACCCATTGATGCTTCGGCTACGACTGTGGCTTTTCTCTATAAATTAGCGATGTTAAAATCGCGCACTGCCGGTAAATAACTTGGAGCGAAAGGGCAGACGGGTCCTATGGTAGAGTCAAAAGCTAAAGCCGTGTTTTCGAAAGTGCCCTGAACACCAAAGTGTTAAAAAAAACAAAAACAACAACAACAACAACAGCCAACCAAAACATTTTCTTTTTGCAAAAGCTATAATGGGAAATATGGGTATCTCTTCCAACTCTCGCATGCAACTTAGTGTCTTAAAGGCAAGCGTATACCAAAATTATTTCCAAATCAATGGCACCCAAATGACTTTATTTTTGTCTAGTTGTTTTCTCAAACCCCAAAAGAACCAAAGGCGTACGACCCATGGGGGGGGGGGAGGGAACTGCCCCCGGTATTAGAAATTAGTACTTATGGTTTTTATCTGCCTATAGGGCAACTCGCCCCTCTGCCACCCTGTACCCATACTATACGCCCATGCAATGGTTTTACAAAACACCTCTTCACCGACGTGCTATGTCCTCCAAATCGTTTCTTTCCAGAATCAGTCACTACTGTCGGATGACAGCGACAAGTTCGGAAACTACGGTGCAGTTGGAGGTTTGCTCGCTCACAATGGCGTCAAGAAACATAGAGCTTCCACGCAAGACGACGGCGTCGTTTTGTCATG
The DNA here is from genome assembly GCA_032158295.1 of Pycnopodia helianthoides. Taxonomy (NCBI): domain Eukaryota; kingdom Metazoa; phylum Echinodermata; class Asteroidea; order Forcipulatida; family Asteriidae; genus Pycnopodia; species Pycnopodia helianthoides. The sequence continues at coordinate 13,392,244 of CM063261.1, forward strand.
TCATGACATCAACTACTTGGTGAAAATGAAAGTGAACAAGCAGAAAGTGTACAAGCCGATTCTCAAAGATGTCACGTGAGGATTTTAATTTAAGGGGCACGTTGCCATAGGAATGGGCGACTTGGGTTGCAAAAAGCGTTTGTTAAGAAATAATTTATGATTAGTAGAATATAATGATTCACACAATCCCTCAAAATGGTGTGGTTTTCCATAAGTTACTCCGTAATTTTGTGGAGTCAAACAATTTGGTTCTACAAAATGGCGGTCCTTGTTAGTTCACGAAGTAAAAAGAAAACCACTCAATTTCGAGGGATCTTTGTGTGAAACATTATATTTTTAGTTTATAAAACATCTCTCCAACCACATTTAGTTCATAAGAAACGCTTTAGAGCTAAAAGCGCCCAATCGGAAGGCGATGTGGCCCTTTAAGAATAATTAATACTAGGGTATGAGCTACTTTTTACAGATATAACTTCATAGACAATGCCTTTAGATAGGGGTTCAACAGAACAAATATTTATAAGCTTTTACATCAATGTATTCAGTGCTAATAGTTGGTCTGAAACATTCTTGAATTTCGTTTTAATTCCGTCTGGCTTTTCTTCTGTTTTAGCGGTGTGTTTGAACCAGGGCTGAATGCCATTCTTGGACCAACGGGTAGCGGTAAAACTTCGTAAGTATAAAAAGGAATGTTACTTTAATACCAACGTAAGCTTTGAAAACCAGTATCTGTGAAATTATCGACTTCATTGGTTCTCAGTCAAATGCGTTTTATGGCCCGACTGGCCAGGATGGCGTTCATCGAGTGAGTACATGATTGGCGGCAGACATAACGCCAAATTTCATTGGTCTTGCCTATAAATACCACAAAATTCCACGCTTTATAGGGCCCACTGTGTTCCGCGTATGACGTCAAACTCTCAAACAGCGCCCTCACTGAGGCAAAAGGAGGTAGCTCATTTGGGTGATAGCTGTTCTTGGTGCGTTAATTAAAACTCGCGCGTGACCTCTGCGTACCAAGCAAGAGTCTCCAATCGCATGCAATGCGAACGATGAGGGCGGATAGTTATGTTTATAGGTGTTTTATAATTTCGTGCATAACTTTGTTTAATTCCAGACTTCTTGATATTCTTGCTATGAGGAAGGATCCTCATGGAATGTCTGGACAGGTCCTGGTCGATGGAGCGATCCCACCGGCCGATTTCAGGCTCATCTCTGGTTACGTCGTTCAGGTTAGGACTGTTTAAATACTTCAGAATGAGTTCCATCAATACATAAAAATCTGACTTTCTCTGCCTCCGTGCTGAAGCTCCGTAACCTTATTTGAGTCAGTTATAAGAAGTTTTGAAATTTTATAAAAATTTTCTTTTATTTCGTTCACAGGATGACATCGTAATGGGAACACTCTCCGTCCGCGAGAATCTGACCTTTTCCGCGTCCGTGCGATTTCGTCACACGGTCAGCAAGGCCGACAAGAAGCGGCGTGTACAAGAGGTCATCGATGAACTTGCCTTGACAGACTGTGCGGAAACAAAGGTAAGCTTAGTGGTAGAAGGTGGAGGTAGATACAGGGTGTGTGTAGACTCCACGTCGAGTGCAGAGATTAGAAAAGATAATATAAGATAAGATAAAAAACTTTATCATCCCACACTGGGGAAATTGAAACTGGCCTTGATACAAACAGTACAGACAAAGCGCTAAAAAAATACAATAAACAAAAGCAGATGACAATACCGATAAAATGAAAGAGCGAATGACAATGAGTATAAAAATATCTAAAAGGTAGGGTTTAACTTTATGCTGCGGGGGGGGGGCGTTCCTCCACCACCCTCAAACTCGGCAATTGACTCGCTGGATCTACCCCTGGCAGGACTTTGACAACTTCTAAAGAAATTCACCACGCAAGTCCTCTGCGTATTGGAACATTGTGGGAATATTAGTTTCGATACACTGCATTTTGCTCTATGAAACACAATTCATTACAGTTTAACGGGCCCAACGTTCCGGTCTATTGAGTTTTAAGCAGTCTGGGTAACAATCAAACAAACAATAGTTAAGAGGTCACAGAAAATTAGCCCAACCCCTATCAGTAATTGTTTTTCTTCTAAGTTCCTCATTATGGACATTTCCCATGAAATATGCTAATTACATTCACGCAAGTTGTGCACTATAGGCAGACGCACAAACACGTGGCTGTCACGCCACCATCAGTCCCATACAAAAAGGCGCGATGTTCACTCACTTTGCCAACCAATGAGTAGGGAGAGTGCACACGCGCGATGTTCAATTTACATATTATTTCATGGGATGGGGCTGTTAAACCTCGTCCCCAGGGGTGATCGATCTCGCCGCGCCATTTTCTTCCTTGCTCGTACGATCATCCGAGAGGTATCGATACGGCGCGCTGCTCATGGTAGCGAGGCTGTTATCTTAACTGTTTCATGCTATCGGATTCTTGGTAATCCTGATATCAGTTTTTCCAAGGTGGAATTATTTATATCAGGTTTCTCTTTTCCGTTGTAGATTGGCAATGTGTACATCCGTGGTGTGTCCGGTGGAGAGCGAAAACGTACCAATGTAGGAATGGAACTCATTACACGACCCAAAGTTCTGTTTTTGGACGAACCGACAACTGGCCTTGATGCTGCAACTGCTAATTCCGTCATTATGCTTCTTTCGAAGTAGGGCTTTTTCGTGTTTTCTTCTTTTAGGCTTATGGTGTGAAAATATATATTTTGTTTTTATAAAGTGTTTTGTTTACGAAGTTGACAAAGTTTAAAGCTTTGATTTTTAGTCTTCAACAGACCAAGGCCATTTTCGTTTTGTAAACCACACTTTCATTGGAAAATATTGAACTTAATGGGGAACATTTTGAAGGGGCACCAATGCCAAGAATGGGACAGTAGAGGGCCATGACCTACATGCAATTCCAGGCCTGTAAACCGCACAACCTAAAATACCCGAGCTACCGGTATTATTGTGAATAAACTCTTCACTCTAGTAGGTATACGGTCTTTGATAAAACCTTAGTAAACAAAACCCATTGGCATGCAATAAGCATAATACAGTTAGAATCACTGTAATACATAGGCCCTAACATTGGGATTAATTCATGTATTATTTTCTTAATAGCCTCTTCTTTTATAGATGGATTGCAATACGCGTCATTGACCGCCATCTTTGATGTAAAACGATGGAAAAGTGCACGCGTGTACGCGCTACGCACGACTCTCAGCCAATGATAGCTCTTCACGCGTGCACATTATTCATCGAAGATGGTGGTCAATGACGTCTATTGCAATCCCATCTATTAAAAATCCCCCTTCTTTCTCAGGCTAGCACAGAGAGGGCGCACTATTATCCTCTCCATCCATCAGCCGAGATACTCAATATACCGTATGTTCGACAACTTACATCTCCTTAGTAAAGGAGAGACCGTCTACCACGGCCAAGCCAACAAGACTTTGGACTATTTCAGATCCCTCGGTAAATAAACAAACATTTTTGTTTCATTAATAAATAACTCGGAGAGTTTATGCACACTGATTGGTCGAAGACTGGTCACGTGGGGGTTTATTAACATCTGACTATAAACACCGGCTCTGTGAACTAGCGAATTTGAAATGGGCCCGAAACAAGCATTACTGTGTCAAAGTTTAGTATAATATACATTGTGCTTGTGCCTTCGGATGAGTCCATTAACAGCTGCCAGCCACCATTATCACGCAGTGAAGACCGGCTTCTCACACTTTTATTGCCTAATTAATCATTTTCTAGTATTTCTGTTTTTGAGGTCATGGGATTCTCAAAAAATACCGCTGCATCTGTATAAAGAAGACATCAAATTCCTGTCAACAAATAATCAATCTTGGAAAAAAAATGCAAAACAGAATAAACAAACCAACCGTATCAAAATGAAGCAAAATATGAAACGCACCGTAAGAAATTTAGACAAAGCTTGGAAACTACTAAGTATTAAACTAATACGTGAACCATCCATTTTAAATAATAGACAATTCCTTCTGAAATTGAACATATACCAATGTAAATTTCATCATGCACAATTTTTGTCTTCTCTTTTCCGTTGCCAAGGTTACCACTGCGAAGAGCATAATAACCCATCTGACTTCTTTCTTGACGTCATCAACGGTAACTCATTGGCTTTTTCTTCAATCGGTGATGAAATGGGTAAGAACTGGTTCCTGGCCCCACCCCCACACCCCGCCCACTAGTAAAAACTCAATCGGGATAATGGGCTCTCAAAATGTGTTCGGTTGTGGGTAGTATACACATTCAAACCGGGGACCAGGGTCCCGGTTGGGTAACATTGTCCCCAGATTGTGTTCAAAAACAATGAGAGCTGTTGCCCAAAAAGATTACAAACAAAAGAGGGACAATAGGAGGTCCCCCTTTGCAGGTGTTTACACACTTGTGTCTAAGTGTAAGACAAAATCTCTCAATTCATCGTTCAAAGGCATTTCTTATGCCATAAACTGATATTTCTGATGAAGACCTTGAGTCGATGCAAGACACTTTGAGAAAGGCAAGTTCAAAGGTTACTAAAAAAATAAACTGTTATCAAAATACTCAAGAAAAATACTAGCTAAGTGCATATTCTGCGGGGATTGTGGTAAACGTTTGAGCCAGGTGGTGTGAGGTAGGCAAGGTTTGAAATGGAATTACGTCCCACATAGAAGGATGACATCTGAGAAGAAATAACGAGGAAAGCAAAGAGAAGCAACATCCCTTGTCATTTGCATATGCATGAGCACGTAACTAACAGCGTAAATCATTACGTCATCATTTCAGAGGCAACGGAGGAGGGTACACGGAAAACCGAGCCCGTACCATCCAAAGATCTGGGGAAATTCTTTCTGAAAACGCAAGCTTACATGACAATGAAGAACAAAGCCGATGAGATATATGAAACCTTCTTAAATGTAGAGGCTGCAGGGGAGCAGATGTCAGCTACCCTACGTCATTCCTGCGACAGGTGAAGCAAAAATCGCGCAATAAGTCTTTTTCTTTTTCTTTTTTTAATAAAAAGTACGGAGCTCTATAGAAGAGCCATCCAACTTGTTGAGATCCTGAGATAATTTACTGCAGGATGGTGACGTCATAAACGTAAAGATGACGACATCCTGAGTTGATTTATCTCGGAATGATGACATCTTGAAAGTAGAATGCTGTCTTCCCAAGATCTTGGGTGCTCGACAATGTCAGGATGTTATCATCCCAGGATGAATTATGTCGGGAAGTCGACATCTTACTTTCATGATGTCGACATCCTAAGATATCGGGAAGACAAAATTTTACTTTAGCTAATTGTCGTCGTCATCCCGAGACAAAGCATCTGAGGATGTCGTCATCGTTAACGTTTTTAAGATGTCATCATCCCGCGGTAATTTTGTTTAACAAGATCTCAATTATGTCGGGTGGCACTTCCAGCTGAGCTCCGAAAAAAATCATTTATGGGCTCTTGGTGAGGTTGGTTTAGAGCATGTCGAGTGATATCAATCGAGAGAAAAAAATTGGGTCAGAAAAATTGACCTCCCGTGTTTCTGACCAGGGCCCAATTTCATGGCTCTGCTTACCGCGGAATTCTGCGCTTACAGCACATGTGCTTTACATGACATCATTAGCACAGAATTATGCAGTAAGCAGAGCAATGACATTGGATTCCGGAAATTCAAACACATTACAGACTTGGTTTTCAAGTCAGTGCAAGCTAGAAAACAGGTCAAGCTGACCTGGGACCAATTTCAGCGAGCTGCTTAAGCAGAAAATTGTCTGCTAAGCAGAAATGGGCAGATACCAGTCACAAATTGTACATGTGACATGGTAGTTTAGTTGGTAAGCTTATTCTGGTAAGCACAATTTCGCTGTGCTTAGCTACTTTTTTAGCTTAAGCAGCTCTATGAAATTGGGCCCTGGCAAATTGGATGACCATTTGGGAATATTATAAGTTGTCAATTCTTATCTAGCGTGACTGATTTAAAACATTCTAATAATTATAAAAATGATCTGTGATGTACGTTTTATATTTCTCAAATCTCTGTTTGCAGCTTTACTATGTCTCAGGAAGAGCGACTAAAAATATCTTGAGAAACCCGAAGAGTTCTTACATGCAGGTAATTCATCAAACCAGAGTAAAGAGTATTAAGTAATGAGATTAGAGTATTAATTGAAGACCTAACAGGTCGGTCACGTAGTTTAAAAACAGTGGGTGATAAAATTATGCCTCGATTTGATGCCATTTGGAGATAAGACAAAAACTATTCTGCGTGTAAATGAATAAAATATTTACATGATCAAGTTGTCTTTCGCCCTCAGGTCATTGTGCTTGCCTTCCTTGCTGTGATCGTGGGGCTTATTTACTTCCAGCTAGACAAGTCGGCTTCCTCGGGTATCCAAAACAGGTATGAGTATGGAATCCATTCACAATAAAACAGTCATTATTTTCCAATATTGTCTATAACCATGTATGCAGGAAGCTAGCTCTGTCATGGGCTCCGCACCATCATCACACATGAGGACACCCTAGCTAGTCTTCTGTCTGCACCTCAGCCTCACCCCAAAAGAATACACATAATGAAACATCCATTCAAAATTAGTAACATCGTCCTTCGCAGCTCAACCTTGAGTTTCAACGGTATACTTAGTGTAAAATTAAACCACAACTTGATAGAAAGCTTAATTTTAAAATACTTTCTTAATTTTCTTCTTCTCTTAAACTCTTGTAGGGTTGGGGCTTTCTTCTTTGTCATAACGAATATGATCTTCGCTAACATCAGCGCCATTGAAGTCTTCATCGGAGAGAGGGCGATCTTCCTGTAAGTCTCGTCCATCATCCCTCCAATATTAAGAGAATTTACGAGAACACAATATTAGTATGTTAATTATGGGAATATTTTTTCTTCAAGTCTCACCACAGTCTTGTTTTGAAAGATTACAAAAAGTAATATTGGGCCGATCTAAGCTCGAGTTCCCATGGTGTCACAGCAACAATAAATACTTAATCTTATCGTACCCGATACGCACTTGACTATTTTTAACCATCCAGCCTCGATGTGGTCTCATTAATTTAAATTAGAGAGAAAAAACAAGATGGCTGTGCACCTTATGCATTGACGTTTTCACGCCTCCATCTTAGAGGTAAAACGATGATGAAACAATGGAAATGCACAATGAACGCGCAGCGCACAGGATGGGCCAAGGAGCAACCTGTTTTTTTTTTACCTCTAGCCGAGGGCGCCCTTCTTAATGGCATCATTTGCGTAAGGTCTATAAGTTGTATTGTATTTTCCATGATTCTCTTTCATGCAGTCATGAGTCAGCAGGTGGTTTCTACCGGATCTCAGTCTATTTCTTCTCCAAGGTCTTCTGTGACCTCTTGCCCATGCGCATCATACCGACGTTTCTGTTTTCCGTCATCACTTATTGGATGATCGGTAAGAAACCTAATTGTGGGTGTGTCTATTTGGGGAGGGGTTAGACAGTGTTTCGAAGACAGTGAAATTTGTTAAAGTACAATGCTTAGACCCACTGAGAAGCACCAAAGTTCCAATGCAAGCAAGAACCAGTTAAGTTCCAGTGCATGCAAGAACCGCACACGTTCCAGTGTGTGCAAGAACTACACAAGTTCCAGTGCATGTAAGAACTACACAAGTTCCAGTGCATGTAAGAACTACACAAGTTCCAGTGCATGTAAGAACCACACAGGTTCTAGTGCATGCAAGAACCACATAACTTCCAGTCCATGTAAGAACTACACAAGTTCCAGTGCATGCAAGAACCACACACGTTCCAGTGTGTGCAAGAACCACTTTAGTTCAAGTGCATGTAAGAACCACATTTCTCTTAATCCAATAACCACACCGATCCAAGAACAGCATTTTCCCTCCCATAAAATACTTCCAACCCAAGAATTAGCATTATTCCATATACTCCAAGATTAGATCCACACTTACACTTGTCCTTTCCACGCAGGTTTCCGAGTTGACGCAGCTGCCTCTTTTGTTTACGCACTGACTCTCTGTGCCACCACTGTCTCGGCGAGCAGTCTTGCCTTCCTCCTCGGTGCTTGCTTCAACGTCTTGGCGATTGCAAACCTAATGATTGCCATGGCATTTGTCTTCATGATGGTAAATATTTATCTTCATTTGAATCTTCTTAATTATGTAATGAATAAACGAATCACTCGATCCAAGAGGTTTAGAAAAAAAAAAACTAACAACCGTCCAATTCTGGACTCCGTTGATGTTTAAAATACTGTGCAAAATACACACTTAACAGATCTCCATCTCTAGAGCCAGAGCCTAAGTCTAGTTTTTAAAAAGGCCCCACTTTTTGTCAAGCATCAAAGAAGAAAACCTTTTATAAATGTATTTCATGGTAGTTCTTATTTCTTTTTGCAGATATTTGGTGGACTGCTGATAAACATCGCTTCCCTACCTAATTGGGTGCAGTACTTACAGTACCTTAGTATCATTAGATACGGCATGAATGTGAGTCACGTAGGAACAGCATTGGAGGGGAGGGGAGGGGTACAAAGGGAGGGGGTAAAGGGAAAGGGGTGATGGGTACAGGGCAAGGGCGTGAGGGGGTACATTGCAATGGGATGAGGGGGTACATTGCAAGGGGATGAGAGGGTACAGGGCAAGTGGTTGAGGTGAAGGGAGAGGGATGCAGTGCGAGGGGGTACAGGGGAGCAGGAGGAGGGGGTTCAATGGAAGGGGACGAGGGGGGTACAAGTGGAGGAGGGGTAATGAGGAGGGGGTCCCTGCTGTTGTACAATCATGATTGGTTTGCTCTTGCAGGATTAAAGATAAGCCTTTGGTTTTATCTATTGAAAGTCTACCTTTTGGTATTAAGGTGTTCCTCCATTCATTCCTCATTCGGAGAAAGATTCAATGTAAATCGTATGACTTAATAATCAAAGAACCACGTGACTGCACATGCTGTAGCACACCCCGCCCCTTTCTGCAGCTTTTGGCTTAATAATCCAAGAACCACTTGAATACATATGCTGTGCCACGACTCTTTCCGCACCAAGGCAGTGATTGGCCATTCTTTATGACGTAGGCTACCGATTGTCTCCCATGTAGTGTTTGGATCATTAAAATAGTCAAAATCGTAAATGTTTTTTTTAATACCCACAGGCTCTGTCCATCAACGAACTTAGAGACCAGGAATTTTGTGATCCACCTGTCGCCAATATGACGCAAAACTGGTAAATGACATAAACTAGAATAAGTGATTAAAGGTGTTATACAGGATTGGTATTAAAAAAGGATAAAAAACATCGTTGTTTAATTTTAGTCTGAAAGCTTACTGATTAGGAAGTTCATATCAGAACCATTTTTCTGTGAAATAGTTCCTTCTGAAATGTAATTTTTCCCATGGAAAAATACGAATTACATTCACGCATGCGTACAGACACTATTGGTTGGCAAATGCCGTAGAGTTGTGCAGACGCTCAAATGCATGTGCGTCACGCCACAAAAGGTCGCAATTTTAACTCATTTTGCCAACCAGTATAGGGAGGGTGCGCACGCACGATAATCAATTTACATAAATTTCATCATGGGAAGGGTCTGTTATTAACTAATTTTTATAAAAGTATCATTTCATTCAAAGAGGAAAGTAACATAGCTTGACTATTAATTCATTATTAATTTTTTCCTCTCTCTGATTAGCATTGACGGAAACTACTACCTCGAGACCCAAGGAATCAATTACTCCTTCTGGGGATTGTGGGAGAACATCGTTGCCATGGTGTCGCTCAGCGTCATCTTTCTGTTCCTAACTTACGTCCGGATGAGGAACATTCCAAAGTTTAAATAAAGACAGTATAGTTATAGGATTTGTATATTCAGACCAAGGGCCTTTTCCAAACCCTGGAAATTATAATGTGTCATCCCCGCCCCCCATACAGCAAATTGTGTAGAAATTTCGTCTTATAGCGCCCTCTTTTGACTCAACTTCCTTCAGCCCATAATTAGCGGGGACACCCCACCAAATAATCTCCCATAGCACACAGTGCAAAATGCTAAATATTCAAAAATACACGCAAAATACTTAAAAGTCTCACAGCTTTTAACTTGAAAGGGAAACTTATTAATTGACTCTTGAACTTTTATTCTCTGCTCAACTTTACATGGGGAGTCCCTGGGCCCGTCGAGTTATTCTCCCAAGTAAAAACACCCCTCTACAGGTGTAATTTTCAAAACGTCCGAGCATCAATCTTGAAAAATGTCCCTACACCTCTCAGCAAATAGGACCTTTTATTTCAGGGCCTATGTCATCCAAAATACCTCAAGCTGGAAGTCAACAACCCCCAGGTCACAATTGGGCAACATTTTTACACTGAAACACTTTCCGGGGGCTCTCAAATCTGTCTAATATAGAATATTTTGACGGCCTACAAAAATTAATGAGCTTGACGCTCTGTTTTCTCCTATTTTTCTCCTATTGGTGGGGTGCACCCCTATGACACCAGCTTCCCCCGGCTTGACATGGAGTGTCGTCATTTTTTGGAGCTGTGCTGTGTGCACATTGTTCACGGTGTTTCCAACATCGGACAGGACCGGACCCCGGAGACGGGGAGCAAACAGACGGCGAGTGAATTCCGTTAGTGTTCGTCAGCTTTTAACCGCGCGGACAACATCATTGTCAAAGACCAGCATCCGCACTTGGTGTGACCATAATCCTTGCTCTATGGTATGATCCAAATGACATGAAAATAATGTTAAAATATCTGTGAAAATTTAAGCTCAATCTGTTCCCAAGTAGGTAAAACCCCCCTTGCGTGTTTTCTTTGTTTTCAAACATCGGATTTTGGACTCGCGAGTTAAAAACTAGTTGCTTATTCATTTCTCAAAAACTACAGCATTTCTAGAAAAAGTATTTTAAGAATTTTTTTCGACTTTATATACCATGTAAGTTATTTGCAAGTATAAGAACATTTATACCTCTTTTCTGCACAACACCCTTAGACTATTATTATGAACAGTATGCTTCCAATGAAGTTAATAATATGTAAATTACACGTCATGCGTGCGCATTAATACTGGGTTGGCAGAATGAGGGAGCACGGCTCTTTTTTGTAGAGGGGTTGATGCATTATTCTATATCTATGGGTTGATGGTGGCGTGACGCACACGCGCGCGTTTGTGCGTGTGCCAACCAATAGTGTCCGCACGCATGCGTGAACGTAATTAGCATATTATTTAATTGGACAGGCTGATTGGGCAACGGAGTAATCATTATTCACATTGATTGAACTATTATCTCTGTAAATTTGAGACCAATGAGATTATAAAGTTTATGCTAAATCGTATTTTTTGTATCATCGTGCATTAATAAAAGTACACTGTATTAAATAAACAGAAAGCCGTCAGTTGGTGTTTCGAATTAAGTCTTTGTGACTAAAACATTTTAAGCATTATCAACAAATTTGTGATTATAATGTAGGGCCTAGGCCTGACCGTTTGATTTCCTTAACATTCTGTTGATATTTTAAATGTGTATATAGAGCTTATAGAATTACTTACAAAAGATTTAAAATCCGCTCCTTTCCTCTGCAAACTTTGAACCAAAACGAACGATTATTTACAACGAATAATGATTTTTAATCGTCATGCTACGAAACACCGTCAAAAGTAACAGCTTCTGGTATTTATACTTGTGTCAAAAAGAGTAAAACGTGGATAAACAATTAGTTTCCATATATATTTCATTTGATACTCTTGACAAAATATTACTGTAAACAATATTTCGATACACTTTCCCCAAAAGAATAATAATATAACAAGCATGACGAGCGGAGAAAAAATACGCCCCCTCCAAATCCAACTAGACTCCGCCCTTCATTTTAATAAAAAGAAATAGCGCCACCTTTTGATTGACTGGTACCCTGTTAATATTATTGTCAGTGCACGGTGAACTGGAATTAAGCTATTTTTACCGTCTGCTGGCGGCCGGGTTTAGACACCAACGACCGGCCAAGGTCAGCAAAGTCGTGGGTCGTAGTTTGACATTTCAGCTTAGTTGGTTGACCATTGGACACAGCTGGAATTACAGAAGTAAAATATTTTACGGAGTTTTAATCTTAACCGTGAACAGCTAGCTGACGTGAGTATTTACTATTAGACGTTATTGTCTCTATTGACCATCATTAATTTTAACTATTTGAATAGATACTTGGTCAGTGAAATACAGTTACACTTACACTTACAGACATTCGTTGATCATGTTGATAATTCAAACTCCATGATTTTATTTTTAGTTTATACCAACAAATCTCTTCAGCCTCCCCTCCTCAGCTCAATGGTCTAGGTTAGCTACATCATAAAATTCATAGTTGAAGAATGAGGCTATTTCCACTATCGTCTCCAGAGCACTAACCCTCAGTCAAGACATCATTGGTGAATAAAAAATGTAAAAACCTATTCAAAACTTTGTGTTTGGCACGTTTACGCAACAGTTCTTGTTTGAAACAGGAACTCCCCAAAATTATGCTCGTTGATGTGTTCTTTGTAATTGTATACTCATTGATAGAGCTTGATTGTTCCGTAACACTCACTCCATAATTCATTCGGAGAAATTAATCGATATCACCTTTTGTAAAAAAAACATGGCTTCTTTCATTTATAACATGTGATTGTGAAAGTTCCTGAGCACTGGTTATCATGGACCAGCGTTGCGTGCTGCAATTAAAAAGATTTACTGAAAAGAATGATTAATTTTGAAGGAAAAGATGAAAAATCTGATCGCCACTTTGTGTTGATGACAATTTTCAAAATTTGTCATGCATTGACTGAGTAACATGTCTGATATTAAACATAAGAATCAGTGACATTGTAACAATAGTTAAAAATACAACATTAAAGGCAGGATATCTGTGGTAGTTTCTTCAAAAATAAATGACCAAATAAAAGCTTACTAGGTTATTTGGTAAGAACATAGAGCAAGGACCGAGGGAAGCACTGCAGCGGTTGACAATAACACTGAAGGTCTGTGGAGTCAATTTTGCAATTTTGTTTTGGCAAGCAAGTCAAGTGAAGACAAAAAAGTCAATAGTTACTACAATAATACTTTGAGGATGTGTGGGTCAAGATTCAAGTTTTAACTTTTCCATGCTGGGCAACAGTATCGATCAGATGTGGCCATCGGAAGTTCAAGTGTTGCTTTGTGGATTGTTTGGTTTCCTGTATCCCTAATGGACCACAGTTGCTTTTTTCCCCTCGTATGATAAGAGACCAGACTGATTCTGAACTTTATGTTTACATTTCTACTCTGGCAAAGTTCACCAAGTGCTGCACTTAGGTTTTAAAGTCAAAGTGTACCCAGAAATAATTAAAACTAGGAAAAAGCAGTATCCCCTTTTAGTTGAGAGGCCATGTGGCGATCATTTTTATAATTTCCAGTTTGCATACACTTCCTTTCATGTGTCAAACACTTACTGCAAAGGTTAACTAGTTGTTCAGAAACTGAAGTCATACAGAAAGAAATTGTTGCTTCAGTTAAGTGTGAAACCTTTGAAACCTTTGGGTGTTTTTCTATGTCTAAGGCCAAGTAAAATAAGTAACAAGTTTCTCATCCGGACTTTACTATTTACTATTTTTAAATTTTTTGCTATTTTTTTCCAAGACGGCCGCAATGCTAAATATGGCTGGCCACGAGGTATATTTATTCACAGATATTGTGCTATTTGAGTATACTGATGCAATGTATGACAAACAAATTATTTGTATTGCAATGTTTCAGGTGAAAAAAAGAGTCTAGACAAATTCTTAGGCAAAAATAAACCAAGGAACTTCGTAGTTTTTTCGAATTTTCACCCTATTTTTTTGCTATTTTTCTGAATAGTAAATACATGAAGTAAACAAAAGGAGGCTGCGGCCAAAAAGGAGGCGGGCAGGGACGAAAACTTGTAAGTTTTTTTACTTGGCCTAATAAGTCTTCCAAATTCAAAATGCCCTGGCATAGTACCAGTGCTTTTATATCAGTGTTAATGCCAGTGAAAACACCTGACAACCATTCAAACTCTACTCTTTGGGTGGTCTGGCTGGCTAGTTCAGCAGAGTTCTCCTTTAACAGTGGTCCACTGGCCAAATGCTAGTTAAAACACCTGAGGACCAGTCAAAATTATCCGATGAGCTCTGTTTACATGTATTTCAATAGGGACAAAATATTTTGAACATCTGTACTTTAAAATGCGGAGATCGAGATACTAGTTGGTAGTTTGGATGGAGCTTGTACATGTCAGGCCTGGAATTTCATCTTGGAGAGGGCAAGGCCATTTTCATTTTGTAGAGGGCACTTTCATTGGGAAATCTTAAAGTCTATGGGAAACTTTTGAAGGGGCACCAAGGCCATGTCCAGGGGTAACGCAGGCTATGGCCTCCGTTGCCTCCGTGTAATTCCAGGCCTGACATGTTCATGTACATGTATGTGCCATGGTATCAAAAAAAGTGAAGGGTTGCCGAATCAACAGTTTGACTGAAATGAGATTGTGCAGTTAAAATGTCTTCTTTCTCTTCCGCATTACAGTTACAGTCATGTCTCTTGAGGGACCCGGCCATTTGTTAGTTCGTTGAAAACTTATGGTTATGAAGACAGAGAACCTTCCTTGATGTATGAGTCAACAACAGCAGAGTTTTTCAAACATTTTGCCAGGACTTTGGATCAAAATGATGAAATCTGGCCAAAATGAGGAAAGGTACAACCTCGTCAACCTCTATCCTGCTCTTGTGCTGCCTTAGTAGTTTTTAAGCCACTACAATTTCTTCTGTGAGTGTATCCAGTTTAGAGGGAGCCTGAGGAGTTACTGTAGATACTCCCACCACCACACCCACATTTGACTTCCAAGTTGAGGAAAGTAGAAGTCTAGTCGCTGTCAATACTGCCCCCACCACACCCACATTTGACTTCCAAGTTGAGGAAACTAGAAGTCTAGTCACTGTCAATACTGCCCCCACCACACCCACATTTGACTTCCAAGTTGAGGAAAGTAGGAATCTTGTCGCTGACTATACTCCTGCCACAACACCCTCATTTAACTTCCGAGTTAATGACTTTCCAGCAGGTCAGCATGAACATCATTCGCTACTACACAATGACGACCATAAAGAAGTTGATGGTTCTTCTCGTAGTTCTAAGCCTCATCTCCATGTGGTTTCTTAGTTATAGCGTCTTGCCATTGAAAGGAGAGAACGATAAATCGCTGCACATGAGACTGCCGTCGAGTCAGTCTGTGTCCAACGCAGAGACAAAAGACGGGCATGTTGCCAAACGGCAACCCAGTAAACACTCATCAGAGTGGGAGGGAGCTGAGAGTCGTTTGTTACCATCGGCGCTGGTTATCATCGACCGCGCCGATTCGGTATTTGCGTATAACATAACCAGCGCCCTCGAGGCCAATCGCATCGACTACACAGCGGTGCTTATCAAGGAGCGACACTGGCCCAGATTAGAACACAAACAGATCGGCAAATTCTCCCTCATAATTTTTCAGAGTATTCACTTGTATCTAGGCATGGACAAGAACCTACTACAAGCTATACATCAGTACTGCAAAAAGTATAGTGTTGGAATTGTATTTTTCGCCGTTGTAGTAAAAACGGACGAAGCTTACACAAGACAGATCGGCGATCTTCCAGTTTACATGGATCAGAGACTCAGCTTAAAGGATCTCGTTATAAGCCCTTCTGCCGACGATGTTTTATACATTACAAAAGCCGGCCAGCGTATTAACGATTCATTACCATATGATGATTGGACAGTGTTCAGGACTAAACACACCTCGTACAGACCCATCGTCCAAGCTAAAACTCTAAGTCAGGATCTACTGAAACTGAACTCGCCCTCCGCCGTCCTGCACACGACGATGTTACTAGACGAGGGCAATTTTGACGGCATTCGGAGAATATTTATCGGCAATGACTTGAGGTTCTGGCTTCACTACATCTTATTTCTGGACAGCATTTCTTACCTCTCCAAAGGACTCCTCAATAAGTCTCTGGACAGATACATCCAAGTCGACATCGATGATATTTTTGTCGGTGCTAAAGGAATTAGGATGACTTCCTCGGATGTAGAGGTATGAACAAATTCCTTGGAATTCTAAATCAATATCTAAAACCCTTTTCACACTGCAGAGCCATTTCCTTGGAAATAAAACCCAAGGACATTCCTGGGGATCTTTAACCCAACTGCCATCTAACATTCATTTCACTTCTGATGCAATTTTCCTAGGATTTACGAACAAACACTCGTAACCTCGGAATCATCTCCCTTAAAGGGAAGGTACACGATTGGTAATCACTCTAAAAATTAATGGCAACAAAAACTGACTTGGTTAGAAGTACAGCATCTTTCGATAGTATAAAGCATTTTGAGAAATATTTCAATTCAAAATAATGTGGATATGGAAAATTTGAATTCCTATTAGGGATTATTTTTTATGCTTCTTATATTCCCTGCGGATTTTGGCGAAATTCTAAAAATGCGACCACCTTTTGAAAAGAAATTTTCACAGGTTAGTTTTAATGTGTTAATATAGGATTAAAGCAATCAACTGGTCCCCAAAACCAAAGTTATACATGTACTTTGCTTTTAACCCTGCTCCCAATTACGGGTGTGAATTGGCTATTTCTCGGTAGTATGTGAGGGTTAGCAGCTGTTAAAGTTGGTCAAGGTCAGCCAAAATTTCCCAAGAAATATTTTTTTGTGTGTGAAAGGGGCTTAGTTATTAAGGGCATGGCAGAAGAATGTAATGTACACAAGCATGCAAGATCGGTGTTAGTTTTAGAATTATAACCGATCCAATCAGCCATGCAAAATTAATTGATATTTTTTAGAGCATATCAAAAATTCTAAGACTGATATACCACCAAATCTTCCAAAATCCTAATAATCCCCACTGTTTGACCTGATTTTGATGAGTTCAACACTGCAATATCAAACCATCCTTGCTTTGCAGAGAGCAAATGTTTTCATCATGATTATCGTGGAGGGTCTCAGTTGAGATGACTATTTATTAATTTTTGTCATCATTTTGAATCACTCTTGACTGTCATTGGATTCAGGCGTTACTCTTACAACAACATATCCTAGCTGACAAGATTCCTGGCTTCCGCTTCAAACTTGGCTTCTCGGGAAAGTTTTTCAAACGCGGGAATGAGAAAGAGATGGAAGGTGATGAGGCCTTGGTGAAAAATGCCGGCAAATTCTCCTGGTTTCCACACATGTGGAACCACGCCCAACCCCACACGTTTGACAACCAGACGCAGCTCGTTAATGACATGAAGAAAAATTTCCATTTTGCTAAGGTAAGAACTGTTAATTCATTATCGTTTATCTCGGATGAGCAAGGATGTCTCGAATTCAAACCCCAGGCCTGGAATAACATGGAGGCCATGGCCTTTGTTGCCCCTGGTCTTGGCCTTGGTGCCCCTTCAAAAGTTTCCCATATACATTAAGATTCTGTAGTGGAACTGCCCTTTGCATAATGAAAATGGCCTTGCCCTTTCAAAGATGAAATTCCAGGCCTGAAACCCCTCCTACTGTCAGTGTGTTTCTGATGGACCCCTTGTTGCAGTAACATCACCAGTGGCTACGGTCTGCTTGAACTGTGAACTGGACAAAGGCTCTGAGGCCAGTAATTTAAACATCGGGACAGTAAACTTATGACTGGACAAGTCCGGCAATCTTTTGTTTCTTCATTTAGATTTAGACACATCCACCAACACAATTAGCGCCAAAAACAGGAAAATTGTATAAATGTTCAGTTGTTAGATGAGGGAGGAAACCCCAATTATTGGTAAAGCCCACTCAATTAGGTAGGGACTGAAAACCCAATCCACATACAAGGTTCTGGTCTGAGGTGGGATTCAAACTTGTTTCCAAAGAGGTTAACATTGTCTTCAAACTTCAGAGTGAAGTTTCAGAAATTCCTACATTGCTTTCAACTATGGTGAAAGATCCTTTTCTTATGCTGCTTCTTCCCTATGGAACAATCTTCCCCTCAATATTCGCACTTCTCACAATGTTGATACATTTAAGTCCAGGTTGAAAACTCATTTGTTTAAGTTAGCCTTTTGTGATCATTAATCCTTTGTTTATTTGTTTGTCTATATTCCCGTTTAAGCGCTTAGAGGCTTTTTTGCAATATGCGCTATACAAATGTTATTATTATTATTATTAACATACTGTGAAAAATATTAAACTTGATACTAGTCCTCTTGTACCCTCAGACCCACCAGATTGTTATGGATGAGTCCTATGCAATAGCCCCGCACCATTCGGGTGTCTACCCAACTCAAGTGATTCTCTACAATGCCTGGAAGCAAGTCTGGGGAATTAAGGTAACCAGTACTGAGGAGTACCCCGCCCTGAGACCAGCGAGGAAACGGAAAGGCTTCTTCTTCAAGGAAATCATGGTAACTTTTATTTATAATCTTTAAAGGAACATTACAGAATTGGTAAGAAATAAACTTGTAAAATATACTTTTTGATCACAGATTTACATAAAACTTACACGGTCTAATGATGATGATAGTAGAAAACATCCCTTGATATATTTCTGTCTGAAATGCCATAGTTGATGAGAAATGAATAAACTGATTTTCCGATTGGAGTTTATCGCTCAGTGAGCGTTTTATTCATTTGTTGAATCTGTATGATTTCATGCAAATGTGTAATCGGTTTTTCACTATTTTCTCGTGACCCAGATGACCGATCAATCTCAAACTTCTACAGGTTTGTCAGTTTATGTATATTGGTGGATTACATAAAGTGCTTACACTGCCAGCAACTGTTTTGTTAGCAAAAACCAATTCTGTAATGTTCCCTTAACCCTCCTACTGTGTGACCATTCACTATCATCCACTAGATTTGAATGAAAGATAGCTCTATCAGCCTAGCCGGCAATACGGTACCATGTGGTGAATGCTTCTACACAGTAGTCCTCTTACAGGGTTCTGCCCAGGATTTCTTTAGTGGTGGAAAAATGTTTCCCTGGAAACCATTGCGAGATGGATCAGTTACACGGTAGATCATATGAATAGACTCAAATCAAAGAAGTACTCAAAATTAATGGCTTCGGACTACCATTTTTACTGGCAAACACCCAATTTTACATTTCTTTGAAAACCTTCGAAAGGAAACTGCAGTGGTCGGAAACAGAGAAAATTCTGCCAGTGGTGGCTGGGGAATCCTGAGTGCCAGGCAGGTTTTCCGGCACCGACCACTGTGGGCAGAACCCTGCTCTTACTGTCTGACCATGCACTATCATCCACTGGTTTTAAATGATAAACTATGCCAGCCTGCAATGTGATGCCATATAGTGAATGCTTCTACACAGTGCACAGTCAACCCTCCTACTGTCAGACATTTTAATATCATCCACCTCGGCTCGGTCCTGTAATGCACATGCCCGATATTGTGATAATTCTTTCATGTATCTCATGTAGGTTCTTCCAAGACAGACCTGCGGTTTGTTCACACACACGATCAGGATGAAGGATTACCCAGGAGGAAGGGAGAGACTTGACGGCAGCATCCACGGAGGAGAGCTCTTCCAAACTGTCGTTAATAATCCAGTAAGTTGACCCCAGGTGGGCCTGGAATTACAAGCAGACCACAGGGGCCATGGTGGGGGAAACCCTTTGGGATTCTTGGGAGGGGGGACTCCATTGGAACCCCTGGGAAGGGGAAACACCTTGGAACCCCTGATAGGGATAACCCTTTGGGACCCCTGGGAGTGCAAACCCTTTGGGATTCCTGGGAAGGGAAACACCTTGGAATCCCTGGGGGAAACACCTTGGAACCCCACAGAGGGGAACCCTTTGGGACCCCTTGGAGGGAAAACACCTTGGAATCCCTGGGAAGGGAAACACCTTGGAATCCCTGGGAAGGGAAACACCTTGGAATCCCTGGGAAGGGAAACACCTTGGAATCCCTGGGAAGGGAAACACCTTGGAATCCCTGGGAAGGGAAACACCTTGGAATCCCTGGGAAGGGAAACCCTTGGAATCCCTGGGAAGGGAAACACCTTGGAATCCCTGGGAAGGGAAACACCTTGGAATCCCTGGGAAGGGAAACACCTTGGAATCCCTGGGAAGGGAAACACCTTGGAATCCCTGGGAAGGGAAACACCTTGGAATCCCTGGGAAGGGAAACACCTTGGAATCCCTGGGAAGGGAAACACCTTGGAATCCCTGGGAGGGGAAACACCTTGGGACGCCTTTGAGGGCGAACCCTTTGAGACTTCTTGTGAAGGCGCTTTATTAATTCAGTACTGATATTACTTTCCACCAAGATCAACATTTACATGACTCACATGTCAAACTACGGCAGTGATCGTCTGGCATTGTACACCTTCGACAAAGTAGTTAGCTTTGTGCAGACGTGGACCAACATCAGACTCCGAGCAGTAAAACCAGTCAAGCTTGCCAAGAAATACTTTGAGATCTTCCCCCATGAAAAGGAACCACTGTGGACGGTAAGAATTCTTCTCAATTTATTTTTTGAAACCGAAAAATGTAACAACTTGCATCGGGATAAAAAAAGAAAAAAATCGGTTTACCCTACACCAATGTTTGATGAGCACTGTATACACAATGCTTTCTTCAGTCCTGTGGACGGGCTTTTTTTGTGGTGGGATTCGAACCCATGACCCCCACATTCTAGAGCAGATGTCTTACCCACCAGACCAGGGAGCGTGCCTGTAACTAACAGTGGGGATAAAGAATAGTAATGCTGATGTTTTAATATCTAAAAAAGAGTGTAATTGCCCTCACCAAGTTATCTGAGTTTGTTTTTAACAATTTTGATACTGTCCCTTGCATACTAGTTGTTTTAATCGATATTTCTAGTTCATTTGTTCTGCTGCATTTCTTTTCAGAACCCATGTCAAGACAAACGTCATTTAGAGATCCTACCAGAAAAGCCAAGGTGTACTCAACTTCCAAATTTTCTTGTGATTGGACCACAGAAGACAGGTTTGTTCCTACTCTTGGTCGCCTCCTAGCATCTTTTAGCCTAGATTAAGGTGCCTTTTAGCCTTGATCAAGGCTAAACACCTTTTGGCCAGCAGTCCACTGACAAGTTTTTTCTGTCATTTTAAAACTATTTTCTTCATTTTTGTTTAGGAACAACGGCATTGCATTCGTTCCTATCCATGCATCCCAACATCGTTAAGAATCTACCTAGCGAGGAAACGTTTGAAGAGTTGCAGTTCTTCTCAACCACCAGGACATACCTTCAAGGACCAGAGTGGTAAGATGGTGTCTGGTACCCGGCCCTCCTGCCGGGCATGCTCAGTACAATAGTTCATCCCTAAAAAACGGTCAAATAAAGCAACAAAATGGCTACTTGAGAAAAAATGGTGCATAACTGTTTTATTTGTGGCCAGAATAACTCTGAAGACATGATTGATTCATTCCCATGCACAACTTAAGTTGCCTGGAAGGCCCAGTTGATCATCCCAGCCCTTATCCTTTTTTTTGACATCACCAGGTCTTTTTTGGGGGGGAAGGGTTTCCCCAAAGAGACTAAAATTGTAATGTATTTTGGCTTCATCTCGTGAGTTTTATACTTCTAAGTTCTACAAAGTCATTAAGTTTTTAGTCTAGCTCTTTCCTTCTTCAGAATAATTTGACAAAATAAAAAGACCCCCCCATCTTCTTTTTTGTGTAAAAACCTGGACGATCAACTGGTGTTTTTTTTACTTGGCCTAAAATGGCTTATGAATGGTAGAGAAATGATCAAACTTTCTCACCTGGTTTTCTTAGAACACATTGTGTTATTCATTAATTGCCTACGACCTTTTTCGCAGAGTACAAACCGGATCTTCTCAGAGCCACCGATTCCTATCACACGGTTTTACATCAAGCTATATTCTTGTTGCCATTTTGTTCATTGGCAGGATATACTTTTGGTAATTGTCAAATACTGGTATCCTCACTTGGCACTGAGCAATTAAGATTGGTACACATAATAGTCTTGACATTGAGCCCTGGGCTAGATTTCACAAAGAGCAAGATTTTAATTTATTTTAAGATGTGTATCAATCTTAACTGCTCATCAAAGTGTGATGCCACAATACGAATCACTATGGCGATGTTGACAACTCATCTTGAGATGAATCTTAGTGTTTTGTAAAAATCAATCCCTGGTCTACACTCTTAAATTGAGAGCAATTGCCTTTTCTTGAGTATAAGAATCATTGATTTTTGTCCGGCTTCAGGTATATGAGTTTCTTCCCGCAAGTCAAGGAGGATTCCCCGACGGTTGTTCAATTTGAGAAAAGTGCCACCTACTTTGATAATGTCAACGCCCCCTTGAGGGCCTACTCTCTCCTACCTAAGGCAAAAATTATCGTTATTTTAATTGACCCAGCACAGAGGGCGTACTCCTGGTACCAGGTAGGTTCAATTTCATTATTATCTACAACTGCAATTTTAGGTTTACCCAAAAGTATTAAGAATATTCGTAAACATTTTAAACCATTTTGGGGTGAACAAAGACAAATTGACTGGATTTGAACCTGCAACCTCCGGATTAACATGCTGGTGCCCTACCAACTGAGCTATCATTTTATTGCTTACTATTTGAAACAAAAAGTCGTATCCCCTTAAGGTAATCCCTCTGCTGTCGGCTTCACAGTTTTATCATAAACTTGGGTGTGATCCCTAACTATACAACAGTTACAGGTTGAATGGCTTCTTACTGGCATTCCCGAACAAAGTTATTGACAAAAATAGGAGACCCAAGCTCAGTTGGTCAAGCACCGGGACGTCAATCTGGAGATCGCAGGTTCAAATTCTTGTTGTCAATTTTTCTTTGTATACCCCTAAATTGAATTAAAAATTACCCAGGCAGTTTCCCTTGTGGTTTATCACATGAAAATATTTCTGCATAAATCATGCCAGAATTACGACCAACCATTTGAAGCTGTTCTATCTGCATGGGACTGACTGTGTAGATGCATTCACCACATGATATTTTGCACGGCTGGCATAGGTTATCTGTCATTCGAAACCACAGTAGATGATATTGAATGGTCAAACAGTAAGAGGGTTAAAGTGAACTTTTATATGAAAAAGTTGTCTTGTCCGTTAAAATTAATAGACCTTTTATCAGTAAACAAATGGGGTAAACTTTTGTAACTTTGTTTTGTAAAGCATGAGCGAGCCCACGCAAACCCAGCAAGTATGAACTACACTTTCTACGACGTCATTTCATCAGGAACGGAGTTGGGTAGACAGGTATCGTCTCTGCGCAACCGATGCCTGGACCCGGAAAATATGCACATCATTTACAGAAATGGTTGCAATACTACCCGACTGGCCAGGTGAGGAATATCAACAATTAAAATTGTAAAATCCAAACTTCATAACGCAGTTAAGCAGAAGAAAAAAATTGGCCTAAACAAAAATTGATGCTGATCAAATTTTTAACGGGGCACCCGTCACAACTATTAAGTATGTACTTAGCTGGTTACTTGTTTCTGTTAAAGGCACAGTACACGTTTGGTAATGACTCTGAAAATTAATGGAAATAAAAACTTATTTGGTAAGAAGTACAGCAGCCTTGGGTAGTATAATGAATTTTGAGAAATTTTTAACTTCGAAGTACTACGATTATGGAAAATATATCACTTTTTATGCCCCAAAATTTGAATCTGAGAAGCGTTTCTTTGAAGTGAAATTTTCACAGGTTAGATTTATTGTATGTCACCTACATTTATATAGGATTAACACAATCAGTAGGCTCCAATTACCAAATGTGTACTGTGTCCTTTAAACAAGACTGTTTCATATCACCAGCATTCATATTATTAGGCCCAGGTTGTATAGGAGTAATCGGCTTTGGCTATCTCCATTTGGCTATCTTACCCACAGTTCAGCATTGCCTGTAGCCACAGCCGTAACTTTGACACTTCCAAGCTGGTAAACAATTGAGTGTGCTAACTGCTAAGCACAGGGTAAATCTTGCTTAGAAATTTTAATTTTCAACAAAATGATTTTGTTTTTTTTGCTTTATAAAAATGGGTTTGGATAAATCTTACTGAGAAGGAACAGGATACCAGCTAAAATGCCATCTATAATACATTGTTAGTGGCTGGTTCCCTGCTAGCCTTTACAAGTAAATTGAGTGATATTTCTTCGTAATGCATCTATATATTAAGACACCATTGAAATGTTAATGATTTTTCTAATTTACTTTCAGTTGTTGGTGTTAGATGGTGACCTGTTGAAAGCTGATCCAGTGGCTGCCATGTTTAAAGTTCAACGATTTCTACACATGAAAAAAGTTATGGATTTTAGTAAAAGCATTATGTGAGTAATAAACTAAAAACTATTTACATTTTAACTTAAATGACGTGCTCTGTATATGTCCTGCTTTGGGTTTATTGGACCAAGAGGCATCAATAACACAAAGGATGCAGTTGGCCAGTGTAGGATTCAAACCCAAACCATCCAGATGTTTTGGTGTTACCAACTAAGGTCAAAGGTGAAAGTTACCAAAATCTACCAGGCCAGGGCTCGATTTCACAAAGCACAAAGATTCATCTTAAGATGAGTTGCCAGTATCGCCATAGTGATTTGTATTGTGACATCACCCGTTGCTTAGCAATTAAGATTGATGCACAGCTTAAGATCAATCTCAATCTCTCGTTTCATTTGATTTTTTTGATTTTTATTTCACAGCTATGATGCCAAGAAGGGGTTTTATTGCCCTGTGGTGTATAAAGGTCACACTAAATGCCTAGGCATAAGTAAAGGTCGTAGCTACCCTCCAATGGACCAGGAGTCCAAGAAGTTTCTTCAGCAGTATTATCAGAGTTACAACGTTCAGCTAGAAGCTTACTTGTCGAGTATCAGCCAGTCTCGACCGGCATGGCTAAGCAGTGCTCTGACGAAAAAAACAAAATGAAATCTGTCCACGTTTTCCGAGGGTGTTGTCAAAACTATCCGGTTTTTAGATGTCGGCTTAATGGGTCCGACAACATTGCAATGTTCTAAAACCCAAAGTTATTTCATCCCAAACTCCAACTTCCATTCGCTGATCTCCCAAATTTACCAGAATTCTTCCTCATAAAATCCAACATCCAAGCCATTGGACTCTGATTATGGTGGTATGCCTGATCCCATGTAAGGCATGACCAGTTTACTAGTGCAGTCCTCAGTCCAACCTAATTCAGTAACTCAACACTCAAACTGTTGGACTCTGATTATGGTGGTATGCCTGATCCCATGTAAGGCATGACCAGTTTACTAGTGCAGTCCTCAGTCCAACCTAATTCAGTAACTCAACACTCAAACTGTTGGACTCTGATTATGGTGGTATGCCTGATCCCATGTAAGGCATGACCAGTTTACTAGTGCAGTCCTCAGTCCAACACCATTCAGTAACTCAACACGCAAACTGTTGGACTCTGATTATGGTGGTATGGGTGATCCCATGTAAGGCATACCATTCAGTAACTCAACACGCAAACTGTTGGACTCTGATTATGGTGGTATGGGTGATCCCATGTAAGGCATACCATTCAGTAACTCAACACGCAAACTGTTGGACTCTGATTATGGTGGTATGCCTGATCATATGTAACTTAGCAAAACCAGATTACTAGTGCTGTCCTCAGTACAACACCATTCAGTAACTCAACACTCAAACTGTTGGACTCTGATTATGGTGGCATGCGTGATCCCATGTAAGGCATGACCAGTTTACTAGTGCAGTCCTCAGTCCAACACCATTCAGTAACTCACACGCAAACTGTTGGACTCTGATTATGGTGGTATGGGTGATCCCATGTAAGGCATACCATTCAGTAACTCAACACCCAAACTGTTGGACTCTGATTATGGTGGTATGGGTGATCCCATGTAAGGCATGACCAGTTTACTAGTGCAGTCCTCAGTCCAACACCATTCAGTAACTCAACACGCAAACTGTTCGACTCTGATTATGGTGGTATGCCTGATCCCATGTAAGGCATGACCAGTTTACTAGTGCAGTCCTCAGTCCAACACCATTCAGTAACTCAACACGCAAACTGTTGGACTCTGATTATGGTGGTATGGTGATCCCATGTAAGGCATGACCAGTTTACTAGTGCAGTCCTCAGTCCAACACCATTCAGTAACTCAACACGCAAACTGTTTGGACTCTGATTATGGTGGCATGCATGATCCCATGTAAAGCATGATCAGTTTACTAGTGCAGTCCTCAGTCCAACACCATTCAGTAACTCAACACTCAAACTGTTGGACTCTGATTATGGTGGTATGGGTGATCCCATGTAAGGCATGACCAGTTTACTAGTGCAGTCCTCAGTCCAACACCATTCAGTAACTCAACACGCAAACTGTTGGACTCTGATTATGGTGGCATGCGTGATCCCATGTAAAGCATGATCAGTTTACTAGTGCAGTCCTCAGTCCAACACCATTCAGTAACTCAACACCCAAACTGTTGGACTCTGATTATGGTGGTATGCCTGATCATATGTAACTTAGCAAAACCAGATTACTAGTGCTGTCCTCAGTACAACACCATTCAGTAACTCAACACTCAAACTGTTGGACTCTGATTATGGTGGTATGCCTGATCCTATGTAATAGCAAAACAGATTACTAGTGCAGTCCTCAGTCCAACCAATTCAGTAACTCAACACTCAAACTGTTGGACTCTGATTATGGTGGTATGCCTGATCCATGGAAAGCATAATCCCAGTTTACTAGTGCAGTCCTCAGTCCAACACCATTCAGTAACTCAACACTCAAACTGTTGGACTCTGATTATGGTGGTATGCGTGATCCCATGGAAAGCATAATCAGTTTACTAATGTAGTTCGCAGTCCAACAGAATCAAACAAACACACAGTTGGAATTTGACGGGATGGTTTAGGGCTAAGAAATTACATCAGTCAGAGGAAGACCGGGCTCTTTTTCGGACACAGTGTTTTAAATTTATACACCATTTCTCTTATGACAATGTACAAATATTATAAATGAGGACACCCTATTTTTCAATTGACTGTATATTTGGACTGTCTTCATGTTTAGAAGTGATGGTAGAAATATTTTTAAAGCTAAAAAACAAAAAAACTAAACACTCTGTTTTGGGGCATTAACATATCAGGAACCATTTTGGTGCCTGTACCACACTGCTCTGTAAAATTAAATCTAATATAAAACTAACTTAAAACTTATTTAAAGTTGCCAAAGAGTACTACGATTTGGGCTGTAAAAAGTGTTTGAAAGAGTTCATTATGAAATGAATATGGTTGAAAAGATGTTTTTAAAAGTAGAATATTATGATCCACACAAATATGCCTCGAACTTGTGTGGTTTTCCTTTTACTTCGTGAACTAATACGGTCCGCCATTTTGTGGAGTCAAAAATGTGGTTCTTCAAAATGGAATTATAAGCTATCATCCTAGACAACTTTGCAAATACTCGGTACGCTGCGTTAGCCGTGAATGAGGTGCATGCTGGTCTAGGTAACGACAACATTTGTCACTAGCTAGACCAGCATGCACCTCATTCCATGGCTAACGCATGCGCACTGAGTATTTGCGAAGTAGTCTCTGTTACTGCACGTGCGCGCCCTCTCCGTACCAAATCGATAGGGAGCGCGCATGTGCCGTAACTGAGTGAGAGTTCATAATTCCATGTACAGCCACAGGCCTGCTTTGATCATGTTGTCACAGGCAAGCTCTACACTTACACGTCTATCGATTATCACCAGGTAAATAACAATACTGGCACGGTACTGCAGTACCTGTTTCGGCTTCGTTTTTTGGTACGAGGTTGAAAAACCATAATTCGACCCCACTGTATACTGTATATCAAGTACTGCAGTACCGTGCCAGTATTGTTATGCTACCTGGTGAATTCAAAGTGGGGCGCTTGCGTAAAGAGCCTTGGACAAGGCTAGGTCTAATCAGGGTAAGGCAGTGTCCAAATGGAGAGACTTTGGATTGGCTGTGGCCATGCCTGTGGCTGAAGAGGCCATGCCTGTGGCTGAAGAAGCCATGATGAAGAATAGGTATTGCAGTGAGCTAGCCGTAGCCACAGCATTGGATCCAGAATAGATGGGTTTCTTTCTCAGACTTGCTATAGCTTTATTCAGGTGGATGTCGCCTGTTCACCTATAACTGAAATACATTACAAAAGACATTGATGCATTGGACGAACTAGTACAAACAAAGGGGTAAAAGTTATAAGTTGGACTCTATTTTTTTTTTTTTTTTTTTTGAAGAAACTGTTATCATTTAAGGACAATTTGATGTTTATTTTTAAAGCAATATTTCTATTAAACAGTTCTGCTACAATGCTTAACTATGTTCTGACTATTTAACAAAATGATTGGTACCGTTCCGGATCAATGTAACTTTTTTCGGCTTGTTGCAAAACTTTTGTTTAGCTCATGGAGGTTTTCCTTACCTTGCTTTATTTGGTGTATAGCAATTGCATTCTTTTCTTCGGGTTCCATGCTTCACTTATGGAGGTTCTCCATAATGCTTAGTTTATTGGGGTTTTCCATGCTTAGCTCATGAAAGTTTTCCATGCTTAGCTCATGGAGGTTCTCCATGCTTAGTTCTTGGAGGTTATCCATGCTTAGCTCATGGAGGTTCTCCATGCTTAGCTCTTGGAGGTTATCCATGCTTAGCTCATGGAGGTTTTCCATGCTTAGCTCATGGAGGTTCTCCATGCTTAGCTCATGAAGGTTTTCCATGCTTAGCTCATGGAGGTTATCCATGCTTAGCTCATGGAGATTCTCCATGCTTTGCTTTAGTTGGTGTATAGCAATAACATTCTTTGTGTCAGGTTTGGGTTAATGTTTTTTCAGCGGAACAATTGGTTGGAGTTTGTTAGATCAGCAAATAATGTTCCACAACTTTGAAGCCAAGTTATGTTCCATAAACTCATTCATTGTCTATCCAGTACTGTAACTTTTTTTTATAAAATATATACTGCCAATAGTTATAAATTGGTTGCTTGGGGGAGGGGGGTAGCAGTATTGAGTGTAAATAGACTACGAAACCTGTGATATTTGTTTAATCTGTAATTTGGAACTACGAAAACCCAGTAGCGGCAAAAAATAAAATTAAATCCATTTAACAGATTCACTGTCTGTTGTTACGTATCCACACTCCGTTATTACTAATCTACGATCGGTTATTACTGATTCACGATCCGTTAGTATGGATTCACAATCCGTTATTACTGATCAATGGTCAGTTATTACTGATTCACGATCCGTTAGTATGGATTCACAATCCGTTATTACTGATCAATGGTCAGTTATTACTGATTCACGAACCGTTTATGGATTCACAATCCGTTATTACTGATTCACGATCCGTTAGTATGGATTCACAATCCGTTATTACTGATCAAAGGTCAGTTATTACTGATTCACGAACCGTTAGTATGGATTCACAATCCGTTATTACTGATCTATGATCAGTTATTACTGATTCACCGATCCGTTAGTATGGATTCACAATCCGTTATTACTGATTCACGATCCGTTAGTATGGATTCACAATCCGTTATTACTGATCTATGATCAGTTATTACTGATTCACGATCCGTTATGGATTCACAATCCGTTATTATGATTCACGATCCGTTAGTATGGATTCACAATCCGTTATTACTGATCTATGATCAGTTATTACTGATTCACGATCCGTTAGAATGGATTCACAATCTGTTATGGATTCGCAATTATGAATCTGTTATTGCGGATTGTGAATCCATCATAAAACACAGCTCGTGAATCCGTTATAACGGATTGTGAATTCGTGATAATGGATTGTGAATTCGTGATATTGGATTGTGAATTCGTGATAATGGATTGTGAATTCGTGATAATGGATTGTGAATTCGTGATAATGGATTGTGAATTCGTGATAATGGATTGTGAATTCGTGATAATGGATTGTGAATTCGTGATCATGGATTGTGAATTCGTGATAATGGATTGTGAACTCGTGATAATGGATTGTGAATTCGTGATAATGGATTGTGAACTCGTGATAATGGATTGTGAATTCGTGATAATGGATTGTGAATTCGTGATCATGGATTGTGAATTCGTGATAATGGATTGTGAATTCGTGTTAATGGATTGTGAATTCGTGATAATGGATTGTGAATTCGTGATAATGGATTGTGAATTCGTGATAATGGATTGTGAATTCGTGATAATGGATTGTGAATTCGTGATAATGGATTGTGAATTCGTGATAATGGATTGTGAATTCGTGATAACGGATTGTGAATTCGTGATAATGGATTGTGAATTCGTGATAATGGATTGTGAATTTGTGATAATGGATTGTGAATCTGTATTTACAAATTTATTTTTTGTTGGTGCTTATAGGCTTTCGTAGGAAACAACATGTTTCGTTTTATGGCGATTGTTTGATAGGAAGAAAGGGTTGGCCTAAACATCTCAACTTGTACATCTATTAATATTAGTAGTAGTATTTTTACATCTCTTGACATTGAATGTGATAATTAAATTTTTAAAATGTAAAGATTTATCACATGAACAGGGTAGTTTCTTGCCTGCCAGGAACACAGGAATACAAAGGGTCACTATTTTGTTGGTCTATCAAACATGAAAGTTTTATAACCACACCGCTTTTTATAATTTGTATCTTTTTGTATAAAACAAGTATTAGTACTACTTTGTGCATGCACATGTACATTTCAATTCGATTTTTTTGTAACAATTTATTTACAATTAATTTGATGCAATTAATTTCTGTACGGATTTTTTTTTGGTAATTTAGTACATACTTATAAAGCTAAATGATTGTCATAGGTTAATTTCTTGTTAATAAAATGACGTGGACAAAAATGATTTAAAGTGGTAGTGGAACACTTTCTTGTGCTGCATGGTCAACGTTTTCTTCGGTTTGGGTCCAAAAACAGTGTAGACTTTAGTTTAAGAAGAAATCGTCTTAGCCAGTGGCCATTTTTCGGTTTTGATAGAACGGTTAAAATGGCAAGGGAACAGGTGTGGATCACGCCAAAAAGTGTCCGCTGCCAAAACAGTGTCTGCTCATTAGCATACTGTAATCTGACTGGACATGCGTCTATGACATCACATTGTTTACAGAGCCTTGCCAATTTAATAGTGTCCACGGAGTTCCAATAGGAGCTGCTTCCCCAACATATGCACAAAATAACAAACCTGTGAAAATTTGAACTCAATTGGTCGTCGAAGTTGCGAGATAATAATGGAAGAAAAAACACCCTTGTCACACGAAGTTGTGTGCTTTCAGATGCTTGATTTCAAGACCTCACGCGTTAGGTCTGAAAATCAATTCAAATAAATTACTTCTTTCTCAAAAACTACGTTACTTCAGAGGGAGCCGTTTCTCACAATTTGTTATACTATCAACAGCTCTCCATCGCTCGTTACCAAGTAAGTTTTTATGCTAACAATTATTTTTGAGTAATTAACAGTGCCTTTAAAGGAACATTACAGAATTGGTAAGAAGAAAAAAACTTGTAAAATATACTTTTGATCACAGATTTACATAAAACTTACACGGTCTAATGATGATGATAGTAGAAAACATCCCTTGAAATATTTTTGTCTGAAATGCCATTTTTGATGAGAAATGAATAACCTAATTTTCCGATTGGAGTTTATCGCTCAGTGAGCGTTGTTGAATCTATATGATTTCATGCAAATGTGTAATCGGTTTTCACTATTTTCTCGTGACCCAGATGGCCGATCGATCTTAAACTTCTACAGGTTTGTCAGTTGATGTATATGGTGGATTACATAAAGTGCTTACACTGCCAGCAACTGTTTTGTTAGCAAAAACCAATTCTGTAATGTTCCTTTAAATATATATATTTGTTTTGTTTTTTTGTTTTTTTTGGGGGGGGGGACGTCCCGTCCCCCCATTTTTCATATTCGGGGGACAGCATATCAGATGTCCCCACAACTTTCTAAATGACTGTTCATTAGAAATATGCAACAAAATAGAAAAATATACTGTACACTATTTTCTTACAGTGCTTACACTGCCAGCAACCGTTTTTTAGCAAAAACCAATTCTGTATTGTTCTTTTAACTAGCAAATGAGGCACCGTACATCGGACATAAAGTTCATGTCGGTACCAATCATTGTAGAAAAACATCCGTCCGTACAACTACCAAATGAGTCAGGCCATGCGGACGTAATCGGGGCCTCCGAATTGTTGCAGTTGAGAGCCATTACGGTCAATGATATTTGAACCGTTTGTCCAGGAAGTTTTCACGTCAGCAGCTCGGTTGTAAGTGGTATGCTTTATAATGGATTAACTTAACACACGGCTGGCTGGCAGCAACGTGAGAAGAAGAAGAAAAAAAATGTTTTGCAGCCGTTGGTTTCGTCATCTATAGAATTTGTCCGGTCAATGAACATATATAATATCTTCTACTAATAGCCGCATGCACTGTATTACTACCAATGGCTGAGTGGTAATAGCGTAGAACTCGTGTATCGTTGTAAAAAATC
Organism: Pycnopodia helianthoides; assembly: GCA_032158295.1. NCBI lineage: Eukaryota > Metazoa > Echinodermata > Asteroidea > Forcipulatida > Asteriidae > Pycnopodia > Pycnopodia helianthoides. The sequence goes on from CM063261.1 coordinate 13,424,801, forward strand.
CGCCATCCACCCAGGCAAGGACAGTGCAGATCTAATTCGGGCGAATTAAATGCATCTTCCGGCCATACTTCACGGTAGTTGTGAAGACCTTGATACCATTTTGATGCCATTTTGATGAACTGTTTTCCGTTTCTGCTGTCGGTTTTGAAGTAAGTGTTGTTTACCATTATCAATTTGACTATAGCACTTGTTGCAACTTCAGGGTACTGGATATGCTTCACCCTATACATATGCTGTGTCCATTGTACATGATCCAACCACTGCCTCTTCACATCTTAAAACTAGCTATCTTCTAAAACTGAGAAGATTAATTATCCCTGAATCGCGGAAGTAATGGCATTGTGGAGTTGAGGATGACATTGTTATATTATTGGACTACACTAACAATGTACCATGGCTTCATGAATGTACATGGTCGGGATTGAGCTGGCTTTTTTCCAGCTCGGTAGGCTTATGCGGGGGGGGGGTGGGTGTTTTCGCCCTTAAAGGCACTGGACACTATTGGTAATTACTCCCCAAAAAATAGCATAAAAACTTACTTGATAACGAGCAATGGAGAGCTGTTGATAGTATAAAACATTGTGAGAAACGGCTCCCTCTGAAGTAACGTAGTTTTTGAGAAAGAAGTATTCTCAGTAAATATTTGAATTGATTTCGAAATCAAGCATCTGAAAGCACACAACTTCGTGTGACAAGGGTGTTTTTTCTTCCATTATTATCTCGCAACTTCGACGACCAATTGAGTTCAAATTTTCACAGGTTTGTTATTTTGTGCATATGTTGGGGAAGCAGCTCCTATTGGAACTCCGTGGACACTATTAAATTGACAAGGCTCTGTAAACAATGTGATGTCATAGACGCATGTCCAATCAGATTACAGTATGCTAATGAGCAGACACTGTTTTGGCAGCGGACACTTTTTGGCGTGATCCACACCTGTTCCCTTGCCATTTTAACCGTTTCATTTTTCACAGGTTTGTTATTTTGTGCATATGTTGAGATACACAAAGTGCGGAGATTGGTCTTTGACAATTAACAAAGGTGTCCAGTGTCTTTATGAGCGTATAGTGACGTTGCCGCTCAGCTATAGCCATTGTCCAATCTCACCCCTCGCCCCAACGATACATTAAATAGCCCCCCCTACCCCAATGAGAAAATCCGGCAGCTCAAGCTGCCTCTGATCCACCTAAGTATTGGTGTCAGCTCTTCTTGAAAGAGTCTGGAGGTTTTTTTCCGCACCAAATAAATTTAAAGTTTCCTTTCTGTGTTTTTCCAACTTTTGGAAATTGAAACTTGTCATTCATATTTTGCGGTTGAGATTGCCTGTTGTATTTTGTTGTACAACTATATCACATGCCATTGAAAAATTCAATACTGTATGTGTATTGACTCTTGGATCTCTTTAATTTCATGATGGTGCAGATGCATTCCAGGTTTAAATCCTGACTTGTAAAAGTTTGGTTCTTGAGATAGTTGTGATGTACTTGTGCATATTTATCTTTTCACTAGCGGTCTAAATGTTTTTCCTAATAACGTGTAGTGGCAGTATTGTGGGTGCCTAATTTTAATGTAGTTGCTATGAGTGGAATATTTTTGTCAGAAATTTAGTAGCTTGATGTAATCCAACTGTTTGTACTCACCAATGTATATGGCATATTTTTATATAACCTTTTGGAGTGAGATTTATGTACATGTATCTGACATTATGACCATGTAGGCCTATACTGCAAAATAATATAGGAACAATTTTCCAGAAATGCTTGTACTGTATTAAAATTCTTTCACCTGTTGTTGTCGCCCCAAGTACTAAAAGTCATGGGTCTTTGCTCCCTCAAGTGTAAATGTCATTTGTGAGTAGATTTAAAATAATTTTGTCTCCTAGCCTGATATGGTTTAGGGTGGATTTGAAGTTGGTTGTGTTGTCTTACTCGGTTTTTGTTCTCACAGTGTGGGTGAGACTGTTTGTATTAATTATGCCATGCTTATTATAATACATTATTTTTGTGATTGGTAGTATATTTACATTTTGCCTGCCGAGCAAGGTGTACTGTCACAGCCTGTTGTATTTTATTCTCCATTGTAATTGTTCTCAGCCATGAATGGAACCAAACTGTTTTGCCTACCTGTTTAGATCCAATAGACCGTGCAAGTCTCGCGCGCATTCGAACATTTTGGGACCACTTTGGTCCCACGTACATTGCTTTAACGCGTGAAGGAAACAAACTCACGCACTTTAACGGGTCCCAATGTTCGAATACGCGCGAGACTTGCTCAGTCTATTGTTCATTTGAGATGTATACTATAATTATAAAAAAAAACATTTGTCTGTAGTAAGGTCCAAGGTAAATTTTATTTGGATTTCATGATGTGGTTTTGCATTTTTTTTTTGCAGTTTCCCCCACTTTTTGAAGGGCGGGGGAAACTGTATCAAAAGTACCCCAGGTTTTTTAAAACTCGTGTATTTCATATAGAGTACTTTAGTGTGCCATCTCCAGACTATTAGTTCTAAACTATTAGTTCTAAAGTTGCAAGCAAGAAGACTTAAAACGGCTACTGTCTGCTTTATGTTTGCTTACGGCGATGCGCTGTCTGTAAAGCGTAAGTCGGTCATTTACTCTCTGGGCATGAACCGACAGAGAGCTGCCCGTATTATTTAATATACAATGCTTTACGCACTATAATGTACATTGTATACTAAAAAGCGACGATGTTTCTCTGTGTGGTGCAGACAGTATTGTTCACGTACAAAATGCTTTATGCACCAATGTACATGTACACTACAACAGCGACGATGTTTTAATACTTTCGCTGGGCTTTTGCAAGTTATCGTTGACATCAACATGTTCCCGAAGTTTCAAGTCAACGGACAGTTTCATAATTACACAATAGTTAACACAAGGACTATATCCCAAAATTTTCACGCCCAAATTCACGCCCAAGTTAAACTTTTCATCTAATTTTTAAACAGTTATCTGATATATTATTATTCTGTGCGCCTCTTTCGCATAAATAAAGGATTTTTTACAAAATAAATGAGTATTGGTAGGACGTGGGTTTATTGCTGCCAACTTTTTCAAGGTTCCGTCCACATGCATCGCGGTCTAGTTGATTTGTAAGAGTAAAATTTCATTCGAGCCAGTTGATGTTGCAAAAATATTTCCAGTAAGATTGAAAGATCGATATGAATCAAAAGTGCTTAAAAAGTGCATCTATTTCTCTGTTTTTAGTCAAACGGAGGCTTGATTTTTCACCCTCAAAACGCCGCAAAACTCAGAGCTTCCAGGGGCTTCACCACCTAGAACCCAACGGGGCTTCGCCCCTGACCCCATCAGGGACCGTTACACCGGCCCCTGGACCCCACCCACCACCCAGCGTTACGTTGTGTTGAGCTCTCTCGCTCAACCAGAGATGTCATGTAAATATTTATAGCAAGGAGAGCTATTCTAGGCCATTCAGACATGCTAAAACCAAACAGCTTCGCCCTGGACCCCACCAGGGGCCCTTAAGCGGGCCCTTGGACCCCACGCCATAAGTGATATGACTCTTGATTATGGGGGGGGGGAACGCCGTGTCTGTTTATGTTTCACGTGACTTGGAGAGTGCAATCGGTCTAATAGACCCTTCCCATGAAATATGTAAATTACACTCACGCATGCGTACGCGTACAGACGCTGCTGGTTGGCAAACGCCATAGAGTTGTGCACAAGGCAGACGCACAAACGCGTGTGCGTCACGCCACCATCAGTCCCATGCAAAAAGGCGCGATGTTCACTCATTTTGCCAACCAGTAGGGAGAAAGCGCACGCGCGATGTTTAATTTGCATATTTCATGGGAAGGGTCTATTCAGAGTTTATGACATGATGTTGAACTAACCCTTTTTGTTGTGTAGTATTTGGTCATGGTCCATCACTAAAGACTGTGCGAGTGTATTGTGTGTTTGTTCTCAACCCTGTGCTGACCTCAATGCAACATTGTACCAATTTGGGTATTTTGAAATTGTACTGATACTGTGTGTTTAAATGTAAAGTATTCCAGGCGGGTTTTGTATTGGGGTGTAGTTCTTACACGATTTTGAGCTGGCTCGGCATAGGATGGCATTGTATGTATACAAAACCGACATAGGGTCTAGCCACTGTGTGCCTTCGGTATAGGGTTATAACATGCAGAGTTTTCATTTAGAAAACCGACATACGGTTTAGCCATACATCATGCATCAGCGTATTTTCTTATGTGTGAGGGATTGTTTATGAATCTTGTGTATATACTAAGATGCAATAGTTTTAACGGTGTCAATCATTACAAATCAATGTTGTTTAATTTTTGTTCTTCTTCAGGTAGCACTTGTATTTGTTTTTGGACCACTCGGGTCACGTGGTCGTCTAGTAGGAAACCTGTGGGGAACCCAAGTGCGCCCTCAGTGTTCAAGTGTCTGATGCAACTTTCAATTAGCATATTTATACTAAGAAGTTAAGTTTGGGTCCGCGACCGTTTGACTCACTCTCTTTTTCCTTTTTTAGCTTTTAATAGCAAGAGAGAGAACATTTTTCTGTAGGTATTTCTCTCTATTTTTTAGGGAACATGGCTCTGGCCATGTTCCGAATGACTGTTTACTTGGGAGAGATAATGTCCAAGAGCTCTCTGTGACTATTGTTTTGTGTTTAACTCGTCTATTTTACCAGAGAAACTTGTATGTATATAATGTAGCCAGCCTCGTTTTGACCTTCTGCCCTTTGCAACTACCTTTTGCCCGCCACAATTAGTTACTGAGCTGTGTTACTTGTGTTGATCGGAGGATTAAAATCAATTCAAGTGCAGGAGATCACTTTTATATCTTAGACGTCATCGTATGGATTTTGCGTGTAGTATTTTGATGAATGCTGTGTGTCCCCCGTCCCCCCCCCCCCGGAGGTTCTGTCCCCCATACGGGGAACTGTGTATAAGCTTCTTCTGATAGCGCCCTCTTTTGAATCATCCTCCTTCAGCCCATGTTAATTTTCCATTATGAGGGACAGAATATCCGGGGACATATTTTCCTATGACACCGTTCTCCTCCCGCGCCTCTACAAAACTAAATTTGATAAGATTCTCTCTTTTTTCAGTGATGATTCGTTATGGACTTGTGGGTGCACTCTTCTTGATAGTAGATCTCGTCTGATCAGGCAGGGTACCAAATGGTGCTTGTTTACGGCGTCGCGGTTCCCGTTGAGTTTCATCAAAGTTTAAGCTGAATGACAATCTCTTCCTTGTTGGGAGTGGGCGTGGTTAAGCTTGAAGGTTTCGTTGGGTAGAGGAGCTGACGATGAACGACGCCATCCAGAGCGCCGTAATGGAGCAGGTACAACGCAGAGGAACTATCAGGAGCTTGAGAAAATTTCTGCTCGTCTTGGCTGTAGTAAGTGGTGTCTTTGTGTGGTATCAAATTTACCACGTGTCATCGTTCAAGGCTAGCGATGTGCTCCTAAAGGCAAACGAGTATCGCCAATCCTGGGGCGGAGCTGGGACGATGACCCGAGCTAAACTTGGTGGTCGTTCAAAAACGTCCGAGACCCTCATGCGTTATAACATAACTGAAAAGGACAGAATCTCTGAGACGAATGTGCTTTTCGAGACGACAAATAAGACAGTGGAACCTTTCGTTTTGGTTGTAATCGATCACGTTTATTTAAGCCAGGCCTTGACGAATGCCTTGAAAGCAAACAACATCGAATTTACCGCGGTCGGTGCGTCGACGCCGGTGAAGTCGTGGCCAGCTTTGGAATACCAGAACACGGGGAAATTCTCTGTCATAATATTCCAGAGCGTTAAAACCTACCACAGCCTCGATGTTGACTTCCGCAGTACAATCCACGATTACTGTTTTGAGTACAATGCAGGAATTATAACGTTCTCTCAAAGGATGTATACGTCCAACCCTATAGTGAAGAAGATTGCAACATTCCAATGACCATGGAACATAGACAGTCGTTGCGTGATCTCTCCGTAGAGTCCTCCGCTGGGGATGTTTTGCACATCACAAAAGCTGGCCAAGGGATGAAAGGTGTTCTTCCTTACAGCAGTTGGACTGTCTTCACGTCTAATCACAGTTCGTACAGACCTTTGGTACAGGCGAGGAAAGTCAGTCAAGCAAAGTCCCCGGAGCAAGAGGACTCTACCCTCTACACGACGGTGCTTCTTGACGATGGAAGTTTCGACGGTATTCGAAGAATATTCATAGGCATGGACTTGAGGTTCTGGCTTCACTACATCTTGCTCCTGGACGGCATTTCTTACCTCTCCCACGGACTCCTGAAGACGTCTCTGGACAGATACATCCAAGTCGATATCGATGATATATTCGTCGGGAAGCACGGTAGATTGACTCACAAAGATGTTCAGGTATGTAGTTACCTTTCATTTGGTATAAGAAATATTAAAGTGACATTCCTCCAAGACCAATTTTAACTTTCGCCTTTTCATTCAGAGACTTATATAATAGTTTTTACCACAATATATAGACTTAATATATGATATCATAAAAAACACCAATAGTTCCACACTCACACTCACACAGGATTTCTCAAAAATGCATCCTTGTGGAGCACTCTTTTGTTCTTTCCTTTGTCCCTGCACTTAACAGTTTCCCATAGACTTTGTACACAAATTTCCTTGTGGAGCACCCCGGTCTTTAGAATTTTCATGTGGCGACCTTTTGTTTTCCCTTTTTTGTTTTGCCCTTGGTCTCCATAAGGTACCGAAAGTGAGAGCACACACACATGTTTATGAATCCCGTAAATTGAGAACTTCTCTTTGTTTTCCCAGTGTTTGGACTTTTTTTTTTAGCGACGTCCTCATTGGTTTTGTACACGAAAGCAAAGCCCTTTTGTTAAAGTTCTCGGTTTCAACGGGTAGGAACGCTCACACACCCACACACACACACCACACACACACACACACACACACACATTGTACTTTTTGATGTGTTGTCACAAGAATGTCAAGACTCTGTCGACGTCAATTCCCTGAGAGGACAGGCAAACCATGAGAAGTCTCAAATTGTTACGGTTTGGATTCGAACCCGGGAAACAGAAGTAGAAGAACGACGGGAAAGTGTATTTCCATCTTTCTTTCCCGGATGTATTAGGCTTTGATCGACCAGCAGCGAGTCCTGGCAAACAAGGTACCGGGGTTCACCTTCAAGCTCGGTTTTTCTGGAAGAATGTTTGACTCATCAGGGAACGAGGATGAGAAAGAAGGAGACCAGGCATTGGTGAAAAACGCCCACGTGTTCTCCTGGTTCCCGCATACGTGGGGACACACTCAGGCGCACACGTACGATAACAGGAGCCAACTCGTCGGTGAAATGACGAGAAATTATCAATTCGCAAAGGTAAATTATTCGTGCCATTGGTAAACAGAAATTAATGCAATTCAAGGTGTTTCCGGCAGGGAACCATGAACAAATTTTGCATGGACGTATTTTGGTTTTGAAGTTATTATTAATAAATGGCATCAGCAAAATAAGAAACTAAAGTGTGTGTGACTTTACAAAAGTCTCGTGTTTTGGCAGCATCCAAAATGACTTCTTGTCTTATTGCACGTGCCAGTACACTCTAAGAAAACCCTGGTCAGAATTGACTCGGACTCCTTGGGGAGCCTACCCCATTCTGAGACGGTATGACCCGGAATTTAATTGTGTGAAACTGACCCCATACAGTGTAGAACTGAGTCGAAATATCAATTTTTAAGCAGTTTCTGACCCAGAAATGGGTCTGGGCCCTTGGACTCTGAGTCCGGGTCAGTTCTAGTCTTGATTGGCCACGTTGTTTTGTAAACGTAGTCGCTGATATCGCATAATGAATTACTGGAGAAGAGATATCTGTATCACACAAACATCTGGCTGTCTTTAACCAGATTCGTCCAGTCCACTGATCTCTCCAGCCCCTCCGAGCCAGTCGATGTTGCGCCCTCTACCCGAAAAATGTGTCGCCAATCAAGACTTCAGTTCTGACTAGGGAGTTTGTAGAGTATACAACAACCTTAAATCCTCAGATTTTTTGTTTCTGTATAGAGCCATAATATTTCTGTACACGAGTCGTACGCAGTAGCCCCCACCACTCGGGAGTTTACCCCGCCCACGACATGCTGTACGGTGCCTGGAAGGAGGTGTGGGGGATCAAGGTCACAAGTACGGAGGAGTACCTAGCCTTGATGCCCGATTGGAACCGCAAGGGATTTATATTCAAAGATATCATGGTAAGTTGAAAGGCATTAAGATTGGAACTGGATGCAAGGGATTTATATTCAAAGATATCATGGTAAGTTGAAAGGCATTAAGATTGGAACTGGATGCAAGGGATTTATATTCAAAGATATCATGGTAAGTTGAAAGGCATTAAGATTGGAACTGGATGCAAGGGATTTATATTCAAAGATATCATGGTAAGTTGATTATTAAGGCATATACTGTGGTTCAGATTGGAACCGCAAGAGATTCATATATACAACGATATTATGGTAAGTTCATAATTAAAGGAACATTACAGAATTGGTTTTTGCTAACAAAACAGTTGCTGGCAGTGTAAGTACTTTATGTAATCCACCATATACATAAACTGACAAACCTGTAGAAGTTTGAGATCGATCGGCCATTTGGGTCACGAGAAAATAGCGAAAAACCGATTACACAGTTGCATGAAATCATATAGATTCAACAAATGAATAAAACGCTCACGGAGCGATAAACTCCAATCGGAAAATTAGTTTATTCATTTCTCATCAAATATGGCATTTCAGACAGAAATATTTCAAGGGATGTTTTCTACTATCATCATCATCATTAGACCGTGTAAGTTTTGTGATCAACAAATATATTTTACGAGTTTTTTTCTTACCAATTCTGTAATGTTCCTTTAAGGCAAACGGTTCAGATTAGAACTGCAGGGGATTCATATTCAAACATAGCATGCTAAGTTAATTATTAGTTAACGATACTGGACACATTTGGTAATTGTCAAAGACCAGTCTTCTCACTTGGTGTATCTCAACAAATGCACAAAATAACAAACCTGTGAAAATTTGAACTCAATTGGTCGTCGAAGTTGCGAGATAATAATGGAAGAAAAAACACCCTTGTCACACGAAGTTGTGCGCTTTCAGATGCTTAATTCAAATATTTTACTAAGAAATTACTTCTTTCTCAAAAACTACGTTACTTCAGAGGGAGCCGTTTCTCACAATGTTTTATACTATCAACAGCTCTGCATTGCTCGTTACCAAGTAAGTTTTTATGCTAACAATTATTTTGAGTAATTACCAATGGTGTCCAGTGCCTTTAAGGCATATACTTTGGTTCAGATTGGAACCGCAAGAGATTCATATTAAAAGATATCTTGGTAAGTTGATTATTAAGGCATATAAAAGAAATTAGAGTGCTTGAGAGAGTTAGCTCTGGCAAGTCTGGATTTTAAGACCAATTTTCGATTTTATGTGTATTTTGTTCTGGTAAAAGTTGAGTGGCGATGTAATTTAATCTCTGAAGGCATTTGACTATAAATGAAACACTTTTTCAAAAAGGCAGGACGCTAAACATTTTTTTAGATAAATATTTTGCCTGATAACAAACTTGTATAACGGTGTAATTTTTGTTTAGGTTCTCCCGAGGCAAACCTGTACCCTATTTACGATGAATTTGCTTATGAGTAACTACACCGGTGGAAAGAGGGGGTTGGACGCCGTGATCCAAGGGGGAGAAGTGTTCCAGACTGTCATCAATAATCCCGTAAGTTATCATCGAAAAGATTAGCCTTTTGTCAAGGCCTTCGTGATTTGGACAGCGTTGTGGTGCTCCGGTTCCAGTCGCTTTGCAGCTCAGAAGCTGTCCAAACCACGAAGGCATCGACAGAAGGCTAAGAAAAGATAGAATTGTGTACCAAAACTGTATCAACAGACTGACCCATTGAGCATTTTGGGTACGAGCTGAGGTTCTCATTATTCTACGGTGGTAACTCAAGTTAAGCCCGGTTCATGCCAAATGCGAAAGTGAAGCGGTATTTCTTGGGTCACATAATAGACCCTTCCCATGAAATAATTATGTAAACTGAACAACGCACGTGCGCACTCTCCCTACTCATTGGTTGGCAAAATGAGTGAACATCGCGCCTTTTTGTATGAGACTGATGGTGGCGAGACAACCACGCGTTTTTGCGTCTGTCTAGTGCACAACTCTACGGCGTTTGCCAACCAATAGTGTTTGTACGCATGCGTTTATGTAAATAGCATATTTCATTGGAAGGGTCAATCGTACAAAAGTGAAAGATAATCATTAGATGTTCCTTTCGCTTCAAAAATGTGGTGAGAAAAAAAGGATTTACTCTGCTGTATAGATGGATTGCGATAGACGTCATCGGCCGCCATCTTTGATGAATTGTGCATGCGTGAAGAGCTATCATTGGCTGAGTACACGCATGCAATTTCCCATTGTTTTACATCAAAGATGGCGTCAATGACGCGTACTGCAACCATCTACTGAAAGGATCTACAATAAGTAATTATTAGTTTGCGTGTTCTTAAATTGTGTTTAGATTAGCGTATTCATGACGCACATGCCGAACTACGCGCGTGATCGTTTGGCGCTGTATTTGTTGGACGAACTCGTGACCTTTATACAGAGTTGGACTCATATCAAACTCAAGACTGCTCCTCCACTAAAACTGGCGCAGATGTACTTTGACATGTACCCAGGGGAACGGGAACCAAAGTGGACGGTGAGTTCTTTTTTGTAATTTTTTTTTAACATTACAATCAGTGAATAAAAGAGTAGGCGACCCGGCCGTTTAAAACCGGCAGGGTCGTGGCCGTAAATTAGCGCCTGCGTAACCTTGCGCGCCACAGGTATGTTTTAACACTTCTAGCCGTGTCTATATCATCCGTTTAAAGGCAGTGGACACTATTGGTAATTACTCAAAATAACTATTGGCATAAAACCTTACTTGGTAACGAGTAATGGGGAGAGGTTGACAGTATAAAACATTGTGAGAAACGGCTCCCTCTGAAGTAACATAGTTTTCGAGAAAGAAGTAATTTTCCACGAATTTGATTTCGAGACCTCAGAATTAGAATTTGAGGTCTCGAAATCAACCATCTGAATACACACAACTTCGTGTGACAAGTTATCTCGCAACTTCAACGACCAATTGAGCTCAAGTTTTTACAGGTTTGTTATTTTATCCATATGTTGAGATACACCAAGTGAGAAGACTGGTCTTTGACAATTACCAAAGGTGTCCAGTGTCTTTAAACACGACCACGGACTGTCCCAGGTATTTATGAATACTGACTTAAATGTCAAAAGTTGTAAATTTTCTTCAGTTTTCTGCATGCAACTGTGCAAGTCTCACCCGTACATCCGGGATCAAGTTGGTCCCGAACCGTGATGAGTTTTACTTGTGTGCAATTCTTTTTCCTGAAATACAATTAGTTTAACCATGGAGGAAGAACCTCCATGGTTGACCATAGTTTATGGCTATAAAAACTATATCATATTGTCGGGAAAGTAATATTTAACGATGAAGTAATATAAAAGTAAAATAGTTTTATACAACCGAACAAAATCTGAGAATAAGACTTGACGTCAGCTTCCGGTTTATATTTGTAAACAGTGAAGAATTTTGTTCAACTGACGTGCACAAATTCGTGCGCCATTCACAGTTCGTTGAGTTCGCACCTCGCGCAGAATCACTGAGGTGGAAGAAAAAGCCTCGTCCCAAGACTTAAGTTTCAATGTTAATTTTAACAAAGTATTGGAGTTATATAAAAATTGTATTAAACAAAATTGCTGTGAGTATTTTTTATTTTCAAGAATTTTGCACAAATCAAACTTTAAAAACAGAATTGATTTCTTAATTTGTTTAAATAGTTGTGACTTGTTTTCTCGTTCTCGATACGCGCGAGACTTGCAAAGTCTATACCAGTACCTTCGAAATTCTGAAGTTTGTTGATGTCCCATTGTCTTTCTAATCAGAGGAATCGTTATATGGGGCAAATTTGGCAGGTGTTTTTTTTGTGTGTGTTAGTGGTGTAGCTTTTTGTTCATGGTCGTAGCTGGATGCTTATTTTAACTTCTATCTGACATCCTCTATACCCTGCTGATCATGAACAATTAAAAACAAATAATTCATTAAACCCCTGGGGGAATGATATAGAAAAAACAACAAACTGCACATTGGTAGTTGCTGCTGTACTGCTGTGCCATAGGGAGAGATTTATGATGATACAGCCGCAGGTTCCTGATGAGGTTCCTGATGAGTTTCCTGATGAGGTTCCTGATGAGGTTCCTGATGAGGTTCCTGATGAGGTTCCTGATGAGGTTCCTGGGCAGAGTCCAGTTCTGGGCTCAATTTCATAGAGCTGCTAAGCACAACAATTTGCTTAGCACGAACTTTCTTCGTTGATAAAAACAGGTTTACCAACCAAATTTCCACAGGATTTCCAGGATAAGCAAACAGCAGCTGAACACCAGTAACAAGCAATATGCAACACATGGAACTTTGGTTGGTAACCCTGTTTTTATCAAGGAAAAAAAGTGTCATGCTAAGCAAATTGTTGTGCTTAGCAGCTCTATGAAATTGGGCCCTGTTCTATTCGGGTTCTCGGTTAGGCTCGTTTGTTTCCTGATTGGATTTCCTGGTCAGCTTCCTGGACAGATTCCTGAGACTGGTTCCAGGCTCTTGGTTTAGATTTGTGGAACGGGTCATGGTCAGGTTCCTGGCCAAACAAAATATATTTATTATGTTGACATTATGATTCACTTTCGATGAACCTCGAACTTTAACCCTGGACCAGTGTCACGGTAGGCCTAGGTCTTTAAAACCAACACTAATGCCCTGTGACATTGATCCTGAACTTAGTCCATTGTTTTTTCTCATTGCAGAACCCATGCACTTACGTGCGACACCTTAAAATACTACCCAAACTTCAAAGTTGTGATCGACTTCCTCATGTATTAGTGCTCGGACCTCAGAAAACAGGTTAGTTTTATCGTCAGTTGTAATTATTATTTAAAGCATTCATGTGAGTACTTCTTTCAGCATTGATTTGTAATTGTGTCAACCATGGTTGTTTTTTTTACATGAGAACAACCAGACATTTTGGTCTTATTTCCTTACAGGCACTGCAGCGTTGCGTGCCTTTATGGCATTGCACCCAAACCTCGCCGGTAGCTATCCCAGTAAAGAAACGTACGAGGAACTACAATTTTTCTCCAACTCTAAATACTACGCCAGAGGCCTGGAATGGTGAGTGTTGCTGGTTTGTTCAAAGACTTACTCTTTAAAAGCACATTAAAGAATTGGTTTTTGCTAACAAAACAGTTGCTGTTAGTGTAAGCACTTGATGTAATCCACCATATACATAAACTGACAAACCTGTAGAAGTTTGGGATTGATCGGCCATCTGGGTCACGAGAAAATAGTGAAAAACAGATTACACATTAATTGCATGAAATCATATAGTTCAACAAATGAATAAAACGCTCACTGAGCGATAAACTCCAATCGGAAAATTAGTTTATTAATTTCTCACCAAATATGACATTTCAGACAACAATATTTCAGGGGATGTTTTCTATTATCATCATCATTAGACTGTAAGTTTTATGTAAATCTGTGATCAAAAAGTATATTTTACATGTTTTTTCTTACCAATTCTGTAATGTTCCTTTAAAACTAGGCTAACAATGACATGTTGGAGAGAAAACTCGTATTTAGTTTACAATGACAATCATGACTGAGCTCTTGCTGTTGTTTCGGTCTCGGAAGGTCAAAAGTTTGACGTTTCAGACAGTGTGCCTTGTTCGTCTTCAGTAGAATATTCACAGCATCACTGGTTTTTTCCCCAGAATACACCGTGCCCGATATGGGGGCATAGGGTACCCCCCTCTTTCAATGTTCCCTTTCTTTAAACACTATTTTCCTCTTGTGCAGAAGAAGTACCTCCTCCCCACCCCAACCCCAACCCCCCCCCCCCTCCCCGAAAAAAAAAAGAAGAAGAAGAAGAAGAGAAGAAGAAGAAATTTAAATAAATAAATAAAAATTAACAAATAAATAAATAATAATAAAACAATAAATAAACAAGTTAATAAAAAATTCCTGAGATTTCTTAAAGACACATTAGAGGGGGGTGGGTGGGGTACCACAATGCTCCCATATCGAGCACCGAATGTCCCAGAACGCAACACTTCTCCAAAAGCATTCTTGTGCTATTCGTGAGTGATAGTATAGTTGGCTTGAGATAGCGCCCTCTGAAGTCACGAAGCCTAGTTTTTGAGAAAGAAGTAATTTCTCAGTAAAATATTTTAATTGATTTTGAGACCACGCGTGAGGTCTCGAAATCGAAATCAAGCATCTGAAAGCACACAACTTCGTGTGACAACATAGACAAGGGTGTTTTTTCTTCCATTTTTTTCTCGCAACTTCGACGACCAATTGAGTTCAAATTTTCACAAGTTTGTTATTTTGTGCACATGTTGAGATACACCAAGTGAGAAGACTGGTCTTTGACAATTACCAAAGGTGTCCAGTGTCTTTAAACAATGTTTGTTATTTGCTGTAAAACAACATTTAAACAAAATCGTAAACCTAAACAGTCTCTTCTAGTATTGGAATTGTTTAGTTTCAATGTTGTGATTGTATTTTAATGCAGGTATATGGGTAATTTTCCGAATGTCCGAAATAAAACAACGGACCGTTTATTTGAGAAAAGTGCAACATATTTCGATAGTGAAACTGCACCGACAAGGGCGCACCTGTTACTTGAAAGTGCTAAACTCATCACAATTTTAATCGATCCGGCAAAGAGGGCGTACTCTTGGTACCAGGTTAGTAATACCTTCATGTATGTAAATACTTCTTTGTAAAGATGGAAGAAGGGGGTTATGTTCGCTTGTCCCCAGCGCCTTGCCTTAAAACCAAAGGCGCTGGGATGGGCAAACATATCAAGCACGCTCATTGGTTAATGCTCAGTCCCATCATGCATCACACTCACACTGCAAGCACAGCACGCATGACGAACTTCCTGAACAAGAATCTGTGCAAGCTGATTAGCCCATCCCAGCGGTCCTGGATAGGCCGCTGGGGCCGAGCGAAGGGGTTATGATGCAACCATGATCATGAGCTGGTGTTAGCCTCAAACAATATTTATTATGTCACTGCAGAGATTTAAAAAGTATATATATTAAAGAGACAATTGTGACCATGGAAGCTTTTCCTAATTTTTAAGACATTTATTCGCTGAAAAAAGGGATCATTGGTCAATGGTTTAATCTAATAATAATTGGTTCTTATATAGCGCACATCCTACTAGTGAGATCAAAGAGCATTACAACGTTGTTATCCCTGTTCATCGGGCATTCTTTTTTGAGACCATTCCTCGAACTTTCTCAACTCCCTAGGGAGCACAACCCCAAGCTGCTTAGTGTTAAGAGGTTAATCCAACATAATAATGTCTCAGCCCTTTCAGGTGCCCCTTTATACACCTGGGTTAAGAGAAGCAGTTATGGTTAAGTGCCTTGCTCAAGGACACAAAGTCCAATGTTTCAGTCATCAGTTTCACAATGCAGTAGACCACTCGGCCACGACACAACACAAATCCTTGCCATCGATGTATGAACGTTTTCTAATAATATTTATTACTCGTGTATACCATGGTTACATCGATATTTAACGACTTTGCTTAGCACGAACGAGCTCACAAAAATCCAGCTAGCATGGACTACTCGTTCTACGATGTGATAACAGCATCGGACGGTCCCGGGACACATCAAAGGGTTGTTTCTCTGCGAAATCGATGTCTTGAACCAGGAAAGTACGTCAAGCATCTCAGCTTATGGCTGTCTCGCTATTCATCAAAACAGGTATGAGAAAATACATTCACTAGACCATTGTTTTTGAGCATGTTTCACTGCCCCCCCCCCTGTGTTTGGCTGCTTTTTGTGCAACAAAATAGTATTGTTATAGTTTAGAAGTGTTCCCATGAATACCAAGTAACGAAATGTTGAGAAAAAGGGGTTCTGTCCTTTTAAATTTTGCATTCTCGTTTCTTTTGGGGTTTGTTTCAGATGCTGGTTTTAGATGGTGATTTACTGAAGACGGACCCAGTTGCGGTCATGAAGAAAGTTCAACAGTTTATTGGGTTGGAAAAACAAATTGACTTCAAAGATAAAATTGTGTAAGTAAATAAAATGACAAACTATAATGGGAGACCACAAGACGGTAGGTGGCAGCATACACACCGGATAATGGGAGATGTTTCCATGAAGCCCCATCCCTGTAAACATATTGACCAATCACAACATTGGCTACATTATCACTGCACACGATGGGCAGCACATGTACATCTCTCCAATGCCACATACTCACGACATGAACGTGCGCGTTTTAAGTATACGCGCGCACGCATGGTAACTTTCTGATGGGATTTTAGCGTTTCGGACTTTCATTAATTTTGTCGGACTTTCGGTGGCGTAGCAAGGTTGTGATTGGTCATCACGTAAGGGGGCGGAGCTTAATGGATCGGTCCATTCCCACTAACGTCATCGTCAAAGTAATCTAGTTGCGTTATTATGGGAAGTCAATGTCCCCTTGTTATAGTTACAGTGTAGTGCAGCCTCGTCTCGCTTGGGCAGCGCGATATTTGTTTCCGTACCACACGCTAGCTACATGGCCACAATAAAGCGTTCTGATTTGTCCGTGTTTGCATAGCTCGTGAATTTTAAATGAGGTCAACTAAGGAAAGCGTTATAACTATACATGGCAAAAAGAAATATGACACGTGGTGTGTGTTTCATCAGAAAACACCCAAGATTCATCTATAAGATGAGTTGTCAATATCCCCACAGTGATTTGTATTGTGACATCACACTTTGCTTAGCGTTTAAGATTGATACACAGTTAAGATCAATCTTAGTGATTTGTGAAATTGGCCCCCTGTGATTGGTATAATAGGGGTTTTATGAGCGAGCAAGGCGTGCCGGAAATTAAATGGAGCGGCGAAATCGATCACCCCACTAACGACAGTATTCTTTTCATTCGTAGTTTGAGTATTTTTTTCTTGTCATCTTTCCACAGATTTGATAAGACAAAGGGATTTTATTGTCCAGTCAAGAACGGCCACAAACAATGTCTATCCAAGAACAAGGGTCGCAGCTATCCACCCATGAATTCCAAATCAAAGGAATTCCTCAGTCAGTTCTATCAGAAATATAACTCGCAACTTAGGAAATATTTAATTAAAAAGCACCAAAAAATACCACGATGGTTAGGGAAAGAATTGTATATTTAAAACAGAAGCTGACAGGAAGGCTCCAAACCAGCAGATAGTATATGAGGAGTTTAAATATGCAGCAGCCATCTCTAGGCTCGGTTTCGTCAAAGAAGATTGTTTTTTAAATTATATATTTTTGTATTGTATTTTTAAATAAAACTTCATTTACACACACACTCCCGATACACTATTAGTAATTATGCGGTTGAATAAGACTCCCATATTTCCGTTCAAATTGTGTCACTGGCAATAGAAATAGTATTGTAAAAGTTCGTATACTGTGGTTCGTTTACGACTTAAAACGATCGTATAAAAAAATGCTTAGAGAAGAAAAAACAACAACAACAACATTGAAAAACAAACAAAAGACAGACAAACAATCTGGGGAATACTAAACCCAGTTATAATTGCGATAAATTATATTTACTAGAATTTATTAAGAGGCATAGGCCTAAAAAAAAACTACATTTTCGGCGGTGATGGTTAATTCTTTAAAAGCAAAGCAAACAACTTATTGTTTTGACAATGTTTTAAAGTGAGAGTCTCACTAATATTTTGTTGTTTGTTTATGAGATATCGCCTCACTCACAAGGCCAAAAGGCTACTTCATAGTGAGGGCTAAACGTAACTGATTTGGGCTGATAGACCCAAATCAACTGTCACTAGGGGCACGTTGCCACCTACTCCTGGGGCTCAGAACAGGGTTACCCCCTTCACAGTCCGTAATGATGTAGGCATGGGTATCATCCACTAGGAGCCCTGACTGGTAGAGCAGACTGCATTACCTTCCCAACTTTTTACGAAGCAATTATGGTTAAGTGCCTTGCTCAAGGCCACAAGTGTCATGACTGTGACTCGAACCCACACCCCGCTGCTGACAACATTAGAGCTTGGGTCTGGTGAACTAGACCACTCGGCCCCAACACGCCAATCTGCGTGTGCTATTAACAATTTAAGTTAAAGGCAGTGGATACTTATGGTAATTACTCAAGAAATACATAAAAACTTACTCGGTAAGGAAGCCATCTGAGAGCTGCTGATAACACGTTGTGAGAAACTACTCCCTTTGAAGTAATGTAGTTTTTGAGAAAGATATAATTTCTTACTAAAATATTTGAATCTGAGAATGAAGTCTTTCTCAGTCATTTGAAAGCACACAATTATTATATGCAACAAGGGTGTTTTTCTTTCCTTATTTTCTTGCAACTTCAATAACCAATTGAGCCCAAATTTTCACAGTTTTATTATTTTTAGGATATGTTGTAATACATCAAGTGAGGATACTGGTCTTTGACAATTACCAAGAGTATATCCTGCCTTTAATGCCTCACTTTGTAGAAATGTAAGGAAAAAACGGGATTCCAAAAATCTCTGGGTAATGTATGTAATTTTGTGAAGAGGGCAACTTGGGGTGAAAAATAAACTTATATGTGATGCCTTTCAAACGCAAAGCAATCCATTAACGCTCAAATCAAGGTCAAGGTCAAGTTCCGTTGACCTCCGTTCCATTGTTTAGCACATGGCGACTGGAACAAAATCTTACATTAAGACTAACGAGGCTCATTAATTGTGAAGGAGTGAACAAAAATAAAGCAGTCACGTACGAATTGGACCATGCACCCACGCCACCCCACCCCACCCGGGCATTAATGATACAATCGACTCTACTATTCTTCTTTGAGCACTATGGGGTCAGCCGCTCTTCAATGGTTCGCCAATTCCCTGAACATTAATGACACAGTTTACTAATGTTCATAAATGCGACTCTTGCTGCCTTAGTAGGGTGCCAGTGGCCGAGCGGTTTAAAGCATCGGATTCAAGTTCTGGTGGTTGAGTCATCGGGGTGTAGGGTTCGAATCCCGGTCATGACAACTTGTGTCCTGGAAGTCTGGAGTGCTTTACAAAGAAAAACTGCACGGAACAGCATTGTGTTTGTTCACTAACACCTAATGTCTAGATTAATAATAATTATTATTATACTTCTCATGGTGTGCTTATTTTCTTGGTCCTCTTTTATTTCTTCGCTGGTTTGTTAATTTGTGTTCGTCCTATGTTTGTCCGTTTTTATTGTCTTTCCACCCGATTCTTATCAGATCGGTCTCCATACTCTGTTCTGTGCTTTTTAAAAGCTGAGTAATAACTCAGTCTAGTCTGTTCATTATTAATTGTACAATGTATTACCTTGTTTATTTACGGTGTGGAAATAAAAATTAAATTGGTTGATTAATTGAACTGAAAGAAATATTTCTCCAAAGTTGAGGAATACTAGTGTTACATACCCCCTTCAGAGCGGTTAATGGTTGCATACCGTCATTCCTTGTAGTTTGTCTGCTCATTAGAAGGTCAACATTCTCTATTATGGTAAGCTGTTTCAAGGGCGAGTGTTCGCCATATTTTCAATTGTCTTATTATTATTGTTGTTTATTCAGCATACTTCACATGACAATCAAATAAGACAGTGTAAGACAAGATTAAAATAATTAAGGAACAGAAACACGAAGACACAATAATAGACCAGTAGCACAAGCCAGGAAATGAACAAGTTAACCTGGTAGCCCGAATACGTTTCCAATGCTACCGGCAGGGCTGGCTACAATGAACAAAGAATCATACTAAAATAAAATCATGGAGGTAGAATTAGACCCCCCCCCCCCCCTCCATGATAAAATGAAACTATAACAAATTATTTAAAAATTAAGACAGTACAAAAATTATGAATAATACATTCTAAGCCTCCTCCACCACTCCCCAAAACACACAATCAAAACAACTCAACAAATTAACAACAACATTAAAACATACAAACAAGAGTACAGTGTAAGGGGGAATGATAATTAAAAGTAATTGCACCCTAGCCTGTATTTCAAGGCTGTTTAAATCCAGTCCGCCTGCCAAAGGTGAACCGCCATCTGGCTCGCCTTAGCAAAACATTGAAGAAGAGGAAAACTATGTTGAAATGCTGAGCACTGCTTTGACCCAAAGACTATCCCTACATATGTTTAGCATAGAGCAAGGCTCTATGTTTATAGGAATGGGAAAACAATCCTTGATTCTCTGCGTGGGGTGTGGTGGGGCAGGGAAGTTGGGATGATTATACGGGACGAGGCCTACCTGAGAATGTTTACGGGTATACCTATGTAGATTACAGCAACAGTCGAGTGACCCGTGGAGGTGGGCTTTTTCAGGGAATTCCCTTATTGCGCCATAGCGCCCTGGCTTTTTTGGCAGAACAAAGACAGGGTGCTTCAGGTTGCATAGTTTATTGGAAGAGTGTTGTTTCGATTAGCGGTACGCTCATAAACTCCTCAGCGGTTGGCCAACGAGCTTGTCGCGAGGTGCTGTGATGAGAGCGTGGTGTGCCCCCGTCTAATCGCTGCTGGACTCGGTTGGTAAACAAACCAAGTTGCCATGATGCACTTCAAGATCTTTCTTGTGGTGCTCGCCATATTCCTTCTGTCAACGCCAGCAGGTAAAACTTTTAAACTAGCTTCATATTTGCTTAAGAACATCATTGCCTCCAAATTATATTTGTATGTTCTCAAAGACAGGATAATTGTTAAAGACCAGTACCCTCTCTTGGTGTATCCCAACATATGCATAAAATAACAAACCTGTGAAAATTCTGCATAGAATTGTGTGCTTTCTATTTGCCTGAAGCCTTTCTCAGATTCAATTATTTTAGTGAGAAATTACTTTTTCCCATAAACTACATTACTTCAGAGGGAGTCGTTTCTCACAATGTTTTATACTATCAGCAGCTCTCAGAGGTGCTCCTTACCAAGTAAGTTTTTATGGTAATGTATAACTTGAGTAGAAACCAAAAGTATCCACTGCCTTTAATACTGTTATTTATATTGAGCACAATAGGTAAGCAACCACGGAACAAAAGATCACATTTGGGTATGTCGTCATCGGTTAGGCTTGATCAACAGTTCAATAATTGGGTAATTTTCTTTTGTATTACGCAATACACATTGGGCATACAAATAGGGGAACAAAATTTTGTCACGAAAAAGTTATTTGGGAATAAGGCCATCGCAGATTTGAATTTTAAAAATGGCTGCCAATGTTTTATAATTATATTTTTTCAAAGGACAACTCTGCGGTTCTACAGCCAAATATCGTTTTCGTGGCATGCTATGAGTGACTGTGAACCATTTCCATTATCAAAGCCACAATTTTATCATCAACCTGCCGTACTAAGACTAATATTAAAGGGACGTGATCGCCATTTACATTTTTGTTAGCCAAATAATGTGATACAAAAAAATACAAAGTTCGTTCGTCCATAATTTTGTTTCTCGAAACATGACGTTGTGCATTCCGTGGCATTTCTTGGCAGGCAAGTTTTTTATACTGGTCATATTTATTTCTGAGAAAATTCACAGTATTTTATACAAAAAATTACTGTAAAAATTAAGAGCTGAAAACGTTTTGGGATGTGTCCCTTTTTTAAATATGAAGTAATAAACCGCAAGGGGACTGATATTGTTAAATAATGTTGGGTTAAACCATGGAGGAAGAAATTCTTCCTCCATGGTTAAACTAAGAAAAAATTACCAGAGTGGGACTTGAACAAAGAACAAAGGTGTTGACAAAATAGGGAGACCGCCAGCAATCCGGAGTTACATCAGGTTCAAGTCCCGCTCTTGTCAATTTTTCTTCGTTCATCCCAAAACCAAACCTTTTTATTTGTAGTATATTAAACAGTTTTTAAAAGTCGTACAGTTGTTAAAAGTCTCCATAAAATGTACAGTTATGTGTTTTTTCATTGAAACAAAATGTGCCAGTAGAAGGAAGTCCAGGTCGTGTGGTCATTTTGTAAACATTTGAAGTGTCATGAATAACTACATCCCTACTAAATAAACTCCAATAGCATAGAAATCTCATATTGAAGAGAAATATTCATTGCCCTCTGAACTTCCACCATCTGCTCAATTTGACCATGGAGGAATTTGTTTCCCTTCCTCCATGATTTGACATGGGTTGTCCCCGGCCTGTCAAGTAAGTCTCCCTCCAATAACACCCTACATTTGTTTGTGTCAATTTTATAACGGCCGAGCATCAATCTTGAAAATATGACCCAACACCTCTCGGCAAATAGACCTATAGGACCATTTTTCAGGTCATAGTTCATCCATTCCAAATTACTTCAAATTGGAAGTCAATAACCCCAGGTCGCGGTGGTGCAAAGTTTGTACACTGTAGGCCTTGCCCTTGTCTTCGACTCTCAAATCTGTCTTGTATGCAATATTTTCAGGGCCTACAAAATATTCATGAGGCAGAGGGACTGTTTTATCTCTATTTAGTTGGGTGAACCCTATAGGTTCAAGAAAACCCACCCAAAGGAGTGGAAACTTACACAATCGAGATATAGACGCCTGAAACTATACGTTTGAGTGGAGTTGGCAACTTGGCTTAGGGGCTTCTTCAGGGCAAGATTTACATCTGGATCTAACCAGGCATGATCTAACCATGGGGATATAATTGATTCTAGTTCTACCTCCACGATCTAACTGTAGCTCAATTAGTTCAAAAATCTGAAAAACTGGAGCAGAAAACTATACACATTCCGGACGCCAAATTTGTTTTGTGCGTTTCCATTGTTTCGTCATCGTCATCCTAAGATGGCGGCTTGATGACGTCAATGTACGTACAGTCTTTACTCGTAACTGTTTATTTTGACTTACGCACAGAATGATTGTCAGTTGTTTATTGTTTACAAATCACTGTGTGGCCACGATAGCTTGCTAACGAAACCAATGCATAATGTGCAAGGGTTGATCTGCAAACGGAAACTGCAGTGTTAATTGGCCAAGTGCCGCCCCCAGAAATAATAGCGCAACCCTTGTGCCCCCCCCCTAAAAATTTACCCTAGTTTCGGCGCTGGCTATTTTTACGTGAGTTCGCTCATGGAGAAGGAACATACCTCCACGATTTGGTAGATCTTGCACCTGTACAATTCCTCATGAAATCCTTGTAATTCTAGTGTATAAACGGCACGTATTTGTGCTCTATAAATTCGAACGCGGTCGTTAAACACACAAAGCAGTTATAACTGTCTATAGACAAATACAATCATGCCTTTGATGGGTAAATCAAGACAATTTGGCTTTTAAAAAAGCCAGACGAATAACTCTTTGCACTAATTTATTCTGAACAGGTTCCGACCCCTTTTTTGTTGGGGACACCAAACCATATTTGCCTTTCAGGCATATACGACTATTTCAATATTGAAACAATTTTGTTTACTGTGCTGTCATTTTAATGTTTAGTTTTCTAACAATCAAATTGCAGCAGGGAATTATTGGGACTGTCCCAGCCGCTGTCTGAGGGTCATGACCCCTGGAGTGTCAGTCTCCAGACACGACTGATTGAATGTTGACAAACAATTAAAGGAACGTTACAGAATTGGTTTTTGCTAACAAAACAGTTGCTGGCAGTCTAAGCACTTTATGTGATCCACCACATTCATAAACTGACAAACCTGTAGAAGTTTGAGATCGATCGGCCGGAACATAGTCTGGAATGCGCTGCGTGAAAAAGAATCCGACTATACTGCGATTACAAAATGAAGTTGAATTTCTTTTATTTGTGAAACCAGGATTGTATGTTGTTGATTTCTAATCATACATCACCTGTTTTCTCCGTAGAGGGCTGGCGGAGGAGGAGACGACGAAGGAGATCCCCACCGCCTCCAGGTATTTAGTCTGGTTTGAGACGAATCAGGGATTTTAGTCCAGTGTGGCAATTTGCGCTTAACGGCCGAAAAAAATCACCAATTTGACCCTTCTTACTTGTAGGTAGAATAGACTATTTTTACCTCCCGATGCCTCTACTAAATATTACTAATACTACCCAGAACACATTTATTTGGTGAGAAGGCTACATATACTAAGTTGAAAGTTTGAAACCTCATGGAAAACGCAGTGTTTGAACTAGCCCCATAAATAGTGTCAATTAAATTCTGTATTATTTGTTGTTAATTTTGCATTAAACTTGAACCTTCTCCGAAAAAAAATTGCTATAGATGCATCACTTGACATCAGATAATTGACTTGTTGATATTCCAATGAAATCAAACCGTTTTTTACAAATAGATACAACACCACCAAGGTTTACATCCTGTCCTGGGCCTTATGCTGAGACAACGGATAACTCAGATGGCCGAGAAGTTGTGCACTACGCGACCCCCACAGCAACAGATGACCGTGGGGGTGTAACGATCAGGTAAAGCGGTGTTTGAAGCTTTGCATGATGTGAAAAATAAGAAGTAGCTATTAATAAAATAATAGTCAACTTGCGGGTACAGCCATGTACTAGATTAGATTTCTCCTGAAGACGAGCAGAGTATACTGCTCGAAACGTCGAGAGCACACCGGCTCTTTGTAGAGCCAACACTCCCACAAAAGAAATCTAATACATGGTTATACCCGCAAGTTTACTATTCGGTAAAGATCCATTGGTGAAATGATAACAACCCATGGAAAAAGAAAATATCTGCAGTCCCAAAGTTGCAAGGTAGGGTCATAGAATGGTTTTATGTCAACGTCATGCTGATTTTTAGGCAAAATTATATAGAAAGATACAATAAAAGTCACATGTGAAAGTTTCAGCTGAATACCATAGAGCTCTTTTGCTGTCAGGGTAGTTTCACAAGAACGTCGAGCCCGCCCGTTATCAACGTTTAGGGAGGTGACAGTGGGTACCAACCCTCAGAAATTTTAGAAACGATTCATGCGAGAAACGATTCATGCATTAAATATAGTTTCCCAGAACCAATTGCTTTGGGGTGAAGAATTATTAAACCCATATTAGTTTGAAGGGAATCCCTGTCTCAAAATGGTTTATCAACAGCTAGCTGCAGTGCTTCTCGCCAATTAAGTTTTTATTGTCAGTTGTTGTTGGAGTACTTACCAAAATCAATATGACCCTACTTTTAATATAAATTTGTCGCAAAAATATATTGTCATGGTCATTTTGTAGAATAGACACACCAACTTTTAGTTCTTATCTGCAATTCCTCTGTCAATGTTACATGTTGGGAGGGACATTCATTTTTGTTCTCGCAATGAAAAATAAATCTGTTTTGTTTGAACAAGCTCTAAAACTAAAAGAGAAGACTTATTTAGTTTCTCATTTATCTTTTTGGGGTAAGTATACTCTGAGTCTTTTCTGATGCTCAGCAGAATTGAGAGATATTTATTCCACTCAAGGTCAATGTTTGATTATTTTTAAGATAATTACACAGTGAGGTAGGCCTACCTCATTCAAGTGAAAAACACAAGACTAGTTGTCTGTAGGACCGTTGTCCTATCGTGACTTTACTTGCCCGACGCCAACAAACACTGGCTTCGGGCCGGCGGTCTGGTGTGAATTTCGAGTGTCACACAGTCAGCAACGTTATCTTTTTCCCTTTACTGTCAACAGTCGTACCAATGGACCTTCGTCAGGATCTCGATTTAATGAAGGTCTAACAACGGTTACCTACCAAGCTAGAGATGGTGCTGGCAATACAGCAAGCTGTACAATTCGTATCACTGTCACAGGTAGGTTTGACTTTTTTGACATCTGTTCAAGTTGATCTCTCCCCCAAATCACGCATTTGTCAATCCTCATTTTTCACGATTCCTGCACTTTACTAATGGCCTTTTTTGAAATCGCCTTAAATGGCCTAACGATTGCTTGTAGGCAACTTGTTCACTTGACGAATATTTACAATGTATTAATTATTCATAATGATAAAATTAATGTTAATAATTATTCAAATGTTGTGTAATTTTTATGCCTCTGAAGTTTGTCATTCATTCCGGTTGTACGTGATCTGATTGGCTATCACGCAAAGTAATGGCGCCCTCTGTTGCCCACTCACGTTTTATAGGAAATAAGACATTCATTTGATTTTCTTACTCAGTCCTCCGATGCCCAAGTGTTCCCTCAAGCAGTCATCGTTCACATTCCTGTACAAAAACCAACATCGCAGGCTCAGTGTGTACCTTCACCTGTCCTAGCACTGGCTATGACCTGGTCGGACCACCAAGTTCAACTTGTCTCAGTAGTCGCACTTGGTCTCATTCATTTCCAACTTGCCAAGGTCAGTTTTTATTTTTAACATAGCAAATCTAATGTGTCTGTTCGTGAAAACGAAAAATTGATAGTTTTTTAAAATGGTCCTTTCCTTGTGCTAATTAGTGTCATTAAAAAAGTCTAACGTTTCATCACTTGAAACTTGTTGATTGATGTCAATAGTAACATTCAAAATATGTAAAAACATCGGTTTGCCAAAATGTATACTTTTTTCAGAAATTGCCTAATCGTGAAAACGGTGACGATATGATAAATACAAGTGATGCATTTAATTTTAGAGGGAGTGGGAAAAGCAGTTAAAAATTTGAAAGCAAAAGTAGAAGATGTTTTTGAGTTTTCAGTCGTTTTAACATTTTAATGTTAAAAAGAAGAAAGTTCTCACAATAATTATTTTTAGGGAATGACACAAATTTATTTGAACCATCAAACCTTTGGATCACTGTTGAGCAAATTGTAGGAAGTGTTTTGTAATTTGTTTAATTAAATTGGAAAGTAAAAATTGAGTGAGTGAAATTGACAGAGAGGAAGCATTTTTAACTAACATTTTAAGTTGCTGTTTTTGTGTGAACCAAATTTTTGCGTACGTGATGCAAAACAAGAAAGCAAATGTTTTTTGTCATTGTTATAACTAGATTTATTTGGCCATAAATACAAGAAAACAGAATACTGGCAGTCAAAATAAGGGTTAAACAGTAATTGTGATGCAGAGGGAACGGTTCATTGGTCCTTCAACTGCATGCATGGTTTGTCTTCAAGATAAAAAGATCAAGACCAAAACCAAGTCTTAAGATCTGCCTCAGGGCTGGATTTTCATCTCTGAGAAAGCAAGGCCATTTTCATTTTGTAAAGGGCTCTTGGATCTTAAAGTCTATTTGCCTCTTTAAGGTATGGTGGAATGGGAGTGCACTGTTTGGTTTGGGTGTATACCATAGAGTTATATATAAGAACTAGAGGGCGCACTGGCAATACTGCGTGCACAAACGCGGCGGAACCGCAAGGAGACACGAGCGCCATTTAATAGAGGGCAAAATTGAGTACGAAGTATACGATGTGCGTATGGTAAATGCACGCATCACGCGCTCGGTGTTCATGTTGTTGTTTTGCGTACAGTAAAGTAATGGTAGTAGTACTTGAAACATGGCCGCACCACCCGCGCGACGAGTCACGTAACTTGGCTAGTGCGCCCTCTAGTTCTTATTTATAACTCTATGGTGTATACAGACAAATTTACCCTTACCTATTTGTGTCATGTGTCCTCCATATCTCAAAAACTGGAAACTTTTGAAGGGGCACCAAGGCCAAGACCAGGGCACCAGTGGCCTTGGCCTCCGTGTCATTCCAGGCCTGCTGTGCGGTATAATTATTATTCCTTGTTTGAATTTCTGTCCAGTGAAAACATGCAGCCCACCTCAAACGAGTCTTGCCCACGGCAGTGTAACGTGTACTAACTCCAACTACTATGGCAGCGTGTGTACCTTCCAATGCAGCAGTATAAATGGATATGGGTTCTCGAACGGTGGTAGTACATCATCACGTAGCTGTGGCAACAGCTGGTCTGGATCCACACCTACTTGTATTGGTATGAAATATAAAACCATTTTATGCATCTGTTTTATGAGTAGAAGACCATATAGCCTGCCCAATATGGGGTAGAGGGTTCCCCCCCCAATGTTCCCATACTTAACACACTATTTTCCTCTTGTATAGAACTCCCCCCCCCCTAAAATCCTCAAAAGAATTTCTGAGATTCCAAGCACACAATGAAGACACAATAGGAGGGGGGGGTACCCTCTGCCCCATATCGAGGACCAATTGGAAGACCAAGTTGCAGTAATGGAATTCATACATTTGTTTTTAAATTCAAATTTATAAAACCCTTTAATATTAACTGCCCCACACCCTCTGTAATCCAACCAGTGTTTGTTTACTTCATTTTGGTTGTGCATCTTAGCCCGTTGGAAATTAGGTCAGAAATGCAGATTTTATCTTATTTTAGTGGTTTAGTGCACGACAATTTCTAGTGGTTATAAATCCTTCGGGTGTGGGTTCAAATCCCAGTCATGACACTTGTGTCCTTGAGCCAAATGCTTCACTCTCTATAATTGCTTCTCTTCACTCAGGAGTATAAATGGGTACCTGGAGGGTAGAGGTTGATATTGTGTTTGAAAAAGCCTTCAAGGTCCACGGCAGCCCAGGGCTGTATACTCCCCAGGGAGCTGAGAAAGATTACAGGAATGCTACTGGCCCAATGACCAGGGCACTAATGTAAAGCGCATTGATACGTTATTGTAAAATGCGCTGTATATTAGGAATAGTTTTGATTATTGTTATTATTATTTGGGTGTTGAATAATCATAGGCTTGGGGACTTGTTTGATATCAAGGTTTGGTCGAAGAGTGATTATGTTAGTCTCTTAATTTAAACAGTAAATCCTCTTTCCTTCACAGATATTGAACCTCCCAGTTTCAGCGCATGTCCCAATGACATCTCTGGTGGTTGCAGAGGACGCAGTGACAAGCGCTGTTGTCACTTGGCCGACACCTACTGCCACCGATAACGTGCCAACTGGTCTATCGGTAACACAACGACAAGGCTCTGGGTCAGGAAGTCGCTTCAGTCAAGGGTCACATACAATCCAGTACAGAGCTACGGATAGCCAGGGCAACACTAGAGATTGTACTTTCACTGTCATTGTTAGAGGTGTGTACAAGATGTGGTCTCAATGTCAAAGAGCTGCTTAATCACAAAAAGAGCCAAGCACAAAAACATTTTTGCTCACCAGAATAAGGTTACCAGCTAAATTTCCATTACACTTGTACTGTCTGTGACTGGTTTCCTGCTAATTTTAGCTTACCAGAAAATTATTAAGCACAGTTTTCTGCTTAAGGAACTCTTTGAAGTAGATCCCTTGCATTGGTGTCCATCGCTGAGGTCAAACAGAGGGGTTGGCACGTGCCACGTGCAACTCTCAGCCAATGATAGGTCTTCATTGACCCAGTGAGGGCGCTGTTTGGGTATTGTGATGTCATATGCAAGGGTCTATTGGGCCGTGCGTTGGCTGATTTAAGGGCCCTTGTGGGGTCCTGCAAACAATGCAGATACTAGGTTTGAAAAGAGCCCAATAAATGCCAAATTGTTACAACGTTTGTTTATTATTATTACTCGAAGGGGAATCCCCAGAAGATGATTGAATTTATTCCAACTGGGAATTCTGAATTCTTTTAACCAACAGTGATAACATGCCCAGCACACCAAAGCGGTGCCCATTTGGTGATCAGCTGTCCTAATGGACATATCAAGGGGGCGTCGTGTAGTTTCCAATGCGGTACAGGATACCAGTTAGACGGGGCTGGCTCTTCTACATGCCGTTCCAGTGGATCATGGAGTACACCGCGCCCTAGCTGCCAAAGTAAGACAATTGTCACCTTGAGAATTAATATGAGGCAAACTCTGTTTATCTGAATTTTTATCCCACCCTAGCCCTATGTTGGATCTTCCTCTGTGATATAAACAGAGTCAGGTATGAGGGTCCATTTCTGCAGGCGGACTAATTACGTGTAAGAAAAAAATTAAGCTACTAATCTCACCGGATTAACATTGCATGGCAGCATACAATTTTAGGGCATTGGATTTAGGATGTCAGATATTCCAAAACCCACCACCAAAAAATGTATGCGGTTATGAAATGTTAATCCGGTGAGATTAGGCAAGATTTGAGTTATGGAGTTATGTTTCCGCCTTGGAAATGGACCCTCATATCCAGGATGTTATTGTCGTATTTATACAATAGAGAAAGTCCTTCAGGGCTAATCTGGACCATACTTTAGAGTCGTGCAACCCTTGTACAACATTGGAGAAAACCTAAATTTACAACAAGAAGTACTTCCAAGCTCTCTTAACTTTGAGAGAGTAACTCTTAGTAACTTCTTTCAAACTAACTAATGTATGCCATTCCTGATTTCGCCCTTAGTTCGGAGTTGTCCAGCCCTGACCGCTCCAGCCCATGGTGGCTTCAGAGACTCCACTACCTGTCCAAGCACGTACAATTCCCGTTGTGACTTTGTATGTGACACTGGCTACACCATAACGGGCAGTTCTGTCAGACGATGTATCATTCGACAGAACAGGGCCGAGTGGGACGGAACGCCAACTGGATGTCAAAGTAAAACTTTCTGTTAAATTTGGTTTAAAAAGTTGTACACATTTTCAGACAGATTTGCGGAGGTTCTAGGTCTCAAATAACAGGGGAACCCAGGCCGGCAAACCAGTTCTCAGGAATTTTCACATACACCAAAATCTCATCCCGGGAGTTTGTAATTGTTGCAGACAAGTTACCTTCATTTGCACCATAAAGCAAGGCATTCTCGTAGTCAATCCTGGAGAATTTAGTAATTAAAATATATCAAATTAATTAGTAGGCCTAATTAAAAGATATTGGGTTGAAGTTGGAGCACTTCTCATGTGAGTTTTAAGTTCAGCTGACTATTTTGTTCTGTTTAAAAGAACTACCTATGGATCTGAGTATAAACCAATATTTTCTAATGTTGATTTCTCAGTTAACACATGTACGACACTTGCACCTGGTGAAGGACTGCATCCGACCAACAGTGATACATGTTCAGCTGGTCGTCAAGTGAACTACGGTTCGACGTGTGGTTATAGTTGTGCTACCGGCTACCGATTGACTGGTTCCCAGACTATAACATGTGGACCCAACGGGCTGTGGCTGCAACCACTGCCAGTGTGTGAGGGTCAGTATGCCAAAAGGATTTACTTATGAAATTATTTAGCAATTTTGTGTATATTTGTTATCAATTTATTCTATCTATTTATCTTTTTGTAGAGTCCCTAAAATTTTTAGAGCCCGTAAACTAACCCCCCCCCCCCCATTTAATCAACAGCCAATCTCCACAAACCCCCCAAGCGAGGAACAGCAGAGTGGATTGGTGTGGTTATGTGGGCCCTCATGGACAGTGAGCCTTATTCTGGGTGACTGTTATTGAGAACACACTGTGGTGAACTCTTAATTGAACTGTTACTTGAACTGTTATTTGTTATTTGTTATTGAACCATTTCATCTTCACTGTTAAACTGTTATAGCGCCCTCTCCCATGTCTCTCCTGTTTACAGTATAAATAGGTCAAGGCTCTACTTTGCATACACACCAGACAAAGTAATACATTGAAAAGTTTATACATTGTTTTAGGGCACTTTCACTATCCCATGCATAGCACCACACATACAGTTAGTAGGCCTATTGGTGACCTTGCTTCACTTGTGTGAGTGCAGACAGTTACATAACCAATATACACTCAGTTTTCTCATTCTCTACACACTCTCTTGATGTATGTTGAATAAACCAGTAATAATCCATTCCTACTCAAGAAGTTGTCTCCTCTCCAGTCTTTTCTTCGAGCTACACCGTAATATAGGATCAACAGCAATTTCTCCCATAACACATAATAATCATCAATTCACTAAAGTGGCTATTCTCATCCGTTTTTTCAGATTATAGATTCTACTGTAACAACTATGAATTGAGAAGTTTTTTTTTTACTCAATTTGTCTTTGCTCACCCCAAATTGAAATAACATTTATCCAGGCAGTTTCCCTTCCCATTTATTAATACTTGATATTGGATTGTGTTTTCTATAATTTTCTATTCATCAATCTTTGTTTTCATCCGTACAGAAATCATGTGTGCAACTAATGGTCTGCCGGCTCCAGCCAACGGTCAACGGACCAACTGCGACGGAGACCGAGTACCCTATGGCACTCAGTGTACACTATCATGTAACCGTGGTTACACACCAAGGACACCAGTGACTAGAGAGTGTGGGAGCAACAACAATCATGTTGGGGTGTGGTCGGCTGGGACCATCTCGTGCACAAGTGAGATTTTGTCAAGTGTTTTGTTTGAGAAAAAATCACCGCTTTGTAGAATTTGTTGTGGTCGTCACATCAGTTTATCAAATTTCATACTAACAGTATTTCGCAAAATTGTTTAATATCAGTACAATAAATAATTTAGTAATTGTTAACTTGAATTGAATTGTTACCAATGCTATACCTCCAGTCACAAACACACTTGTTGAGTGACGAAACAAAAACCCATCTTTGTATTTACAGTTATAACCTGTCCGAGGCCAGTAGCACCCATGCATGGTTCAATAACCTGCACACAGAGTGGACGAAGCAGGTCCACTACCTCCAGACAGCCGTTTGATACAATATGCTCCTACACCTGTCACAATGGCTACACTCTGTCAGGGTCAGCTAGTCGCACCTGTTTAGTGAGTGGCTTATGGGACGGTACCAACACCTTATGCACAGGTAGACCAGGTTGACTAAATCTAGTAAATCCAAGTAAAAGAGAAACACCGTTGATTGTCCCTGCCCCCATCCTTTTTTTTCAACCCACATAAGGATTTGTTTTTTTACCTCATTTTTATCTTTAAAAGGATTAAAATTTCATGTAGTTTGCTTTATCTTGGCACCTCTCTTTTATATTTAATTTAATTTACCCACTATTTTAGACTTCTCAGCTCTACAAAGCCAGCAAATTTTTAGTCTGGCTCTTTCCTCCTTGAAAACAAAAAATGATAAAGGCCCTCATCCACATCCATTTTTTTACCAGGACGATCAACTGGTGTCATTTTTTAGTAAGCCCTATTTTCCAGTGACGAGAACTGTCAGACTTAATTTATCTGAATTCAGACAGCTGTTATTTTCTTCTACTTCTCTAGCGATAAGGATACAGTTCTCCCCAACCTCTTCGGAATTTATAACTCTTGTTAACAAAAGATTCAATAAAAAGTCACAGATTTTTTTTATATAATCTTTTAAGGCTCTGTCTGGTTTTGTTTTGTTCTAGTTATTTTGTTTTTGATTACAGTTGTTAAATTTGTTTTTCTTCATGTCTTTATTAGGTTCTTATGTTACATTTTGAATTCTGTAAAGTATCCTGAGCGCCATTTTAGGTGATTTATTATTATTTTTATTATTATTTTGTTTGAAATTTCAGATGTTACTGCACCTGTTTTGGAATGTCCAAGTGATAAAGTGTTTTTTGCTGCTGAGGGTCAGACTCGTGTCTCTATTCAGTGGAGTTGGGAACCAGTTGTGGTAAGTCTCGATAAGAGGTAAAAAGGTCTAGTGGTTTAATAAGGATAGCCCCCACCCCTTCTTCTAAATACCCCAATCCCATTTGGCAAACAAAGAAAACTGGTATAGTGTGGAGGTCAACTAAAGAGGTTGCTTCATCTACCTTTTAACAGGCCAGGCTAGCCCCCATCCCAACCCCCCCCCCCTCAAACCTCTCTCCTCAGCAAGCTCAGCAAGATTCATTTAAAGTTCTAAATTCGAAATTGATTCCTTAAGACTCGTTCTAGAGATTCCGGATTTATTCTGTGGACCAATTCTCAGTTATGGAGATACATTTCTAGGTTCTAGCATGGAGGTAAAATTCTAGGTTCTACTATATGGAGGTAAAGGTTTGGTTCTAGCTTGGAGGTAAAGTTAGAGGTTCTTATGCGGAGTTAAAGTCCTAGATGCTACATTTAGTCTTTAAACTCATTTTAGGTTTCACATTCCACAGATATTTTCTTTCTTTTCATGATTCCATGAAATAAAGTGGTATGAAAGCCTTGACTTGTCATTTTTTTTCAAGGGCACTGATGTTGGTCATGATGATGTAACTGCCGTTGTGGTGACCATAAACTCTGTCGCTGTCGGCGATACCAAGCCAACCACGCTTGATGAAGGAACCTCCACGTTGTATACAGGGCAACGGACGACGCTGGCAACTCGGGGTCATGCTCTATGCAAATTGAGGCCAAAGGTTAGATATTGTGATCTTTATGATCTTAGTCTGGGGAATTCAAATTGAGTGATTTACTTGTGGCCAATGAAGTCATTGAACCAGACATTATTCAAAATGTGTTGGACGCCTGGTTTTGAAATGCTCAGGGAAGTGAACTTCAGTGAACTTTCTATTAACAAAAAACTCCATACAACTCCGACTTATGGCAAGTTCAGACTAAACCTTTGGTCTTTTGGAAATAAATATGTTGCAAAGACAATGTTCCAGCAGGGTTTTTTGTTTTTGTGTTCAATTTTGAGACATAGTAATTTGATGGCTAGTCTGTTCTTTAATTGCCACAAGGCCATTTTTGTCTTAATTGATTCTTGTGATTTTGTTTCCTGTAGTGACAAGATGCTCGGGACTTCCAACACCTTCCAATGGGATCCTACGTCTGGCTGCCGGGCAGGGCTCATGCACTGAGGGCGCCGTCTATGGCTCACAATGCGAGTTTACCTGCGAGACTGGTTACACTCTGTCAACAGGGGGCGCTGCACAGAGACGAGAATGCATGAGACAGACTGATCATAGTTTGGAGGGATATTGGAGTCAGTCACAGCCATATTGTGAAGGTATTTTTTAGAAGAAATTAAATGAAGTGAACCCATTTTTAACTTACTTTAGCTATTGTGTGTACTTTCAATAAATGGGTACCTGCGAGGGTAGAGGTTGATATTGTGTTTGAGAGAGCCTTTGGAGCACCATGGCAGCTCGAGGCTGTATACTCCCTAGGGAGCTGAGAAAGATTACAGGAATGCTATTGGCCCAATGACCAGGGCACTATTAAAGTAAAGCGCATTGATACGTTATTGTAAAATGTGCTATATAATATTGATGCACAGAAAAATATTGATACCATTTTTAAATGTTCATTTCCTAGTCAATACATGTTCGTTTCCCTCCATCACCAATGGTTACATCTCTGGTTGCCCTGGTGACACTGCCACATATGAAGACTCGTGCCAGTTTCATTGTGACATCGGTCGGAGGACGCCGAACGGTCTACGTTATCGAGCGCGACAATGTCGGGCAGATGGCACATGGAGTGGGGCTGACTTCCAATGTACAGGTATATATAATTTGGGTTACGGCTTCCGTCAAATCTAAGGAGCTGATAAACTAAGAAATCTCGCTGATCAAATTTATGCTTAAAGGCAAAGTATACCTTTGGTTTTTGGGACCGTTTGATTGTTTTAATCCTATATAATTGTAGATATATACAATAAAACTAAGCTGTGAAAATATCATTTCACGGTTTTGAAATATCGCCAAAATCGGCTGATCAGCATAAAGAATAATCCCTAATAGGAAAAATAATACAGAAACGTTTCTGCAGATTCAAATTTTGGGGGATAAAAACTGACATATTTTTCCATATCCACATTATTTTGAATGTAGTTCTCAAAATGCTTTATACTATCGAAAGTTGCTGTACTTCTAACCAAGTCAGTTTTTATTGCCATCAATTTTTAGAGTGATTACCAATCGTACACCTTCCTTTTAAATGAGAGATTTTGTATCAAAATTTATTTTTTGACTGACAGTATTGTGAGACTTGTGAGACTAATGTCTTAGAGCTATTCGCTTAATAAATTTGTCTGCTAAGCAAGAAATAATAACAAATAATAATAAGAATAACTTTATACAACAAGGGTTCGATTTCACAAAGAGTTCAGACTGATCGTAACTGCAAATCCATCGCAGTTGCTTAGCAAAGAGTGATGTCACAATACAAATCACTATGGTAATACTGATAACTCATCTTAAGATGAATCTTAGTGCTTTGTGAAATCGACCCAAGGACTTTAATGTGACCGTCCCTTATGGTGTCTTGACAGTGACGGTGACATGTCCTGGTCCCTTCTCTCATGTCCTGGTCCCTTCTCTCATGTCCTGGTCCCTTCTCTTGACAGTGACGGTGACATGTCCTGGTCCCTTCTCACTGCGTGATGGATCAGTAGAACCAGCCGTTTGTAGCCAGACCCAGGCGTTGCCGTACAACACCGTGTGCAGCTTCTCCTGTTGGAATGGCTTCAATCAACAGGGACCTTCCAGTAAGACTTGTACGGACAATGGATCTTGGGACAACAATGGAGCTGTCACATGCACTGGTAAGTTCAAACTAAAGATAACTGACAAATAGAAAGAACAAGTAGTAAACCACAAGGGAAACTAACTGGGTAGATACAGCTACAGCTGTTGCCACCAATTTGGATATGGCCTGAAACTAACTAGGCCCCCTAGAGAATCAAGCATCTACCAACAACTTTTCCAGCTAAAATTGTGAAGAAAACTTGAAGAGAAATAAATATTGGTATCAAACTTTTGTTCAATCATTTGTTTTACCAGATGAGCAGAGACCACAATTTGTCGGCCCTTGTCCGCAAATTGTGACGGTCAGCAGTGAATTCAACAGGAATTCTCAGTTGGTGAACTTTGATGTACCGTCCGCCACTGATAACTCCGGACTCGTCACCATAAGCAGGTACGGTAGGTGGAGTGATGTGGCAGGGAAAGATTAAAGTCATCAACGGCCTTTGTAAATTCTTGACACTTTTCTATGTCTTAAGTGAGGTTTTAAATAACGTACGAAAGAAAGAAAGAGTGGAAGAAATGTATTAACTCCGGACAAATGTATTAACTTGAGACAAAAAAATAAAAGTAAATAAATAAAAATATCATCTATTAAACTTGAGACAAGCTGCGAACTTGACTAGAAAACCGTCAGAAAATTTGGATACGGTTAAATTTTGGAATAAACTTATGTTATTGGCAGGCACTTTCCTGATGATGCCATCCCCAACCATTGATTATTTTGTATTTTGGTAGGCAAGGGATCGGGCGGGGTCGAGGAGATCGATTTCCAGAGGGGAGGACTATTGTTACATACGTCGCCGTTGATCCAACTGGTAACTCTAATCAGTGTGATGTCATCGTAACAGTAAATGGTAAGACTGATTGTCACCTTCTCGCTGTCTGTCATCGTGAAGCTAATTTAATTAACTAAGGCAGGTTTGCGGTAACACCATGTTAAAATCTCTTTTGAGTACTGTTGGTTCTGGAAAGAACTGGTGGTTAACGACTCAACGTTTCGATCAATATGCTCTGATCCTCTTTGAATGTTTCGATCAGAAGACGATCAGAGCATACTGATCAAAACTTTGAATCATTAACCATGGGTTCTTTTCAGAACCAACACTACTCAAAAGAGATTTTAACATATTGTTACCGCAAACCTGTCTTAGTTATACTTCCACCATGCAAAGTTTCAAATCCTACTTAATTTAATTAATAATTCAGTACAGTTGGTTCAGACTCGTGCAACAATTTGATGACGCCCAAAAGAACCCTTTTTCTCTGGGAGTACTGGCTACAGAATGATTGGCTGAGTATCTGTTTGTCTTTAAACAGCACTCTCTCCTCACATGTTGATTCATATTTGCATATGTTCAAGCTGTATAAAATGACAACAGAATCCAGCAGAACTTCTGCAGATCTTCTGCAGAGCATCCACAGAATGTCTACAATTTGGAAAGCTTATAACTCTGAGGCCCCTATAATGTTATGAAACTTATGATGTCAGCAAAATCCTACAGAGCTTTTACAGAATGTCTTCAGATGTAAACATGCTTATAAAATTACAAAGCTACAAAGCCACGAGGAACTTCTGCAGAGCCTTCACAGAATGTTTGCAGATGTAATGCTTATAACAAAGAGACGTCTAATGCTACAAAGCATTTAATAACCACAGAATCCTACAGAACTGCTACAGAATGTCTGATGTGAATTGCTTATACACACAGCCTGTGAAGAACTTCTGCAGAGCCTTCACAGAATGTCTGCAGATGCGAATGCTTTGAACAATGAGACCCCCTAATGCTACAAAGCCTTTAATAACCACAGAATCCTACAGAATTTCTAGAGAATCCAACAGATTGTCTGCAGACTGGAATGCCTAATCACTGCCGACAAGGCACCCCTGTTAATAATACCCTTGTTTGTTTCTCCAACAGTTCACCGTTGTCAGAGACTCCAGGCCCCTACCTCAGGCTCCGTTAGGTGTGACAACCCTAGCCCAATCGCTGGCACACAATGCTCCCTGCAGTGTAATACTGGCTATACAATAAGTGGATCTCAGAATAGGACCTGTCAAGTAACGAGTGACAATACGCCATACTGGGATGGACAGAATACTGTATGCACAAGTGAGTAGCTCCTATGCTTCTAGAAATTCTACTTCAAGATATCGTTGCGTCAGTGCAAAAACGTCGTATCTCGATTTTGCCAAAATGTTGTATCTCGATTTTGCAAAACGTTGTATCTCGATTTGGCCAAAATTTTGTACCTCGATTTGGCAAAAACGCTGTATCTCGATTTTGCTAAACTGTTGTATCTCGCACAAAAATGCTCGGTGCGTACTTGTTTTGTATCTACATCCGGACTATTTTAAGCAAGATACAACGTTTTGACAATTTCAATCTCACACGTAACGTAAGTGCTATTTTAGCACTGGCATGATGAACATAGATCAAACTCCCTTGGCAGGAGCTGTCCAAAAACTCATCAAAATACTCCCCTCTCCAAAAGTGTTATACTACACAATATTGATTAATGTTATTAACTGGTTGTTGATGGGTCATTCTTACAGTTGTGAGATGCCCATCGGAGACTTCTCCTCCAAACTCCATCAAGTCTGGCTGTAGTAGTGAAACGGATGCAGCGGAGACCTACGGGACTCAGTGCTCTTTCTACTGCCTGAATGGATATGAAGCAGAAACAACCGACGATGGACGCTCAAGATGCCTGGCTGATGGCTCGTGGTCAGGCACGGATCTCGTCTGCTCTGGTACACAGTGATTTCTAAAATCAAATTTGTTTTAACCATTTCACTCTCTCATCACCAATTTCATAGAGATGCTAATGGCCGATTTTGTGCTTACTTTGCGAGTTTCCATTTCATAGTCCTGCTAATTATTACCGTAAGCCAACGAAAAGGCATACTAACATTCCAGTGCCTACTGTATGAAAATGAATGATGTAACAATGCAAATCCATGGTGAACCCGCAAGCTGGAAATCTAATTTTCTTGCTAACCTGTAAAATATGCTTAGGCTAAAGCAATTTTTGTTGCTACAGTGAGCACGAAAATTTGCGTACATTTAAGCAGCGCTATGAAATTTGGCCCTGGCAATTTCACTGCTCAAAAAATTATAAAGACGTCCGTCCTTGAATCTAGGTATTTGGTTAGATTCCCCCACATGGTACATTTTAATTTTTTTTTTTAACTTACACAGACACCAATAACAACAATAATAACTGTTTGCTAAATCCTGAATCCTGCCGAAACTGTTAACCAGAAATTCAAATAAAATCTCTACAAATTGAGAGGTCGTGATTTTGATAGATTAAATTTGATATTAGAGGGTAAATATTTGTATAATTTTGGTTTATCATGGGCTCCCTTAAGACTTTCTGCTCCGAAATCAACAAGTTATAGACTTCTCTCTGAATGTTCTTAAATATCTTGAATGTGACAGAAATTGAATGCCCGGCACTCAACCTTGGATCTGGTGTTGAGATATCGCCGCTGGTGTGCGCCACTCAGCCCGTGTTTGGTCACAGCTGCATCTTCACCTGCACCCGTCCTGGGTTCAGGGTGGAGCCATTGAGCAGCACTATTGCGGTCTGTGAGGGTAACGGAAGATGGTCTCAAGATGTTACTGGGGTCCACTGTGTCGGTAAGTAGAGAAAGTTCATACCCAAAATGTAGACCTCCCAAATATTGAATGATGGAAGGTTTCATGGATTTTAAAGTTATTCTTTTATGAGATATCGCCTACTAAACTCACAAGGCCAGAACGGCCTTAAGGTGAGGGCTACACTTAACTAACTTGGGCTGTCGACCCAAAACAACTATCACCAGGAGCACGTTGCCACCTACTCCTGGGGCTGAAACAGGGTTACCCCCTTCACAGTCCGTAAGGATGTCGGCATCCACTAGGAGCCTGCTTGGCTGTGGATTTTTTGCTGCAAGACTCTGAAAAGATTATCATTCATTGGTGTAAGGCAAGACTAAATCAGATTTCAACTTGTTTCCTCAGATATTGAAAACCCCCGCTTCGCCGACTGCCCGACCTTCCTGACGGTGTACACTGATCGAGGAACAACCGTCGCTCAGTTCGACCCCCCTGTCAATGCCACCGATAATAATGACCTGCCGTCAGTGTCATGTGACCCTGGGTCAGGTCAGTACGACATCGGCGACTATCGTGTCAATTGTGTCGCTGTGGACGCGGCTGGTAACTTAGACACGTGTTCCTTCGATGTTGAAGTACTTGGTAAGAATTGTTTCCTTTTTTAAAATCTGGTAGCAACCTCATAAAAAGTCAAATTTGCAGCCCGGGCCCCCTTCCCCTTTCGCCAACAATGTTAAAAGAAAATCCCCAAAAGATTGAGCGCTTTATGAAATGGGATTGTCAACTCACACCCTCTTTGCCTTTGACCAACATCAAAATAAAATAATAAAAACATCCCTTTCAAAATATAAGCTTGCTGTTGTCAAGTTTTGGTGTACAGAAACGTATAATTCCTCTCACTATTTTCACAGAGCGGACTTGTCCTCTGTTGTCGCCTCCACCTTACGGGGAATTCATCGGTGAGTGCCGAAATGTGTATGGCAGCAAATGCCACCTGAAATGCATCAACTACTACAGACTGGATGGCTCTAGTGAAGCAACGTGTGAATTTAACGGTATAGAAACATACTGGCAGATTGAGGAAAGCCCTCGCTGTAACTGTAAGTAATTTCTTGTTTGTTTGAAAAGTTATGCAGTGTTTTTGTTATTTTATTGATTTGCAGCTCTGTGTGGAGGGAAAACACTCTAGAATGTGTAGGTTTACAATGACACCATCTCTAGGTGAGGTGTTGTTTTGAAATGGTAGAAGGGTTTAACAACTGAGCAGTTCACTTAGTATGCTCAGAATGTCTGCAGTAGAGGAGCTGATGGTGTTACCTCAAACCTTGGTCTCTATGCTTTGGGGCCAAAACTGAGTTTTGAAAACTTTGGCAGAGCAAGCCTGTGACACAATGACTTGCCAGTTGGACTAATATTAATAGACATGAGGGACTCCGACTTGGACTTGGACAAACAGGGACTTGGACTCGGACAGACAGGGACTTGGACTCGGACAACAGGGACTTGGACTCGGACAAACAGGGACTTGGACTCGGACAAACAGGGACTTGGACTCAGACAAACAGGGACTTGGACTCGGACAAACAGGGACTTGGACTCGGACAAACAGGACTTGGACTCGGACAAACAGGACTTGGACTCGGACAAACAGGGACTTGGACTCGGACAAACAGGGACTTGGACTCGGACATACAGGGACTTGGACTCGGACAAACAGGGACTTGGATTCGGACAAACAGGGACTTGGACTCGGACAAACAGGGACTTGGACTCGGACAAACAGGGACTTGGACTCGGACAAACAGGGACTTGGACTTGGACAAACAGGGACTTGGACTCGGACAAACAGGGACTTGGACTCGGACAAACAGGGACTTGGACTTGGACAAACAGGGACTTGGACTCGGACAAACAGGGACTTGGACTTGGACATACAGGGACTTGGACTCGGACAAACAGGGACTTGGACTCGGACAAACAGGGACTTGGACTCGGACAAACAGGGACTTGGACTTGGACAAACAGGGACTTGGACTCGGACAAACAGGGACTTGGACTTGGACATACAGGGACTTGGACTCGGACAAACAGGGACTTGGACTCGGACAAACAGGGACTTGGACTCGGACAAACAGGGACTTGGACTCGGACAAACAGGGACTTGGACTCGGACAAACAGGGACTTGGACTCGGACAAACAGGGACTTGGACTCGGACAAACAGGGACTTGGACTTGGACAAACAGGGACTTGGACTCGGACAAACAGGGACTTGGACACGGTGGGGAGGACTTGGACTTGGACAAACAGGGACTTGGACTCAGACAAACAGGACTTGGACTCGGACAAACAGGGACTTGGACTCGGACAAACAGGGACTTGGACACGGTGGGGAGGACTTGGACTTGGACAAACAGGACTTGGACTCAGACAAACAGGGACTTGGACTCGGACAAACAGGGACTTGGACTCAGACAAACAGGGACTTGGACTCGGACAAACAGGGACTTGGACTCGGACAAACAGGGACTTGGACTCGGACAAACGGGGACTTGGACTCGGACAAACAGGGACTTGGACTCGGACAAACAGGGACTTGGACACGGTGGGGGGACTTGGACTTGGACAAACAGGGACTTGGACTTGGTGGAGAGGACTTGGAATTTGGACAAACAGGGACTTGGACTCAAACAAACAGGGACTCGAAAGCCAGTAACTGATTAAGCCATAGCCGAAGCCAAAGCCATAGCAATTGTCCATAAAGCATTAAGTCTCATTATTTTGGTTTCAGTGGTCACCTGCAACGCCATCTCACTGCCAGACATCGTACAGGTCACGCCATCAATCTGCACTGCTGGTTCCCCGCCGAGCGGTTCCATGTGCAGCTTGTTCTGCTTCAACGCACTCACCCTCATTGGGGGCGTGTCCAGGGTGTCTTGTGGGGCTCAAGGATCGTGGGATGTGGACTTGAATGAGCTGGATATCAACTGTGAAGGTAATAAGGAGGTTAAC